>CM037090.1:38239532-38852790 GCA_020916435.1 Oxytropis ochrocephala
TTTTGGGTGTGAATGTTTTCCCTTACTTACTCCTTACAATAAAAATAAATTGCAATTTCGAAGTGTTGAGTGTGTGAATCTAGGGCTGTATCCTACACACAAATGTTACAAGTGTCAGAGTGCTGATGGCCGAATCTACATATCTAAAGATGTTCAATTTCATGAACATAAATTTCCTTTTCCTATACTATTTCCTTCTACATCTACTTCTTCCACTCCTCCTTCATCCACTACTTCTGGTATGATTCTACTCCTCCTTTTCCTATACTATTTCCTAACCCATGTAGAACCTACCAATGTTAAAACTGCCCTTACCATTCCTTATTGGGTGACAGCCATGAAGGCTGAATATGATGCTCTTGTCCAAAACAATACCTGGACACTTACAGAATTGCCTCCTATTAGACAGGCCATTGGGTGTAAATGGATATTTAGGGTTAAGGAAAACCCAGATGGTACAATTAACAAGTATAAAGTACGTCTAGTGGCAAAGGGATACAGCTAAATGCCAGGACAGGGCTATGGAGAGACGTTTTCTCCTGTTATTAAGCCTGCAACTATCAGAATCTTATTAACCCTAGCTATAACCTTTCACTGGGACATACAATAGATCGACATCAACTATGCTTTTATTAATGGTACCCTACAAGAAGAAATCTATATGAAACAATCCCCTGGGTTTATTGCTACTGACAAAAATCTAGTGTGCAGGTTAAATAGGTCTCTGTACGGGCTCAAACAGGCCGCCAGAGCCTGGTATGAACGTTTGAAGCAAGCTTTACTCAGTTTTGGGTTTTTTGCCAGCAAATGTGACCACTCTCTCTTTATCTATCTACATGGTGGTGTTCAACTCTATGCTTTGGTATATGTAGACGACATTTTATTGACTGGTTCCTCTCCTAAACTCATTCAAGATCTTATCAACAAGCTACAAATGAATTTTGCCCTAAAACATTTGGGGAAACCAGAATATTTTCTAGGGATTGAAGCGAAATACCTTTCCAATGGTTCTTTGATGTTGACTCAAGCCAAATATGTTGATGATCTCCTTGAGCGTGCTCACATGACTGGTTGTGCTCCAATGTCAACCCCAATGATGTCCAATACCAAGCTAAGCCGCCATGGAACTAATTCTATTGCTAATGCATCTCAATACCGATCCATTGTTGGTGCACTTCAGTATGCTACCCTCACTCGCCCGGACATCGCCTTTAGCGTCAATAAAGTCTGCCAATTTCTCTCGGAACCCCTTGATTCTCACTGGCGAGCAGTCAAACGCATCCTTCGTTATCTTGCTGGAACTGCATCTATGGGTCTTCATCTTCACTCTGCACCTCAAGATACCCCTTTCACTGTCAGAGTCTACAGTGATTCCGATTGGGCTAGCGACGTCGATGATCGTCGGTCCACCTCCGGTGCATGCTTGTTTTTTTGGCCCTAATCTTGTCTCCTGGAACTTGAAGAAGCAAATGCTCGTCGCTCGCTCCAGTGCAAAAGCCGAATACAGAGGAATCGCCAATGCCACTGCCGAGATGATTTGGGTCCAATCCTTGCTAACTGAGCTTCGTGTCTCTTTTCAAATGCCAACTCTTCTATGTGACAACCATAGCGCGGTGATGATTGCTCACAATCCTATTCTTCATTCGCGCACCAAACATCTCGAGATCGATCTTCACTTCGTAAGGGAAAAGGTGGCGTCTCAGAAATTGTTTGTCAAACACATTCCTGCTTCTTCGCAGCTTGCCGATACACTGACCAAACCCTTGCCAACTGCTTTGTTCAATGATTTACGTGTCAAACTCAAGGTTGGGTTCTCAGGACCAACTCCTTCGAAGCCCAACATTTCGTTTGAGGGGCTGTATTAAGTAATAAGGAGTGTAAATAGTAAAAACAAATAGTTAAGTCCGTTACACTTGTATTCATCTTTAACCAATTCTGTTACTCTCTCTAGAGTTAGTTAGCTACATCATCTTGTAATATAAATAGTCAATATCTCAGATACTTGTATCATGAAGTTCATTTTACAAATTCTCAAAATATGAAATTCCAATATTCTCAATCTCTCTAAAACAGTAATACCCATCTAGACAATATTTCATAAGTAGGGAAGTCATTAATAGTCCACATTAAAGCCTCACTCATCATGAAGTTTTGTTTATGTGCTTCATCATAAGTTAAAACATCGATCATTCCACAACCTTTTTAGGTCGTCAATAAAAGGTTGCAAATATACGTTAATACCAACTGTTGGATTAGTTGGACTTGGTATTATAGTAGCTAAAAACATGTACGGTTTAGACATACACATTTTAGGAGGGATGTTGTATTGGGTATAATAATAACTGGCCAACAAGAATACAGTTGTTACCTCAAAATTCCGACAAGGGCATTAAATTAAGCTTTAAATGGTATTGACTGCACATTTAATAGTATTCTGTGGGCCACAGGTCAATGATCAAGTCAATGTACCATAAATTCGACAATAAAGTTGTACAAGTGCCGACAACGCAAGCAAACTTCGGCTGCACTTGGTTCTTCAAGCTACGAAACAATGTCGAAACCTTCGGCGGAGAGAGGCCCAATTGTTCGACAAAGTCGGGTCCAATACTTTCGCGAGATCCTTCGACAACAAGTTTGGTCCAAGCGCAAGGAGCAGCAGTTAGTGGCGGTTATTTCCGGTTTTTAGGAAGTAGTTATCGTGCTTGCCCACGATTGTATCCGAGAGTATAAATACTCCTTGTAATAGGAAAACGAGGTCACCACATTTTACAAAAACGCTGAGAAACTCAACTTCCAAGTCAAAGCGAAACAAGAGTGAATCAGATCATATTGTACGTGTCGGTGGACCATCTTCTTCTCTCTATCATTTTAATGCAATTTTTACTTGTTTTTTACGTTTGTTGCATTTCTTGCTTTTATTACGCTTTCAAACTATCTCTTCCTACTATTTTTCTGTTTCTTACGCACGATAAAAGACACAAAACTTAAAGGCAATTGTCAAAGAGATTTTCTAGTTTGATCTCACAGTCTTAATATTGAAAACTAGTGATTGTTTGCTAAAAACACCAGCAAACAAATTGGCACGCCCGGTGGGACCTTTGCGATTATTTTGTGTCGTTTACGTTAAGTGTATAAACTTGTATGCACTCGAGGAGTGGTAGGATGGTACGCACCAATTCTAACAACGCCTCTAGTTCCGACCACCGTGATATCACAAGTGCAAGGAACAACGGTAGATTCTCGCCAATGTCACGGTGGAAATGTTGCGGGGACTACGGCCCCGGTGACATCAATAACCGCTCCCACGATGTCAATGACCAATGTTGGTTCGACATCGTCTATGGCCTGCCACAAAGTATGGGACTTCCTTCTAGTTCTTATGTGGCAACAGGAATAGTTTGGAAACACGTTTCCAAAATATGAGTCTACCACCATACCCTTTTGGGGTATATGGCATGCCTCTTTGGAATGCCACATGTCTCGACCTTTTCTCCTTCACACGCGTCTCTTCCGAGGGCGCACTTGGTCGAAATCCTACTGCATTAACCAATGCGTCCTTGTTGGCGTTAAGACAACAAGTGGACGAAAGCAATCATGATATGGTTAATATCTTCGACTCAACAAATTGGTACCGTGTTCAATCCTTTGATTGAACACAAATACCGATTATCGATGTTAGCGACCAAATGGGTAGGATTGCGATTTCTTTGGGGCTCCTACGGAAACAATAGGCGATTACCAAATTGCGGGAACAACATGCCTAACACCCCACGAGAGATCGATGGATCGCCGAAGCCCAGCGGTTATGGGCGAACAACAAAATGGGAAATCACATCCCCGAGGTAGTTATGGTAAATCGAAACCAAAATCTTCGATGAAGTTGTTCGGACAAGTGCAACGAAATAACGTTTGCGCTCAAGACAACATAGCCACTTTGGTCGAAACCATAATGGCGCAAAATGGCCTTAACATAGGTTTACATAGGCCTAATTTCATATCATATCGCTCTGTGTGAGTATGTCTTGCGCAGCAGAAATTGCCGAGGGGTGGAAAATCCCTAAATTCACTAAGTTTGGGGTGACACCAATGAGTCCTTCGTCGAACATATTGCCCGGTACATGATCGAGGCGGGAGACATAGCTCAAAATGAGAGTTTGAAAATGAAGTATTTTCCAAATTCTCTAACTAAAAATGCCTTTACGTGGTTTACCACTCTACCCCGGTTCCATATATACATGGGGGCAATTAGAAAAGGCTTTTAATGAGCGATTCTACATGGGCGATCGAAAATTAGTCTCAAAGAAGCGGCTAGTGTTCGACGAAAGGTGCTGAAGCCATTGATGACTATCTGAATAGGTTTAAATTTGTTAAAGGCCGTGTGTTTTACACAAGTGCCTGAACATGAGCTTGTCGAAATGGCTGCAGGTGGCCTTGACTATTCAATTCGAAAGAAATTGGATACGTCTCATTTGAGAGACATGGCCCAACTAGCTGATAGAGTTCGACAAGTCGAAAGGCTTAAAGAGGAAAAGGCTAGAGTGAATAAGTACAATAAAAAAGAAAACTCAGTGGGTTTTCACAAAAAAGAAAAGATAGCCTATGTAGATGAACAATTCGACTTTGCATTTAGTGATGTCAAATCGGAGGAAATAGACGTGGCTAAACTCAAGCCTGGTCCTCCCTATGCTTGTAAATTATTAAGGCCTGCAAATGGGAATAATCCTGTAGAGCCTAAGAATGATAGATTTGTGCCTAAAACGTACACTTTTGATGTTACTAAATGTGACGAGATCTTCGATTTGCTAGTGACTGATGGCCAAATAATAGTGCCAAATGGCCTGAAAGTTCCTCCTCTCGAGCAGAGGAAGAAAAAGGGTTATTGTAAGTTTCATAATTTTTTGGGACATACAACTGACCGTTTTGTACTTTTCAGGACATGGTTGTAAAGCGATCGAAGAAGGAAGGCTCAAATTTGGAGATAAAAAGAATAAAGCACCGATGCAAATTGATGCTGACCCACTCCATCAAGTGGAGGCGATGTATGCAGAACCAATTGAGATGAGTATCAATATGGTAGACGCAAAAATGGTGGATTCTCCAAAGTCTACCAAACCTCCTGCTGAAAAAATCAAAAGTGGTGTGCAAAGAGTAATCTTTGTGCAACACGTTACTCGGGAAGAATATGAGGAGAAGCGTGCGGATCTGTGTACCCAAGGTGAGGAAGATTTGATAGACTTCGAACCGGTGTAAATTGAGCTCGAGGTCATGTTATGTCCAAGGTGCGATCTTTGTGTTTGATAAAGAAGCGGCTAAAAGTGTCGAATCTTTGTGAAGTTCGACAACCCCTAAAAAGGAAATGGCGGATAAGAGGCCAAATTTGACTTCAAAAGAGGGACCTTCCTTACAAGGTAAAGAATTCGAGCAAGGCTTCGACAAGCAAGCGCATGATTTCTTTGGTAAGGGTGTAGCCAAGAAGGAGTTTGTGCTATCTCGCCTCTCGCCAAACCATTTTTTCCAAGAGCGATCCATCCAATGCGAAGTGGATACATCTTTGGATGCGACACTACTATAAAGTCTTCGCTCAACAGCCGGAAATGGAGCAGTCAAGCCAATCACGGTGAGGCCTCAAAATATAATTATAAAAACAATTATAAAAGGGAAGAATCCCATGACGAAGACCCGATGGCGTCGTTACGTAACATTTCGAAAAAGAAGGCAACACGGTTGCTAACGAGCAACGCCAAAAAGCGGTTAAGGGTGTGACTCTAAAACCGGGGGAACACAAAGATAAGTATAAGTCTTTGCCAATCACGTGAGGTTGGAAATAAGGCTAAAGCGGAAATCTATTGTGATAGAGGAACCAAGAAGGCTCGCTATGGAGAGGATTTTTCCTCCATTAACATCTTTAAAGAAGAAAAGTGCTTCATTCGACATGGATGAAGATGTTACTTCGATTTCGGCGACTCGAGGCTAGCCGGCGTCATCCGCAGCGTGGTGTCCATTACGCCTAGTGAGTATGATGTCTTTATTCTGATCCCAAACGACGTCGAAGAAGACTTCATTGGGGATATGGCTAACCACAAGCCGGTATGCTACTATGTCATGAACAATGGCTGCGTGGAAGAACAGATGGCCACTTTCGAGAGGCGGGCGAGGGCATGCAACACCATCGAAGCCTTTGTACGCCCAAGCAAAAGTTAATGGCGTAGGTATTAATAAGATCTTGGTCGATGGAGGAGCTGTCATTGTTAACTTAATGCCTCGAGGCCATCTTTGAAGACAATAGAAAGGTTGTTTGATCTGGACCTTAGACCTCATAATATTATGTTAACCAATTATGAGGGGAAATCGCCTGATCGTTGAAATTTGTCGAAGTGGAAGTGGTGGTAGGAGCTGCCGGAAGAACCACCACGTTCTTTGTCATAGCTTCAAAAGCAAGCTACAATCTACTCCTTGGGAGAGAGTGGATACATGGCGTAGGAGCCTGTCCTCAAGCCTACACCGTAAATTGGTAATGTGGAGGATGATGGTGCCGTGGAATACGTCAAGGCGGACTAAAGTTATTTCCTTCTTGGCGACGTAAATAATGTCACCGGGGAGAATTTTGAGAAGCAAATGGCGAATATTGCGCCATGTTCATCTTCTAGCCAAGCATATATCTCTTGAGATAATGTGCTTTCCTCCATTCACCTATACCCAACACATGGTTTTGTGTGGGAAAGAGAGGAAATAGAAGGTGCAAATGTCTATCCCGATGGTGTGCTACCTCCAGCGAGGATGGGACACCGACTCTTAGAAGGTTTAGATGTCGCATTCCGGTGCTTGCAGGATAGAATTACGGCTTACATGGCGAAAATAAAATAAAACGGCTTTGGAAGCCGAGTTAAATCAACAAACAATGGTCGAAGCCATAACTTCATCGAAGAAAATGGTGAGGCCATAAATGACAAACTGGATTGCATTTATGACGACGAACCATTGGGTTTTGAAAAAGACCCAGAGATTCTACAAAGCGCATGCAAGCTCAAGATCCGATCGAAGAGGTGGATTTGGGAAATGGCTTGATCAAAAGGCCAACATATATTAGTGCACATCTTGATCTTCGCCTTCGAGAACCCAAGTTATTTCGCCTGCAGAGTTCAAAGATTGCTTTGCTTGGGAGTACAAATGAAATGCCCAGGTTGAGTCGAGAAGTGGTGGAATTACAAATACCCATTCGACCGGGGAAGAAACCGATGAAGCAAACGCCAAGAAGATTTGCTCCTCGGATATTGGCTAAGATCAAGGAAGAAATAGAAAGGTCGTTCAAAAGCAAATTCATCGAAACGGCGGGTGAATTCTTGGGTTTTGTAGTACACGAGAAAGGCATAGAGATCAACGAAAATAAGACTAAAGCAATTATGGAAACGAAGGCTCCTTCGACCAAAAAAGAACTTGATCTACTACTAGGGAAAATCAATTTCCTTGAAGATTCATCTCAAATCTAAGTGGCAAAGCGCTAAAATTGCGAGATTGAAAAAGAAGATGAGTTCAAGTGGGAGAGCGAGTTCACCAAGATGCTTTCGACGCAATCAAGTCTTATTTGGTCAAGCCACCAATTTTATTGCTGTTATTGGAAACAAATTGCTAAAATTGTATATAGCGACTTTCCGATAACACAATAGGTAGCATGTTAGCGCAAGAGGATGATAGTGGTGTCGAAAGACCCATTTATTACCTTAGTAGGGTTTTGATCGATTTGAAACTAGGTATAGTCCAATTGAGAAGCTGTGCCTTTGCTTGTATTTTCTTGTACAAAATTGAAGCAATATATAAAATCACCGATGTTTATGTTTATTCGCATTTTGATGTTATTAAACATATGTTGTCAAAACCAATGTTGCATAGTCGAATTGGCAAATGGGCTTTAGCTTTGCTAGAGTACAACTTAACTTACCAACCCCTCAAATCAATTAAAGGACAAGTGGTTGCTGATTTTATAGTAGACCATTCTGTTGTCGAATGTGAAATACATTCGTTAGACATACGTCCTTGGAGATTATACTTCGATGGCTCAAGCCACAAAAATGGAGCAGGTATTGGAATTTTGATTATCTCTCCAGAAAATACTCCGACGAGGTATAAATTTAAAATTCGAGACTCTTGCTCAAATAATGAAGCTGAATATGAGGCTTTAATAGTAGGCCTTAAAATTTTACTCGAATTGGGGGAAAGTTATGTCGAAGTAAAAGGTGACTCTCAATTAGTGGTCAAACAATTGACAAAAGAATACAAGTGCATTAATGAACACCTTATTAAATATTTCGTTATTGCCAATACTTTGCTAAAAAGGTTTACATTCGTTCACCTAGAACATCTACCACGAATTGAAAATCACGTGGCAAATGGTCGCACAAATTGCCTCCGGTTACAAAGTATCGAAGCAAAGCACGGAAGAGTTAATTGAGATAAAAGATAAACTAATCTCGGAAGACTCTCTATAATACTCCTTCGACGTTATTGTCAACACCAAAAATTGGGGGCAATAAATACAAATGAAGTGCTTGGCGTTAAAAACGCGTCACATTTTTGACGATATTGACTTGGCGAAATTTTTGCTATTGACAATATGGTTGATGATGATTGGCGAAAACCCATTGTAGAGTATTTCTGAGTCCTACAGGAACACTAACAAAAAGTAAAGTCTGAGCTCTAAGCTATGTGTTAATTGAAACGAATTGTACAAACAAACTCTCGGGCGGGGGTACTACTAAAATGTCTTAGTGAAAACGAGGCGTATTTGGCGATTTCGATACACATAGTGGAGCATGTGGTTCACATCAAGTAGGCCACAAAATGAAATGGTTGTTATTTCGACAAGGAATGTATTTGCCAACTATGCTAAAAGATTGTATAGAATTTGCCAAAGGTTGCCAAGAATGCCAAAAACATCTTTGGAATACAACATGTGCTGCAAATGAGTTGCATTCTATAGTGAAACCTTGGCCATTCAGGGGTTGGGCTTTAGATGTGATTGGAGAAATAAAACCAACCGTCGAAAGGCCACAGATACATTCTAGTAGGGATTGATTACTTTACTAAATGGGTAGAGGCAATACCTTTAGCCAATGTAGATCAAGAAGCGATGATAAGGTTTATTCAAAATCATATCATTTATAGATATGGAATTCCGAAACCATTACTACGGACAAGGCACTTATTTTTCACCGGTCGAAAAATGGTAGATTTCGCTGCTGAAATTGGTTTCAAGTTATTGACTTCGACACCATACTACGCACAAGCCAATGGTCAAGTAGAGGCTGCCAATAAAATCATTATTAACTTGATTAAAAAGCACGTTGGACGTAAGCCTAGAAGTTGGCACAGTTCTCTTGGCCAAGTGTTATGGGCTTGTCGAACTTCACCTAAAGAGTCTATAAACACCACTCCCTACGGAGTTAACATTTGGGCATGATGCGTTGTTACTGTCGAGATTTGTTTACAATCAACAAGGATTCAGAAACAATGTGAAATTCCTTTTGATCATTATTGGAATATGATGATTGATGAATTAGTTGATTTAGACGAAGAGAGGTTGTTAGCTTTAGAGATGCTTATTCGACAGAAAGAAAGAGTAGCTAAAGCCTACAATAAAAGGTTAAGTTAAAAACCTTTGAGGAAGGGAGTTAGTGTGGAAAGTCCTATTACCTATGGATAAAAAAGATAGAGTTTTAGGCAAATGGTCACCAGGGTGGGAAGGCCCATTTCGCGTGTTGCGATGCTTTTCGAATGACGCTTATGAAGTCGAAGAGTTAGGTGACGAAAATAGGACCTTTAGAATAAATGGCAAGTATTTAAAGCGTCACAGCCAACGTTAAGCGAGATAAAGATTGAGCAATTATAAGTAAACGAAAGTTGTTCATAAATGGCAATGTATAAAGAAATTGTTAAAGTTACACAGCCATTTTTAGAATGCTAAACTATTACAGTCTCAGAAGTTCGACAAGGTAGCCTTATGCCTCTCCATAATGCTAACACTTAGAGAAATAGAGGTGTCGAGAAGGTACAGCTCTTTGTCGAGGTCGGCGAGAATAGCTTGATGCTTGTCAATCTTCTCCAAGTGCTCTATAGCTGCCAATGCTTTGGTGGTTTTGGTGGACGAAGAAGCAAAGACTCATGCGTTCGACGATCGAGCCCTTACGATGCTCTGCGTTTGTGATTTAAGTTGGAGTGTCTTTATCTCCTCGTCAATACGCCGCATCTCGCATCCCATTCAGCGATTGCTTTCTCATCTTTAGCTGCTTGGGTTTCGAGAGCCTCGATGTCGTCTTGATCAGCCTTAAGAGAGGCGAGTTCTACCTCGCAGAGTTGAGTCTCTTGAACCTTGCGCTTGGAGGTGGTCGACCGTTGGTTGATTAGAAGGGAGAGTTGCTCAAAAATGGGGCCAAATTCCATGAAGAACGAGAGGACGTTTTGAGGAGGGTCCAATTTGGTGATCTTGTGAATGAGGGATTTTACCTCAAGATACACAGATGGGTCATTCTCAATGGTTGCCACCAAGTCCCCTTCTAACACCTTCGTCTTTAGCTGACAAAGCAAGCTTTCGACCGTCTCTTGGTTGATAGAACTTAGAGAGTTGTTCGAGGAACTGCAAATCAAACGGCTCGACGAGCTCTTGAGACTCAGCATGATCTTCAAGGCTGCCAAGGGATTCGTCTTCTTTAGCTCAGCCAATTCTTGATCGCTAACAACGCTGTTGGATGACTCTTTGGCAGAAGCACTTTGATCTGGCAGGGTCCCCCACTCTAGGTGCCTCTTGTTCTTGATCGATCATATTCTCTTGGTATTAAGCAGGTAGCCGCTACTACGGTCCTCGGTTGTTGGAGCGTTAAGTTACGGAACTTGAGCGATTTCTCCAACAACGATCTCGGCTCGACTTACCCGCCAGATTGGAATAGCCTCCTCCATAGTAGGAGCGTTTTCTTCGACGCAGCCGCCTCGTTCGACATTTCCAAAGACTTGGAACAAATTCCTCGAAAAACGAGGATTTGTGGTTATCCAACGCTTGGAAAATTTCTTCAAAGATTACTCCGAGGAGATGAAGGAAAAGGGAGCACGAGGGACCGACAACTCTAGATCGTGAGCCTCAACCATGGATCGAACTTCGAGTTTGTCCACGAGCGATCCACCCACCTATACACAACAAGGTATATCATTTAAGTTAAGAATTGGAAAGGTGAGATCGAAGAAGTCTAAACTAATGTCGAAAGGGAATTTACCTCTTGTACCTTAAGCCTCTTGATTGGAGGAGAAGAAGGTGATTCAGGAGCCTCATCAATAATGATGCCTTGAGCTGCCCTTTGAATCTCGGAAGGTTTCTCTTCTTCGACCTACGAGTGAGGGGATGTTATCATCACTTTCAGTGTCCTGCAAAAAAGAATTTGGGTTATGACAAGAAAGTGAATGACAAAGGGAAGAGAAATTTCGACGGATTAACAAGGCAAGAGTATAGTACCTCATCATCAGGAAGGACCATTTTCTTTTTAGCTTTGGTCCACGAGGGGATTTTGCCAGGTTGTTTTCTAGAAAGAAGGTTTTCGACATAAGTAAAAGTCGTAATCAAAAATAACTTGAAGCGAATAAATGGCAACATACCTTCTTTAGGACAATGTCCGGAGTAGATCTCGCGACCCTTTGTTTTCTTGGTTCTTTGGAGGAGATTTTCTTTGTGGTAGCCTTGCTTACTTTGGTCTTCACTTAGGTGCGAGTTGACTGACGTCGAAAACATTGATAAGCAAACAGAAATAAAACTAAGTTACAGATGTTTAAGACTCAGAAAGATTTGGGTATCTAAGTAAATACAGGTTGTTTGAAGGGAAGGTCGCCACCAATTTCTTCATAATATTTTCTCGCAAAGGTGTCACTAGCCTCTCCAAAGAAGAAGATGGTGTAGTAATCAGTCCACCATTCATGAAATTTCTTGGTGCATGAGAATCAGGGGTTGAATTTGAGAGGTTGAAATTCAAGGCCCTATAGTGGAATTTCTTGAAGGCTTGTTTGTAGGTCGCCATCGCTTGTTTCGGATTCGAAAATTCTCGCCTATGAAAAACACACCTTGGCGCGCAGTCGAATCGACAAAGGCCAAATGCGTCGCGAGAATAACTTGGGAAGTATTTCTTAATTCGAAGCTATTTTTAGTTTTGCAGGGGTAAGTCGGTAGAAAGAATGGCGGGAGAGAGGTAGGTTTGCGGTTGGGTATCTCCTCGACTTGTTCGATGTAAGAAGAAGGAAATGGTCACAAACCAAGTTGGACCGAAAGGCCTTTGCACTGAAAGGGAGCCATAGAGTCTACGAAACTTGTGCACTTCAGGAACATGTCGAAGTGAATTTGAAAGACTCTTACGGAGGAATATTTATCCGCTTGGGTTTCAACTGGGCTAGTCGAATCCCTTCATCTCCTAGACTTTAAGGTTGGTTGAGCGGACTTAGGGATATCTGAGACCTAGTCGAGACTCAAAAGTGGCTAATGACCACAATTGCAATAGCCACAATGGGCAGAGGCCAAGAACTTGTTGGTGGGTTCGTCCTCTCTTCGATTCTAGAACGGCATTATCAAGTTCACGATAGAGAGAACCCAACAACGGTTTGGCAAGACTAATGTCTTCTTCCTCGTGGAGTTGAAATTTTGCCGATGGAATATAGGTTTTAGAAACCCGGAGGTGAGCGGGTGCGAGAAAACAAAAGGGATAACCAAAAGGGTTAAGAAGGCTACGTGTTCTTTTAGCGACAACGTGTCGTGTGTCACGATTGTGGTGTGTTCGTGATGTAAGGAGCAAAAGTGGCATTGTTGAAAGAGAACGGGTATTCATAATCGGGATTAGCAGGTCAAAAGTCTCACCTAGGGTTTCGGACTGTGATGGCAAGCAACATCCAAGAAAGTGGGAGTCGGCATGCCACATCTCAAGTGGAGGCTATGAGTGGCACGAGTCCCCGAAGCGCATAGCGCCCAATATCAAGGTCTTTGTCATACTTAGGCCCATACCTAGACAAGCTGGATAAGGTCAAAAATACCTTGTTTTTTCCGGATGTCGGCCACTTTTTAGCCTCTACCTTGTCGAGCGGTCTATGTAAATCTGTTGGTCGAGCCTGGGAGCAGACCTAAAAACCCCTGGAAGGACTATTCGAAATTCTAAATGAAAAGGGGTCTTAGTGAAAATTGCAGGTTGAAGACAGGCATGATCGGGGAAAATTTCAGAAACTTGGTGTTTTCTAACAGGATATCGGGAAGAGGACCTAGATATGCATGAGTATAAACCCCTAGTAGAGGGAATCAATACAGGTTTGCCATTGAACCGCTTTCGTATCGTGAATGTCGGGCTCATCAACGAAGCCATCAAGGGTTTTAGGTGCATTGGGTTCGTCGTTCTTCTTTGAACATTCAAAGAGCGAGATGAGGAAGCCATGAGAGATAAAAAGCAAATGCGAGACGAAATTCAAGCGTAGATTGAAGGAAAGGAATAAAAGTTTGAAACTTTAGTGATTTTGGGGATTTTTGCAAAACGCTTGAGAGAATGAAGAATGCGAGAGAGACTTCACAAGAGTTCAAACCGAGTAAAGAGGAATATGAAGGGTTGTAGCCGTTTATATATGTTGGGAAGCTACGATTATTGCACGTTCGCCATAACTCGCGACGTTCGCGACGTTTGAGAGGCGTGATGGCCCACCAACTATGCAGCGTGTGCCAATAAGGCGGTTCGTTTTACCGTGCAAGTAATGATGGTTGTCTTTTCGACCATCGTTGAAATGCAAAAGCGGTAGAAATGACCATTGCACGATATTCAAAAATGCCTTTTCTTCCTCCATTCCTTATTAAAATCGAAAAAACATTTTTTGGGGGCAATCTGTTACCTCAAAATTCGACAAGGGCATTAAATTAAGCTTTAAATGGTATTGACTGCACATTTAATAGTATTCTGTGGGCCACAGGTCAATGATCAAGTCAATGTACCATAAATTCGACAGTAAAGTTGTACAAGTGCTGACAACGCAAGCAAACTTCGACAGACTTGGTTCTTCAAGCTACGAAACAATGTCGAAACCTTCGACGAGAGAGGCCCAATTGTTCGACAAAGTCGGGTCAATACTTACGCGAGATCCTTCGACAACAAGCGGCGAAGCGCAAGGAGCAAAAGATTTAGTGGGCGATTATTTCCCTGGTTTTTAGGAAGTAGTTATCGTGCTTGCCCACGATTGTATCTGAGAGTATAAATACTCCCTTGTAATAGGAAAACGAGGTCACCACATTTTACAAAAACGCTGAGAAACTCAACTTCCAAGTCAAAGCGAAACAAGAGTGAATCAGATCATATTGTATGTGTCGGTGGACCATCTTCTTCTCTCTATCATTTTAATGCAATTTTTACTTGTTTTTTACGTTTGTTGCATTTCTTGCTTTTATTCTGCTTTCAAACTATCTCTTCCTACTATTTTCTGTTCTTACGCACGATAAAAGACACAAAACTTAAAGGCAATTGTCAAAGAGATTTTCTAGTTTGATCTCACAGTCTTAATATTGAAAACTAGTGATTGTTTGCTAAAAACACCAGCAAACAACAGTGTTGTTGATGCTTGAATATATGGTGTCATATCATCAGAGCATAAACCAACCCGAACATTATTTTGATCATGGCAAAATCTAGATGAACATGATCAAAATGCTTCCAAGCTTCACCATCAAATGGGTGACGTAATTCACTAGAATTATTTCTATTTTTATAGTGTCGCGTCATTTTACCCGCTGTTTCCATTGAAGTAAACGTCATTTTCAGCCTTGATAAAATCAGCAGATAGAGCATTGCTTTTTTGGAACTTTTTTGCCTCTGCTTTTCATTGTCCTGCTTACACGATAGCGTCTTAACAAAACTTACATTCCATCAACTCTCCATCATTTATATCAAACTCATTGTTATAATAGAGTATGCAACCATACACAATAGAATCCATTCTTATAGAATTTAAGCCAATCTTCGATACCAGTCTTTTTGCATCTAATAACTTTGTGGCAAAAGTCCTTTAAAAGGAGTTGCATGAAACTTATAATTTTAATCATATATTCCATGCACAATTCGACAACATTAAATTGAGACTTAAAAGTTAAGACCCAACAACCGAACACCCATTGATAATTTAGAGTCCTTGGATTCTTCAAATAATGGTTTATTTGTCTCACTCAAATAGGTATAAAACCTTTGAGCTTCCTCGTTTGGAACTTCTTGATGTTGGAGCTTTTACATCGATTGAAACATTAATCACAGGAACAACTACCCCAGGTGCTACCTCGCCATGACGGATCCATATCCAATAATTTGGCTTAAACTCATTATGGTCCAAATCAAGTCTGACCTCTTCTTCATTTTTTATATATCGAAACGTACATTTCGAGCACAGACATCTGATTTCACCTTGTCGCTCAAATTCTTCTTGACGCTTAGCAAAAAAAAAACTCTTCGATTCCATGTACAAAACATCACTTTAAACCAGCTCTTACAGAAAACATTCGATCATACATCGATCCAACTATGATCCCTTTTTTTTGAATGTACTTAATACTATATATATATATATATATATATATATATATATATATATATATATATATATATATATATATATATATATATATATATATAAACAAAACATATATGTTTAGCGTAACAAATAAAACAAACTAACTAAACTTATATACATAAAAATATATTAGTAAATTTAATATCCAATAACTTTATTTCATATATTAAATAATCACAATCTATTTAGTTTTAATAAATAGTACATATTATATTTATATAATATATTTTTCTTATAGTAAAGATCATACCAAATAAAATTTATTATTATTATTTTTTAAATATTTTCAATTTAACTAATTTTACTAACTATTTACTAACTAATTAACTAACATTACTAACAGATATATTACTAATATTGTACCATTTTTTGCCTACGCCTACCAAAAATTATTATTAACATACCATTTAATAAACAATTCTAATTAACAAACGTTACTAACATATCATTAACGTGTCACGAAAATATCTAATAACAAATAACTTGATAACTAAGCAGAAGTGAATAAAAGTCTCTGGCTTGGATGCTAATTTTGGGCTCTCTCCAACAAGATTCTCACGAAGCTTTAAGTCAATCCTAAAGAAATAAAGTCAAAAATGTTAAATAACTCATATATTATATAAAATAAAAAAAATAAAACACATAACTAGTGTTTATTTAGAAACATAATAGAATTTGCGAGAACTGGAGAAGAGGAGCGAAACAAAATAAATTAGAGTGTGAGAGAAGAGGAGAGAAATGAGAGTATGGGGGAAGAGGAGTGAAAGTTTGGGAGAAGAGAAGAGAAGTGAGAGATATGAGTGAAATGGAGTAAAGGATGTGGGAATGAGAAGGTCAGAATTTATGGTTTTGGATTGGATGTTTCTGGCAGATCGGATCCGCCAATAATGAGCGTTACCAACAGAAATTTTAAAATTTGAAAATCCCGCCCCACTTGAAAAAATCTGCCTCAGATGACCAATACCGGCGGAGTTACTTCGAAAATATTCGTTTGACAAATACCGACAGTTCTCTTTCTCGTCCGGCGAATTTTAATTTCAAACTTTCCCGCCCACCGTTATCGACAATATTTAATCCGCCAAAAACACACATTATAGAGGGAATTAAAAATTTGAAATTCCCACCCTTTTTTTGGCGGTTTCTGCATCCACCACAAACACACCTTACCGGTAGATTTCCCTTTCTTTTACATTTCAACGAAAAATCTGCCGAAAACACCAAAATTTCTGTCGGAATCTTACCGGAGGAAAAATATCTGCCAAAACACCCATTTTTTCCCGCCGGATGTACTGGTGGAAAAAATCCCCCGAAAAATGCATATTTACAATGGGACCGTACCACCGGAACAAATTCGTTGAAAAAAACCGCCGGTAAAACGCATTTTTCTTGTAGTGTTTGATTCAGTATAATTTTCCTCCTTGGATGTGTATGAAGCACACTTCCTTCATATTATCGATGATCATCCGTATAATTTTACTTACAACCCCTCGTAAGTGAGTTAAAGGAGCTATGGAATGACGGCGTGTGGTTACTTTTGAAGCATCATTAATGAATGAAAATTCTAGAATGTGAGCGGCCATATGTGGACAATTAGTGACTTTCTTTGCCTAAGAAATCTGTCTGGTTGGACCACTCATGCAAGTTTGATATTTGACATTACATTTACGTTATCACAATTATATTTTTAATGGAATTTTTGGTTTTTTGAATAAGTTTAAGTGTTCTTTAAGATATGTCTACTGAAAAATCCTACCAATTGTGGCAGTCTCCACAAAAAAACTCCTGCAAAATTGTTCGAGATCCCAGGAGGTTTATAACCCCCTTAAAAACCTCCACTAATCATGGGGGTTAAAAACCCCCCACTAATTGACTTAAAAACCCTAGCTATTTGATCATTTTTTTGTAGTGTCTTATTTCATTACACTGATCTTGAAAATAGAATGGCCACTCTCCCATGGTGATTATAAGCCAATTTCTCTTTCCCATGTGAATAATCAACCGGCATTTATTCAGAGATGTCATCAGCTAGTGGATGGTGTAGTCATTTTAATTTGACTAAGTTTATGGATCTCTCTAGGAAAATAGGGAACAAGTATTTCAGTTTTTTAAGATCGACTTTGAGAAGGCGTATAACTCGGTGGATTACGACTTCCTTGATTTTATGTTAGGGAGATTTGGAATCAATGAGAAATAGAAGGCGCATATGTGTGCCCGTGATTTCTCTACTAATGATGAATCCTAATTTGAAAATGTTTCTAGAAATAATCTTGGTTAGTTTAAAGGGTTTTGTGATGATAAATTGATAATTTGTTAGAAATAGTATGATTTTCATGGTATTTTGTTATTTTGTTGTGTTAGAGGCAAAAATGTCATTTTAAGAGTAATTGGACACAAGGAGGCAGAAACCAGTCCGCCATGGCGTGGGAAAAGCATGCAAATATGTGCATAAGAAGAACCAGCATGCCAAGGCATAGAAGGGTCACACAAACGTGTAAATGTCAAAAGTGGCACACAAGGGCCAGAAGTGTGCCACGTCATGGCGTGACTTTGGCATGCAAATGTGTGAAGCTTGGAAACACTAAGGTACAAATGTGTAACAGGTCAAAAGTGGAAGGACGTCATGGTGTGGTTTTGGTATGCAAATGCGTGAGGTTGCTGATGAAGAAAGCTTTTGTGTGCGTTTTGCACGCTATTGCCTGGCTGTTCACATTCCAGTTGTACTTATATAAGCACGATCAGTTTGTGAGATGAAAAGACACACAGAAACGCAGAGAGAGTCTTGGAGAGTCCTGGGAACACACTGAAGTTCATTTTCACCTGAGTTGAAGCTAGAAAGCATATTCTCAAAGTTGGATTCTCCATCATCATCATCATCATCATCATCATCATCATCATCATCATCATCATCATCATCATCATCATCATCATCATCATCATCATCATCCGGTTTTTACTAATTTTCATTATATTTACTTATTTTCTTTTGTTAGATGTAGATTGAACTGCCTTAAACCCTTTATGTATGAACTTTTAATTTGATCCTTTGGTTATTTACAATAAAGAGTTTATTCTCCGTTTCAAAATAAGATTTACAGTTTTGAATTCACAATTGGAAAATTGGAGTTTAAATAAGTTGTTGAGAATGAACGATCTGTGTTTGCGCGTCTTAGGAATAAGTGTATAACCAGGTTAACTTTTAGAGTGAATGTGATCCAAATGCTCTTGTTAGATAACAAAAACTCAAGGAATTGAGCAGTACTTATATAATAAGAAGAACTTTCTTCCTAAGGAATTAGGGGTAAGTTTATAGAAACTCAACTTCTTGAAGTAGATAACCTCAATTTGGATTAGAAACACTCATAGGCATAGGTGTGGAAGGCAGTGATATTGATCCTCAAACGTTCTTCCTTATTAATCAAAAAACCTCAATTTTACCATTCTGTTCTAATATATGCAAAATTCACAAAAAGATCATGTGTCATTATTTCTTCCCAAATGAATGATTGCTCAAACGAACTAGATATCTAATGATCTAATAGTAGCGAAGGTAATCCCTGAGGACGATTTTTTATTACTACATTAGCGATTTGATACACTTGCCAAGTAACCGTTTTGTCTTTGTCAATCAATGCCCTACTGAGAAGATCAATATCTGGTGTGGCTTAAAACATGGGATCCTCTTGCGAAGTTATGATGTTGCCATTCTTATCTGCAGTATGCGGGTGATAACTTACTCAAAAGGGAGGTGGCTCCAAAAATTGTGGTATATGAAGGTGACTTGAAGGTAAATTTCCATAAGAGTAGTCTAATGGGGATTAAGGTATCATAAACATTCCTTGCTATGGCCTTTGAGTTCCTTAATTGCAGTGTAGGATGATACCTTTTAAGTATTCTGGTCTACCCGTTGGTGCTAGCCCCTAAAGAAACTCTACTTCGAAAGTGCAGTAGATTGGGATCCAGGAGGATAGGTATGTTAGCCGTGAGGTGAGGTTATCCCCCTTAACTCTGTGTTAAGTAGCATTCCAATCTTCTACTTCTATTTTTGAAGATGTCGACAAAAGTTTGGAGAGGGAGGTGGTTAAGCTCCAAAGGAATTTACTCTAGGGAGACCATACGAGCGAGAGTAAGATTTATTAGGTGAAGTGGTTAGATGTAGAGTTGGAAATGCGAGCTTGGCTCGCTAGCATGCCAAAAAAGGGCAGGGCGGGTTGAGGTATCCCGTCCTGCAACCTCGTGATATTATCGTGTTGCATCATCTATGTAATACGATTATGAGCATTGCTATACATAGCGAAACCATTTTCGTGAAATTATGCGACTATATGTTTGTGTCTTTAAAAAAAATAAAAAACGGCACAACAACACAAAAAGTGGTCAGTCAAATGTTTGACTAGCCAATCAAAAGGTGTTCGTGAAGCTTTCGCTAAGGATTTGTCGCTTGAAATAGCATTTTCCATAATCTATTACGACAATTATAACGAAACGATCCCTGGATATAGAAAAAAATTACAGAATACAAAAACTCTTGTGAATAAACTAGTCATTTTGATGGAAATATTCTGAGGTTAGAAATATGAATGCATGAGATATTGACTTTAAATTGATTATCGTATAAGTTACACAAATTACTTCATGAAATCTTTAAATTGATTAAATATTTTGGCCTGATGCCTATATGAGAGCTTTATAGATCCATCTCTTTCAAATGATTATCTTGGAAACAATGGAACCTTCAAAGATATACTATATATACTAGTATTGAAGACGATGGAGTTGATGGAATACAGGTTAATGGCAGCTAACGATAATTTTTATGATACAACTTAATTTAGTCATTTAGAACTCGATTATTGATTGATTAAACGATGCATATGTTCACTTTACATAGGCTTGCTTTGTTTTAGTTTATAAAAAGTAGGAATAAATTCTTTGTTGAAAACGAAAATTCAGTTTTTGTGAAGTTACCACTGAAATTTATTTTCTTTTGGGAGGAAAATATTTCAATGGTATTTCATTTGTGAGTCTAAGCCATTAAATGTGTGACAGAGATTATTGAGGATGGAGATGGGTTAAGATGGAGACCCCGTCCCAACAATAATAATCCAGAAACCACAAGAGTCATGCGCTCCACCCAATTGCTTCCAGATAGATGAAATCATTAATTACACATTTTGGACATTATAGCCATTCAAGAAACTAAATTGGAGCCAAATCTGTGTGTTGGTGAGGAGGGATAATTTGGACATTTAGATTTTATAGAGTCATCTAAGAAAAGAAGTTGGAGGTGGTTAATGTTTTTTTGTCTTCACTTGTATATATAGTAGGGTAGATCGTAGATCGTAGATCGTAGACGTAAGTGTGGATGGTGAGCTCTCTCCTATGTTGGTAATAGTAGAGGTATTATGTTTATTTGTACCACAAAAGCGAAGTTTTTTTTATTTTTTGATAAGCCACAAAAGCGAAGTTATTATTTTCTTGGCAAAATTACACTTTTAGTTCTTTATTTTTACTTTAGATTTTATTTTGGTCTTTTATCTTTTTTGAGTCTGTTTTGGTCCGTCATATTTCATTTTTGTTTCATTTTGGTCCCTGTTGTTAGTTTTTCTTAACGGACGCCACGCTGACAGTTAACTACTGACGTGATGTCTTATGTGTCACTGCTAACTTGAAATTTTTATATGATGTGGCATAGAAGGGACCAAAATGAAACTTAACAAAAACATAAGAGACCAAATTGACAAAAACACACAAATATTTAAAGTCACCCCCAATCTTCATCTTCTTCTTCTTCTCCGGCGATCAAATTAGAAAATGTTACTTCATAGTTCACCGCAGAAAGGTCCCTGTAGGATATGAATTTATAATGCTGATGATGGACGAGTGTTTTACACCAAAGCATCTTCCAAATTCCTCATTTGTTTACATACTCACGTTAAAAATAAAAACATGGTATTCCATTTAAGGGGCAAAAGCAACCAGCCACCAACCCATCATTCCACCAAGAGTAGTTATCAGATCTCTCATAGCCAGGCTGGCACATATGTATAGCACAAAGCCACAAATCATTTTGATATTGGACCCGCAGGCTCACACACTGATATATTAGTGTATTTTTAAGGAAGAAAAAAGGGTTGAGCCTTATCTGACACACAGTCATTTGGTTGCTTTGGGATATGCGTAATGAGTGTATTTTTAAGGGTAAGGTTCCGGATTGTGATTTGGTTGTTCATCGGGTGAAATCAATGTTTTGGCAATGGTTTTTGGCGAGGTCAAATGGATCCTAGTGCATTTATTATGAGTGGCATGTGGCTCCTCTTATGTGTATTAGTCGAATGTAGTAGATCGATCTGTGTTTCCTAGCTTGTGTATTTTGTTTCTTCCCTTCTCGGTTCCTTCCTTTCCTGTGGCTGTCTTGTGGCCCTTGGAGAGTGAAGTGTTTTCTCCTTGTATTCAGAACGATGTACCTCTTGTGCTCTCTTGCATATATAGTTCTTGTTGTACATTTTGATATATTCTTGACCCAAAAAAAAAAATTGTACTACCAACAGAGTTAATTGATGACTCCCAATATTATTTAAAGAGTCGGTTCTAGCTGGTATTCCAATTAGGCACTAGAATTAGAAAAGTTCAAAAATATTGGTGGAATTTTCGGTGGCTCTTAACTAGGTTAGTGCATTTATTGTTGTTTTGTGTGTGTGTAAACAGATGTTGTGACTAAATATTTGTGACCACCTAAGAATTGCTAAATTTGTTTGATCAAAGTACTAGGCATATATATGGCGCACAAGGTGCCCTTATATTTGCTGATCTTTTTCTAATTCCTGATTGTGGTGAATCGATTGTGTGAAATTAATGGTAGTGAATGGCGTGTTTAATGGTTCTGGTTACCTAAATTATACTATGCATACTCATTAACAGAATAGAAACTTGAGACTGATACTTCAGTGTCTAGTCTAGTAATAAACATCTCTCTGTTTTTGTGATATTTGCAAATCACTTTATCCACAATTTTCATATTCTGTTTTGTAAAAGCCTTATTACCTCCCAGTTCCACGTGCCTGTGCTACAGACACAAAGATAGTAACTTTCTCCAACAGTTTTTATAGATTCAGAAAACCATGTAGTCTCATGCAGCAAACTTACAAGGAATACGGTTCGCACTTAGCAAATAAATTGTTTTGCACTTTGCATGCTTATTTTCACTTTTGGCCATTCGTAAAAGTTTCACAAATTAAGATGAAACAACTCCAAATCGAATGGGTGTGACCCTATTCACTGTTTGTCTAGGAGGTAGACTTTAGTATTCGGTGATTTTCCTTTTTTTGTCTGCGACTTTTCTCATTCAGATACTAATTTGAAAGACTCACTTGTGTTCATCTTTATATATATCTATACATTTGCCTTTCAAAAAAAATCGAATGGGTGTGAGAATATCTAGAATGATATTCCTACGGTGCTGGAGGAAGATATGAAAGCCAGTAACTCCCTCAAGTTAAACTTTGTTTGTGTCTTGTTTAGGAATTAGGATTTCGCATCACATCTTTCACTCTCTTTTCAAAAATATTAATGCATTCAGCTTATTCCATGGAGTCACTTTGAATTAGAGGAACCCGCGGAGTTAGTATAAATTTTACAAGCGGCTAAATATAAAAGTTTAGTTGTATTTCTTTGTCCCACAACTTTCTCCCGTTGATGAGTTTGATTGTTCAGTTTCACTTTTGATTACTTTGCTCTCCTCAATTTGACAATTTTGGTTCCTATGATTTTTTCATTACATCGTTGGCCCACAAAATCGTGGATTGTGCAATTATAGTTTCCCATTTTCTGAAAACCCAAGACTTTTAGGGACTTAAAGTGTAAATATTCCATGATTTTGAGGGACTAACAATACAATTAAAAAGTATAAGGATACAATTGCCAAATGAAGAAAATTGAAGACCAAAACTGTCAAAAGTTATATAGAGGGACCAAAATCACCAAGATGACAAAACAACCATATTTCTTTGGGCTAATTATAGACTAATGAACTTGGTATAATTTCATTATCTCCTTAAATAAATAAACTTAATTGATATTGTTAAATAATATATGTTTGGGTAGCTAATTATAAAATATACCTACTAATATATGTATTATATTTGGGGTAGCAAGAGCTACCCCATTCAGATATAACCAATGTTATTAAACCCGGACCGACCCGGCCGGTCGGACCGGTCGGACCGGGAAACGGTGATGTGATCGGTCCGAGTCACCTATTGGATCGTGGGTGTTTTGGACTGCATGCGACCGGTGCGACCGTGAGCGGAAGGCATCGAACCGGTGCGACCGGTGTTGACCGATCGGCTCGACCGGTGTTGACCGGTCCGGTTCTTGATTTGTGCTTGTTTTTATTTTTAAGTAAAACGACATTTGTTTTGCTATTTTTTTAAAACAAAAGCTAAATTTGAATTCAATTTTTCTTGTTCAGTTTAACTTTAAGGTTTTTATTTGTTTTCAATGATGAATAAGTAGTGAGTTTTTGGACAATTTTATTGTATGGTAAAAAAATTCATAGCTCTGCGATATGTGAATATACAACATGCCTAATTTTAACAGGTTTTAGTAGTGTCACGGGTCATGCGGGTCAACTAGTGACCCCTCGGTCCGACCATTGACCCAGTGACCCAGTGACTTGCTCGGGTCGACCTCCGGGTCGAGTTTAATAACATTGGATATAACCCTCTGACACTGATTAGAGATGTCGAAACTGAGTGATTGAATAAAAAAAATTCCATCAACTTTGTTTTTTTGGGTACATAGACGAAGTGGTCACTACCACTAGAAATTCACACACACAACTGTGACATCTCGTATTCGAACTCAGGACATGTTATCCATCCTAACAATTTCAGTATTTGCCGGTTGAGCTAAGCCTTGAAGATATTCAGAAAAGTGGATGGAAAAAATGCAATATATGATCATCTATTCAATAAAAACCAATCTAATTTATCCATTTACAATTTTAATAGATGGATATCCGACTCATCCCTTAAATGATGTAAAAAAAATTAAAACATATTTAAAAATTATATATTTTTGAAATATTTATAGAATTTAAAAATAGAAAATTAATATTTTAAAATCTATTAAAAAGTAAAAAAAAAATTAAGTAATTTTAATTATTACAAAATTCAAAAAGTATAAGGTGGTGTACACTGTCAAACCACCACTTCCTTCCACTGTCTGTTGGCGTGGGTCGCTGGAGCGCCTATGTTTGCCTCGTCATAGTGCCAGTGTCCACTTCGCCATATAACCGTCGCAAAATTCTCCATAGTGTCGCCGTCCTTTGTTTTGTGGTCGATGTCCATCGCCACGAGGCCGTCTTAGCGTCGTGGTTTGGGTGGCTAGAGATCTGACCAGCCACCAAGCAGGTAGTGTCTTATCTACTTCTAAACAAAATGGTAAAAACTTAAAATTAAAAAAAAAAGTTATATTTTAAATTTTTTATTATATTAATTTTCTAATGTTTTTATTTAGGTGTTTGCTCCCATACACATCCAGAGTTGGTTGGGTATGATACCTTATAGGCAAAATTGGTTCAATTTTTATTTTTATTTTAAAATATTTATATAGAAAAAAAAGGTGTCAATGAGTATTTTGCCTAGAATGTATCATACCCACCCAACTCTAGATGGGTATGGAAGAAAAAACCTTATATTTAATATAACCGAAAGAATTTTTAAAAAAAAAGTGGATGGATCATATCCACAAAATAGATGGAGGGATTGAATCCGCAAAATAAAGGTAATAAATTGAGACCCATACTTCTTACAACCCCCAACTATTTATTGGACATCCCTAACTCAGTGAAAAGACCAAAATATCATTGGTGAAACGTGCTCGCGTCTTTTTTTTTGGAATTACGCTGGTTAGGAAATCTACTTACGAACCGATTCAGAAGTATAGTTTCGAACCAAACCAAAATGCAGCGTGGAGGCGTGCGGTTGTTGTTGAGGTTGTTACTTCTCTCTTCTCTCTCTTGTTCTTATCCTTTTCTATTTAAACTTGTTGTTCCTCTGATTTAAGATGTCTGGTTTTTTTTTGGTATTGTTACTGTGGGTATATGAATGATAGAAGAATGAAGAGATGTTGAAAGTGAGAGGCTTGTGTTTGGCTACTATCCGGAGGTGTTTCAGTTGTGTCTTCTTTCTTTTTTTTTTTTTTTCTTGTTTTCGTTTTCTCTTCAATATCAGTTTTTTCCCCCTTTCTCTTGAACTCTTAAACTGTATTTATAGGTGGAAATGCATAGGAGATTGGGTGTTTGTGGAGTCAATTTTAATTTTACCCCTCGGTTTATGTTTTCCCAAAAAATTCCCTCTTTGTGTATGAAAAATTTTGAGCACCATTTTTCTTCCTCCAAGCTTCTGTGTTATTCACAAATATAACTCTGTTTGACTATTAGCTAGCTGTCTAATTTTCTTCTTGTGTGTATGTGCAGAGAGAAAAAATGCAGAGAAAGAAGGACTTTCCATTTGGAGCTTTGGAGCCTATGTCTATGGCTGCCACAAATTGGACTTTTCTCCTTGTCATGTTGACTGTTGCTATTGTCTCTCTCTCCCACCTGCTGTGCGTAGACAGCAAGCTCTATAGATGCTGCCTCTCTCAATGTTATCCCTTTCTCTTTTATTTTTATTGTTATTGTTATCTATTGGTCAAACAAGTAAACAAAATTATATATGAAATGTATTAGTACATTATTCAATGGATATGAATGTGGTCTTACCTCTTCTTTTTTCTTTTAATAATAATACGGTAAATAAAAGATACGCCGCCTCGTACTTAAGTAAACACGCATCCAAGCAAAACACGCGCACTTAGTTAGGAACAAAACGTACGTGCGATTAGGACTAACATCATATACAGTAAAGAAAAGATACGCAAACACATCAACAATAAGGTGTTACAAGATCACTAGGAATGAAGCGCGTACACAGTCAAGAATAATGCGCGTATGCCTCGACATATATTTTTGAGTCTCTTTTCAACTACGAGAAAAATACTGTTAGAACCTCGCATTCGCGAAAAGACAATTTTTATTTTGAATTAGTCGGACAAAATTGGGGTATAACAACTTCTTACAACCCCCAACTACTTATTGGACATCCCTAACTCTGTGAAAAGACCAAAATATCATTGGTGAAACGTGCTCGCGTCTTTTTTTTTTTGGAATTACGCTGGTTAGGAAATCTACTTACGAACCGATTCAGAAGTATAGTTTCGAACCAAGCCAAAATGCAGCGTAGAGGCGCATATTCCCTCCGTATCTCATATATATTCGTATTTTGGTATACTTTTTTGTCCAAATAACTTACACTTTTTTCTAACTACCGTCTCACCATTTACATATCTAAAAAATTAGAATTTTTAAATCGAAAGTATTTTTCATCTATTCCATACGGAACAAGACCCGTGAGTATAGTTTTTTGTCTTGTTTAATAACAAACATATATATAAATCAAACCAGTCTTAGGAGTGAAATATTTGATCTGATCGGGTCCAACAATAATGGAAGATGATCTCATTAGTGTACTCAAAAACAACATGCTTTAGTATATTTTAATAATAATTAAAAAAGGCAGGTGCCAAGGGGTAATTGGAGCAAAATCATATTGACCTTTCAGAAAGATGAATTGCATATATAATAATACCCTATGATGACTCATTGATAAGGGTATTTTCATTCGATGTTTTAAGAATTGAACGGACTGTATGTCCCTCAATTGGTGAGGTCTATAGTTTCGTCATTTTGGTTAGATCTCCAATCATCTCAATTCGAACTATTTAAAGCAATTCAAACATGATGGAAGCTTAGTGAACAACCTTTATATTATACATGTCTCAAAATTCTTGATGGAGAGTTTTACCGTCAATTATCGACTCGGGAAATTACTCTTAAAAAAAGCAGTAAAAACAATAAGTGTCTTATATGGTTTTGGGAGGAATAGTGTGCATACATAATTCAAAGGTGCCGGCGGATGCATTATGTCATTTTCCGTCTTCTTTGAAATGAAAAGTTCATGTGAGAGAAGAGCTTTTTATGAAATTTATTATACTATAGTTTATCAATAAAAAAAATGATTGAGTGATGAGTGATGGCTTTAGTCCCACCACCTAGGATAATCGATATATACATGATTGCAATGCATGAATCCGTACCCTAAAATATTTCTTTATCGGCTCACAAGAGATAAGCACCAAAAAAGATAACTAGTGAACAATAATAGATACGAAATTAGGCCTATAAAACCGAAAGCCAATCACGAAGCAACCCCAAATTGAAATCAACAAAGACAATTAGAGAGCTTCCATTTTCCTTTGGTCACCTCTGCTCTGGGTGAGAGAAACACGTATCAGAGACTTCATGAGTTGCTATGGGGAAGAACTTGAGAAAATGGTTGCCCACTGATACATGTCGCTCTCACCTGGAGTAAAGCTAACCAAAGTTTTTATAACATCATTCTTGAATCAATTGTGGCCTTTCCTCTGATTAGCTGGTGAGTTTGTGTTATATTACTTGACGTTTTATAATAATACTAATGAAACATTAATGTTTTTTTTTCTTTTCCTATCTGATGTGAACCAAGAAGGTCAAATATAGTTTTAGGATCTAGAACTTTACATGAAATTGAATCTCAACAATAATCACACAAGAAGTCAAGATCAATAACACTTACTTTGAGACACAACAAGAAGAATTAGAAATAGTGCTAGGAGGTTTGAAGAATCGCCACACCTCTCGTGGAAAGGTGATTATAAGATCCACACGCCACTTAGGGATCTCCAAGCTCCAAGATGAGTGTCACTAAGTTCTTTCCCTGAGAATTTAGGAGATACTAGCAGTATACCTGTGCATACGCACGGGTGTTATTGTGTTATTTTTTTAATAGACTTAGACATAATTTAATTAGTCTGAAGTCTGAACATTACCCCGTGAAAATCAAGACTAATTTAAAGTAGATAAACAAAAAGTTTCAAATAGTAATTGAGTTAGCTAGAACATTACCCCGTAAATATTTACCAGGAATATGTAATATTTTCCGTAGATATTAGAAAACAAAATTGTATTAAAGTTTCAAATTTTCCAAATTGTAATATTCCCGTAGAGACTAAATTAAACTTATCGATAGAGAAAAATGGAATATTAAAGAAGAAGACATGTAGATGAAATTAAAGTAGATGTATTGTGAAATTTCATAACTTTAGAACATTTTCTTCAATTGACATTTTTAATCGTTAAGTAATTACCAATCATGTAGTAATAATGCAACTCATTGGCGAATAACACAAAATTTATTTTATCAGTAATAAATTATACCAACATGTAACATTTTCCCGTTGTAACTGAAAAGTAGAATAATAAAATTTGAAATTTGAAAAGAGCGAGAGGGGGAATAGAGGGGAGAGAGATAGAAAAAAATTGAGAAAGATGAGAGTGAGAGAGGAAATAGAAAAATGTGTTTTAAGTGTGAGATAAAAAAGTTAACAGATGATGTGAGAAAGTGAGACCCACAAAATATAAAAAGTGAAATTAAATATTTGGTATTTGACATCTTTGTCCTCAAAAAATTGGTTTTAGATAAGAGTAATTTGGTATTTTTTGTAGTGGTTAGTAAAATATATAGTGGATAGTTGATTAAAAATATAGTTGATGATAGTTGATTGATTATTAAGGTTAAATAGGAGAAAGAAACATAGAGATATTAGTAGTGGGTATTTTGATTAAAAAGATTATAGATTGATTAAAATTACATAGTTCATAGTTGATAGTTGAAGAGGAAAGAGAAAAGTGAGTTTTAAATATAAGATTAAAAAGTTAAGAGATGGTGTGAGAAAGTGGGATCCAAAAAAATAAAAAGTGAAATAGAATAATTAAAAATGACATATTTATCCTCAAAAAGTGTCTTTCAAATAAGGATAAAATGGTAATTTTGGTAGTGGTTGTTTTGTATAAAGTTATAGTTGATTGATTACATAGTTCATAGTTGATAGTTGAAGAAGAAAGAGAAAAGTGAGTTTTAAATATGAGATTAAAAAGTTAAGAGATGATGTGAGAAAGTGGGACCCAAAAAAATAAAAAGTGAAATAGAATAATTAAAAATGACATATTTATCCTCAAAAAGTGACTTTCAAATAAGGATAAAATAGTAATTTTGGTAGTGATTGTTTTGTATAAAGTTATAGTTGATAGTTGATGATGAACTTTCTTCTCACTCAGAGCCTCTCACCTCTCTCTCCACTTTAGAATTTAGGTATATTTTGCTCAATTGAGAAAATAAAAATGTTCGTTCATCAAACACTTTCATCGTGAAGAGTTTTTCATCTTGTTAAATAATTATTATTTTTTTTGAACCAAAATAATTATTTTTTTTGACCAACTTGTTAAATAATTATTGATAACATAACTTGAAGAAATTAAATTATATAATTCTTAATATCTTTAAAATTGAGAAATAAAATTAAATAACTTTCTATTTTCTAAATGTTAATTGTTGACTTGGAATGTTAACTAGGACAAATTTTCCACGTAAACATGATAGATAAGCAAGTGACTTACCAAATCACCAACACAATTTAAAATTTGGTCAATGTTTAGACTTTTAAAAAAGTGGGGACTAAAATCGCGAATTTAGGAAAGGGATAACGAAAGTTACGTAGAGGATAAAATAGAGGAACCGAGCGTGCAATTAAACTAATTTTTAATTAGAAATTTTGAATTATTTGCATTAATTTTTTGATTTAATTACAGTTTTGGCCCCCCTATTATGACATTCGATTTTAATCCTAACTTTTTTTGTCACGAATTTAATCTCTCTATTTTCTCAATTTCTAAAATCAAAGTTTTTCCCTAATTTGGTCAAATTTGTTGCTGAGTTACTCACTTAATCTATGTGGCGTGACAATATGTCTTGCCATGTTGTGTCTGATTATAAGGAAAAGACCGAAGATACCGACGAGTAATCAACGGCAGAGGAAAGGGTTGATGGTTTGTGAATACCATTACTTTCCTTCCCCTTTGTAATATTTTTTTTTTGGTTTGGTGAAAACACTTCTTTCCCTTTCTTGTTCACATCAATTTAGCTATTGTGTTGGATTAATTGTTGAGTATACAAATATCGGTACCAAATCTTTTTTGAATTTCATTTTTTTCTAATGTGACTAATTTAGTGAAACTGATGTGAGTGTATAGATATGGTACCAGGACACCTGAAGATGAGTGGGTGTTTTGTTTTTTCAATTCGACCATTGCCATGGATAGCTGGTGAATTGAATTACTCGAAATGTGAAAGAGGGAGAGGGAACCAGTGGAAATTTGAGGGTGTTTTAATTAAAACTAAAAAGCAATTCTTATAATAAAATTAAGTTTTTGTAATTCAGAGTCCAACATGACAATACTACTTGTCACGCTATGTAGGCTAAGTTAGTCACAACTCTACAACAAATTTGACAAAATTAGATAGGGACTTTGATATCCCAAGTAGCTAGGTAGCTCAATTGACAACCTAAGAAATAAGGAATACACCAAAGAAGTCCACAGGAGGTCCCGGAAAACTCACATTCACTCCTCCCCTACTAACATTGACTATAAAAAAATAGAGTGACTTTGATTTTATATATTGAAAAAATACGGGGTTAAATTCGTGAAAAAAAGGGAAGCTCTGGTATTTTGGACCTAGCTACTGTATAAACCCTAGCCATCTTTACTGCGCTAGACCATATAACAACCATGTTTTTCAACAAATGTTTGCACAAAACTGAACATCGTCATCATCATACATCATGCTAATCCACATGAAATTGAAGTCCTCAAGCTGTAGTACCATTGCCCTTGCCTGATATTCCTAAATCTTTCACCAGTGTGCCTAAAAAACCACAAAATATAAACAGTGAGATTTAAGAAAATCTCAATGAGTCCCTATTTGGTATAACACCATCCATCTTCCTATACCTATTGTACTTTTACTTCCTATCATTCATCTAACTGGGACTTTACCTCCCAATAATCCCTCTTTCCTACAATGAGACTTTACCTCTCAATGGTTCTCTAATTGGGACTTTACCTCCCAATATCCTTTTTCCTACATTGAGAATTTACCTCTCAATGTTCCTCTAATTGAGACTTTACCTCCCAATATCGTACATATATATAATCAACATTCATATCATTCAATCATTCACATAATTCAAGACATATACTAAGGAGTAAATTATATTACTCAAAACCTTCAATCATAAACACATCAATTAAACATGTTCTTTCCAATTTGTATCATTAAGGATAGAAATCAATGATATAAATATGTCACACAACCAGTTATAAACATTCATCAAATGTAATTAGGAGTTTCGCTATACTTCAAGGGGGTAGGTAAGACATGTCAGAAATTCTTCTTAAAATGAGTTCAAAAACCCAATTCCTAGTTTGCTTATAGCCGTAGATCTTCTCGTTATCTTTCCAACGCATCCTAGAACACCTAAATCGAAGTTCTAGATCAAAAGTTACAAATAAAACAAGTTGGAAAGCTACCGAAAAGAGTAGTTGTCCCAAAAGAAACACTGGTGCCCGTGTTTTTCAAACACGGCCGTGTTTGTGTTTTGTCCCCTGTATGTGAAAAATGCAGATTTTGTGTTTTAACTCATTCCCAATGTTTCCAACCTATCCTAACTATCATATAATTAATTAAATCATTACCAATCGCCCAAAATACAACTTAATACATGTAATCAAGTTTAAACCATCAATCACAATATTGTAGATTATCCAATCCTCTTCATTTCATGCATGATTATGCAAGCTTCATCTTTCGATTTTTCAATCAGAAACATTAGTGCAAGAGACTAATAAACATGTTAAAAAGGATCCTATTGACATAAGAGGTGAGAAACTCACTTGCAAACTTGGATATTGAACCAAAGAAGTTAGGTCTCTCTTCCAAACTTGAAGGATTTCAAGTGTTCTTGAGAGTGAGAGATGATCTCTGAAATTCTAAGCAAATGGTAAAGTAACGGTGATGAAGAAGAGGAAATGTCAATATTCTCTCTAGCCTCGCCTCACTCTCCCTCTCTCAATGTATTCTCCTCTTCTCTCTAAGATGTAAGAATGAGTTAAAAAGATAAGTAAAAATTTCTAAAAATTTGTGTTGTTAGAAATTTCCACATGCTAAATTTCCTTTAATACAAATTCATATAAAAAACATATTATACAAATTAAACGACATATTATTAATTTATTTGATTGAAATTTCATTTCCTATTGAGTTTAGAATATTTTGAATAATTAATATGGTTTCCTACTATAATATATTCCATGTCAGTTAGCATGCATTTGTTAAACTCTCCTCCACCAAGGCCAATTTTTCATATCCAATTTGGACGGTCCAATTGAATAACACTAAATTAAATTGGCTTTCAAAATAATCTTTAATGGATATTTGAAAGATAGATAGATGTAAGTGTATTCATAAAATTGTAAATAAAAAAACTTTTGAAAAGAACAAAATTTACGAGGAGGATGCTAATAAGAATAATGAAAATTGAGGCATTTTTCTTATTTAATCTAATCAATCAACTCTTGCATATGAAATAAATTTTTCTCAAACGCAAGTTACTTATTTTCATAAACTAACAAGACAGCTATAAGAAAAATTATGCATTTGTTGCAGCAATGGGACGACCACAAGTTCCGATCTTTGGGCAACACTCTGGAACTCATCCAAGATCTGCATATCCCCCACCACTACCAAACCCTTGTGCAATTTCTTTCCCATGTGTCTTGTGTTCTACCAGTTCCATGTGCACTTCCCAATAATGTACTTGCAATACCCACAATCGATACCACAAATTTCAACATCTTCTTCATCGAAATTTCCATTATAACTCAACTCATGTTTCAAAGTATCACTAAAGTTCTTACTTGTACTTAGTTGTTAAAATGCATGAATATACGCAAAAAAAAGTTCTGAAATGGTTATAATCGGTAAAGGTTGACATTAACAATATGCAAATCTAGAAATTATTTATTTCTCCTGATATCAAATTAACATTTTACTCATTATGCATTTATATCGTCTTAAGGATTTATTAAATGACATTTGAAAATGATAATGAGACAAGAAGTAATTTTTAAGATTTTTATTTCTATTTATTCACATGATCTTGTAGTAACACAAAATATCATCATATTTCACGAGTTTTAAAGAGTTTCAAAGCATTATATAAGTAAATATATAACTTTTTAAAAGTTACTAATTATGAATGGACCCATAAATAAAAAATAAATTATCAACTCCCATAATATATTACAAAATCAAAACTAAGAAATTCATCATTGACCACTCATGTTTTAAATTTTTTATTAAATCCAAAAAAAGTCAAGTTCAGTTTTAGATAAGAGAAAATTTTAACAAGACCAACCATTCACATTCACATTCGAATTACAATAATGAAATTTTGTTTTAGAGTTTCTAATTCACTTTGTAAGCCTAAAATAATAATTGAATTAAGATAAAGAGAAGAATATCAATCAGTCCTATAAGTTAAAATTAGTTCAAAAAATGCATTAGAAAAGCACATGAGAGAAGTTGTCATAAAAGAACTTGGTTTAAATATATGTTAAGTCCTTGCGAATACAGTGAACATTAGTTTTAGTCCCTGTAAACTGTGGATTAAAATTGTGTTAGATAATTTGCGCTAAGGTATGAAAACCCCTATGAAGTATTTTCAAAAGCAAGTAGGCTATAAACATAATATTGTTCAAAATGGCATGACAAAAAAACTGAGATAGGCCGACACTTTATCAAAGAATAGCTAGAGAGTGGACTGAAAGAAACAAAGTACATTCCTTCAGGAACCAGCCGAACGATGTGTTGCCAAAGGTGATAGCAAAACATCTCAATCAACTAAAAATCAAGTTGAGAAAGATAGATATCCACTCACAAGCTTGACTAGGAGTTTTGTAAACAATAGTTGTTTGTTATTATTATTCGTCGTGGTAATAGGAACATTAGGTTGAGTTAGTCCTAGGTTGTCTATATATATAGTAAGGATTTTGTGAATGTAATTTTAGAAAAATAAATATAGTTTGAGAATTTTTTACACCACATAATATAACAAACTCTGGTATTTTGGACCTAGCTAATGCATAAATCCTACCCGCCTTTATTGCGCTAAACCATATAACAACCATTATTCTTCAAATGTTTGCAGTGTGTTATGTGTTTGGCTTATCATTTCAGTTGAAGGAAAGAGAGTATCTCATGTTACTTGATTGGGGTTGGGGTGATTACGTGGATGGATAAGGTGGTTTTAATTTTTTGGCTAATAAATCCCTCTATGGTCTTTTTTTTCTACCAATTGTACCCAACTCACTAATTTAGTCTCAGCGCACAAGCTTCTTAACTAATTATACATACATATGCATATGCAATTAACACAATTGTAGGGCAATTGCACTTCAAAGTCGTGCAAAACGTTCAAAATGGTCCCAACTTGAAAATGTCTGTTCTAGGGGTTACTCTTAAAAATATATGATCACTTGCTTTGAAATTTAACCTTTATCATCTACATCACATTCATAATTTTGACGAAACCCCAAATGTGTATTGATATAATGAAGTAGATAATTGTTGACAGAAATTCATACTATGTAGGGAAAATTATGTTGAGCATACGATGTTTGTTTTAATTTCTTGTTTGTTTAACCTATTAAACAAATTTTTACATATATATTCTTCTTAAAATGTTATCAATAATTTTCTAAATATGGTAACATATTGCTACTAATTTTTTTTTTGAATATTTGATTAGATTTTAATATGTCCAAGAAGTCTGATTGTATGCAAGGTACCTACCTACTCAAAAAAATTAAAAGTAATTTGTTTAAGTAATTAAGATTACATATCCCAAGATCATTTATAACTCATATGGGATTTAATTAAAGTGCACACTGTTTTATATCATCTTAATGATTTATTAAATGACAATTGAAATTGATAACAAGACAAGAAGTACTTCTTAAGATTTGAATTTCTATTTATTCACATGTTCTTATAGTAACATAAAGTATCATCATATTTCACGAGTTTTAAAGAGTTTCAAAGCATTATATAAGTAAATATTAAATTTTTAAAAGTTACTAATTTTGAATGAACTCAAAAATAAAAAATAAATTATTATCCCATAATATATTACAAAATCAAAAATAAGAAGTTCATCATTCACCACTCATGTTTTAAATTATTTTTTTAAATCCAAAAAAGTGAAGTTCAATTTGAGATAAGAGGAAATTTTAATAAGGCCAACCATTCCCATTCACATTCAAATTTCAAAAGAAAATTCTTTTCAGATTTTCTAATTCATTTTGTAAGCTAAAATAATAATTGAATTAAGATAAAGAGATCAGAATATCAATCAGCCATAAAAACGAAACTAAAATTAGTCCAAAAAATACATTAGAAAAGCACATGAGAGAAGTCGTCGTAAAAGAGTTGGGTTTAAGTATATGTTAAGTCCGTGCGAATACAATGAACATTAATTTTAATCCCTGTAAACTGTGGATTAAAATTGCGTTAGATAATTTCATGATAAAGTATCAAAACCCCATATGAAGTATTTTCAAAAACAAGTAGACTATAAATATAATCTCATTCAAAATGACACGACAAAAAACATTGAAATAGACCAACACTTTATCAAGGAATAGCTAAAGAGTGGACTCATAGAAACAAAGTACATTTCTTCAGGGAACCAGCAGAACGATGTATTAACAAAGGTGATACCAAAAAAATGTCTCAGTCAACAAAAAATCAAGCTAGGAAATATAGATATCCAATCACAAGCATGACTGGGAGTTTTGTAAACAATAGTTGTTTGTTATTATTATCTGTCATCGTAATAGGCACATTAGGTTGAGTTAGTCCTACGTTGTCTATCTAGTAAGGATTGGTGAATGTAATTTCAGGTAAATGAAATAAAGTTTGGGAATTTTTTACACCACATAATATCACAAGCTCAGATATTTTGGGTCTTGCTAATGCATAAACCCTATCCACCTTTATTGCGCTAAAGCTATAACAACCATGTTATTCTTCAAATGCTTGTGTTGTGTGTTATGTGTTTGGCTTATCGCTTCAGTTGAACGTAATCTCATGTAACTTGTTGAGGAGGGATAAGGTGGTTTTCAATTTTTGGCAAATAAATCCCTATATGGTCTTATTTCTACTAATTGTAGTCAACTCACTAATTTAGCCTCTCTAAGTATTAGCTCCTTAACTCGTTAGAAAACAGACATGTTCAATCTATATCACAATTATACATAAATATGCATATGCATATGCAAATTATTTTAGAGCTATTGCACTGCAAAGTCATGCAGAATGTTCATAATGATACCTACTTGAAAATGTCTGTTCTTGGGGTTACTGTTAAAAATATATGATCACCCCCTTTGAAATTTTGCCTTTATCATCTACATCATCACATTCATTATTTTGACGAAACCCCAAACTTTTCTATGTGTATTCTAGCTATCATTAAAATAAATTGCTAACTGTTATACCTCAATTTTGTCCGAGTTCTTTTTAATAGTTTTTATTTTGGACTTTTTTCAATCATTTTATTTTGGACTTTTTTTGAAAAGTACAAAAAATAGTAGTTTTTTGCGTATTTTCGGGTGTTAGTTTTTAGCTACTATTCGAAGGAAATTTCTCTCTCCTTGGACCTCGTTTTTACGATCTGAACGGTGAAAGTGAAGACATATTTCCCACGAACCCGCTAAAAAAAAATGAAGACGATCCGATGGTTAACGATTCCGGAATCGCACTTTTACGATGAGAGGTTTGAGAAAAACGGACAAAAAACTGCAGTTATTGCGAAGGCAATTTCTCTCTCCTCAGACCTCGTTTCGACGATCCGAACGGTGAAAGCGGAGATATATGTGTCACGAACCTGCTGTCAAAAAAGAAAGACGATCCAACGGTTAACGAATCCGGAATCGCAAATTTACGGTGACAGGTTTGAGAAAAACGAAAATTGTGTTTTAAAGGGGAATTGCTTTCTCTACTTTGTTTTAGTCCCACATTGCTCACAAGAAACAAGAGCTCCCTAGCAATTGGATATAAAAGGGGTTGAGAGGTGAAGATTAGAGAGGAGATCATTGGCGGGTTAAGTGATCTATTGGGTCAAAGCGATAGCGCCCATTTCACTAAAAACACCGTCTTTGATCATTTGGACGTTTTAGTCGGCTTTCCGATTCTCAAAGCGGTTGTTCTTATGATCTTGAGTCAAAATGGACCAGATTGAGTCCGGTTGGTTCGCTCTTTCGATCGATTCGGCACTCGTCGAGTCAAAAGTTAGTTTTGTATTTATTTTGTTTATTTTTATATACATATTTATTTATCATTTATTTGTAATATAATTTATTTATTTATTGTTTATGTATATATTTATTCATATTTGTTTACATATATAGTTATTTATTCATTTATTTTTTTTTGCCTAGTCTTTATTTAATTATCAGTTTTTATCTTCTTTTTTTTTATTTATGCACAAATTAGTTTATTTCTTCAAAAATTAAATAAAAGACTAAGTCGGTTGTACAACCGGGTTAGTCATCATCCTAGACCAAAAGTGCATGCAGATTCGGTAATCCTAAAAACATAAATCACTTTTTCCTAAAAATAGGGGACTAAGTCGGTTGTACAACCGGGTTAGTCAGCGTTCTAGAACTAATGAGCTGTACAGTACAGATTCAGGAGTTCTAGAATACCTATTCTAAAACGGACCCACCTCATATCAAACAATCTTCTCTCAAAAATTCAAAAAACATTTTCAAAAAGTAGGGGACTAAGCCAGTTGTACAATCGGGTTAGTCAGCGTCCTAGGAATCAGTGAGCTATACAGTTCAAGGAATCCTAGGACCCCTACACTAAAAAACACCAACCCACAAACCTTTTTCAGGAAGAACTACGTAGCTTTGATTCCTCCATTGCATCCGGAGGTACGTAGGAGCAAGAGTCCACTCTTGTCAAGCACTAAAAACCAAAAACTTAAATAAGTCTTTTCTTTACAAATAAAAGGGTAATAATTAAATAAATATTAATTAATTAGACCATGGATGTCGTGGGGTGCTAATACCTTCCCCACACAGAACGACTCCCGAACCCTAACAATGTCTTATCCTAAACATAAAGGGATTTTCCGTATTTGCCCTTAAACTAAAATTTGGTGGCGGCTTCCTTTCGAACTTCGAAGAATCCTTTCCCGGATTTTTCGGTCGCTACAGCTGGCGACTCCACTGGGGACTTAATTTTCTTTAGAGAGTCAAAACCTAGTCTAATTATTTAGGATTAATTTAATTTTTACCCTTCCCTTATTTATTTATTTATTTTTGCATGTTATACTTTTATGTGATATATAAACCCTAGGGTAGAAGACGATATTTGTATGCATGTTTGTTTTGTTTGCTGACTTTGGGTTATTTTAAACCGCTCCTACACACACACTACACCTCTACACATCACACACATGTGAGAAAAGTCCTCTACCGGACTCGAGTGGAAACCTAAGTTAGAACGAGATTGCGTAGTGATGGCCTGCGGAACGTACGTCTCGTTGGGTGGTCATGAAAATCTCACCTAGAGTTTGATTCCTTTTAAGGATGCTATCCCTTCTAATAGCTTGCCTATTGTTGGGGTCGAGATTCTTGGTTGGGGTCCTTGGCTCTAGGGACCAAGTGTAGGATTCTTTAAAACTACCCTTGTGAGGCTCACTATAAAAGAAACCTTAGACTCACTCCATAGGGTACCCTTCTAGGGTCACAAAGGAGCTTTATACCATTGCATTCAAACGAACATTAATGCATACCGTCTTTTATCCAAAAAAAATTAAAAAAATCAAAAATTCAAAAATCAAAATCATTATTTACTACATTTTTAGAAAATATACCACATGCATTTTTCTTTTTCTTTGCATAACAAAAAACAACAAGATAAACATCTTATGTTGCGTACATTTTATGATCACCGAGAATTAAAAGCTTTATTTTGGAGAGAAGCCATGCATGCTAAAGTCAAAGTTAAACTTTGTACTTTACTCTCCAAATGTAAACTTATAATTCCCGACGCGACAAATAAAATCATACATTATCATTTCATACACATACATTACATTCGCATTTCACATACATTCATTCATTCGTTCGCATTCTCATTTCATGCGCATTCATTCATTTGCATACTTACATCATGCATTATAAAAACAAAACAAAAACAAAACATAATTTTAGAGAAAGATTGTGATGAGAGGTGAGACATTCTTGTGAGGTAAATCATTCTTTTTGAAAAAGTTTAGCCATACTTAGTTGCAAGCTCTCAGGCGTTTCAAGGCACTCAATTTTTCAAATTAGCAAACTGTTCACATTTTTTTCAACAAAGTGTTGCATCTCATTCACCCCATGATGAATGACCAAAATAGTCCATCAAAATTTCATTCATGTTAAAACTGATGTTAACTCTCTATGAAGCATTCATGTAGTGATTTATGTGTCACATGTGTCTTCATTCTTGTTTGAGTCAGTTAATGTCCCTACATTGTCATCATCCCCCGTCCAAGTCTAATCCCACCCTGACCACCCTAAAGTACATACTCCCCTTACCTAGTCGACTTTTTGGTTTGTTCTCACTAATGAAATAACACTTTAGGCCTTCCATATAGGGGCAAATTTGTGATCTCTAAAATACCTTGTCAACGTTGTATTCCTTTGGTGCAAGTCCTTTACAAAAAAAATAAAAAAAATTCAAAAAGGCCCGTTAGGTTGAAAACTCGTAAGAGCGACCTAAGCAAAAATTAGGGCATAAAAAATAATAAAGAAAAAAAGAGCAAATATATAAAAATAAGTAAATTATTGTCCTTGAGTTAATTTTTGAGAAACCGAGCAATCACGATTTGAAATGAAGTTTGGACCATCATTCCATATCCTCAAAAATCCTTCGCTACCCACCTTAAGCCAAAAATCCCAAACCCTAGACAAGGATCGATTCCGCATCAAAAATGGTGCATCACTTTTATCACTCACTCACCAAAAGAAAAGAAAGAAAATTCACAAAAAAAGTGAAAAAGAGAGGATTGAAAAGAAAAATTCGAAAAAAAAAGTAAAAGTAGTAAGAATCGTGAGTGATATTTGCATACAATTAAACGCATAAGAGATCCTTGTCCGAAATAAACCCTCAAACACTTCCCAATCCATCTAAATGATCCATTCTACCACGAGACATGTAGGAGATTCTTGTCTCAATAGACCCTCAAACACTCCTTTGAGCCTAATAAACCTTTCTTTCATAAGCCATTAACCATTAGCCAAACTACATCTTTGAATAAAATCATTTGTCTCATCAATCCTCAAACCATTCCTTTGGCCTCAACATCCTATCCTCCATAAACCCTTGGCTACATTACAATTCTAAACAAGTTCATCCAACCATGAGGCACATCAATTACTCAATAAAATCTCAAACACTCCTTTGAGCCTAAAAACCATTTCCTTCATAAATCATCACCCATTAGCCAAGTTACATCACCAAATCATTTGTCCCATCATCATCAAACACCTCTTTGAGCCCAATTATCCCTTCCTTCATAAATCATTAACCACCGGCCACATTACAACCCTCTCGAGTTCGTTTCGATCATTGATGATTGCTTTTGTTTTCTCAAAGTTTTAATTTTAGGACAAGTAAGTTTATTTATTTATAATATGTTTGCTCAAAAAAATATATCTCAAAAAAACAAAAGAAAAGAAAAATCAAAAGGCTTGTACCACAAGATTCATTCAAGTTACTGATTATACTAAGACAAGGTCTAGTGATCACCAAGTGTAGTTTTCATCATAGCAAACTCAAGACTATTGTAGTCGAGAGTCATTCTAAAGATAACCAAAAGTTTATACTAGGATCATCACCTAGATCCTAAAGTGGGGCATCCCTTTCACCATCTATTCCATTTGAACTTGGGAAATTTTGTACAGTGTCCATCCCATACCACACCCCGACCTATAGCCATACCGGACAAACTCCAAAACCCATAACCCTAACTCCGTCACCTTTCCCAATCTCACTAAAGGCAACCATTGAAACACCATTCCAAGTGGGCAATCCTGTCATTCTTCACTCCACCTACAATTGGGGAAATTCACCTACACCCATCTCATCTCTCGTTATATTCACGCCCGCAAAACCATATCGGGCAATTTCTCAACCCAAGATCCCAAATATACCCTTTCGTAATGCTACTCTGGTTGGGTCAATTTTGTCCTTACCATAAATGGGGAAACACCATCCTCATGGGTCGAGATAAAATCTCTTGCTTTCCGCCTCTCATTCCAAAGCCAATGCATTCTCAATTCAAGATCTTCTACACCCCTAGCTTGTCACCACTAGACAGAGGGCAAATCTAAATTGGGCGATCCCGCATTTCTTGGCTTGGGAAAACCTACCTTTCATGACCTTGACAAAGACCAGTCAGTCATTCACCCCTTCATGTGCCACAAATGTCCACACCCTAGGTCTTTAGAACCCCAAGTTAACTGACTCATTCATCTATATTCGCACTACTATACATCTTCACAAAACAATGCTTCAGAGAGAGAAAACACAAGTTGATCATATGATGCTAAAGATCCACCAGGTCGCAACGTCGGAGTCGAGCCCGGCGGACCTTCGCAGACCCCGAGTGGTCCTTCAGACTAGTTGTGTCAGCCTAAGGCACGGTGGACGTCCTTCATGGTCAACATATCAGTTCTAGACCTGATCTTGACCCATCATGGTCGCTCGAATATAAAGGCCCCCTCGCACCGTTTAACTAGTACCGTAGCTAGTTGCGCTCCTTCGCACCACGATGGTCCTTCAATTAAGGCCTAGCGGCCTTCCGGACTCTCGAGTGGTCCTTCGAGCCTTAGTGCTCCTTCAGTCCTTGTTGACCCTTCATTCAACTCTCGGTTAATGCGCCAAGTATTAACCACTCCTCTTATATCTCAAACCCTTCGCTTCCTCTTAAATGGACAAAATTGACGTTTATTCTATCTTTATTTCTATTTTCACTACGAAAATTTGAATACACTTCACCTTTTCTAGTAAAATATAAATAAAGAGGGGCAAATTGTTATACCTCAATTTTGTCCGAGTTCTTTTTAATAGTTTTTATTTTGGACTTTTTTCAATCATTTTATTTTGGACTTTTTTTGAAAAGTACAAAAATAGTAGTTTTTGCGTATTTTTAGGTGTTAGTTTTTAGCTACTATTCGAAGGAAATTTTCTCTCCTTGGACCTCGTTTTTTACGATCTGAACGGTGAAAGTGAAGACATATTTCCCACGAACCCGCTAAAAAAAAATGAAGGCGATCCGACGGTTAACGATTCCGAATCGCACTTTTACGATGAGAGGTTTGAGAAAAACGGACAAAAAACTGCAGTTATTGCGAAGGCAATTTCTCTCTCCTCAGACCTCGTTTCGACGATCCGAACGGTGAAAGCGGAGATATATGTGTCACGAACCTGCTGTCAAAAAAGAAAGACGATCCAACGGTTAACGAATCCGGAATCGCAAATTTACGGTGACAGGTTTGAGAAAAACGAAAATTGTGTTTTAAAGGGGAATTGCTTTCTCTACTTTGTTTTAGTCCCACATTGCTCACAAGAAACAAGAGCTCCCTAGCAATTGGATATAAAAGGGGTTGAGAGGTGAAGATTAGACAGGAGATCATTGGCGGGTTAAGTGATCTATTGCGTAAAAATAATGTTAATTGTTGAAATAATGTTAATTGTTGAAATGCGCTTTTTCCCCTTTTTATTGTCGATTGAAATAAAGAGACTTGATATTTTTGAATCAAGAAAAGAATTATTTAGAAAAAAAGACTAAAATAGGTTTTTTATTTTTGCACTTGACAGAGGTGGGTCTTCCTCTGCTCCTATGTATCTCCAGATAAAGAATCAAAGACTATGTAGTTCTTGGGTAGAAAATATTTGTGTGTTGGTGTTTTTTAATTAGGGATTTGGTAACAGCCTGGGCCCTTTTCTTTCTAGTAGGCTACCCTAGAACTGTACATCATGACCTTCTCTACCCTATGTAGAATTTTTGCCTTCCGTGGTAATCGAATCATGTACTCTGGGGCTCAAGTACATGTTCAATACATTCCCACTACCAATATGAGGGTTGATAATGAATAAGGGCATTGTTGTCATATTAAAAACAAGGGTCTTGTATTTTTTTTAAATAAGGGTGTTATGTGTGTGTGTGTGTGTGTGTGTGTGTGTGTGTGTGTGTGTATGTGTATATATATATATATATATATATATATATATATATATATATATATATATATAATAAAATAAATAGCACCACCACTTAATGGTTGGTCATTGGAGAGCCACCGTGACCGCCTCCACCGACTATCACAGCCATCAAGCACCGCCGCCGAGCTTTCCGCCATGCCACCGTCACTACAACCACCACATATATATTTATATATAATATATATTTAAAAATTATATATAATATAAAATATATTTTTATTAATGGATATGGTTAATGGCCACTTAACCATTGTATTAACCACAATTATGCATATCTATGGTTAGTAGTACTAACCATTGCTATATACATTTGTGGTTAGTGTCATCTAACCATCGGTATCTAACCACGATTATGCATATTTGTGGTTAGTGGCATCTAACCATTGCTATGCATATTTGTGGTTAGTGACATCTAACTATTGTGGTATAAATCTGCGTGGTTAATGAACAAAGAAAAAAATTCAAAAATAATTAAAAAAATTCCCAAAAAGATTTTATTTTGAAAAAATTACGTAAAAGACCCTTTTACCCTTTAGTAATAAATACTAAGCAATTATTGTCTTAGTATTGTATATCACACACTACACAAATATAAAACTTTAGGATGGATCCACTTGTAATATATTGGGAGCATTTGCCGCCACTTAAAAATTATTTTTGTTACAAATATATATATATATATATATATATATATATATATATATATATATATATATATAAAATAAAGGTTTAAATATATGTTACCCCTATAAATATACTCATTATCTATTTACCCCTGTAAAAATAAAACTCATAAAAAGACCTTGTAAATAATAAGTGTTTCTAGTTACCCCCTATAGGGGTAAATCAGAAACGATTTATATTTTTTGCGGGGTAAGCAAGTAAACGCTTTATACCCATTATACACTCAACGTTGTAAACATATTCTATGCTTCCTTCCAACTTAGAGCACAAACGTTTGGTAAATTTGTCTTCTTTGAGTTCTTTCTTTTGCTTAATGATAATTTGTTGTAGTTTATTCTGTGGTGTTTTTTTGTTAAATGTTTAAATGATATTAATTGTGGGATAGATTTATATCTCTATTTGAAAACACTAACTTTAGCTTTGATAATGCAATGTTGGACATATTTTTGCAGTGTCCCAAATATTGATGCCAATTCCTCTTTCCAGTTTGAGACTGTAAAATTAAGTATATAATGTATGATATATATATATATATATATATATATATATATATATATATATATATATATATATATATATATATATATATATATATATATTAAGGTGTATTTTGGTCTGTGAGTTAGTGATTTAACTTCTTTTAGAATGATAATAATCTGAAGTTTTATTTTCACAAGTTTTCTTATCAAAAGTTTGACATCTTGCCTAGCTACAACATTCTTTATCAAGTCGACTAGCTACAACTTTGTTTTGACACTAGCTATTGCAGTAACGCAAATACAATAGGGACCAAGTTCCATCAAGAAATTGGTACTTCGCTTTTCAACATAGTTCAGGTACTCTCTAAATATAATTTGTTATTTGAATAGGTACTTTGCACATTATACATTTTCACATGTCATGTCTATTGATTTGCCTCATAAGGTAACTTTCTGTTAATATTAATCATATTGTAAGTTTACATGTACAACACTAAATATTTACACCTCATTTATGTTATGAAAGTTATGAAAATGTTAGTTTTGGATATAGTTTGTATTCCCATGTATGGCTTCAATGTATCAGGTGATGGGGCTTATCATGTGAACGCTCTCAATTTTGGAGATCCTTTCAGGAAGCATGAGATGCAGCTGGTATAAGGAAGGGATTAGAAGTGTATTTTCTGTTGATATATACAAATTTTCCAAGTGGACAAGCTTGTTTATAACATGTGTAGATTACAATAAGTCCAAGTTAACTTTGATTATTTGAAGTCTCAATTGTTGATATAGATTATATTTTATATAACACAACTTTGGAAGACCTTGTATTTATATATGAATGTTGAATTTTCATTTCTTAATGCTCTGAATGTAATATTTTGGGTAGAATAGGTTGAAGAATTCAAAGTATATTTTATTTTATTTTAAAATTTGCGACGGCTTTGCCGCAATTGATCATGATGAAATTTGCCAATGATTTATGATTTAAAATTTGCCACGGATTTGCGACGGAGAATTCCGTGGCAAACTGTTTGCGACGAGCGTTTTTGCCACCATTATTTGGCCGTCGCAAATCCGTGGCAAATGCAATTTTCCCACGGAAATTTGCGCATTTGCGACGGAAATTGACGTGGCAAACCAGCGATTTCTTGTAGTGGGGGGGGGTAACTGTAAATGGTTTATATTTGCAAGGTCTTTTTTAAGAGTTTTATTTTTTATAGGGGGATAAATGGATAATGGGTATATTTACAGTGGGGTAACATACATTTAAACCTATAATAAACTTATTTTGACCCCATATAAAAATAAAGATTAACCCCATAAGATAATTTTTTAAATTAAATATAGAAATTTCACAAGAGATAAACAAAATAGAGAATAATTGGTACTTATTTTAACTTTTTAGCTATGTGATTTGTAGATATTTAGGTATTTTAGAATTTTTCTGTAATGAAACTATATATTTTGTAAAAACTTACAATGAATTTTTTAAAAATATTATAAGCCATTTTTTTGCCCCCACTAATCAAATTTTCTGGATCTGTGTAACTTCAACGGAAGAAATATTGAAATATTCCAAATTTCCAATCAATAGAACTAGTATGTATCACCCGTGCCAGCACGGGTATACATACTTTTTTTAATTTAATTTGTAAATTTTATTTTCTTACAATATTATGTATATGTATCGTCGATGTTTATGATTAGTAAAAAGATGAGTCTTATTTGATTATGGTGGAAATTTAATTAAATATAACTGTTAAATTTGTATAAAACGTATATGCATTGCATTCACACCCCCTGATATATAAGTCGATCGATAGCAACATAGATTTTTTGTGTTATATTTCTAATAATCACACAGAGCACCAACTCCATTCAGTATACCAACGATATCCGCCAAGACACAACATAATTTAGAGATAATATGAACAATTAAATATCGAACTGAACATAAAGATTACAGATATGCAATATAAATATCACATTACCTACTAAATAGTCGGAGTCAAATTATGGTTCGAAGCATTCTGATGGTGTAGTGAAACTGAATGGGGGATAAGGAACCACGTATGGTGATGGTGGCCGAAATTTTGCCGCTAATGTGAAGTTCAACCTGTACTTTTGTCGAGCTGGACATATAACATGAGAACAGACATGCGTAAATTTGTGAATGTGATTAGGGACGACAATGATGTGGGTGGGGTCGGTGGAGTACTCCCCTGATCTTCTCCACATAGAGTTTTTCTCCCTTTCCCCGTCCACATAGTCCTCGCGAGGACCTCGTAAAATCATCAGGAATTTACTACAGATGTAAATTAAAATCTAATAAATTAAAAAAAATACAATTGCTGAACTAAAAAATCATAGGTTAATATATTAATATTAAATTTAGTCCTTTTATTTTTTGATATTCAAAAAAATAAAATTAAGAATAAAAGATAACAGTTAGCACATTTTTATTTTTTATTAATATTTTTAATTAAAAAACACATATAATGTACTCGGACAGCAGAATGTTTCCTGTTCCCATCCTCATCCCAAAGTTGACAGTGGAGGAATTATCTCTCTCGCCCCCGTCTTCAAGATCCCCACGGTAGGAATTCTTTGCCTCGTAAGTGACTCCCCTTATCCCGAACAACTTAACCAACACTAATTTTTTTATGTATAAGTTCGTAATTTTACTAACTCAGATGCATGTATATACTATCTTGTGGCATTTAAATATGCAAAAGTGTTAATTTTCAAATAACTATTTTTGCTCTAATTGTTATCCAATTTGTATATGTTATTGCTATAATTTTGACTATATTATTTATATAATATCATTATGAACTTTTTGTCTAATATTGAAGTCTATGGAATTTTGTAACAAAAAAAGTCTATCGAATTGCAAAAATTGTGACTTATTATACATTAATTACCATCCATTCCAATTGTTGCAGAGAAAAAATATACTTAATTACCAAAATCTATGAATTGAGTGATTCATTTTAAATGAAAATGGAGTTAACTCAATTTTTGTCAAGCAAATTCTTTTTCGAACATGATCAAATAGATACCCGGTTTATACCAAAAATTAGTTTGAACATTACCCCGTAAAAATTGATACAAATTTAAAGTAAACAAATTTACTTTGTTCGAACATTACTCTGTGAACAAATTTAAGAGAATGCTATGGAACAGACACAATATATATATAAATGAGAACACAGACGCGTTTAAGTTATTTCAAATGACAATTGATTGACCAATCACGAAATCAGTCACATAAAAAATAAAACACCTGAATGTATATACAGCCATATAATGATAGAGGCAACAAAGTTACCATAGTTATAAATTAGAAAAAAAAGGCCAACAACAGAGGCAACAAAACTATATATGCTTCAACAAAAAGAGAAGGTAAGTAAAAGAAATACACTCCAAAGATTGAGCTTATTCTCTTCACTCACTCTCTTGGATAGTTAGCCTCCCTCTCACTCTTCTCCACCTCATTTGAGCTGCTCTGAAACATATCAGATAATGAAATCAACATGGCTTGGGAAATAAAAGACTCAATAATTGATTAACAGATTTCATGTGAATTGGATTCATCTGCAGAATCGGTTTGCCATTATAGAAAGTTCTGTTAGAGTATGTGGTATATATCACTATCAATTGAGACACATTTGTAAATATATCTTTGAATTCCCTCTGAAACTTTCTCTTAATTTATACCACTTGCTACATTTTCTCATTTGCACAAACTCTAAAAGAATTAATGATTTGCTATTGCTATATGTATCCAACAATTAGAGCAAAAATTAAAGCTAAAATTTTGGCACATTCGATGGGCATATGTCTTTGTAAAGATGAAGCGTAAAGGCTTCAATAGTGAGCACTCCTTGATTTTGGTGTTTATTCGTTAGTTTTGTTGAACTTTTTGTGTTGGAGTTCTTTCCCCGTTGTTGTGTTTGAAAGATAATAAGATATCCATTTATGTTTCCTTTTATAATATGTGTTATCTTATCTTTGACGTGTTCTCTATGTAGATGAATTTTGTGTGTCCTTTTGTTTAACCAAGTTGATCAGAAATCAGAATGTGTTGGCTTAACTTGGAATGAGATCAGGGATGTTGCTCGAAAGACTAAGCTCAAATTTTGAATTGTTATTTGGGAGAATATCACATATCACATCCCATACATAATGGGATCATCATAAAATGCATTGATAGCAGGTCAAAGTGTTCTCTTTTTCACATTCTTCTTACAAATAATTCACTACAAATGTGAAATCATAAAAAGATCGCATCCATTAGTAGCGCTTTTGACATAAGCGCTCCCTATTGAGAACACGGAACTACCATTAGGAGCGCTTAGAGGACGAGCGCTCCTTATTGCTAAACACGGAATGATCATAGGGAGCGCTTAGAAGACGAGCGCTCCTTATTGCTAAACACGGACCTTCAATAAGTAGTGCTTGGTACGCGAGCGCCCTATGCCGAACCTCGCATAACCATTAGTAGCGCTTTCCTTTTGAGCGCCTTATGTTTAAAACGCGGAACCACAAAAGGACCGCTTCTCACCGAGCGCTCCTATGCTCAATAAAAATTTTAATTTCTAAAACCCTCTCAATACTCTTTCCTTCCAAAAAAAACCCTCTCACTCAGTACGCAAACACTCACGCTTAAACGTTAACACACAGTACGCCTCCGCCTGCGCGCTCCGCTCGCACCTCCGCCTGCGCGGTGCGCTAGTAAATCTCCACACGCACACCGTCTTCTCCACCACGCACGCCGCCTCTTCACACAACCAGAATCTTTCCGCTTGTCCCCAGAAGCGCTACGCTTTAGTGTAGGAATAAGGAGCGCTTTGTATAACAGGGGCTCCCTTTGGTGTCCCCAGAAAAAAAAAAAATTTAAAAAATAGGAATAAGTAGCGCTTGTCCCGTAAGCGCTACTCTTTCATGTTCATTGGTAGCGCTTTGGAGCGCTACCTTTGGCTTTTTCGCAACAGAGCAAGACGGTTTAGAGCGCTCATGAGCGCTACCAAAGGGCCAAAAAGCGCTACCTATTGCCTTTTCTGTTGTAGTGATTGGGAGCTAATCAAATTCTATTCAATTGTTATTATCACCTGCGCATTTTGAGGAGCAGGGTAAATAATTTGTCTGATTTTTGTAATTTCACTTTGGAATTCTCATAATTATTTTTCAACAAATTGATGAAAGCCATGTCATTTTTAAAATGCTCGCGTGGCTTTTTCAGCTGGTGACATGGATTTATTGTGTTGTGACATGGCTTTTTTGAAAAACTCTTATTTAAATATAATAAAGATAAAGATATGTGTTAGCTTATCTTTGACGTGTTCTCTATGTAGATGAATTTTGTGTGTCCTTTTGTTTAACCAAGTTGATCAGAAATCAGAATGTGTTGGCTTATAAGTTGTTACTGTCAGACTCATGATTACATTCTCCTTTTGTGTGTATACTATTTCTTTCACTTCCCAAAGTAACTTTTGCTATTGAAATTAAAATTATTTTACAAAAATGCAGTGTTATTTTATGTGTGCACTTAATTTTATAATTTAATTCCTTTTAACGTGTGTGAGTAATTGATCAAATGAAAATAGACCCAAAAACCAAAGAAACAAACACGTAATAAACAATAGTATTTTCTATAAACAATAAACAATAGTAAACAAAATAATCATAACAACCATTAAAAGAATTGAGAAAAGGATTCAAAGCAATACATATTCTGTAAAGCTGTAAAAACAAAAACCCTAAGCAAGCTACTAAGACAACATAATGAAAATAATAGTTGTAGAAAATGACAAAAGGAAAAATTGACACTTACTTCAACATCTTTTTATGTTTTCCCCATAAGATGTTCAAAGATGAGATGAGAGATGAGAAAAGCTCATTTTTATGCTTAAAGGTGAGAAAAGAACCGAGGAAGACGCAAATATAAGACTGCGAGGAAGAGAACTTGAGAAATACTAACCAATGTGCACTAAGCAATTAAGTGTGAAACTCAAATGTATTCATTTTTTTCATTGAATCTAATGGGGAGAGAGGAGGTGAGATAAGAAGATTGAAAATGCTGGGAGATAGACAAATGACTTTTTTAAACAATATATAAGATCAATAATTACGTACACATCAAAGTGAAGTTGTCATAAGTAGAGATATGAGCAACTAATATAATTATTATAAAACTAATATAATGAGTATTTAACCACAGCAAAAAGTAATATAATAAGTATAGATAAGCTATTTGTTTTGGGGCTTTTGACTGTACAACAAATGCACAAAGGAAATAAACTTTAAAATAACACAAAAAGGATCAAGAATATGCTGGTGTTTCCCTCATAAAATAAGCTTAATTGTTAACAACTTCAAAAAGTCGGTCCCCATGGTGATAAAAAGTCTGACCTTTAAAATGATAATTTCTAAAGAATAGGTTTCATTTAACTGATGACAATTAACATTCTATCTTCCTGAAACTAAACAAAAAGGTATTCGTTTATATAAAAAAAAGCTATAATTTGCATCAAGCAACCATTTTTTTAAAAGCAAAAATTGTAATAACGGGAGCACAAGTGGTGCACCAATCCCGTTCAAGTGCAATGGGGGCCTCATTAAAACCTTCAAATGGTGAAACCCATCGGAGAAAAAACCAAAAGAGGAAAAAGAGTATCCAAAAAATAAAATGAAATACACCGTGAACTATTATCCAATCTTAGTATCCTATCAAGTATATTTGCTCATTTAAAATAAAAAGTATTAAATCCATAACCATGTAGAGACTCTTATGTGATATTCTAATTGCGAATGAAGGATACTTATATTAGTTTGGCTAGTAGGCTGTGATTTTGTTGGACCAATCGTACGTGGCCCAATGTCCTTGATTGAAATCCAATTAAATTAAAAGTTTAATTTTATTTTGATTAACAGCTGCACTACAATCATTTGAAATTTTAGTTAACATGTATTAATGACAATTATTGTTTTTTAAGGCCATTTGATTAACTTGGAATGAGATCAGGGATGTTGCTCGAAAGACTAAGCTCAAATTTTGAATTGTTATTTGGGAGAATATCACATATCACATCCCATACATAATGGGATCATCATAAAATGCATTGATAGCAGGTCAAAGTGTTCTCTTTTTTCACATTCTTCTTACAAATAATTGGGAGCTAATCAAATTCTATTCAATTGTTATTATCACCTGCGCATTTTGAGGAGCAGGGTAAATAATTTGTCTGATTTTTGTAATTTCACTTTGGAATTCTCATAATTATTTTTCAACAAATTGATGAAAGCCATGTCATTTTTAAAATGCTCGCGCGTTTTTCAAATTTTGGTGATATGGATTTATTGTGTTGTGATGTGCTTTTTTAAAAATTCTTATTTAAATATAATAAAGATAAAGATTATAGAAAAGAACAAATAATGTTTACAAAGTTTAAAAGTCCAGCGACTAATTAACAACATAGCATGTGTCAAAATAAAAAATCAACAACATAGCCATCAAGGAACTTTCCAAGCACATGTTAATTAATCTGGAAGACGAGAAAGCCAGACAATTACACCGCGTTGACTCAGGGATTGCTAATTTTTCCAAAGGGAATTTAGAATATATTTGTTCTTTAAGCGATAAGATTCAAGTAACATCATATGACGTTTGTCCAAAAAAAATAACATCATATGATAAAGTCAGCATCTGTTTTCGTATACTTTGGTGTCTTCAACTTGCTCAATAAATTAATTTTGCTTATAAAAAAAAATATATCACATGAAAATATATCCCCTGCTAAATCTGGTGGCTGATTAATTTGACAAGGTCATTTGCATGAAGTCATTTGCATGAAGTCGTTTTATATAGAAAGCCCTATAACCAACCACGTCGCAATATATATACTCCGAATAAACATTGGAAAAAATAAACATGATAAATTCTACGCACCTCATGAAGTCCTCTAATAAGATTAAAACCATATATTACTCCGAAAGGACACAAGAAATTTCCAAGAAACATACAAGATGAAAAAAGTACAAGTAATTCAAACACTTAATAAAAAAATTATATATCTATTAATTCTACCCAACTATATACATATATTTGGTATATATACTATATCTTACAGACGCAAGAATTGAACACATTCTCCAAACCAAAGCCATTCTTACCATTTTCACCAATAGAATTGAACATGCAATTCTCTTTGCTACTCAAATTTCAAATATTAGCAGTCATCTTCATTATCACATCCCTTTCTGAAGTTGGCTGCTTTTATTTCAATTTTCCAACCTTCAAACCACAAGATGAAACAGAAAACCTATTGCTAAGTAAAAACTCAAAAATATACTTAGATGCAATCCAAATAACTCCAGATATACGTGGTGAAATAAAGAACTATTCTGGACGTGCTTTTTACAAAAAGCCATACAGACTTTGGAGTAAAAAGAAGAACAAAATAGCTTCTTTCAACACCACTTTTGTCCTCAACATAAATCCTCAAACTTCTTCTGGTGGAGAAGGTTTAGCTTTTATCTTAACTGCAGATACTAATCTCCCGGAGAACAGTGCTGGTGACTGGCTTGGTATTGTAAATGCTTCCACTAATGGAAGTACTAAAGCTGGGATTCTTGCAGTTGAGTTTGACACAAGAAAAAGTTCTACACAAGATGGTCCTAATAACCATGTTGGCATCAACATAAATAGTATATCATCCATCAAAGAAGCTTCATTATCAAACACTAGGGTCAACCTTTCATCTGGTATAAATGTAACGGTGAGAATTCAATATGAAAATGATATAATATCTGTTTTTGGTTACATGACTGGAAATTCAGAAGATTCTATGGAGACCCTTTTGGTATCTCCACCTCTTAACATTTCTTCCTATCTACAAGAAGAGGTTTACCTTGGTTTCTCAGCTTCAACAAGTAACTATACACAGCTGAATTGTGTGAGAGCATGGGAATTCAATGGTGTAGATATTGGTGATGGGAATAAGAATCTCTTGTGGGTTTGGATAATTGTCCCATTAACATTGATTATCATTGTTGGGTTGGTTGTATTTTTCCTATATTTGCAAAGGAAAAGGAGCATAGAGAAAGTAGAAGATGCATATCCGAGGATAGAGGATCAGATTGAAAACTCTTCCATGGCTTCAAAGAAGTACAAGCTAATTGAAATTAGAAAAGCAACAAATGGATTTAGCCATCAGAATAAGCTAGGTGAAGGTGGATTTGGAACTGTTTATAAAGGTGTACATGGAAATAAGGAGATAGCTGTGAAAAGAGTTTCGAAGAATTCGCGTCAAGGGAAACAAGAATTCGTAGCAGAAGTAACAACAATTGGAAGACTTCATCACAGAAACTTGGTGAAACTCATTGGTTGGTGCTATGAAAGAAAAGAGCTTCTCCTTGTGTATGAGTTCATGCCAAATGGAAGTCTAGACAAGTACCTATTTGGTGATAACAAAACTGGTTGGGGCTATGAAGATTCAAATTTAACAATGAAATGGGAAACTAGACATAGTGCAATTCATGGAGTGGCTCAAGCATTAGATTATCTTCACAATGGATGTGAAAAGAGAGTACTCCACAGAGACATAAAAGCCAGCAACATAATGTTGGATTCAGACTACAATGCAAAGTTAGGTGACTTTGGACTTGCAAGAACAATTCAAAAGAGAAATGAAACTCACCATTCAACAAAAGAAATAGCAGGAACACCAGGTTATATGGCACCAGAAACATTTTTAACAGGAAGAGCAACAGTGGAAACAGATGTTTATGCATTTGGAGTTCTTGTATTGGAAGTTGTGTGTGGAAAGAGACCAGGTTGTATGAATGCACAAGATGATTATAATAATAGTATTGTGTATTGGGTTTGGGAGCTTTATGGGAAGGATAATGTAGTTGGAGCTTTGGATGGAAGGATAAGTAATAAAGAGGAGATAAAGGGAGAAGAAGTGGAAAGTGTGCTTGTTCTTGGATTAGCTTGTTGCCATCCAAATCCACATCAGAGACCATCAATGAGAATTGTTCTGCAAGTTCTAAATGGGGAAGTTGCACCACCAATGGTTCCAAAGGATAGACCTGCATTTGTCTGGCCTGCTATGCCTTCATCGTTTAAAGATAGTGAATATGGTTCCCTCATCAACAATGGTTCTTTCACCCCATTCACTGAACTCTCTGGCAGATAGACATCTCTTGCGTTGGCCAAAACCTGGAATTGATTAAGATTATCCTGGTTTTGTTGGAATGATATTTTTCTACTGTAGCTTTATGTATATTTGCAAGCAACTTTCTGTTGTGTAAAATTTAAGATCAGTATAGTCATAACTATTCCTTGCACATATAGGTTCCTGTTGTTACATAAGTAATCTCTACGGTGTAATGTGCTTTTGGATGTTTCTATGTATAATCTGATTTTATTATGGCACATTAGATTAAAGAGAAATTTGTGCGGCTCAAAAAACAGTAAAGTGATTAACAACAGCATTTGAATGAAATAACATGATCGAATAAAGATCTCAATCCTTCATTGTACATAAATTAGGGAAAAGAAATTGTGATGAACTAATAATAAATATGTGAAGCAATATACTTATTTTCTTTTTATTAAGATTACAACAAACTTAAATTTAATGAGAGCAAGCTATGTTAAATAAATTAATATGGTCAAATGACTGTTGAGAGCTGGATGCTTGTCGAAAATGCCACACTCGTCCTTAACTCAAGGCCAACTTATCACACAAAGATTGATAAGCTGCACTGCAATGCTTGAACTTTTCCTCAGCTACAACCTAACAACACAAATAATGAATAAACTAATCAACGAGCTTTACAGTTACAGATACTGATAAAGTTTTCCTCAAAAAGAAATAGAACAAGAAAGGAGGCGGAACTAATCAGTATAGTTAGAGTTTGGTAACACCTTGGAAGAGCCTTGATGTCGATCAGGATGCCACTTCAAAGCACATGCCCGGTACCTGATTTCATAACATAGTTAAAATCAGGTTAAAATACAAACCATTGGCATTGGATTCCAAACTTCCTAAAATTTTTGTAACAAGAAAGTGGAAAATAACTCACGCAATTTTCACATCTTCGAGCTTCAGAGGACCAGAAGCACTCAATCCAAGGGCTAATCTATCTGAAACTGAAACTGAATTTGAATGCGAATAATCAGACTCGGAATCAGACTCAGACTCACTTGAGGAGCCATACCCATTGGCAGTTCGATGTCTCCACTTCCAAGATTTCCCATAATTATTAGAAAAGCCCTCTGACCTCCTCCATTGGGGTTCTTCCTCATTTATAAAGGACCAAAAGAATCGGCTCCCACTCTGACCAAAGGCAGAGCGGAAAATGTTTTCAACATCAATATCATTTTCACAAAATTCATGATATCCTGAAAAAGATAAAATTTGTTGAAATTTAATATATAAATCCAGAATTTGCTCTATAGATATCCAGAACCTTCTCTGCATTAATAAATCATAAAAATAATCCAGTTGATTTAAGAAAGCTTATAATGCAACTTAAAACTAAATCAGCTCTATAATCTCTATTATTAGTCAAATCCATCAATCCTACACTTATATTTTTCATCAAAATCTATCAATCCTACTCAATTGATGGGAAAACTTACAGATAATATGAAGTTAGAAGATTTCCCAGAAAAAACAATCTTACACAAACTCTAACTAAGAGAACCGGTACTACAAGATACATGTCATATTCTATTACAACTTATATATTGCAAACACCCTTACTTTTGGAATGATATTGTGATCCTCGACTGCCATTCCTATACCTTCCAGAGTCCTTAGGCGAATGTTGTTTTTTAAACCACGAGGGCCCTCGACTTGAAGATGGATCATCGTCATCAATGCCTTCTTTCCAGTTCTAAAACATGCAGAAAAAGAGATAAGCATATTAGATGCCAAATCTTAAGGCAAACAAAATCAGTGGAGAGTGCAGGCGGGGGGAACCATCTAGATCTATGACCAAAAGAGTTCATAAAGAGAACAATAAAGTATATTTCCATGAGATGGGGTTGGCTACATGGATCAAATGACTCCACAATATATTGCCTTATAATAGACTATTTAAATCAAGTCACTTCTGGTTTGACTTATAGTTATTATTTATATCTCTTTTACTGCTAACTATTAGACTATCCTTCATCTAATCTACCCTCCTAACTGAAGCTTATATAAGTCTTCTCCAGAAAACCCGCAAACTATGTCGTACCGACACTTCAAATGAAGATGTGTCTCGTGTCACACACTGACATGACATTTCAATCACTTCCATTATCTCAAGTTACTATCGGTGTCTACGTTTGTGTCGGTGTCGAGTCCGGCGTCTATGTCGGTGCTTCATAGCAGCCTTCATTAGGGAAAAGTCTAGCAATGCAATCTGCATCTAAATTGGCCACATTAGCTAGGCATAAGGATTCTATGAGAAATGCGGTGTGAACAAAGACTGGCTTATCATATAACACACAAAAGAACCATGTTATGGCACTGAACTGAAAGGTTACGAATGGGGGCTAACTAGTCTTAGACATGAGCTCATTTTTTCCAATTTGATGTTATGCAGCTAAATATGAAAAATATCATTAAACCTTTTTTTTTTGACAATATCATTAAACCTTAATCACTTGTGATTCTGTCTGATATCGCATATAGTATAGAATAACAGGATACTGTAAAGAGATATAGTCCCTAACAGAAGTCATTTAAGGGACACAAGTGGGTTGTGTGACACAACCCATTGCACACACACGGACAGAGAAAAAAAATATATATTATTTTGATTTCCTATTTCATTCTTCTTTTCCAATGATTATTGCATGTTATTATAGTTTGTTTTCATGCATTGGTATGCACAGGCATGAGACTAAAAAACATAATCAACAACCTGAAACATGAATTCAGCATAAGCATTGACATTGCGGAGTAATGTTTGTTTCGCTTGCATTCTTCTAAATCTTCTCGACTGATTATTGCTTCTCTGCAATTAAAATAGTTTCAGCACAAAACAATTGTTATACACAACCAGCAGAAAAATTAAAAAATATACATTCACCAATACAAACCAGAAAAGATAAACAATACCAATAGCAACAAATATATAGCAATTCAGTGTTCCCTCACTCAACAGTACATATAATATGATCATAATACAAAAAAAACAAAATAATAATTAAGACATTTCAAATGGCTAACAAGTGAAGTAATTCATTCAAATTAACAAATAAAAATGGGATTTTTCAAATACTTTGTTGAATCAGAAAATATGAAATTGAGAAGAGCGAGGGACTAACCGGTTCCCAAAAATTGCGCCTTTTGCGTTCCAAGGGAGGAGTTGAATGAAAGAGTCTGATGGTGAAGGCGAGACGATTAGGGTTTGAGTTGGTCAACGTAGTTTTGAAGGCGCTATTCATTTTTTTCTGGAATTTGGGAGAGAAATCGAGTTTGAAGTTGAAGTTGATGTTGAAGGTATAAGCAATAGCATCACCGTGGCGTGAAGAATCGAAGCTAAATCCCTAATCCTGAGAAGAAACCCATTTTCACTCGCCACCGCGAGAAACTGCCTAATCAAATTGTGTTTCGGAGCAAATTAAGGGAAAAAAGAATTTCGAAGGAAGAAATTAAAAACATAAAGAAAGTATATATTAATTTTTTATTTTATAATGTACTACGGTAAATATTGTTTTTAATGTAAATAAATTGAAATTTTGAATTTTACAATATTCATAAGAAATAAAATATAAAATTTGATGATCAGGTCTAGCGCAATTGTGATTGGTGGGTAAGGTGTGTGAGTATTGTAAACTTGGAATATCGAGTTTTATTCATATTGATCAAAAATAAAATATAAACTTTGATCGGTTTAAAAAGAAAAGAAATTGTGAAATTGGAATGTATGATATATTTGATTTTTAGGTTCTTCATCTCTTTGTTCAAAGTAAACAACAATTTCATCTCAAAACTACTCAAGAGCACTTAGATGAGATGGTAAGGATCTCTTTCAATTTAACAATGTCTTGGACCGATCGAATCTGGCGCAGACGTCTTGATGTTAAATCTCTTGAGGAGAAATTTTCACGACTATCATGGCCCCTTTCAACTCGAGGATGCGATTCGCAAGCAAACGACACTCCGCTTTATACCAAAAAAATTTCATCTCAAAACTTAGACATTCACCTACATCTCTCTTGAGTAAATGAAAATGGTAAGTACTCCCTAATATTTTAGCACATTACTACTCAAAAAATAAATAAATAAATAAATAAATAAATAAATTGGCACATTCGTCTCATTAGTCCCAATTGCTATTGCTATATATTGACAAAACAGTAGCAATAAAAAGGATATGCCAAATAATAGGGACTTTTCCACTAAATAAATTGGCACATTCGTCTCATTAGTCCCTGTTTTTAATGTAATAATAGGGAGTAATAGGGAGTAACAGATTTGACAAAATACTTCGCAGTAACAAAAAGGATATGCCAAATAATAGGGACTTTTCCACTAAAAAGATGAACTACGCGAGAGTGTGTGAGCTCAAAGATAAATTGATGGTTTTGATGAATAGAAAAATGTAAATGTACCAATTTACTTTTTTTTTTTAAAAAAGTTGCAGAGACTAAAACCGATGATCCATATTTGCATAAACAAAAAAACATATTGAAGCCAAAAATTATCTATTGCTTAGGAGAAGAGAGTTGTATTATGATCAACGCGGGTCAAAATAATTAAAAAGTATTAAAATATGATATCAAGGTAAGTTAACCTTGGTCGTCTCACAAGGATCTCTAATACTAAGATTACTAAAATCAAGAACAAAGTTAACAATAAAACAGGGGGTTTTGATGAAAACGATTTCAATTTGAGGGGTTTAACAATTTAAAGAGACAATCGATCCACCGATTTCCGGGTGCGCGTCTTGGATTTATCATCGATTCCAAAATAATCGTTCAAGACTCGTTCAATGTTTTAGTTCTTGATTGATAATAAACTAATCAAGCAAGCGTCAATTAGTTTATACGAATTCACACCGTTTTAAAGCAAGCGTCAAAAAGCGATTGTGTTCAATCAATCGTGATAGTGAACAAGCGCCACAAAACACAATCGATATCATAACTGAATTCAACCAATCCTCTATCAATTTCTACTCGAATTAAATAAAACAAGCGATTAAATAACTCGAATAGTTAAGAGTTGCGAAAACAGATTCACATATAAACAAGCGTCATACATAAACGATTCGCATATTGCAAGTAAACCGAATTTGGGTAATTAAGCATCACACAAGAACGGAAATTGCAAACAAAGAATTCAAATATGGAATTGATAGAGAAGAAAGATCTGAAAACTACGAACGAAATAAACGAAATAACATTAGACACCGAACCTCAAAATCCGTAAACGGCAGCCTTTCACTGATGAATCGACTTAGGAGTTTAGGCTTCCATGGAGGTTAGGGCACAAAAAGTAAAATTGAAAGTAGGAATCTGTAAGATCCAAAAGGGCTGCTGACTAGCCAGATCTATAAGGGAAAAACGAAATCCCTAAGTTCCTAAACGGGTTACTAGGTAAAAAGCCCGATAACAAACCAATATTTGGCCCAAAATCCGGTTTACACTGTACTGCTTCGGCATTTTACAGTTTTGACTTTCAACACTTCCGAATTTGGTTTCGAGCTCAACAGGAGAATTCTAGCTCTATTTCTTAGCTTTCCAACGCATACTTGCACGCCTCAATCAGATAACCGTAGCCAAAGTTATGGTCTGCAGAGTAGACAGGGGTCAATATGCAATAAAAATAAGAATTAAGCAATAAATTGTTATACTGGTCCAATAAGACCCAAAGTCTAGAAACGTGCTAAGACTCAAAAATTAGGTATAGAGAACAATTAAAATCACCAAGTGAAAAGCTATAAGGTGTGCATTAGAATGCACTGATCAAATTCCCCCACACTTAAGCTTTTGCACTCCGGGCAAAACACAAAAAACAAGACATAAAAACAAAACATGAATTTCCAATGAACCCAAAGAATGCAAAGTCATAAGAGAGATGTTTTTCCTAGGCTTCAAGTAGAATGACATTCAAAGATAGCACTTAATTACAATCAAGGTAAACAAGAGGATAGAGCACCAACGAATGAATCATAAGTGATGAGTCCTCACAAGATTTATATAAGTAATACTCTCAATCACTCAAGTGTCTAGGCTTGTGTTTACTCTCATATATATAATAAGCACATCAATGAAAGTTAGCACTACCATATGCTTAACAAACTTCTAACATCCACACTTAATAACACATACACATAAGATCAAAAGGTCTTTATAAGGGTTGTAATTGGGTCAAGGTCAAGGTGGGATAATCCTAAGGGGGGACTAAGCTAAAAAGAATCAAAGATGGCAAAGAAGCAATGAAAATCAATTGTAAAGTGAGCATGAGAGGGTCCAACTTCAACAATATATGACTAACTTCACAATTTTAATACTGCTCTCCATAACTCTCTTCACACAACATTCACTCTCCTTGATACAAAAATAAAAAGATATATACACTTTCCAAATTTTTTTCTATTCTTTTTGACTTTTTTTTTTCTTTTTCTATTTTTTTTTCATTTTTTTTTCCTTTTTGAGGAGTATTTTTCTATACAAATGTACTTGCCAAACTTTCCTTTGAGAACCCAAGTGAGAACCACAATTACACAATTTGGACATCCCCACACTTATGGATATGACAATTTTCAAATCAAAACTCTTTCACCCTCTAAGATTTTTCTCTTTTAGGCTTGTAATGAGCTATAAAACAAAGAATGGGATAAAAAGGCTCAGAGGGGCTTACACAAAGGGATAAATTCAGGGTAGGCTTATTTGGCTAGTAGCTAAGAAAAAAGGAATTGCCTAGATCATTTCAAACATGCATGTGAACACGTGTTTCAACAAGAATCAAGTCAAGTTCTAGAGTAACTAACAAACATGAGTGAGTCACACACAAGAAAGGAGAGAATGGAAAAATGTAGTCCATCCATAAAAAGGCTCAATTCTCACTAGGGACAATGACTATCACAAATAATGCAGTATCTAGTGCTCATACCCAACTTATTATACCAAGAGCAACAAGAAATCAATCAAATCATGCCAAATCACCCATGGTCCTAGAATAGTCAAATCACTCGCAACTTGTACAAACTAATAATTCATGGAAAAACATGCAACAATTTTTTCTTTTTTTATAGTTAAAAATTAAAAACATAAAAACAAAAAGACACACCCCCACACTTAAATCACACATTGTCCTCAATGTAAGAAACATGTATAACTTAAGGATAAGGAAAGAAAACTCCCTCTTGAAGGTGGAGAACTTGAATCTTGTGTGTGGTTGGTATTTGGTAGTGAAAGCTCTTTTATGGTTACCGCACACATGTTTATTCCTCCATACATCCAGAATCAAGGGGCTGAGTTGTTGTTGTGTTTGCCACACATTCTTATTAGGAATGTCCGCCAAGGTCCATCCGATACCTTTCCTATGTTCCATTAGAATTGGAGGCAACTTTTCCTGCTCAGATTCAAGGTTAGATGAAATAATCACAGAAAAATATTCACTTCCCTCCAAATATGCTTATTTAAAATTTTCAGGGAGTGGTTTGAGATCCACAACATGTGATGGCTCAATGGTAGTAGCAACTACATTCACAACATCATTTATAGAAAGTGTATCAACCTACAAAGTATTTCAATCTCAGCACAAAGAGAATGATTATCAGAACATGTATAATCAACCAAACCATCAAGCAATTCCATTTTACAAAGGGAATGCTCTTCCATAGGGTGTTTTTTAGTCATCACTTCTCTTTGAGGGAAGGGTAGTGGTGGTGTGTATTGCTCATGACCAACATGTTCAGCAACCTTGTTATTTTTCATAATAACTGACGTGGGTACCTCTGGAGTTTCAACAAGAGTAGTTGCACTGAAAATGGGAGTATTTGGGACATTAGGAATCACTACTTCCTGGTCATGCAGCTGGTTTGATCTCTGGGCCTGTATCTGATTAACTGCAGTGGTTAGCTGTTCAAATATTATCTCTAATTCCCTAAGTGTGGAATCTGTTCTTTGTTGGAATATAAGATTTTGAATAACCATCTGTTTAATAAGATCCTCTAGCGAGGGTTCATAAATAGCAGCCATGTCATATTCAACAAAATCAGGATCAGAATAAAAATAAAAATAAAAAGAATCGCTAAACATTAGGTAAATAAATAAAAAAATCAAAATAAATGGATCAAATCAGAAAATTCAAACTAATGCTAAAATTAAGGCAGAAAATCAAAAATGAATTAGATCTAATCTAAAAAATATAAAAACACCACTAAAAATCTAATAAAATCAAAAGAAACATATACGATTTTTTTTTTTTGGATTTTTTGAGAACAAGAAAAATTAAAATAATTAATTAAAAATAGAAAACGAACGAATATGAGATTTTTACGCTGCAGCTCCCATTAATGGGATTCCCATTCGTTGATTTATTTCTGATTTTCTGGCCAAATTTCGGAGCAATATGATAAAATCTCCTGAAAACCCTTTTTTTTCACTAAAAAGAGACAAAACTGAACGGGGCTGAAACAAACAGAACCTGCAAGGCAACAAAGCTCAAAAAAAAATGTTAGAGGTTAGTGAATTCTGAAGTTGGCAATCCCTAATTAGAGATCCCCAGCAACGGCGCCAATTTGATCAGCGGTCGTACGCGGGTCAAAATAATTAAAAAGTATTAAAATATAGTATCAAGGTAAGTTAACCTTGGTCGTCTCACAAGGATCTCTAATACTAAGATTACCAAAATCAAGAACAAAATTAACAATAAAACAGGGGGTTTTGATGAAAACGATTTCAATTTGAGGGGTTTAACAATTTAAAGAGACAATTGATCCACCGGTTTCCGGGTGCGCGTCTTGGATTTATCATCGATTCCAAAATAATCGTTCAAGACTCGTTCAATGTTTTAGTTCTTGATTGATAATAAACTAATCAAGCAAGCGTCAATTAGTTTATATTTAATTCACACCGTTTTAAAGCAAGCGCGTCAAACGATGTGTTCAATCAATCGTGATAGTGAACAAGCGCCACAAAACACAATCGATATCATAACTGAATTCAACCAATCCTCTATCAATTTCTACTCGAATTAAATAAAACAAGCGATTAAATAACTCAAATAGTTAAGAGTTGCGAAAACAGATTCACATATAAACAAGCGTCATACATAAACGATTCGCATATTGCAAGTAAACCGAATTTGGGTAATTAAGCATCACACAAGGACGGAAATTGCAAACAAAGAATTCAAATATGGAATTGATAGAGAAGAAAGATCTGAAAACTACGAACGAAATAAACGAAATAACATTAGACACCGAACCTCAAAATCTGTAAACGGCAGCCTTTCACTGATGAATCGACTTAGGAGTTTAGGCTTCCATGGAGGTTAGGGCACAAAACGTAAAATTGAAAGTAGGAATCCGTAAGATCCAAAAGGGCTGCTGACCAGCCAGATATATAAGGGAAAAACGAAATCCCTAAGTTCCTAAACGGGTTACTAGGTAAAAAGCCCGATAACAAACCAATATTTGGCCCAAAATCCGGTTTACACTGTACTGCTTCGGCATTTTACAGTTTTGACGTTCAACACTTCCGAATTTGGTTTCGAGCTCAACAGGAGAATTCTAGCTCTATTTCTTAGCTTTCCAACGCATACTTGCACGCCTCAATCGGATAACCGTAGCCAAAGTTATGGTCTGCAGAGTAGACAGGGGTCAATATGCAATAAAAATAAGAATTAAGCAATAAATTGTTATACTGGTCCAATAAGACCCATAGTCTAGAAACGTGCTAAGACTCAAAAATTAGGTATAGATAACAATTAAAATCACCAAGTGAAAAGCTATAAGGTGTGCATTAGAATGCACTGATCATATTAGTAAAAAAGACAGGTGCAAAAAGCAGCCCATCAAAAAATGATTGATTTATAAAAACGTCCATGTACACGTTAACCACCGTCGTCTACCTCCACCACTTCAACTTCCTACCACTTCATTGATCTCTTCATCATTGGTAAGTTCTTCTTCACCCTCTTCATCGTTTGTTTTTTTTTAAAAAAAACTTACAATGGTTCGATGGCAAAGTAGCGAACCCTGCGCATGTAAGTGGTTCGATTGTTTAAGTCCGAACCATATCGATAGATTGGGATCGAACCACTGCACACCTTTGTTTCCTCATACGTGGTCCGATGGTAAAGTAGCGAACCAGTTCGATCGTAAACCACCGAACCAGTGTTATTATGTTGTTTTTGTTAGTTTATTGCTCATTGTTGTTTTTGTATCCCGTTTTTTCCAGTTATGGCAATTACTCGAGGAGGTGGTATAGGTACTAGTTCTCAAAGACACGAGGAGGAGGAGGAGAGAGTACGTCCAACTGCGTATGTATGCCATAGGAGATCCCAAAATAACCCAGGAGCACGGGGACGTGGTCGTCGCCGTGGACGTGGGAGTGGGAAAACAATCTCAGATCATGCTGCTCCTGCACCCAATCTAGAGTATGATGATATTGAGGCGGATGTAGATAACTTTGTTGCTGCTGAGCTAGTTGGTCTATCCGGCATTGTTGATATTGCTGCCCCAGCTGCTAAGACTGGTGGCCTTATTGGAGCTGATGATACTGCGAGACCTTCGACATCCAAACCTTCTGCATCAGGCACGTTCCCTTACCGGGAGGGCCAGATGACAGGTCTGTGATGTATTCATATGGCACACATGTTGCACGTTACATATATGGGAGGGCACAGTATGTTAGTTAATTTATTTTATGCAATTGTTGTTGTTAAAAACATTTTACTGTTGTTAATTGTTGATAATCATAATTGTAGGAATGTCCACAGTTGAAGATCCACAACCACAATATGAAGGAATTTGATTTGCAACAAGAGGTTGTGGGTTACGTACATGAATCTGGTTTGTTGAGCCTTAGGGATTTGGGCTTCAATAACATGAATACTGGGTTGTTTAATGCTTTCATAAAGAGATAGCATGTTGAGACATCCATCTTCCACCTACTAGTGGGTGAGATGACTGTTACACTGAACGATGTCTCTCAATTGTTGCATATTCCCATTACTGGGCAATGGTTTGACCTTCCAGACCTAACCAACGAACAAGTTGAGGAGATGCTTGTAGATTACTTGGGTGCCCACCCTGAAGAAGCATTTCTTCAGATTCCTCAGAAAGGATGCACTGTAACTCTCAAGTGGTTGAGGGAAACTATACCCTAGAGCCATTGTTGTTGGTGAATATGCATATGCTGCCCGTGCCTACCTTCTGTACTTGCTGGCTGAGACCTTGTTTGCTGATAAGACTGGAAATAAGGAGACAGATGTTATGTCATAGTACATATGTTTAGGCTGTTCGTTTTAGTAGGTTTATTTATGTTTTACCGAACAAATTTGACATTGTAGACATTTTTATATATTTATATCGTTCACTCACAAGATCTGTTCCTTTCTCTTGCATTTTCTCAGTTTAAAAGAAAGATTGCAATGTACTTTCAATTGGCGTGACTTTCTGCACGTCCAATTTCTATACCAATAAAAGTCCAACTTCTCTTTCATATATGTGCTTTTCGTGTCTCTCGCTTTCACCTATTCAGCTTTTTCAAAATAATAACTTTTATGATTGATGAAATTGATTTGCAAAACATGTGCACGCTCGTGAGCATTACAGGATCATTGCGAAATCTTTGAAAAATACGAGAAAGAAATGATTTCTCAAGTGAATAAAATTGCAAAAAAACAATCGTGAAGAACCAAAGGCGCAATCCTCGCGTGATCATCGCCCTGGGCGCTTCCGTCCGACATATGGATTTAACCAAAGAAAAAAAGTGCCAAAGAAAAAACAAATAAGCGAGAGAAAAAAGAAAGTCGCTTAAAGAAAAAAACAAAAACAAAAGAGAAGAAAAATCACGTAAGCGGAACACAAAAGAACACAACATCTTCATATCATTCATCATTCTCATGTCATCCATACCATTCATCACTCCATGTCATCAAACAAGAGTGCATTACACTTTAAATTCGCATCTCAAAAGAGCGAAGGAATAATCAAACAGAAAGAGCATCCCACGGGATCAATCCTTGCATTCACATGCATTTCATGCACCATTCAAGAGAAAAGTTACTTTGGACCAAGGGTCCCAAAAATCTCATTTTTCGTAAAAATCACCACAACACGGAGTTCGTAAACTCCATCAAACCGCAGTTCAGAACTCCATCAAACCGAGTTCGTAAACTCCATCAAACCGAGTTCGTAAACTCCATCAAACCGAGTTCGTAAACTCCATCAAACCAGGTTCGTAAACTCCATCAAACCGAGTTCGTAAACTCCATCAAACCGAGTTCGTAAACTCCATCAACCTGCAGTTCGTAAACTCCATCAAACCGAGTTAAGTAAACTCCATCAAGACAGAGTTCGTAAACTCCATCAAAGACAGAGTTCGTGAACTCCATCAAAGACACAGAGTTCGTAAACTCCATCAAGACAGAGTTCGTAAACTCCATCGGCCACGAGTTCGTAAACTCCATCAAAGACGAGTTCGTAAACTCCATCAACCCGAGTTAGTGAACTCCTTCCACGCATCACAACATCGCGTATGCGAGCACGCGATGGATCCATCGATTTCGTTAAGTCTTCGGATTAGTTGTGTCAACCTAAGGCACAACAGAAATCCATTGATCAAATCGATTCGGACCGATGTTGATCGGCGCTCGAAAAGGCCACCCGGAATTCGTGAACTCCATCAATCCGAGTTCGTAAACTCCATCAACCCGAGTTAGTGAACTCCTTCGAGTTAGTGAACTCCTTCCACGAGATCACAACATCGTACGCGAGCACGCGATGGATCCATCGACCGTTAAGTCCTTCGGATTAGTTGTGTCACCTAAGGCGCTGGCGTAAATCCATTGATCAAATCGATTCGGACTTGATATTGATCGTACCGCTCGAAAAGGCCACCCCCAGAGCTCGTGACGACAAGAGTCCGTTAAAAGGTTTTAGGCAACCTCCGAATTTCCAATTTACCGCTTTTCCCAATCTACTGCTTTTTCCAATTTATTGCTTTTCGTTAATGCGACGGTGTTAACCTCAAAAGAAAAAACCCAAAAGATTTGAACTTTTCTCAAGCGGACAAAATTAGTATTATTTCTATATCTTTATTTCCATTTCACCAAGCAAATATGAAAAGGCCAATTCATATTTTTGGCGAAATGTGAAATAAAGAAGGGCGGCTTGTAATACCCCAATTTTGTCCGCCTCTTTCTAATTTAAGTCAATTTTAGTTATCCAATTTCAACTAAATTGAAATACCGTTGTTTAAATTAAGCGGACACGCGAATGATCATTTTTTTCGTATGCGTTCTTCAATTTAATCTTCGTATTTGAGTTTAGTCGTACATAAGTAGTGCCTTTAGTTAATGAGCTCATTTCTCCTATTTGAGTCTCGTTTTAGCGTATTCGTCTAGTCCGCCCGTTCGTCTTTGTGTTTGGCGGACTCTTTTTATTATTATTCTTTTCTTTGTAGAGTTAATTTATTTTAAGTATATATGTATAGTCTAAAAATGCAAAAAATCCTATTTAGTTTTATTTACAATTTAAAAGTGTTTAATAGTCCAAAATGTCAAAAAATACTATTTAATTTTTATTACAACTTAGGAGAGTCCAAATGTCCAAATGTCCAAAAAATACAAAAAAATAATAATACAAAACATACAAAAATAAATAAATTCGAAAATTACAAAAATAAAAAAAAAATGTATGCAAAGAAGAAAGATAAAGTTGGGGTTCCAACAGCTGCTCTCCAAGTAGCTGGGCTTGGATCCGGACCTGAAAAGAGTCAAAGCCCAGTCAAAATAATTAATGCAGAAACCTAATGTTTTGATATAAAAAGGCAGTCAATGATCAGTCAAGGTACACGAATTTCAAGGTAAAAAATCACCAAAAAAGGATTAGGGTTTTACACTAAAACCCTAATCACCTAAACACACTTTGAGATCAGAGAAACAGTCAAGATTTCGAGCACAGGCAGCATAGAAACAGTAGAATCATCAAATAGCAGTCCACAACAACACAGATCGTGTTCTTTCAGGTCGTAATTCAAAAGTCAGGTTGGTGAACGATTTTTAGTTTAAGTCGTATGAAAATATGTATATTCTGTGTGTTTTGAATTGAATGAATCAACATAAATCGGTTTGTTTTATTTATCTTTCTCTTAAGAATGGATTAGATCCGTAATACAACAAAAAAACGCTTGATTCCGGATTAAGACTAAAAATGAAGTGGGATTAATTTGATACAAGCTCATGTCAATTTAAAAATCGAGAAGTTGTGTAGTTCAAAAGAAAATACTCGGGAGAGTAAATTCGGTCTAAGAAACAGAGTAGAAAAAGAAACAACCTGTGCAAACGTAAACTAAAAACGAAGAACCGAAAAGAAGGGTGACCATAGACGCCGCCGAGACTTCGTCTTCCCGGCGAGGCTCCGCGCAAACCAACGATGAAACCGAACCTCCACCATCGCAACCCCAAACCGAAGCTACGATCGCGTGTGAATCCCCACCGGTTGGCGTCGCCATCCTCTCCCGCGATCTTCCTCACTTCACCACCGGCCACCCAACCACCGCCTCCTTCACTTCGTTCTCTCTTCCTCTCACCGAAACCACCGATCTCTCTCTTCCATGGCCGACCAACTCTCTCCTCACCGAAACCTCGCACCTCCGCCTCCCCTTTCTCTCCCGGGAGCCCGATTCTCTCTCCTTTCCCTCCTCGCGTTCTCTCTCTTTCTCCCGAAGATCCGGCGAGAATCTCTCTCTCACCCCCAAGAGTTTGGTCTCTCCTCTCCTCACTCTCTGTCATGGCAGCGCTAATGGGGGGAGGAGTGAATGAGACTTAAAGTTAAAACCCTAATCGCGTTCACTCTTCTCCGACTTATTTTTATTTTTAAGTTTTCATTTTTATTATCTACACCCCTAATTCCACTCGTGCACCTCCTCACTTAAGCCCCCGCCAGCATACCGGGGCCTCCTATGCGAACCGGGCTTGCTTTGTTTACACCCCTGCTCGGTCACTGCACAACCCTCGCAGCCTAATAACACCCCCATTTTGCAAATTTTCACATTTTTCTCGTTTTAATTCTTTTTCAACTCAAATAATTTCTCAATAAATCAAAAACTTTGTTAATGGTTTTCATGAAGCCTCTGCTTGCATAATCATTAACAATGAGGAACTAGTGGTGATCACTTGGAGCCTTTGCTCAATTGATCATCATGAATGCCTAATTTTTCTAATTATTTTCAATAAATCAAAAAACTTTGTTAATGGTTTTGCGAAGCCTCTGCTTGCATAGTCATTGACAATGAGGAACTAGTGGTGATCACTTGGAGCCTTTGCTCAATTGATCATCATGAATGCCTAATTTTTCTAAATATTTTCAATAAATCAAAAAAACTTTGTTAATGGTTTTGAAGCCTCCGCTTGCATAATCATTAATAATGGGGAACTAGTGGTGATCACTTGGAGCCTTTGCTCAATTGATCATCATGAACGCCTAATTTTCCTAAAAAACTTTTCATTAAATCAAAAACTTTGTTATTAGTCCTGCGAAGCCTTTGCTCGCACGATTATTAACAATGGAGTGCTAATGGTGGTCACTTGGAGCCTTCGCTCAATTGATCATCATGAAAGCTCGCCACAACTAAACAAGTTAAAAACAAAAACCTAGAACTACGTAGCTTTGAATTCTCCATCGCACACTGGAGATACGTAGGAGCGGATCCCCTCCGTCAAGCACAATAAACTAAAAACATTTTTCCCTTCAAAAAACTAAAGCGGTTAACTCTCGTCGAGCGCCGCAAATAAAACTTTCATTGAACCGAGAGGCAAATTTAAGCATTTTTCAAATCAGCACTTAAAATCACACGTTTAATTAAAGGTTCCCTTTCAGTAGAAAGGAGGTGTGGGGCGCTAATACCTTCCCTATGCCTAACCGACCCCCGAACCCAAATCTTCAGGTTTTCCAAAAGACCATCAGCCTTCCCAAAAAGGTTTTTCTTCAATATTTTCCTTATAAAAAAATATTGGTGGCGACTTCATTGTTTTAAAAGGTTGTAAACGAAGAAAACCCCTCGGGGACTTTTTCGGGCGCAACAGCTGGCGACTCCACTGGGGACCCTAAGAAAATCTTTTTCAAAAAGAGGGTCGAGCCTAATTAATTAAATATGTGATTTATGTGTTTGATTTGAATATATTGTTTTGCCTCTATTCTTCTTCTTTTTTCATACAAGCATTGTTGCATTCATACGCATTCACTTCTTCTTCTACTATGATTGTTTCCCCTCTTATCTTCTTCGCTTGTATGCTTAGTTCTTCATGCATATTCCCCAATTCTATCATGTTCCCTCTTCTTGGCTCCCTTTCTTGAGGTGAGTAATTCACTTAGTCGTTGTTGAAACTCTAGGGTGACTTATTTGATGTTAAACCCACAGGGTAGACAACATATTATTTTTTGCTTTTGTGCTTGCTCTGAATTTTCATTTGCGGTGGGGAGGGGTAGCTATTTCTAGGTATTGTGCCTCAAAGACACACACACACCCTATACTTGTGAGCGTTGAGTGGGGCCTCTAAAACCCAAGGTCCGAACAAAAACCTAGGAGAGTGGGAACGACTAGTGATCGCCATTCGTGAGACCTTTGTCCGTATGGCTCTCATGAAAGTTCCGCCCAAGAGTACGCTTTGTCATGATGCCTCACACTCGGTAGCTTTCTACGATTGTGGGTGTCATCATGAGAAAGACTTTAGCTTTTGGTTGCCATTGTGAGGAAGTGATTAGAACCTACATGGGAGGATCACCCTTTTTTCGTCGACTTTAGACCCTAGGATTCCCACCACCATTCGTAGGACACGGGGCACGCCCTTGTTTGTTGCATTTAGCTTAAGCATTCCTTTTTCACAAACTTTATTTCAAAAGTTGTAGAAAGTAATTTTTCTTTTCCCTCATAAACACCTACATGAGGTGGCATGCAGCATATATCTTTGAAAATGTTCAAAAGTACCACCAATTAAACCTCATTTTATTACCATTTTTCCATGTCATTTCAAGATCCACATCATTTCGCATTCACTTCATTCTCGCACCATTGCATTTGCATCTAACAAAATCTAGAAAAAGGAAAAACTTTCCTCATTTGCATTCTTCACGCATTAAAGCATTGCATTGCATTCATTATTCATTCTTGTGTTCATAAGCGTGTTAAAGTCAACGTAAAAATCGGCAGTTGGTTAGGCATCGCTATTTGATGTGTCTACAAGCAAGGAACATGGACAACAATCAAAGCGACGATCGATCGGGGTAATCCATCGCCACATCGATCGCCGGAATTCCAGCAGATCCAAATCCTAATGGTCGAGGCGCAAGGTCAAAATCAAGGGAATCAAGTCATTCAAGTGAGATGGAAATCATGAAAGCTCAAATGGCGAGAGGTCATAAAAGTCTTTGAGTGCCTTAAGAAATGTTGGTACAGCTGAAGCTACTACTGCTGGGGTGGACAATACTCTCTCCCCCCTGGGTCGGGGATCCTCAAGCCCTTCAAACAGCGTGCAATGGCCTCCCTTTGGCCTCCCACTAAGCTACACGCTTCCTGCTGGCGACACAAATCACGGAGGAGATCCTCCAAGAGCCGAGATCCAGATCCCAATCCTGCGCATCGCTCCGGGGAACTCCGCGGGTTTCAATTGGCCAATGACGGTCCATCCCAAGTTCGAGGACCAACTCGAATACAATTCAACCACGTGACCCACACGTGAACCCACCGTAATAATGACGATGAATAATCCTCATTCTGGCGTGAATGGTTTCCTCGACTACCCTACCGAAACCAGAGTCGATGATCGGATGCTAGAGGAAGAAATCAATGAAGGCGAATGCAGAAGTGCCTATAAGAGAGGATGTTGGGATACCCCAGGGAGCCCTGGGGAAGGTTTGATTACTTAGTCGGATATGATGCTCCCGCGAGTGCTCAATCCGAATGAAGGACATCCAAACCTACAGGATGGGATGAGGAAGATGAGCAACACAACCAAGTTCTTTGCCATCATGGATAGTTACGAGTGCGAAGAGGGTGGGGCGAGTCTGGTTCGTCGGTGAAGAATTAAAGAATTGGGAGGTCTGCTGATTCTCCTGTGACTTTTAATTAGTTGTAATGCAACCCTGTGGCTCTGCCCAAGGCCATAAGGACCAGTTGTTAGGGGCACGCATGTTTTTATTTTCAGAATCACTATCATCAATAAATACGTTGTTTTTGAATCTTCATCAATAAAAATCATTTCTCCATATTTCACGTGTCCTCTTTTCTGTTTTATTATTGTTTGCTTGTTTGTTTCGCCTTTTATTCTCGCTTTTTAAGCCGGCAAAGGCGGAACCACAGCAATTGTCTCTGAAAATAACAGTGCCAACAATCCCTATTACGACTTTGATCATCCAATTAACCAAACTGAAGGGGATGTTGATGAAAACTGGGAAACTCCTCCGGAATTAATGAGATTAATAGAGCAAGAAGAAAAGACCATTCAACCTCATGGGGAGTCGATTGAGATCGTCAACTTGGAGTACGAGAAGAAGATAAAAGAGAAGTTAAGGTTGGTACCGCCATGGAAAATGGTGAACGCAAAAAGTTAATCCGGCTCTTGCATGATTATCCGACGTCTTTGCATGGTCGCGTACAAAGATATGCCGGGGTTAGATACCGACATTGTTGAACACAAGTTGCCGGTCAAGCCAGAGTGCCCACCAGTCAAGCAGAAATTAAGAAGAATGAAGCCAGAGATGTCACTGAAATCAGGGATGAGGTCAAGAAACAGTTTGATGCAGGGTTCCCAGTAGTGGCCAAGTACCCACAGTGGGTTGCCAATATTGTCCCAGTTCCCAAGAAGGACGGGAAGGTCAGAATGTGCGTCGACTACGGAGATCTGAATCGTGCTAGTCCCAAAGATGATTTTCTCCTTCAAAAAAAAAACAAAAAATAGAAAAAAAAAAATATATAAAAAAAAAAAAGAGGGCAAATATATAGGAGTAAATAAATTATTGTCCTTGAGTTAATTTTTTGAGAAAACGAGCAATTGTGATTTGAAATAAAGTTCGACCATCTCCCCATATTCTCGAATAAAAAGCTGTATACCCACCGTAAGCCAAAAATCCAAAAATCACCCTAGACAAGGATCACCTCGAATATCGAAAAAGATGCATCACTTTTTATCAAGCTCACCCGAGTCAAAAGAAAAATCAAAGAAAAAAAAAATCAAAAAAGAAAAAAAGAAAAAAAGGGATTTAAAAATGAAAATCCCAAAATAAACACAAAAGAAATGTAAGTGGTGAGCTGATACACGTTACCACAAAACACAATAGATCCTTGTCTCAATAAAGCGCAAATATTTCTCTTTGACCTTGGCATCCCGCCTCCACCAACCCTAGCCAGAATAAAACTTCCAAACACCTCATCAAGCCAAATAACCATCATAAATCATCAAACGTCAGCCAACGCCGAATAAAAATCATCCTACCATTAGCTCCAAGCACTTCATTAAACCCAATCATCCTTCCTCCACAAAAACACACAATCTCCAAAAATCCATTCCGATCAATGATCGATTGCTCTTGTTTTCTCAGAGTTTTAGCTTTAGGACAAATAAGTTTATTTACTTAAATATGTTTGTCCAAAAAAAAAAAAAAAAAAAAAAAAAAAAAAAAAAATCTCAAAAAAAATATCAAAAAAAAAGGAGACAGAAAAATCAAAAGGCTGGCACTCCAAGATTCATTCAAGTTACAATTATATCAAGGCAAAGTTTTAGAGATCACCAAGTGGGTTGAAGTTGCCTCATATTCAAGTATAACCAGTTCAGTGGTTGCCAAGTTTGTCAAGAAAGATCTGATCTGCCGTTACGGTCTTCCCAACAAAATCATCACTGATAATGGCAGCAACTTGAACAGCAGAATGATGAAGGACCTATGTGCTGAGTTCAAAATTCAGCATCACAATTCATCCCCGTACCGTCCCAAGATGAATGGGGCAGTTGAAGCGGCCAACAAAAAATATCAAGAAAATAGTGCAGAAAATGGTGGTAACCTACAAAGATCGCACGAAATGCTTCCTTCGCTTTGCATGGCTATCGTACCTCGGTGCGTACATCGACCGGGCAACCCCTACTCATCAGTTTACTGGCCTGAGGCGATCCTCCCCATTGAAGTTGAAATATCATCTCGCGGGTGTTAATGGAGACAAAACTTGATGAAGCAGAGTGGGTTCGATCCGTCTTGACCGATTGAAGCTCATTGACGAAAGCGGGTAGTCGCAATGTGTCATCGGCGATTATACCAACAAAGGATGATAAGGGCTTTTGACAAAAGAGTCCGTCCTCTGGAATTCAAGAGGAAAACTTGTACTCAAGTAGATCTTGCCGATCCAAGCGGACCCTGTGGGCAAATGGGCTCCCAAATATGAAGGATCTTATGTGGTGAAGAAGGCATTCTCGGGAGGAGCTCTAATCCCGACAAACATGGACTGAGGCGAGATTCCAAATCCGGTGAACTCGGATGTGGTCAAGAAGTATTATGCCTAAAAAAAAAAAAAAGGGAGAGCGAAAAGAGAAAGAGAAGCCAAAAAAATCAGCTCGCTAGGTTGAAAACCCACAAAAAGGCGACCTAGGCAAAATCAGAGCGACCCGGTGGATCGAAAACCCGCAGGCGATCCAAGCAAAAATTAGGGTCGAAAACTTGGGCTTGAGAAAAGGAAAGGCAATCAAGACTCCCAAAGGTTTGGATAAGAGAGGCGATCAAAGTTATGAGTATGGGACGGCGCACAAGTTATTTTGAGAGATGAAATCACAAGATCTGTTCCTTTCTCTTGCATTTTCTCAGTTTAAAAGAAAGATTGCAATGTACTTTCAATTGGCGTGACTTTCTGCACGTCCAATTTCTATACCAATAAAAGTCCAACTTCTCTTTCATATATGTGCTTTTCGTGTCTCTGCTTTCACCTATTCAGATTTCTTTCAAAATAATAACTTTTATGATTGATGAAATTGATTTGCAAAACATGTGCACGTTGAGCATTACAGGATCATTTGCGAAATCTTTGAAAAATACGAAAGAAATGATTTCTCAAGTGAATAAAATTGCAAAAAAAAACAGTCGTGAAGAACCAGTGCGCAATCCTCGCGTGATCATCGTCCTGGGGCAGCTTCCGTCCGACATATGGATTTAACCAGCAAAAAAAAGTGCCAAAGAAAAAACAAATAAGCAGAAAAAAGAAAGCTGCTTAAAGAAAAAAAAAAACAAAAGAAAAGAAAAAAATCACGTAGGCGGAACACAAAAGAACACAACATCTTCATATCATTCATCATTCTCATGTCATCCATACCATTCATCACTCCATGTCATCAAACAGTAGTGCATTACACTTTAAATTCGCATCTCAAAAGAGCGAAGGAATAATCAAACAGAAAGAGCATCCCACAGGATCAATCCTTGCATTCACATGCATTTCATGCACCATTCAAGAGAAAAGTTACTTTGGACCAAGGGTCCCCAAAATCTCATTTTTCGAAAAATCACCACAACACGGAGTTCAGTAAACTCCATCAAACCGAGTTCGTAAACTCCATCAAACCGAGTTCAGTAAACTCCATCAAACCGAGTTCGTGAACTCCATCAAACCGAGTTCGTAAACTCCATCAAACCAGGTTCGTAAACTCCATCAAACCGAGTTCGTAAACTCCATCAAACCGAGTTCGTAAACTCCATCAACCCGAGTTCAGTAAACTCCATCAAACCGAGTTCGTAAACTCCATCAAAGACAGAGTTCGTAAACTCCATCGGCCACAGAGTTCAGAACTCCATCAAAGACACGAGTTCGTAAACTCCATCAAAGACGAGTTCAGAACTCCATCAAAGACAGAGTTCGTAAACTCCATCAAAGACGAGTTCGTGAACTCCATCAAAGACGAGTTCGTAAACTCCATCAACCCGAGTTAGTGAACTCCTTCCACGAATCACAACATCGTATGCGAGCACGCGATGGATCCATCGGACTTCGTTAAGTCCTTCGGATTAGTTGTGTCAACCTAAGGCTGGCGTAAATCCATTGATCAAATCGCCCGGACCGATGTTGATCGGCGCTCGAAAAGGCCACCCCTAATTCGTAAACTCCATCAATCCGAGTTCGTAAACTCCATCAACCCGAGTTAGTGAACTCCTTCAGAGTTAGTGAACTCCTTCCACGCATCACAACATCGCACGAGCACGCGATGGATCCATCGACCGTTAAGTCCTTCGGATTAGTTGTGTCACCTAAGGCGCAGCGTAAATCCATTGATCAAATCGATTCGGACTTGATATTGATCGGTACGCTCGAAAAGGCCACCCGAGCTCGTACTCGACAAGAGTCCGTTAAAAGGTTTTAGGCAACCTCCGAATTTCCAATTTACCGCTTTTCCCAATCATCGCTTTTTCCAATTTATTGCTTTCGTTACGCGACGACGGTGTTAACCCCTCAAAAGAAAAACCCAAAAGATTTGAACTTTTCTCAAGCGGACAAAATTAGTATTATTTCTATATCTTTATTTCCATTTCACCAAAGAAATATGAAAAGGCCAATTCATATTTTTGGCGAAATGTGAAATAAAGAGGGCAACTATAATACCCCAATTTTGTCCGCCTTTCTAATTTAAGTCAATTTTAGTTATCCACTCAACTAAATTGAAATACCGTTGTTTAAATTAAGCAGACACGCGAATGATCATTTTTTTCGTGCGTTCTTCAATTTAATCTTCGTATTTGAGTTTAGTCGTACATAAGTAGTGCCTTTAGTTAATGAGCTCATTTCTCCTATTTGAGTCTCGTTTTAGCGTATTCGTCTAGTCCGCCTGCTTCGTCTTTGTGTTTGTTGGGACTCTTTTTATTATTATTCTTTTCTTTGTAGAGTTAATTTATTTTAAGTATATATGTATAGTCTAAAAATGCAAAAAATCCTATTTAGTTTTATTTACAATTTAAAAGTGTTTAATAGTCCAAAATGTCAAAAAAATACTATTTAATTTTTATTACAACTTAGGAGAGTCCAAATGTCCAAATGTCCAAAAAATACAAAAAATAATAATACAAAACATACAAAAATAAATAAATTCGAAAATTACAAAAATAAAAAAAATGTAAGCAAGAAGAAGAAGTGATAAAGTTGGGGTTCCAACAGCTGCTCTCCAAGTAGCTGGGCTTGGATCCGGACCTGAAAAGAGTCAAAGCCCAGTCAAAATAATTAATGCAGAAACCTAATGTTTTGATATAAAAAGGCAGTCAATGATCAGTCAAGGTACACGAATTTCAAGGTAAAAAATCACCAAAAAAGGATTAGGGTTTTACACTAAAACCCTAATCACCTAAACACACTTTGAGATCAGAGAAGCATCAAGATTTTGAGCACGAAAAAAGATATAAAGCAGTAGAATCATCAAATAGCGATCCACAACAAACACGATCGTGTTCTTTCAGTCGTAATTCAAAAGTCGGGGTTGGTGAACGATTTTTAGTTTAAGTCGTATGAAAATATGTATATTCTGTGTGTTTTGAATTGAATGAATCAACATAAATCGGTTTGTTTTATTTATCTTTCTCTTAAGAATGGATTAGATCCGTAATACAACAAAAAAAAACGCTTGATTCGGATTAAGACTAAAAATGAAGTGGGATTAATTTGATACAAGCTCATGTCAATTTAAAAATCGAAGTTGTGTAGTTCAAAAGAAAAATACTCGGGAGAGTAAATTCGGTCTAAGAACAGAGTAGAAAAAGAAACAACCTGTGCAACGAAACTAAAAACGAAGAAGCGAAAAGAAGGGTGACCATAGGCGTCGCCGGGAGACCGTCTTCCCGGCGAGGCTCCGCAAACCAACGATGAAACCGAACCTCCACCATCGCGAACCCCAAACCGGAAACACGATCGCCGTGAATCCCCACCTGGTTGGCGTCGTCATCCTCTCCCGCGATCTTCCTCACTTCACCACCGAAGCCACCCAACCACCGCTCTCCTTCACTTCGTTCTCTCTTCCTCTCACCGAAACCACCGATCTCTCTCTTCCATGGCCGACCAACTCTCTCCCTCACCGAAACCTGCACCTCCGCCTCCCCCTTTCTCTCCCAGGAGCCCGATTCTCTCTCCTTTCCCCTCCTCGCGTTCTCTCTCTTTCTCCCGAAGATCCGTGAGAATCTCTCTCTCTCACCCCCAAGAGTTTGGTCTCCCTCTCCTCTCTCTGGGTGCAGTGCGCTAATTTGGGGGAGGAGTGAATGAGACTTAAAGTTAAAACCCTAATTTCGTTCACTCTTTCTCCGACTTATTTTTATTTTTAAGTTTTCATTTTTATTATCTACACCCCTAATTCCACTCGTGCACCTCCCCCTCACTTAAGCCCGGCCGCATCTTTGGGCCTCCTATCTGTTTGGGCTTCTTTGTTTACACCCCTGCTCGGTTGCACAACCCCCGCAGACTAATAACACCCCATTTTGCAAATTTTCACATTTTTCTCGTTTTAATTCTTTTTCAACTCAAATAATTTCTCAATAAATCAAAAACTTTGTTAATGGTTTTATGAAGCCTCTGCTTGCATAATCATTAACAATGAGGAACTAGTGGTGATCACTTGGAGCCTTTGCTCAATTGATCATCATGAATGCCTAATTTTTCTAATTATTTTCAATAAATCAAAAAACTTTGTTAATGGTTTTGCGAAGCCTCTCGCTTGCATAGTCATTGACAATGAGGAACTAGTGGTGATCACTTGGAGCCTTTGCTCAATTGATCATCATGAATGCCTAATTTTTCTAAATATTTTCAATAAATCAAAAAAACTTTGTTAATGGTTTTGCGAAGCCTCTGCTTGCATAATCATTAATAATGGGGAACTAGTGGTGATCACTTGGAGCCTTTGCTCAATTGATCATCATGAACGCCTAATTTTCCTAAAAAACTTTTCATTAAATCAAAAACTTTGTTATTAGTCTGCGAAGCCTTTGCTCGCATACGATTATTAACAATGGAGTGCTAATGGTGGTCACTTGGAGCCTTCGCTCAATTGATCATCATGAAAGCTCGGGCCACAACTAAACAAGTTAAAAACCAAAAACCTAGAACTACGTAGCTTTGAATTCTCCATCGCACTGGAGATACGTAGGAGCGGATCCTCCGTCAAGCACAATAAACTAAAAACATTTTTCCCTTCAAAAACTAAAGCGGTTAACTCTCTCGCCGAGCGCATGCAAATAAAACTTTCATTGAACCGAGAGGCAAATTTAAGCATTTTTCAAATCAAGACTTAAAATCACACGTTTAATTAAAGGTTCCCTTTCAGTAGAAAGGAAGTGTTGGGGCGCTAATACCTTCCCTATGCCTAACCGACCCCGAACCCAAATCTTCAGGTTTTCCAAAAGACCATCAGCCTTCCCAAAAAGGTTTTCTTCAATATTTTCCCTTATAAAAAATATTGGTGGCGACTTCATTGTTTTAAAAGGTTGTAAACGAAGAAAACCCCTCGGGGACTTTTTCGGGCGCAACAAGGGCCCGTTTGGATGAGCTTATTTATGAATTTATGAAAAGGCCACTGCTTTTCCCACACCCCCTCCTACTCTGAAAACACCCCATAACCCTGCGGAAAGACCAAAAAGCCATTAATGAAATGAGCAATACGTCTTTTTTTCTTAAAATTTAAACTGGTTCGGACGCGGACAACTAAACCAGTTTGGCTAGAAGGGCACTACAAGAATTACTTGCATTACTGGCTAAACATTTTTGGCGGAATCGATCACCATTGAAGAATTTTCTCGGCGTAATTTGGCGACATCGGCGGATTTAGTACGCGAAGACGATTCTGGCAGATACCATAGCATTTCTGGCGGATTTAAACAGCCAATATGTTTACTGGCGGATTATTATTCATTTCTGGCGGAATTTAATTAGGAAATAAAAAAAATTATCAATAAATATATCCGCCAGTAATTGCGATTCATTGGCGGAATATTCTCGCCGATGAGTTCTCGGGTGAAATTCGGCCCGAATATCTTGGCGAAAATTCGGCCGAGAAATCGCCGAAGAGTTCTTGGTGAAATTCCGCCGAGAACGTTAATTTCCGCCAGAAATGGACATGATTATCCGCGCCCGGCTTTCACGCGTCTCGAAGCGACATGTCCGCCAAGAAATGGCCGGGTTCCGCCGATAATGTATCGATTCGCGATAATGCAGCGAGACGCTCGACACGAGTTCCGCCAGTAATGTTTCAATTCCGCGATGGTCGCGCCACATTTTAAATCAACCAGCTTTCCCATTTCTATCGGTTACAAAACACTCTCTCTCATTTACTCTCTTCTCTCTCTCTTCTTCTCTCTTCTTCTTCTCTTCCACTCTCTTCTTCTCTTTTCTTCTCTTCCACCACCACACCACCACCACCACCCAACACCACACCACCACCTCTCTCTTCTTCTCTTTTCACTTCACTCTCTCTCATTTACTCTCTTCTTCTCTCTTCTTCTCTCTCTTTCTTCTCTTCCACTCTCTTCTTCTCTCTTCTTCTTCTCTTCCACCACCACACCACCACCACCACCCAACACCACCACCACCACCACCACTCTCTTTTTTTTTTTTTAACCCCACTCCCTCTCATTTCTTCTCTTCTTCTCTCTCTTCTCTTTTCTTCTCTTCCACCACCACCACCACCACCACCACCTCTCTCTCTTCTCTCTTTCACTCCACTCTCTCTCATTTACTCTATTCTTCTCTTCCACTCTCTTCTTCTCTTTTATTCTCTTCCACCACCACACCACCACCACCACCACCATAGTTATTGTTTTATTTTTTGAATTAAATAAATGAATTAAGAATTAGTTTTTAAAAAAATTAAATAAAAAAACGCATTTTATAAATATTTTTAAATATAAAAAGCATTTTTAAAATATTTAAATATATATATATATATATATATATATATATATATATATATATATATATATATATATAATAGATTATTGGCGGAATTTCAACCAAGAACTCATCATGTGATTTATTGGCGAATTTTAGCTTGATAATTATCGGTGAAAATCACCGAGAACAGATTATCGCGGCGTTTTTACGGTGATTCATTGGCGGACTAAATCGCATGAAGAAAGTGCAATTCTCGGTGATTTATACCATTTTGGGGATTGAGTTAGCCAAGAATACAATGAATTCTTGTAGTGAGGACTGAGGGTTACAATTTTTCACACACACCCTGTTGTGTGAAAATTACATGGTTCAGCTAATACCAACCGAACATGTTCGGTTCTTGATCTTACGAACATGTTTTCAGTCGCCGCTCTCACTCAAATGGATCATCTCCTGCGCACATGTTACTTTTTTCTTTGTCACCACCATAACTACGCTCCTCTGCACTACTACTTTTCACCAATCTCCTCCCTTAGCCTCATGTGAGATCGTCCTTTAATCACTCAAGACACACAGTCACACACACACACACACACGAAGTCTTCTGCGTTTGCCACCAGTTTCATGTAATAGTCCCTCTTTTTTCATCTTTTCAACAAACACAACAAATAGAATCACCAATTTATATTAGAGGGTGATTACGAATTACAGAGAATCTTACATGAGAATGAAAGTGGATGATTTATTAGTATTTTGCCCCCTTGTTTCTCCTATTTTTTTATTATTGGATTAAAAATCTTTTTACTCAGAAACAAAGGAAGAAGAAGAAGAAGAAGAACACGTGGAAATAAGAGTAGGAGAAAAAGGTTGAAACAGAGAAGGTAAAAAAGAGTTTTGTGTTGTTCGGTGAGTTTTAGCCGAACAGGTTCGGTGGGTGTGAGCCGAACGAGTTCGGTGGTTGTGTGTCGAACCCATCAAAAACACTGCGTAAGGAGGTTTCCAGTTTCCACGCGTGTTCCACGTGAGACTAATTTTAGAATATTTGAGGTCCGGGGGTGTGTGATGAGTAGGGAAGGGTGTGGAAAAACAATGACCTTATGAAAAACAACTTATAGAGATAAATAAGTTTTTATGGTAATTCATAAGTTCTCACTAACAAAACTTATATCTCCATAAGTTATTGTTCCATAAACTACCTTAAAAAACTTATGTATAATACATAAAAGCTTATTTATTTGCATAAGTTGTTTTTCATAAACTCAAAAATAAACTCTATCCAAATAGGCACTTATTAAACACCCCTCCCTACTCACTAGTCACCACACACCCCAAACCTAAAAAACCCAAAAATACCCTCCCCAAAACCTCCTCTTCCCACACACTCCCTCTCTCACTTCTTCACACCCCCTTCTTTCTCTCTCGACAAGATCTGTGTAGCACTCTCCTCTCTCTCTCTCTCCTCCTCTCTCTCTCTCTCTCTCCCCTCTACCCATACCTCCATCTCTCTCACCTTCCCAGCACTCCAGTTACCATGCATTTCCTCTATCTCTCTTTCCCTGGTTCTGAAATCGCGTTTTTTTCTAGATTTGGGCATGGCTCGGTACTTTAGTATTGATCTGTTTAAAAAAATTGAAAAAGCAAGGTTTGGCACCCTAGTACCACACTTGGTGCGGTCCTATAAGATCGTCACTCATGTTTTTCAAATTTTTTTAAAAACAAGGTCCGACACTCATATGATGCATAAATCTTAGTTGGTGTTATACTATCGTGCCACTATTGAAGAAAAACTCAAATAAACTTCCATATGATATGATGTTACACATAGGCAAATATTTCTGAAATTAGTTACCCGTTTTTAAAAGTTTTAATTATTTATTATATTCTTAAACTAACATGAATAATTGTTTTATTGCCTTTATAATTCTGAAAAAGTATGCACTGTGATAGTGTGATGCACTGATTTTAAAAGGTGACAGATCTCGAAGTCCTTAAGGATGATAATGGGTGTGCAAATGTTCTTTTGTGGGGCTTTTAATTAATGGGACTACAAGGACACAAAATAAAGTTTTCACATGTGCAAAGACCTCACTTTTAATTAGGTATCTTTTTCACTTTTGCTCACTTTTATATAATGATATCTCTCAGTTGGGTAGTTGCAAGACATTTGTAATCTCTTTTAATTCACTTTTAATAGATGTTTGGTCATCATTGATGTGATTCCCGATTAAGCACATTGCACTAAGTCACGAACAAATCCATGTGAGAATTATTCACACAAGAAAACAGAAATTAGTATTTATTAGGGGAGGAAAGAGGGTGCATGTTTTCTATAATGGAAGTTTTTATCGGGTTAAACGAAAATGACAAATAAATACCACACATTTATACTTAGGTTTGAACTCGATTGGCGATGTCTTCATTTTGATGAAATTATGCAACCCGTAGTAAGAGACTAATAGAATATATAAGAATACTTTCTTTTGAATGAAATATGAGCAAATTTTATTTGGAATGAAATATGAGCAAATTTCAACTACATATATCTTTTTACATGATATTTAGTTAAAACTAATAGAAAGTTAATGGTGAATAACATAAAGGGTTAAATATGTTTTTAGTGCTTACAATATTTGATAATGTTCTTTTTAGTCCTAATAAAAATTTCCATTTACTTTTAATCCAAATATTTTACTTTTTCAATGTTTTTTGTTTCTCATCACTTTTAATAGCGCTTAGAAAGCGCAATTAAAAGGCACAAAAAACGCTATTAAAAATCACGATAGACTAGTAACTAAAAATGAGTGAAATTTTTTATAGAGACTAAAAACAAAATTCTCAAACTGTAAGGGACAAAAATCATATTTAACCTTAATATAATGAGATGTAAATGAGAAAGCAAAAGCAAACATGACAGTCTTAATGTATTTTTTTATATAAAGCGCGGGCAAAAGCACCCAAACGAAATTACACTGGAATGAGTCTAGGAGTAGCAACTTCATTTACATCATCAGCAACTAAAGGTTTAATGCTATCAGGAGGATCATCAAACATAGTGGTAATGTGTTTATTGTTCAGATGACAACCAAATGCCGCTAATCTATACATCAACAACTTTATTTGCTTCTCGATACACATGTTTGATAGACACCATCCAATCTAGATCAAATAGGTTGTGAATACGACGAACATCGTTCCTATCCACTGAGCTACCCGATGCAACACCCAAAAGGCAATTGACAATGTAAAAAAAGAGCAAATATGACAGATACTATAGTGGGAGGTGGTCAACGGGCGAATGTTGTTTTTAGGCTTGGTCATGGTAATGCAATGCACGTCTTTCACCAATGCAATGACATGCGAGCACTAAGGATCCAATGCCATGAAATTTTCAAGTTATAAGGTCTTAAAAGTTTCATGCTTAGTTTTTTCTTTTTCTTTACAAGCATTTATTACTACTAATTTATTAAGGTTTGAAGGGCATCAATATTTTGTGTAATTGGATGTGAGAAGCACGTATTGCGACACACTTCCACCGGTGGAGCCCCAGCAAAAAGACACTAAATTACGTATCACTATCATCTTGTTGGTTTCTGCTAAATTTTCTGTAGTGGGTTTCTCAACCACTTATCAAATCAAATAATATTAAAAAGAGAGAGTTGAATAGTATGGATTTGGCAATGAGAGTTTCTGATAAACTATTGTTGTGCTAGATTTGTACTTAAGGGCAGTGCACTCTATATAGTCTCACTACAAAAAAAACATTGAGTTTAGCGATGGAAATATCGATTTGTTAAAAAGCGATTTCGCTAATTAATTATTAATGGCGCGATGGAATTAGCGAGGGCGATACTAATATAATATCCTCGCTAACACATTTAACGAGAGAAATTGTGTCAGTCGCTAATTAGCGAGGGGCATATCCGTGGCTAATTCCCTCGCTAATGCTGACAACACGCTTCCCAAATCTAACTGGCACACTTCTCAATCTGATAATAATATTATTATTATTATTATTATTATTATTATTATTATTATTATTATTATTATTATTATTATTATTATTATTAGTATTAGTGTTATTATTATTATTAGTATTATTATTATTACTGTTGTTATTATTATTATTATTATAACCAAAATTTCCAAAGAGAGAGAGAGAGAGAGGAGTGAGAGTGGTGGTGGTGTGGTGGTGGTGGTGTCGTAGAGAGAGAAAGAGAAGGAGAAGGAGAAGGAGAAGAGTATGGGAGAAAGAGAGTGAGATGTATGTGGTGGTGGTTATGTGGTGGTGGTCGTAGAGAGAGAAGGAGAAGAGTAAGGGAGAAAGAGAGTGGTGGTGGTGGTGGTGGTGGTGGTGGTAGTGTGGTGGTGGTGGTAGTGTGGTGGTGGTGGTGGTGGTGGTGGTAGTAGTGTGGTTGGTGGTGGTGTGGTGGTGGAAGAGAAGAAAAGAGAGTGGTGGTGGTGGTGGTGGTGGTGGTTGGTGGCGGTGGTGTGGTGGTGGAAGAGAAGAAAAGAGAAGAAGAGAGTGGAAGAGAAGAAGAGAGTAAATGAGAGAGAGTGGAGTGAAAAGAGAAGAAGAGAGTGGTGGTTGGTGGTGGTGGAAGAGAAGAAAAGAGAAGAAGAGAATGGAAGAGAAGAAGAGAGAAGAAGAGAGTAAATGAGAGAGAAGAAGAGGTGGTTCGGATTATTATAAAAAAAATATGACAGTTTGCGAGGGAATTAGCGAGGGACTGTCCCTCGCTAATCCTCGCGTTTCCCAAGCCACCGCAAGCGGCCGAGAATCTCGCAAAGTGTCTCGTCAATGTCGATCAATTAGCGAGGAACCGCTATTTCCGCCGCTAAATGCCTTGAAAAAGCGCGTGCATTTCGGTTTGAAATTGGCGCCTTGCATTTAGCGACTGATATTCCGTCGCTAATTGTCACATGTCTGTCGCTAATTGCCACTTTGCGAGGGACTCTTTTTCCCTAGCAAAGTCCCTCACTAATTTTTGCTTTTGCGAGAGACTTAATTTTCCCTCGCAAAGTCCCTCGCTAATTCCTTGTTTTTTTGTAGTGTCTTTTATTTGATGCTTAAAACAATAATCGAACCAATTACGTATCAAATAACACACTTCCACCGGTAGAGCCTTCCCCCTGATCTATTAGTAGCGGATGCCATGGGGTTGAGAAGGTTAGAGCCAATATTTTAAGAATCAAACCAATAAGATGATTTAATTACTTTTAAATGCTTGAGATAGGATGAATCGGAGATCAATTTGCTAAGTAATCTCTTAGAATGTGGTTTAGATCTAACTCAATCCTACAAAACCGGCTTGTAAGGTGAGGGATGTCTCCCACACTTATAAATTTTTTTTCATGTCATATCACATCCGATGTGAGACTCTTAACATAATCGAACCATAGACACTGTCCATTTATGGTTCAATAGATCGATCCAATTTGATGCTTAAAACAATGGCTAGTGGTTAAGCAACACTGTTGGTCCAATGACATAAGTTACCTTAGAACACGGGACGTCGACTACGTGCTCCCAGGTTTGATTCATGCAGTGACAAACTGAAAATATAATATGTAGATGAAGATGTGTTTGTGAGTAGAGAGAATCAAATATGGAGTCCGGTGTACAGTTACATCATTGTAAGGTGGGGGGATGGAAAATCTTAGCTTAGGAGTGAGTGGAAAGTGGACCAGAGATCTTTGAGGGGAGGGATCGATGTGTGTGGCTGTGTGCATGTCTTTATACAGTTGTATAAAATCACTATAGGAAATAGTCAAAAAACGGTTATCCTATTTAGTATGAAGAAACTTATACTATATAGTATTCTCTTGGTATTAGGGAAAATCCCAAGTCAGTGATAAGGTCTCAAGAGAGTTTATAATGAAGAGACAACCCTCATCTTACAAGCCAGTTTTGTGGGGCTGAGTTAGGCCCAAACCACATTCTAAGATGGTATCAGAGTCTATCCTAGATCTACTAGGCCACCTGCCATTAAACACGCTACAAGCCCAATAGTGTTGCACGTGAGGGTGTGTATTAGGGAAAATCTCAACTCCCACATTGACTAGTGATAAGGTCTCAAGAGAGTTTATAATGAAGAGACAACCCTCACCTTACAAGCCGGTTTTGTGGAGTTGAGATAGACTCAAACCACATTCTAAGACACGGTGTGTTGAAAATGTTTGTCATTTTAAGTTCACGATGAACTTATTTTCTACATATATTGTTTTGTCTAATTTTATTTTTGTATATAGGATTTTGCGGTTTGGTTCGGTTTATGTAATCAAAACCGCGAATCGCCGCGCGATTCACTAAAAAAACCGAACATAACCAAGAAAAATCGATTTTTTGCGATTTCCAATTTAATTTTGTTCGCTTTTGAATACCCCTAGTTAGCCACGCAATTGTCCCTATAAAAGACTTTATCTCTCTCCTTTAAAATTTAATGTCATTAATTTATTCATTTAATTTTCCTTTAATGAATCACCTTGAAAGGAAAGAAAGAAAAAAAGAAAGAGAGGAAAAAGGTTAGGTAGAAGGAGTGGCATGCCAGCTATTTCCAACAAAGAACATGACCCTCTCGAATCATATAGATATTCGATACAGACGGTGAGGATGTGTCAGAATCGAATTTGCGGTTCATTTGAGAGGAATTTCATTTGCATTTGCCACTTAATTAAACTTTCCTTTTTTAAAACCACAGCGCGGGTACCCTCAGCCACACAAGCCAAGTTCGTTAAAAATAGGAAAACATCACAACACAACACAACACATAACTACTGACTCACACACACGTTCTTTCATTCATTTCGGAATTTCTAAGGTACTCAACCCAACACAACATTCTCTCCACTTCCTTCTTTCTTTCCCATCTTCCAATCATCACATCACATCACATCTTTGCTCCTCACATTTTTTCAATCTCCCTTCCCTTCCCCATATTTTCATTCGTAAGATTACCTAATATTCTCAGATCTTATGTTGTAACATTATAAGAGACATTGATTTTGGTGTCATTGTGCAGATTATCACATTAAGAAATGGCAGAAGCTGAGGATATTCAACCTCTTGTTTGTGACAATGGAACAGGAATGGTCAAGGTAAGAATAATCATGGATCCATCCAACATTGTTGATCTTGTAACATTTTTCGGTTTTTCGCGATCTTGAAACATGTGTTATAATTTTAGGCTGGATTTGCTGGAGATGATGCACCAAGGGCAGTATTTCCTAGCATTGTAGGACGTCCACGTCACACAGGTGTGATGGTTGGTATGGGACAAAAGGATGCATATGTTGGTGATGAAGCTCAATCTAAAAGGGGTATTTTGACTCTAAAGTATCCAATTGAACATGGTATTGTTAGTAATTGGGATGATATGGAGAAGATCTGGCATCATACTTTTTACAATGAGTTGCGTGTTGCTCCTGAAGAACATCCTGTTCTTCTCACAGAAGCACCACTTAATCCTAAGGCGAATCGTGAGAAAATGACTCAGATTATGTTTGAGACTTTCAATACTCCTGCTATGTATGTTGCTATTCAGGCTGTTCTTTCTCTTTATGCTAGTGGCCGTACTACTGGTAAACATTTCCTTTCCAATGTCTCTTTTTCCTTTTCATAATTGCAATTATATATGATTATGGGAGTTATATTTGCTGATCTTGGTGTTAGTCAGTGCAAAATTTGATCCTAAACATGAGCGGGGATTAGTGTTTCATTGAAAGCATTAGGACACTCTGTGGATAACCAGCAATGGTGCGAAAAAATAAAATGAATGATATATGATTATGGTTTATATGTTGTTATAGGTATTGTTCTGGATTCTGGAGATGGTGTCAGCCACACAGTTCCAATCTATGAAGGCTATGCACTTCCACACGCAATCTTGCGTCGGATCTTGCGGGCGCGATCTCACAGACGCCCTGATGAAAATCTTGACTGAGCGTGGCTACTCTTTCACGACCACAGCCGAGCGAGAAATTGTGAGAGATGTGAAGGAAAAACTAGCCTACATTGCTCTTGATTATGAGCAAGAGTTAGAAACATCAAAGACAAGCTCAGCTGTTGAGAAGAGCTATGAGTTACCTGATGGACAGGTGATCACAATAGGCGCAGAAAGGTTTTCGTTGTCCTGAAGTGCTTTTCCAACCATCAATGATTGGAATGGAAGCTCCTGGTATACATGAAACAACATACAATTCAATCATGAAGTGTGATGTTGACATTAGGAAAGATCTTTATGGTAACATTGTGTTGAGTGGTGGTTCAACTATGTTCCCTGGTATTGCTGATAGGATGAGTAAGGAGATTACTGCATTGGCACCAAGTAGCATGAAAATTAAGGTTGTTGCACCACCTGAGAGGAAGTATAGTGTCTGGATTGGTGGTTCCATCTTGGCTTCCTCAGCACCTTCCAACAGGTAAACTAAAAACACATTTCGAGAGACAATTAGGTGACACAGTGCCCAGCAAAGATTTATGCCTTTTGCTCACTGGACCGTGTTGGGCGGCCTAGTTTGACAGCTCTAAGTTTAAGAGGCTTATTGTTGACTTGATTCTTTTTCTTTTTACACACTTGCGTGTATTGATGATATGTTTTCTTTGCTGAGTGCAGATGTGGATTGCAAAGGCAGAATATGATGAATCAGGCCCTTCAATTGTTCACAGGAAATGCTTCTAAGGATGCAAAGAATCAAGAATTTTTTTTTACCATAAAGTGGTTGAGGATCTTTCATTTATTTATTTTTACAATTTTTATTATTACATAATGTTTCTGTGTTTTTGTTTATTGATGTTGAGATAAGAGCATGAAAACAAAGCAAGATATGTTATATTCTTTTGTTTTTTTTTTTTAAATTACCATTTGGTTATAGAAGAGCTCTGTATTTGTACTGATTTGGTTTGGATTTTGATGAGCATAGTGGTATGTATTGGATTCATTATTACTCAAAGTGAAGGAATTATTGTTGATCACATCCCAATCTTTAATAATAAGAAATTGCCAACTTTGGTTGTTAGTGATAGCTCATAGCTTCACGACAAAGATATTTTCAACAACATTATTGTGTTGTAATGTATTTTTTATTGTTTGCGTGTGTCCCTAGAGAGAAAGAGATCCCGAAGTTAATGCAATGAAAAAATGGAGATGCCGACTCTCGAATTTGAACCCGAGTGTGACTTGTGGTGTTTATTAATCATTTCATCTAAACTGACTAAAAAGCAACCTCAATCTTAGTCAAGGTTTCATATTGCAGTTTCAATTGTGGCTTCGCGGTAGTAGATTGTGTTTTTAATCAAGTGAAGTGATCTTATCTATGTCACCAAAAAAACAAAAACAAAAAAATATGAATTTGAACCTTTACTTAATCAGACTGCACCATGCTTCTTTCCCAAAGTGAAAACAACAAAGCTAAAGATTGCTTTGAATGCTCAAAATCAAAACAGGCTCCAAAGCAAGCATGTTTTAAAAGAGTTAAAACATGCTTCAATTTATTAACATTATTCAAACATTCAAGGTATAACACAGTGTCGTATCACAGTGCAAATTCTAACACCATGAATAAACCCTCAAAATAAAGAGAATAACACAGCTTCCCTCATTTATCACCAGCAAAAACTATCTCCAATAGATAATTAAGGTATATAGTTTGAAAGTAAAGCAAGGAAGAACCTTAAAAAGTTGAGAAGAAAAATGTTTAAAATAAACAACAATTAGATGCTGCAAAAATGTCTAATTCAGTATTGAATTGTATTTATCAAAGCAAAGTGAGTCGAGTTTGTTGGCTATATATAGTTCTCGAAATGAACCTTGAGCTCATTCTACTTCGTGGAAACTTTTAAAATTTGACGGTCCAACCGTGTCGATAAACCCTTTGATGGACAACTCAGGAACTTTAACACTCTTCCCAAGCAACTCTTGGTCAATGAAGACAACAATCACTGTGATATCATCATGGAAAAAACGCCTAATACCCTTTTCAACTTTCTGAAGGTCCTTATATCTCATTTCCCTTTTCCTAGCAGCCTCATTCAAAGCAGTCCTAAGAAGTCTTCTTGCAATCCCCTGGTGTTCAAAAAATGAACAGCATATAATAAGAAAAACTAGATAGCTTTTGAAATCTAAGAGCAAAGATGATTGCAAGGAAACAGAAGTAGAGATAAGCAGAAATAGAAAAAATATGAGTTATTAGTCAATTTGGTCCTTCCGTTATATCAATTTAGTCGCTCTATTTTGCAAAAAGTGACTAAATTGAAACACTTTTACAAAAGTCAGAGACTAAATTGATACATTGTAGATGTCAGGGACTAAATTGAATTGTTGTGAAATTTCAGGGACTAAACAGGCTAATAACTAAAAAACATACATTTCGGGGGTTGTTATGAACTATCTCAACAGCTTCCTGATTTGTCATGTGTTCCCAAAGCCCATCCGATGCAAATATAACAAATTTATCCTTTGGTTGTAAAACTCTTGAACATATAGATGGTTCTGCTGTTAGCACTGGTCGGCGAATAGGATCAGGCAAGTGGAACCGCGGGAATGAAGGATCGAAGGAGAACTCTGGCCGCTTCAAATATGCATCTCCTATCGATCTGGATACCTGATCACAATTAAGGAAGAACACTATTACACAAAAAGAAGCAAAAACATGAAGATAATGGCAACAGAAATTAATTTCTGAAGAGAAAGGAAAATAAGAACCTGGATGATGCCTTTAATGCGCCACGTTCCGTGCTTCATAACTACAATCTGTGAATCTTCTGGATGCAAAGACTTGAGTTCTCTTCTGATTTCCTCTCTGCTGGCATTGTGCTCTCTGGTTAACTGTTCAGCAGTGATCTTGTTAGATCCACCTATAGAACCAATCACAGCACGAGAGTCTCCAAGATTGGCGATATAGAGCGTCCCTTTTGAAATAACACCAACAAGACAACAAGAACCCATTGCTGCTATCAGTGGCTTTATTCCGTAACTCCTCCGAACAAGAGTCAGAAACCCATCCTCAGTAGCAGAAACAGCATTCCTGATAATATCTTCAGAAATGGAACCATTTTCTTGAGCTATCCCTGCATTGACATTTAACACAAAACTTACATAACTTGTTACATCAATGAAGCATATAGGGTAACAACAACACAGATAGTAACAACAGACACAAACACAATAATTGTTTCCTTTCAAAGAACACCACTTAAAATAAATATACCCCAGTATATGCTGCTGACTTATGTAGCACGGACACCTCTGGTTGAAGACGTGTCCCGGTGTCCGACACGTATCGTATCGAACACGGACACTTCAATTACTTGTATTTTCAAAAAAAAAAAAATCAAATTAAAACCCGGGTATGCAGGTGTGTGTGTGTGTCGTGTGTATCCGTATCCATGTCCGTGCTTCATAGGCTGAAAGCAACTTGATTTTTAGTTGATTTGATGCAGCTGCATAGATATGCAAAATGAACAAACCAACAATTCTACCAGCCAGCCAAAACCAAAACCAAAAAATCCAAATTAAAGGGCCCAGTTGATCCAAATAACAACCAGAGCTAATCCCTTATGAAACAAAAAGATCCAAATTATCAACACTCCAACAAATCAGACCCTCAAGAACCACAAAACAAATCCATACAATTATTGTTTAACACAAGAATATATATTTGCTCAAAAAGAATGAGTTTAATTGATATGCCTGTCAACATGTGAGTTTCAATATATGACATATCAATTTCTGATTTGCTGCTAGTGTAAAAAATTCCTTACACCGTCTGAGGATACTAATTAAATTATTTACTGAGAGAGAGAGAGAGGTGTAAGAAGACTGACTGATGAGATGACGAAAGAGGTGATCATTAATGAAGCGGGAAGCTTCAGGACCGCCATGACCATCATAGACACCAACAAAGACAGCATCAGAACCGGTCTCAACTTGACTATGATCTTCAATGACCTCGTTGGCCTGAACAACCGCAAAGGAGAATTCACCACATGAGTGTTTCTGAAGGTCTCTACACCAAAGGAGAGCATCTTCAGAAGTGGAAGAGGCATCAAAATCAAAGTCATCATCTTTGTTCATACGTGCATATCGTCTCACTGGTCTCAAGCATGCCGTAACCATCCTTGCTAACCACGAAAACATCCCACATTTCCCTCTCTCTCTTATCCCTTTCCAATCACCAAAACACACACCCTCAATCAAGTTTTTTGAAGTTTAAAGTAATAACCCCAGATAGGAAATTGTGTGATTTGTTGCTGAAAGATGTGAAATTTAGTGGTGTTGATAGGAAAAGATTGGAACTTTGAGAAAAGAAATTGGTGGGCTGGGAGAGAGAGAGAGTTTTGAAAAGAAGTGGAAATGGAAAGATCTGATAATTGGGAGTGAGAGTGTTGAGAGGTTATTGTGAGGAGGAGTGTTGAAAGAGAGAGAATGGTTAAATAGGTGTTGGCGGTGGCGGCTTCCACAGAAATGGTAGAGTAAGAGAGAGAGAGAGAGAGGAATGGTGGGGTTTGGTTAGTGTTGTTGTTAACAGAAGAAGGAAGGAAAAGATGAGAGGATGGTGTAAATTGTGAATAAAGAGTTAAGATGGAAGCGAAAGCAGGGGCTGGGGCTGAGGAATTGGAAGGAAGAGTTAGTTGACTTTTAGAGGAAGAAGAAGAAGAAGAAGAAGAAAAGAAAGAATGGCGAGTGTATCAACTTTCCTTTTACTTCATTTGTAGACGAGCTGAGAGTGTGAGACACTCCCCGCTTTACTCTTTCTATTTTATTTATTTATTTTAATTACATGCATAATTTTTTATTATTTTAGATAAGCGCATAATTTACATGTATTATGAAGTATTTAATTTGTAGAGTACTTTTCACAAAAATAAAGGAATTTCACATAATAGTAATAATAATTTTAAATTAAATTCTTTTTTTGTCAAATTAAATTCGATGAATAAATTTAATTTCATTAATTATTTTGTCATATGCCCAAAAATAGTTAATCTCACCCACTCCAATATCTTCTTCAATCCCTAGCCAACATAATTGATCGTACCTTGACCAATGAAGTGTTGAAGTGTTTGTTGTTTCGTCAAATGGGTAGGTCGTTGAAGGGTGAAAGGGGAGGTCCGATCCCGCTTCACGCGTTGAGCACCTCGGGCAGTGCACTGCAAGAACATTTCCGACGATCTAGTGAGAGAGTCGCTCGGGCAGATACACTGAGTTAAAGAACGCACACGATGCCATATGCGAATGGCGTATATATCTGCGAGGTCGGCCGTTTGGCGAGATTTTCGATCGGCGGCGAGTGCGCTCCAGCAGCGTGTTTGGGGCCGTCGAGATGGTGGGCCGCGAGTCCAATTCTTTGTTGGCGATCCTCGTATTTGGCCGATACACCGAGAACGGTTGCCCCAAGCCTAGGTCGCGCAAGAGCGGCCGAGGCTTGAATTGATGCCCAGTGGAGAGAGTTATTTTGATGAAACGACGCGCGCCGTTTGCTTTTTTGATAGGCGGTGTCGGCCGACCGCCGCAACCATCGGCCGTCTTGACGCGACGGTTGGTCTTCACCGACATTCCGCATATGACGTTTGGTGTTTAGAGGTCAGTGCGGAGGCAACCATCGTGGTGAGAAGGCAAAGCGTTGTGGACGCGCCGTCTCCGGTCCCCCTTCGCGCCATGAGTTCGTACTATAAATAGCCCCCGGATGAGTTCATTTCTCACACTTCCAAGAATTGCTCGCCGCCCGGCCGATCGACTTGTCGCGCCGACTTGCATTCGTAGCGTGTTTGTTTACTAGCGACCGATCCACCACATCTGTTCAAGGTATGGATCGATCTTTACTTTTACTTTACGAACTTGAGTCTTTTCTTTTGAAAGTATTTCGTACTTTTCCACGCCTCGTGATAGGGGTGTCAGTCGAGGATGGCCAAATCGCCCCTCTCATGAGTGTTACCGCTTCGATCGACGACTCGTTCCTCTATCACGTGTTTTTGCATGCCACGACGAACCGACCACGCGCGTATTCCGGAAAACCACCGCAATCCTTTGCTACACATATGTCGAGGTAGGCGAGCCCAATCCTACGAGGCGAGTCTAAGTCGTCTTGGGCGACAAAGGTTCTAGCTCTTCGCAAGCGGTTCTTGAGCGCAAGACGAGCTCGAGTTCTCGCTCTTCCGGTCGAGGATCGGCCACTCAAAGAGCCACGGTTCCAGTCCGTCCATTACGGAGGCGGTAGTGCAACAACTCCACCGCCAGAGAGGACATTGTTTCTCGAGCGGAGGAGAGGGAAGAAGATGTCGATGTGATTATCATTGATGATGATGAAGCGCAGAGTGCCGTCCCGATCGGGGGCGAGGAGATGGTGGAGGCCGGGCGCGCCGAGCCGAAGAAGTCTACGGGAAGAAGTGGTTCGACCACCGCGCAGCCGAGAGCTCGTGCGGAGGTAAACATCGGAGGATCGAATGAAGGTCGGCCAAGTACAAGCAGCACGCGTGGCGAGATGTATCTCGACATGTCTTGGGTATCGGAAACTCTTCGCTCTTATAGGAGCATCATCGCCGTCGGCCATGTCGCTTTTCGACCTGCGGAGCGCCTCGACGATTCACCGGTGGAGGGTGAGAGGCATGAAGGGCGGCGAAGATATTGCAACTTATTCTCCCAACTTATTCTCCCAGCGTGGTCGCCAATTGATCGTACCTTGACCAATGAAGTGTTGAAGTGTTTGTTGTTTCGTCAAATGGGTAGGTCGTTGAAGGAGTGAAAGGACCGGTCCCGGCTTCACGCGTTGAGCACCTCGGGTGGTACGCAAAGACACTCCGACGATCTAGTGAGAGGTCGCTCGGGAGATAGCACTGAGTTAAAGAAGCGCACACGATGCCATATGCGAATGGCGTATATATCCGCGAGGTCCGACCGTTTGGCGAGATTTTTACGGCGAGAAGTGCGCTCAAGCGGCGTGTTTGGGGCGTCGAGACGGGTCGGGCGCGCAGTCCAATTCTTTCATTGGCGATCCTCGTATTTCTTTGATACACCCAGGAACAATAATATTTCTTTCCATATAGATTGTGAATAAGAGCATTGGAAAAATATATGTAAAACAATTTCATCACATCGAACACAAAAAGGACACCCACTATTGTCAACTTCCACACTCCTAGCTAAATTATCTTTGGTTAGTAACCAGTCCAAGAATAGCGCCAACAAAATAATGCCACTTTGGATGGCATGGTAGATTTCCAAAATAGACAGTACTTCTAATATATCGCTACTCACTTGGTTATGGTTCACCAAACTCATGACAAAAGAGTAACAAGAACTTACAATGAATGAATTAGATTTGTGTAAATTCCACTTCCACTTATCTTATATATCCTTCACCAAGTGGACCTCGAAAAGAATAGTCTCCAAAAAACTCAGTGCCTCTAACTCATTTCCCTCCAGCTGTCGAGACCTTTGTAAGTCCCACCTCCAGCGTCCCAACTCTTAATGTCCAGCCATCCCCACAAACACTGCTTGTTGATCAGAAACGACGTACCAATCTAGGAAAACCACCTTCGACGGAGTAGGTTCTAACCACTTGTGATGCCAAAAGAGAATAGAATGTCCATCACCTAAGGAACAATTTACTTGTGTGATTTAGACTTTATGAAGGTCAAATAAATAGGGTTAAGAGAGTAGCTTACGGTGTATTAGTTTTTTTATGGAGAAAGTGATTAGTAATTAGTGTATTAGTTGTTAGAGGGGAGAGGGAGTGGGGTTTGAAGCTTATACGCCTATGTTTCCACCAACAACGTCTCTTTCACTCAATCATATGAGTTACCCCTTTGGGACTATGGTGTATAAGTTCATAGTACATGTGTTTTATTCTACTAGTGTATAGTATTTTTTTACTATCTTACCAGTGTTTTACGCTACTTGATTTTGTGTTTGAGTTTTTTATACCATTTCATTTTCTCTCTCTTGTTTTTAGTCTTTTCTTGGTTATGTAGATGAGGTGGCTAGTGTCATCTGAAACTTACACACAATTGTGAGGTTTCGGGTTCGAACCCGAGTGATGATATTCAGCCTAATAATTTTGTTATTTGTCGGTCGAACTACTTTATCTAAGTATTCTACACTAAATGAATTTACCATCTCTCATTTTTAAGTACTAATTACAAATGCTCATGTCATTCAATATTTATAAGTTAATTTCAACGCTAATTTTACCAAACACTATAAATTTAATTTGATAGTTTATTTGGTATCCGCTATCAACTCATCTACTATAGGCTCCTATTTGACAAGTTTCATCCGCTAACAGATAGTGGATTTGTGTAGTGGATGACAAATATATGTGTTTGTTAAACACCGACATTCAGCGTTTTTAAATGACATTTTGCATTTATTTTTCAAGTGTTACTTCAACAAACTCCCACCTTCTCCTCTTTCCAAAATGACTCCTACCTCATTTTCTCTCTCCCAATCCCCTATCCTTACACCGATGTTAGGATCCTCTACATTTTTTAAAAGAAATGGATGGAGAGCTCTCCATTTCTTTTGAGAGATGGAGAGGATCCTCATCCGTTACCGCACTCATGTTTTTTAGTATATGTTGGTTGATGGGTATTGTTGAAAAAAATGGGAGTGTCGAAAGCAACCTCTAATTTTTATAAAGTAGTAAACCACGTTTATGGTCAAAAAATGCAACTTAAACCTTGTTTTCTTAAACCAATCTATATTAAAACTTGATTTATATTTCACTCGCTATTAGACATTATTAGGCCGGCGAGACTTCACTCTTTCTTTTGTTTGTTTATCTTTTTCTAAGCTTTTTGCAATGAGCAGACTCTCCTAAAAAATTGACAAAAATGGCATTATTCACCTAAATATAGCTGATTTTTATTTGGGTGGCTACCAACTTCCAACAAGTTGTGCACTTTTCAGTTTTCACTATTCACAATTTATTTTCCAACCTGGTCAAAACTTAACTTAGTTTGTCGTTGGTGAGCATTATTTAATTAAAACAATTTGTAGTATCATTTAATATTTATGCAAAAATTACAACTTATTTTCTCTATTGACAAGCATTATTTTCACTGTATATTTGTAAAGACTAAACTTTTTTTAATTTTATTTTCTATAAAAATAAAATTTTAAGATATAAAAAGCTTCTAGACTCTGGAAGATTCAAATAGGAGATGATGCCATTGACCAAATAAAGGAGATATGCCGTACCCTGCCAAATCTTTAGGTTAAATTTTTTCTGATTTTTTATGTTGCATGTATTTTTTCTTTATCTTTTACCTTCTTTTTATATAAGCCATATTTTGTGGTTATTAAATTTTCAGCCGAATGATTGTTTATTTTACAGGAATTTGGATGAAGATTGGCCACAAGATATCCCATTAGCCCAATGCAATGAATAGGATAAAAATGGACACCTGTAATTGAGTAGGTGAGATTATAAATTGTGCAACATGTTTGGATTGATTAAAGGAGGAAATTGGCATTGCTGTGGTATGTTGTTTTCCAAAGGAAAAGGGCAAGTCACTCATACACATGAGACATGTGATGTGAACTGATTGATCTTTTATGAATCCACATCCTAACTGATAACTTGCATTTAAGGTTTCTGGTTGCTGCTACCTAGGGAGGCAGGGACCATTTCATCTTCAAATTTCTTTTTCTTTTTCTTTTAGTTACCAAATTGTTGTGGCTATGTATGGGCGATTTCAGAAAAGATTCACGACTCATTCACAAGTCAAATTTAAATTTGGGTTTTAATTTTTGTACCTCCTCCCTTGACCCTATATCATCCTTTTGTCCCGAACTTCCAATTTTAACCCTACTAAAAATAAAAACGCATTACTTTTTTGTTTTTTGGAAACATCCTCCGAGATAAGTGCAGAGTCAAAAAATTGACTACTGATTTATTTCTCGAGGATAAATCCGAGTTAAAAATTTGACTACTGATTTATCTCTTGAGGATAAATCGAGAGTTAAAATGACTCTGATTTATCACCAAGAGATAAATCCGGGAATATACTTCACCTTTCTGGATTTATCTCTTGAGGATAAATCTAGAGTCAAAAAATTGACTACGGATTTATCTCTTGAGGATAAATTCGGAGTCAAAAAATTGACTACGGATTTATCATCAAGAGATAAATCCGGAGTCAAAAAATTGACCTAATAGTTTTCTTGAAAAAGTGAAAATTAGAAGAGTATTTTGGTATTAAATTGGTTTATGGGGGTATGGAGGCCAATGTGGGGGGTACAAAAATTAAAACCCTTTAAATTTTGGCCCCCCAAGGTTCACCCCATTTCTAGCCAATTCCATTTGAGCTTTAGGACCTGTTTGATGATTTTTTTACCGTATTATTAGTGTGCAGTGTTTACTAGTTTTGTTCGTGATTAATCTACGTTGATAAAACTATCATAAAGAATTTCTTTCTAATTAAAGTTAAATTTCTTTCTAACAAATTTCTCGTTTTCAATTCTGACCATAAAGGATTTTTCTTTTTCCGTCTCTATTCTCCAACTTCTCGAGAATTGTCGTGCGTGGGTTTGTGGGGACTTAAAAATAATAGGAAAAAGAATCAGAAAATGAAATTGTATTTTAATAAAAAAATCTTTTTTCTTTTGTTCAAAGTGATTTGTATTTGTCATTACTTGGGTCAAGCCCAAACACAAAACTCTAAAATGTCCAACACCAAACCGGGTCTAGATCCAACAAGCCACAACCACAACCCGGTTGTTGTCTCCAATAATGAAATTACCCTAAATTGAAAAAAAATAATGCGAAGAGAAACCTTGAACCAACCAACCACCACCCCAAATTAGGAAAAATCAATAACTCAACACGGAATCATGAAGGGGACAAGTAAAACCAGAGTAGATCTTCATTAGTAACTGTTGAATCTTGTGGGGTGAACCGCTGAAAATCATTGAACATGAAGAAGATGAAGAAGAACATGAAACAAGACAACTCAACCACTAAAGCATACCAGTTAATACATTAATATCATATCATCAGTTTAATATAACCGATTGCAACTTCCCAATATATATTTTGGAAATTTCTCCAATAGTAACTAGTGTTCATCCAACTACGAATCCCTTCAGATCATCGAGAAGCACACTTCACACAGTGGGTGGAGGGCAAAAGTACCGGTTAGGTGGCAGATGGTTATGGCGAAGGAGATCAGCTACATGATGAGCAACACGATTGTTGTCTCTTGAAGTCCAGGTAAATCCACATAACCCAAATCTCATCTTCAAGTTCTCGATATCAATTAGAACACTACCAAACCCTCTTAACTCAATCTCGTCTCTACAAGATTTAATCAGATCAAGTTATTTGATTCAACAAGGATACGATCAAACCCGAGGTTCACAACAAAAATTATTGATGCACCCACACAGGTATCCCCTGCAACCATTCTTCCACAATTATCACAAGCCACAAATCCCTCAAAAACTCGCTCATATCTTGGGAGGAAGCTCACATCAGAGTTTTATTTCACCACCCTTTCACGAGGGGGTCTCCAACCTTGGTTCTGAGGAACCCTAGGGATAAGATTAGGGTTTGGCCTTGCTAGAGGGCACCTCCTCAGTAACATGATGACAAATTTTGTGCAGGGTACCCAAGGGATTGGGATGGAGAACATTGGCTTTGACCACAGATTCAATCTTCACAAAAGTGAATGTCTTAGCATGGACATGGCACAACTCAAAAGACAAACCAAATAAGGGTAACCCAAGGGCGGAGAAGAAACACTTGTTCAACAGTTTCTTCTTCCCTCACACATATAAGGCACTTGAGATCCCCAAATATCATTCCACATGTTCCTAGGGAAGCCAACAGAGGAGGAATGACCTAGGTTAGTAGTTGAAGCATTCTCATGAATGACAAAGTACCCAGGCTTAACAGAGAAGCAAACATCTTTAGATGAGGCCACCAAAATTGATCATTATGCCCAAGCAAACTTATAGGTGTCTTCAAAGCATCTAGGGCAAAATTGGGATGTAGATTCAATGTATACTTAGAGATGCCCCAACGCTTGTTAGAGGAGTCAGTACATTCTTCCACTCTTTGGATTGTGGCATTGGGGAGTAGGGTTGCTTTGGTCCCAGAGACCAACCAATTATTAGAGGCAACATTGACGTGTGACCATTACCCACAACCCACCTACCCTCCTTTAACGGAATATCCCTGCCATATAAAATACTAGTCCATACCCAGGAATCACCATGCTTCTTCTTCACCTCCCTAAAATATGAGTTCTGGCAGTACCTTCTCAATAAGGTAGAAGCCCAAAGGCTATCAGGATTTTGCAACAATCTCCAAGCCTAATTAGCTAGTAGAGAAGAGTTCACGTGTTCAAAGTCTTCCCATTCCTCCCATTGATTTCTGAGAGGACAATAGGGACCAATTCTTCCTGTGAATGCCTCTACCTTTATCCCCTAGATTTCCACCAAAAATTAGTTACAGAAACACAACGTTTCTTACAAAAGAATTTAAGCAATAGTAAAATAGACATGATGTAAGAAAGGATAACTTGCACAACTGCCTTAATTAGTACCTCCTTCATGGCAGGGTTCAATAGCTTTTCTTTTCAGCCTCCCTATCCCCATTTTGTTCCTTTTAAATCAATCTCTAATTTATCCCGACTTTTTACTGTAGAAAAAATAGTGACAGAAAATGAGAGATGAAAATATGAATGTACTAATTTACCCTCAAAATAGACATATGGCAAAAGTTTAAGTGTCTAATTTAGTAGTAGAGTATATAATAGATAGTTAATAGATAATAATAAGTGTCTAATTTAGTAATAGAATAGATAATAGATGGTTAGTAGATAAAAATAGAATATATAAAAGATGATAGATATATAGATAATAGATAATATAATAGAATATCTTTTATCTATTATCCTCTGTGGAGGGAATGTTTTTTTTTTAATTCCTCCTTTCGTCGTGTTTTTTGAGTCAATCATTCTTTTCTCACATCACATTATTGTGCATTTGAAGAGAAGAGTTCAGGTCTACTAGAATGAAATGAAGTATACTATTACTGAGTGCAGTTATAAAAAAGAAACCCTCAAACACTTCATTCATGAATATGTATTATTATGCAGTAATCCACAAACCTTATAAAAATGGAAAACTCATTTATTTCGCTCTAGCACAGAGCAAATCACTACAGTTAAGCTGGAACCCTATGGGTAGGGTACTACAATGCCCGTACCTGAGACCACACATGTATGGGCAGGGCACTATAGTGCTCATCCCCGCATACCCTCTGGGCACCAAGTGTCCATGGGCACACCAATTACCCGCACTTTAACAACAAAAAATAATAAATAACAAAAAAAACATTATAATTCAATTTAAAGAGCCATTATTTTTTTGGTATCTACTAATTAAAATATTACACACAATAGTATTTAGTGAATTAAAAATATCCAAAATGTTATTTAGTAGTTAGATTTAGGGCCTGTTTGTTACAGATTAAAAAATAAGTGATTTTGTTGTTAAATAATTTAGAGATTGTTATGAATATTAGATTGGATGTCCATTGAGTTTCTCCCATCATCTCCATAATATCATTGTGTAGTGGCCTTTATGGTTGACTACTCATTCTCCATTCCTCACCCTATAAATAGAGCTCAATCTCATATGTAAAGATACACTTGAAAAGAGAAATACAAACACTCACAAATTCTCTCCTTCTCTCAATCTTTGTTTGTTATAGTTTTGATTAGTTTCATCACAGAGATTAGTTTTTAGAGAGTTTTTAAAAAATGAGAAGTTGTTTTGTGTTTGTGTAGAATATTGAAAATCATTTATTTTAAAAAATCATTCTTAAAAACTCGATTCTCATGAGAAATTTCTACTCAAAGCAAACTACTCATATGAAGCGCTTTTTAGATTATTTTCGCTTTTTCATTTTTTAAGACCAGAAACAAAAGCAGACAACATGTCGCCATTAGTGATTATTTTTTTAAAAAAGTGATTTTTTAAAAAAATAATTCAGAATAAAGCAGAGCTCTTAGTGTTTTATGAAAAAAAATCATTTTTTTAAATTTTATATAGGTAAAGTTGTACTATTATTAATATATATGCGGAGTGCGAAGTGCGCAAGCGTAGTAGCTTCATCACCGCCGCGTATATGTCTTGAGTAATTACCCACCCGTATGCTGAAGTAAATTTTTTGCAGTGCACTACCCATGGGCATCGGCTCCATTGCCATCCCTAAGCTGGACCACTAAAACAAGTTCCTAGTTTCTTCTTTTAATTTTTAAAAGCGTTTTTTATTTGTTTAAAATAGCAGAGACTAATTGGATTTCAACATGGGGATGTAGCTCAAATGGTAGAGCGCTCGCTTTGCATGCGAGAGGTACAGGGTTCGATCCCCTGCATCTCCACATTTTTTAATTCTTTTGTGCATTTTTTGATTTTCTTTTAATTTTAATTTTAATTAAATAAAAAAACAAAAGAGTAACCGAAGCCAAAGCAAGCGAAGCGAAGGTGAGGAAGTCATTCATTTCATGTGGAGGATTGAGCTTCAACTCAACAACCACTCCAATTCTTCCCCTTTCTCTTCCATCATCAATGGCTTCAGCTTCTCATCCTCGCATTTCCGCAATCACCACTTGCTGCATCCCTTCTAGTTCTTCTTTCAAAGTTTCGGTAGTCTCATTCTCACCCTCACGCACCACATGGCCGACCACGAGGCGTGGCAGTTGCAGAGCTATGGTTCAGACTCAGACAGGTGCACCCGCCGCCTACGCCAAGGAAATGGAGCGCCTTTCCGCCAAAGAATCGCTTCTTCTCGCTGTCAGTCCCTTCTCCTTCCATTTCCACCCCTTTTATTAATTCACAACCTAATTTACTTCATTTTTGAATTATGAATGTCTTCCATTGCGTTATTTTCTCATTTACTTGCTTTTGATGTTCTCTGTTTGGTTCTGGAATTATCAGGAAAGGGGAAAATTGGGAAGTAGGTAGGTACTGGGTAGGTAGGATTACACTATATCATGGACCTAAGTTCATTCCTGTTACTTTCTTTACCCCTTTTGATTCCCAAACAAATGCTTTTAATTATTACTCCTGTTGAAATTAGAAAAAGGAAAATCCTGATGCTGTACTAATAATGTGGGGTTTATCATGCAGTTGTAGAATGTTGTGCTTTGATTTCCTTTTTCCTGCTTAATTTATTGATTTTCATGCCCAATGAACCGGAGGGGGATCAAAACTATCACTGAAGCAAAATAAAAAAGGAAACTGTGAGAGTAGTTTGCCATTTTTTTATATTGTCAATTTGAGTATTGGACCGGTTTAATCATCACTGAATAAGAATGGGGGGTTCCCACCAGTTATACTAGGTTAATAAAGGATTATGAAGTAAAAAAACCCAGTTCCAAGTAATGGAATGTGACAAAAATGAACAACATTTTAGATATATTATAATCTAACAGTACTTTTTTGGATGTTGTCGTGCTTGGACTAAAAAATACTTACCTTGGAGACATCCTTTTCAGTTTAAAGATGCAGGGGGTTTTGAGACATTGGTCTCTGGGAAGACAACTGAATATCAAAGAATTGATGTCAATGAAAGGATAACTGGTCTTGAGCGGCTCAATCCAACTCCCCGCCCTACAACGTAAGGGACTGACAATATCCATGCTTGTGCTTTTGTATGAGATGTTCACGTGCTTTTATGCTACAGGTCACCCTTTCTGGAAGGGAGATGGAACTTTGAGTGGTTTGGTACTGGTACTCCCGGTTTGTTTGCAGCAAAGTTCATATTTGAGTGAGTTCTTTTATCTTGTCAATCTTTGAGTTTTCTCTTGGGACTCTTGACTGTTTGCTTTATCTGCACCTATATTTGGAATGATCTCATTTATGACCAACGTTGCTCTGATTTTATCTTTGCAGGAATTTTCCTTCAAGTTTCGTTAACTTGTCAAAAATGGATGTCTTTATCAAGGATGGAAATGCAAAGGTTACTGCAAACGCAACATTGTTAAACTCGGTATATTTTTGAGTGCCCAATTTTTTTAGCATTTAGAAAGCATTGCAAGCTTCTTTTGTAATCTGCTGTCAGCTTGAAAATTGATCCCCCTTCCCCAATTAATACTATATTTATTTTAAGATTTTTTTCCCTTTCCTATATTCATAGGTACTACTTCTATTCTATGTGAATTGAATAGTTTTGAGTAGTTTTTTCTTTCATTGGCACTATTTCTATTCGGGTTGTTCTTTAACACAGAATGGTTTTCTTTTGGTGTAGAACTTGGGTTGTTCTTTAACATAGAATGGTTTTCTTTTGGTGTAGAACTCAGGTTGTTCTTTAACATAGAATCGATGCCCAGTTATGCAGCCAAGTCACTGCAACTGTGCATTTTCACCCTCTTGATGCTAAGTAGCCTGTTAAAGTATACTTTATATTGTACTTCCAACAAAATATTTAGCTTATATCTTTGTATATTAATTAAATACCTAGATCATCTTGAAAAAGTACATGAAAAAGGTTAAATATTTTGACATATCATGTTATGCGATTTATTCAGAGACATATTTTGATATTAAATAACAGTGTGTTTGAGTCAATGACTGTCATACTACCTGTAGGAGCTGATGTTAATTCATGTTTTACTTCTATTAAGTTGGTTTTTGATGCTGCAATCATGAAAGAGTAAAGAAAATGTAAATTCCATGATAGTGGCATGGTAATGTTAGACATAGAGAAGGTTTTGGGGATAAAGTTAGATTTGGTAAATTGCACCCCCTCACTTTAGAGGAGCCAATTCCTTGAACATCTCATTCACAAATTCCTTGTAATGTTTTATATCATTTCTTTGGTGATGTGTTTCCAAGAGATCCATATCTGACGTGAACCTAACAGCAATCGATTGGGAATAATTTGATGGTTACATCATGAGTGGATTTGATGCAGCTCACTCATGTTTCATAGTTATATGAAATTTCTTTGTTTCAAAAGAAGCCATGTGGAGTGAGACAATGGCAATGATTAAGAAAAATGAGGAATTGAGAGAATTTTTTTTGATTACACTTATAAACACACGCCTATAATTTCTATCAACAACTTCTATACTTATACTTATTAATAACGAGGCTTCTATACTTCTATACTTTTCATCCGAAGGTTTTAACGAGACTCCGTATCCTTTTCTTTTATTTAAAAAAAATATAAATTTGAAAAATATTTAGGTCTTTTTCCTGGATATTTATAGAATTCGGAAAAGGGCCTTGCTTTTGCAAAATGACGGATTTACATATAGAAAAGTGATCTGTCTTTCCTATGCTATTTATTTAATAGAACTGCACTTTTCTGTTTGCACACTCCACCTTCAGTCATGAAACAAAAGTTATTTTAAGGATCCATCCAATCTGAAGTTCAATTTATTCCTAGTCGGCATTTTTATTAAAATCAACAATAATGCCTTGCACAATACATTGCACCTTTTTATATTGTGTTTAAAATTGCCTCTGTTGAGTGTTTTTCAGTCACCACATGTCATTACATTTAATTGCAGTTCATTTTGTGATCGAATGTAGATAGAAAGCAAAATTATTATCTCAAGTAAGTTATCTGTGGAGGGGCCACTTAGAATGACTGAGGAGTATGTTGAAGCGGTTCTGGTGTCACCAACAGTTATTGAAGACAGAGTACCAGAACAGCTTAAAGGTGCACTTGGGCAGGCAGTTAATACGTTACAACAACTCCCCGCACCTATACGTGATGCAGTTTCCAATGGGCTAAAAATTCCTTTAAGTAAGCTACCACTAATATTCTATATTCACCATTGAACTTGTCCTTCTGGGAGATATGCACAATCTTCTAAATTTTGGCTTCACAATGCACTGCCAACATTATATGCTGAAAACCTGAAACCTGTAGTAGCAATAGGTTGGGGATTGCCTTATCATTATGCAACCTGAACTTTAATGAGTGTTTCCATTATCAAAGATATTAAAGAATGTGTTATTGCCACATTTTCAATCCATTTCCCTGCAGCTATTGCTTGGCCTCTTTCAATTTTAATGACATTTTTTTTACCTGCTTCCTCAATAAATAAAGATGTATGTAAAGATGTTACCAAAAAAAGGAAAAAACTTGTGGCATAGCCTGGCTTGAAATGGTTAGATATCTGAGAACAATGTCGAATGTATCACAAAAATATGTGCCGAATAGGATAGGCAGGAAATTATGTAATTGACTTGGAATTATTGCTTGGATTGCTATTCTTAGTTGTATTTCTAATGATTTTTTTAGGAATAGAGTTGGTTTACACCAATATAGATTTCCTTAATTTTCTTTCAAGAGTTTTCATTTATGTCCCCCCTTGTTTTGTATTTTTCCTTTTTTTTTTTAATAAATTTTTGAAGTACCTGATGTCACCTGGCATAGTGATGCATTTATACTTCATTTTTTTGTCCAAAAAAAATGCACTTCCAATGCAAATTTTGTTGCAAAAACTATACATTAAACCTTTCTTTGTGTATGAAGGTGGAAGCTACAAGAGAGTCTTCATGATTTCTTATCTCGATGAGGAGATACTCGTAAGTTTTTAATATACTCCCATTCAACAATTAATTTTAGATAAATTTAACACTTGCAACAATGTTAATAAAGCTAGTGTGAAATTTCAAAATTTGATGCATGCCCTAAGAAGCAAAGGTATGGGTAGTACCTTTTCATTTGACTCAACACAAGATGATATGGGTAGACCGCGCGTGTGACTAATCAGCTCCCCTTGGTCCTGACCGTCCCGATATCACAGATATCAGTCTTGCTTGAAGCATGCTATATAAATCTTTTGTCATGCTGGGTTATGACCTTGATTTCCAGCAAGTCTTATCTGGTCTAATGAATGAGAAGTAGTACACTACACTAATTCACCTCCCAAAAGAGTATAATGCACTTGTGGTCATACCTAAATTGTTTGATGCCTCTCTGAGGTGTTTCTGGTATCTCCTTTGAACATTTTCAAAATATGGTAGGGTTACTTTTCCTCATTGGCATTTCACCATTTTGGATGATTAATGCTGAGAGTCAAGCTCAGGGTGTGTTCTAGTTTTGAAGGTGACAGTAACATGGAAGGGAAAAAAATAGAGTTAGATTCAAATTTTCTTTATTTTTTTCCCCATTTCAATTGGACGTTGTGTCAACATTAGATCTAATCATAGTTGCATTTCCGCCTATAATAAAATCAAATCATGGTTATGTCTGGACTCTGCTGGATGACTATGCTGGTTCTGATGCAGGTAATAAGGGACACATCTGGGATGCCGGAAGTTTTAACGAGATTGGATACAGCACCTTCATCCTTGGACGAAACAAATCCAGAGTATGTAAGCTAGGGATTCTATCAAGGGAAAGCAGAATTTCTTCGCCCTTACATTACAGTGTTTAAGTCAAATTCCTGCACCTCAAGGCCCTAAACGCCCCATGTGCAGCTTCTATTTCTTTATCGCAGAAAACTCTGCTTGGATGTGAATATAGAAATGTCAATTTGAAGCTGACCAATTTTACCAAACCAAATATTTCATGCTGTAGTTTCAAAACAATGTGGTGCTCTGATGTAGAAATTGAGTAATGCTATTCATACAACCAATAGTGAAATAAAAAATAAAAATTCTGCTTGTGATGCATGCAGATATTCTGCCTAGATATACTTGCCTGTTTTTTTTTTTGGCTTCTTATTTTCGTTTACTTTTAATCACTGACAACATATTGGGCCCGTTTGGATAAACAGCTTAATTGATAGCTTATGGCATAAGCTTATCGTATAAGTGTTTATACATAAACTGTTTATATAATAAATAATAAAATAATGTTAAAACTATTTTTCTATAAGCCATAAGTTTTTATAAGTGCTTATAGCAGTAGATAAGCTCAAATAAGCCGATTTAAACAGACCCATTGTGTCTGGCAAATGGCAGTCATTCTTGAAATGATTAAACAATTTTTTTAATGACACTTCTTTGGTTTAACTTCTCTTCAAATGCTACAAGAAGTATCTGGTCGTATTGAATTCTTATCTGGGTAAGCTATAATATAATCCAAGTCCAAAAGTAACAACTATAGTATGCTAGTAGGACTTTTTTTGTTTTTCTAGGAGAATTTTCTGATACTCTTGAGTTGGGTATCACACCCTGCATGCAAAATCAGTTCAAAATTTAAGTTTATTTTAAAATGATTAAATATAAAAAAATGATATGTCATTAAGTGATTCGATGCTGGAAGGACCGGCCCAAAAATCTTTTTTAATGGGTGAGGTCTAAAGCAATTTTTTTAGTTGAGACTTTTTTTCTTAAAGTTAGGTCTTATAGGTTTTTTTGCTTTACAAAAACTAATGAAAAATGAGGCATAAAATTAGGACTTTAGTAACCTTACCCTTGGATCGGCCTTGGATGTTGGGTACATACCCAACAAAACTCTAAGGTAACGAAGTGTTCACCTTACTTTTTAACGTCTATATGAAATTTGACCATTGCTTTTCCCACACCCCTCTCTACTCAGCGCACACCCCAAACCTAAAATATTCCAAAATTAACCTAACGTGAAATACGCGTGGAAATTCCCTCACGCTGTATTTTAGAAAAATTCGGTTGCCAGTCTCCGAACGGGTTCACTTGTAATGTACCGAACATTCTCTTCCCTAAACAATGCGTTAACTGATTAAAAACAGATTGTTTAAATTCAGAAATACTCTATTTTAAAATGTTATGAATGACCTGGTAATTATTGATGTATGAAGTAACTCAAACAAGCAAGATTGAATAAAATGTGAATTAGTGAATTGTATTGTGTTTGTAATAGTATTGAATAAGTATTGGCTACCCTTGTGCTAATAAAGGACCCATCTAGTTAGGAGGTTGGTTACCCTTGTGCTAATAAAGGGCCCATCCAGTTAGGAGGTTGCCTCAGTTAATATTCAATACAAGTGATTTTGACAATAATTCTGTTTCAAACAGTTATTATCTTTCTCTCAATTCCTTGATTCTGTTAAAGATTCTTCCAACAGTAATATGATTGAAAAGTTAGTATGCTTCTTATTAAAAAGATTTACATATTCAACATAGTGTTGTAGTCAAATTTCCAGTTGAACTATCAACCACCATAGCCAGAAAGCAAGTTTCAAATTCAATATCTACAAACCAATTTAGTGAGTTCGACACTATGTTGTCGTACCAGTTCGGCAACATGGTGTCGTACATGTTAAAAATGTGGAAAAGAGAGGCGTTTGGCAAAAATTATAATTTTAACAGATACGATAGTGAACCTCTCCGAACCATTTAAAATCTGGGAAAAAAAAAGAGGGTGGCACTGGGAACTGTTTTGTTCATTAATGGTATCGTGATCATTTCACAAAGTTATGAGATATACACTAAGTAGGGAGGAGTTTGTGAAAAGCAATCTCCTGGAGGTATTGTCTTCTCCCAAAATGGCCCATCTCCTTGTCCCATTTGTCATAAAAAAAAAGGATAAATGGAAAAACTCATGTAGATAATTATAAAAAATGTCCAATTTGCATTGGCGTGGTTCATGTTTTTCTTCACTCAAATTCATAAATATCTCAAAGCTGATAACTGTCTTCAAATATGTTTTTTAGTGGAAAACAATACATATTACACTTATAATAATAATAGACTATTATAAATTTTTTCCAAAGGTAAAATGGGCCCGGGTGGATTTGCATTAAGTTAAGTATGTAAATGTCACCTACCATTAAAATTGGGTACGTCACGTATATATGTGTGAAAGCGAGGAGAGTGGATTATTGCAAGAAATGGGTGAAAAAAACAAACAAGTTACCAATTTGAAATCTATGATATGATGATCACAATGCAAAGTTGACTTCCAAAGAAGACCATCACTCTCGTTGTAGAGAATGGGGGCAGGTTACGTCGTAGGTAGAAAAACTCAATCTTGATAACAAGTTGCTCCACGAGACTTCTTCATAGTTTAATGGGAGAGCCATTTGGCGTTTATATATATGTATTTTTGTACAATGTTAAAAGTCTTTGAAATCAAACAATAAACACCAGTTGTATCGATATAAATTTTTACGTTGTCATAATGATCTTCTGCCTCATCATCACCAAGCCACACAACTTGGTCTCAATTCAAGTCAAGTCTCTCTACCAACAACTCTCGAACCTATTCAACTTCTACTAAATAGAATAGAACAGCTTCATGCTCATGACTCTATAGAGTTTTCCCTCCCTACTTCATGCTCCTTCTAAATCGTCTCTCGAGAAATATTTCGTTCGACACTCCCTTATGCATACTCGCAATTTGGGTGATTTGGTGATACATTTCTTCAATAAGTAATTCATTGAACCAACTCTTGCAAGATGTTGATTCATCCTCCCGTCAATCTTCACACTACTAGCTTCGTCATATGCCTCAGAGTTCAATGCTAGTTTTAACCTAATGGTAACATCTAACACGAAAATCTATTATTAATCCCAATACACCAAATTGAAGCAACACATGCTCTTTCATCCCACTTAAAGAGAGGCTAGGGTCACATCGAGGAACTCGGGTGATTTGATTGAGGAAGAACTATTAGCCATTCTCATTCATGGCCGATTTAATATTTTTGTTTCAGATAAGTAATATGATTTGTTTTGACTAGGTTTTAGCTGTATCTTAGCGATGGTTCTATGATAGGAGTAATTCTCCGTTATGCTTATTCTATGAGGGGTTTGTAGATCCTATTGATATTGTATTTATAGGAGGTAGGTGTTTCTTTTGTTGTTTCCTTTTTTTTGGAGGCGAAGCTTTCAACTATATATGGGTTGAATACCCATTGTACTCAGCTATTTATATATAATTATGTTTGTCATTAAAAACACACATATGTGTGATTGTTTGGTGCAGTAAAGAACTTTTTGAATGTCCCTCACTGTTGGCATGCAATTTAAGCGACACATGGATGTTTCTGGTTTGAACACGAGTGTGAATTTGTTGTAGTGTGTGTGTGGTGTTTATTTGCCATTTCATCTAGTAGACAAAAAAAAAGAACTTTTTGAATAAAGATTAAAGCATGTTTAAAGAAAATGGCTAACATATAAAGCTAGTTAAACCCATTGACATATGCATCATGTAGTGAGCCAAAGCATTGCTAATTAATACTACCTCTGGACTACAATATAAGAAACAAAAAGTGTTTTTTTTAATATATATTAAATGATCAATCTCAACTTTAATCTTATTTAAGTGTCGTTACTAAATGTGGTGTCATTAACTAGAATAAATCATCTGAAAATGACAATTTTTGAAAAAAGTTAAATTTTTTGTCATATTAAACAAGAATGGTTGATTTCAATGACATTCATTGATTTGTGTGATGTAGGAGTTTGTTTCTTATATTGTGGACCGAAGGTAAGAAATTTGATCATGTAATGAATTAAAGTAATATAAATATAAGAAGTGCTTATAATTTTAGGAATATTTATATTTAATTAAAGAATGGCATGTTAAGAAAAATAAAATTGTGGGTAAATGAAAGAGTCCCTGTATAAACAACAAATTTAATTAAGAATAAAATAGGGGCAACCAGCCACGCACGTCTATGCCTACAGCAAACGCTGGCTATTCAGTGAATGTATAGATATTGAAGATTCATATTAAAAAACATTGTTTTATGTATTTATTTATTAGCAGGCAATGAAAATACCATCACTTGTTGTCTACTTGTCTCTCAATTATCACCTAAATGAAATCAGTAATGAAAATGATCCAAGCTTTCGATATAAAGACAATTATTCTTTGTCTAAACCATCCCTTTAAAATCGCTTGGTAATATTATATATGCTTTTTTTTTACTAATATATTAAAATAAAACTACATATAAAAGTGGTCGAAGTGATATGAACCAGCCATAAGTAGCCCTTGTATGTAAGTTTTAAAATCCTAGCCAGTGTTTCAAAGGTCTAATAAAGTATTCCATCTTGGGTACGATTGGATATGGATGCAGGATGCTTACCATTAGAGATAAGTTAAGGAAAATAGATAGCTTACCAGAAGTATATGTATAATAAAATATAAAATTGTACCAAAAAATTCCAACTTATTTTTGTTTATTTAATTTTATCAAACAAAGTACATATAAAATAATGTAATGTGTTTTTTACGTGAAATTAAAATATTATTTACTCTCTGGTTGTACTGCCATATGACTTGGGAAATAATGATACTAAAAAAAGCCATGGATTTGGACCAAAAATATTACTTATTCTTGCACGAAAAGCAATTTGTAAACATAGTACTAGTAGATGCCACATGTTTGTCTTTCTCATATCCTTGCCTTTTTTGCCAAAATAATAATACTCCAAAAATATTTTTCTCTCAAATATTGAGAGAGAGTATGTAACCAATAAATCACTACTTGCAAACTGCAGTCAATCCTAACCCTAAAATAAATCATGCATATTAATTCTTTGAAAAGAAAGAGAAACAAGCGTATCCAATATTGAACTGAACTCAATTTAGAGGATGAAGTCCTACTTGAATGGGCTCCAATTCTTTCTTTAGAGGTATTCCATACTCTAAATTGTTCCATCACCAAGATCAAATATGAGTAAAACTCACCCGTTTAGACGAAGTATGTTAACAACTCGTACTTAACTTTAGAGTATTGGGCTGCAACTCTATTTTTTTTATTTATGAATTACTGGGTTTCAATTCTTAATTAGAGCTAGTATAAGCAAAAATAAAAAATAAAAAACAAAATACTAGGGGAGCGTTTGTTTCAAGTCACAAAGAGTAGTTACTAAAAGTACCTTCTTCAGGAATATGAAGATATGAGAATGTTATTCTTTGGGTACCTCATGGGAATCTACTTTCCCACCCTTCATTTGGGATTAAACCATGAAAATGTCGAAATTAAAGGTATATATTCCAGTTATTTCACTCTTAAGAATCTTTAAACTATGTTAGAATAAATTTTTCAAACTTATAACATACATGAAAATATAATCATTCCAAACGGTACTCCATAGGATTCTCTCACTAGAAAATATAATCCGTGGAATTAATTAACGAATGATGTCCTTAATTCTTCTGGTCTGTCTTTCTGTAGAAGAAGTGAAAAAGATGAGGAACTTTTTAGGGGAAGAGATTGATATCATTCATATATATGAAACTGATCTGCAAGCCATATTAATTTCTACGTACATCATAAGAAACCCAAAACATTCAATAATCAAACACATAAGCTATATATATAATTGAGTAAATAGATCTACGTACATACATATATATATATCTACTAGGCATCCATCCTATTATTATATAAAAGTTGCGACTCTTGAAATACTTGCATATGAGTTGCATCCAAAGGAAGCAATGGAAATCCACCACCAATCTCAGAAATAAACCCTTCCAAATCTGAGAATCCTCCCAAGTACCCACCACCTCTTACTTCTTCTTCTTTCACTGTCAGATCCAATCCCAAAATCCCACTATCTTCTGATATACCACTAGTACCACCACTACTAGTACTCCTTGATTCTTCTTCAGTTGATGCTTTCTTCTTCTTCATGCAAGACTTTTTTTCTCCACTTGGTTTACCAGTTAACTTCTGCACCAATTCTCTGAAGTTCTCAGCATCAGTCTTAATGATCTCAGGTGCAAATATGTGAATTATGCGTATCTTAGGTTTAGTTTTTGATATTCTGTGGGAATCTTTGTGCATGGCTAGGGAATAATTATTAGGTGAGTGTGAACTGGGTATGCATTTATGGTTATGGTTTCTCAGCTTGTTTTCCATGATGAACAAAAGAAAAAGAGAGAAGGGGTTGTTAGAACTTAGAAAGAAAGAAGAAAGGAATTCAGTTATATATATAGAAGAAAGAAGAAAGAAGAAGGAGAGTATAAGGACAGAGAGGAAGACTTATGAAGCTGTCTGTTGGGAGCAAGGATTAGATGAATCCTGGTCTGACAATTGCAAACAGAGAGAGAAAGTCAATAAAGTAATCACAACTAAATGGTCCCTTGACATTAGCTAATATTACTAGTACTATTATACAAGAAAGAGATGCTAATTATACTATACGTTTCTAAAATTTTATAGTATATGTTTGTGCATATCTTAGAGGAGGGAGAATGGATGTGGACACATTTGTTTTCTTCCATTTACCTACCCTGAAATGACCATATAGCTAGCATTCCACTTATAATATAGTTGCATATCTTTAATATTTATTTAGGAGAAAAATCGTCCAAAATATATAAGAGGATAAAATGATTCATTTGCGTATAACTTTTTTTGCAATAGTTTTTCTATTTTAAATCTCAAATATTTCTTTTTTGAGAAAATAATTTAACATAATTCTATGACACCCTTGAGTTTTATTGCGTATCGATGCCATGTAGACAAAATAATTTCAAAATTAATTTACTTTAAAATAGTTAAATTTTAAAAAATTCTATATCATTAAGTGATTAGATGTTGGGAAATATACCCAACAAAACTCAAAGTATCAGAGTGTTCACCATTAATTTATACGTATTGAGTTCAGTTGGTATGCTCAATATCCAATCACTGAATTACAAGTCATTTTTTTATATTTAAGTATTTTAAAATATATTTTTTTATCAATTAATTTATACGTATTGAGTTCAGTGGTAGTGCTTTCTTCGCACCAACATCTCTTTAACAAGTATCTATGAATATCCGCGAGTATTTAATAATTAACATAAATAGTCATATAGCATAATATGACAATATATTATATTAACTTGATCGTATAATGTAATATATACATTTAAAATTTCTATTAGTATAAATTAATAAACTACAAACTATTAAATAATGAAGAAAGTAAAGTTGATTTCCTTTAAGTTATTTTAAAAGTACACATTGATTTTTAAGTTTTTTCTCAAATAGGTCCTCTATATATGCTTCACATTCGCGACACATTCCGTCCATTATGGTTAACAAATGTTGCCTAGAACGTCAAGTGATTATATTGACTTACTTGCTAGCATGTACACGTGTAAATTAAATTAACAATGGATTTAGAGTTTAAAATTAAATATATCATCTTCCCCAAATTTCTCCCAATCAAAAACCCTAAATGTGCGGCCCTTAAAAAAGCTTGCAATTTTGTAGCATCAGTGAACCCTAGAATTTGATTTCCTCTCTTTTTATTTTGTTTCTAAAGCCATGTATTAACGCTAAATCAACGTCAATAAAGGGCTACGTATAAACAAAATCGAAGTGGGAGTGTAGGTTCTTTGTGGTAAAATTAGTGCTATATTTGTTTTGTGATGTAACCATTGTTAGTCATTGTTGTAGATTTGAGCTTTACTGTAATAGGTCGTTTGTTGGGGGATCAAGTGCAGTGTGATTTTGTAGATTGGTGTCATAGTCCCCATGCATAACTGTCTAAATGTAGTTTGATCGGATGTAATCGGGGATCAATGCAATATTTGACTTATCAAAAAAAAAATCGTTTGTTTCATTTTGACCCTTTAAGATTTCATTAAGTTACAACTTAGTCTTTTAAATTTGTTTAAAAATTAATTTTGTTCTAGCATTTTAGATTTATAGCGGGTCTCCCCTTCTCGATATATCCAATTATAATCAACCTATATAGCTAATGTGATGTGATTTCTTTACTCAAAACAATTGCATTATTAATGAATAGAAATTATTGTATTATAGATTATATATGCTAAAACTAAGTGAGAGTATGTATATTCTTATTAGAAGAGTAGTATCTTAATCACATATTCATAACCCAAAAAAACTAATGTTATTATAGAATGCAAAACAGAATAAGAATTATATTGTTTTCCGAGTCAAGCTGAAGAAGAAGAATGATTGAAAGAAAAGAAGTGAGTCGGGAGAGAGAGAGAGAGAGAGAGAGAAGAATGGAATGACTGACAATGCCAACCGTGTGATCATAATCATCATCATCAAACAAACAGCACACACACGAGTGTTGTATGAGGTTGTACCTGGTGGTGCCTGCCGGCTCAGCTCAGCTGCCACCAGCTCCATGACCATGGGGACCATGAAAACCACGTCGTATTTTGATACGGATCGAATCATTACGCCACATGGCAACGTGCATTACACAGAACCAGCCAATCAACACAACGTTTGACTTAGTTGGTTGACGTGGTTCCATGTTTTTCAAGACCTTCCTTCCACACTTGCGATTTCCGACGGTTACATCTTAGCTGGATTCTCTTCACCTTTACCTAACGTGTTTCCCTTTATCTAAAGGTTAAGAGTGATGAAAGTTGGACACATGATTTTCTATAAACATGATATATTGTAGTAAAATTGTTATGCTTAAAAGTTAAAACAGACTTTATTAATTTCTAACTTAAATAAAATGGAAAATAAATATCACACAATCGCACTCGAGTTCGAATTTGGATGTCGACATCTTTATATCGATGAAATTGTCACTGCAACTAGTAAGAGAAGACACTTAAAACTGATTGTCCCATCAAAAATTCTGAGTTTGAAGTGAAAATGTTTATAACCATATGTTTCAATATAACACACAAATTGGTTTTTATCATTTGCTTGTCAAATCCAGATTTGAAAACAAATTAATTTAATTCAAATGAAACAAATTTTTACTACATTTTGGGTGTCTTGAGCTAATTAAGAAAATAGTGTTCTCATAAACGGTTAAAGATTATCATCCTTGTATTTTTTTGGGTTGATAAATCAATAATAATTCGTTTATAATCAAGGTTTAAAAGTTATAAATGAAAGCAAGTAAGATTGCAAATAAAATATAACAATTTCCAAAAAAAAAAATTCAAGTAGAATCTACATTAACATTGAAAAAGGTCTTGAAAGGTGTGATCTCGGAGTGTCAAAGTGCTTTTCTCGCCGGAAGAAATATTTTAGACGGGGTGGTAGTGGTTAATGAGGTGATGGATATGCACTACAAGAAACACGGTCATTAGCGAGGGAATTTTCGATCGCTAACATGCCCAATTCCGTCGCTAATTGCCATTAGCGAGGAATTAGCGAGGACGATTCGCCGGTCGCTAATTTCTCCTCGCTAGTGGCATTTAGCGAGGAATTTGTGTCGATCGCTAATTAGCGAGGACGATCCTCGCTAATTCCTCGCTAATCTTGACAAAGACGCAACCCCTGATCGATTGGCACGCTTATCAATTTGAATTTATTATTATTATTATTATTATTATTATTATTACTACTGTTATTATTATTATTATTATTATTATTAGTATTATTATTATTATTATTATTATTATTATTATTATTGTTGTTGTTGTTGTTTGGATGTGGTGTGGTGGTGGTGGTGGTGGTGTGGTGGTGGTGGTGGTGTGGTGGTGGTGGTGGTGGTGGTGTAAAGAGAGAAGAAGAAGGAGAAGAGTAAGGGAGAAAGAGGGTGGTGGTGGTGGAAGAAAGACAGTGAGAGAAAGAGGTATGTGGTTGTGGTGGTGTGGAAGAAAGAGAGTGAGAGAGAGAGAGGTTGTGGTTGTGTGGTTGAAGAGAGAGAGGAGTGAGAGTGGTTGTGGTGTGGTGGGGGCGTGGTGGTGCTGGTTTTGTGAAGAAAGAGAGAGAGTAGAGGAAGAGGAAGAGGAAGAGGAAGAGAAGTGGGTATTGTGAAAGAATGGGTATTGTGAGTGGTGGTGGTGGTGGTGGTGGTGGTGGGTTAGAGTTTGTAGGTGAGAGAGAGAGAGAGAGAGTAGAGGAAGAGGAAGAGGAAGAGGAGAGGAGTGGGTATTGTGAAAGAATGAGAGAAGAGTGAGATAATGGGGTATTCGGTCAAAAAATAACTGGACATTAGCGACGGACGTGCCAATTCCGTCGCGCTAATCGATCTGCATAGTCGAGCGATCTGCGGTATCCAAATCACCGGGGCGTGCCAATTCCGTCGCTAATTCCCTCGCTAATGTGACCATTAGCGAGGACCTACAATCTCCGTCGCTAATGTCGCTTTTTTTGCGAGGACAAATATTCCCTCGCTAATTCCGTCGCTAATTCGCGTTTTTTTTGTAGTGATGGCAAAGAGAAAAAAACAGAAGTGTGTGGTCATGAAAGCAGACTTCGAAAAGGCGTACGACTCTGCCAACTGGGCATATTTGGACTACATGCTGGAAAGACTCGGTTTTGGGGGTAAGTGGAGGAAGTGGATGCGTACGTGTGTTTCATCTAACTCTATTTCAGTATTGGTCAACGGAAGTCCAACAGAAGAATTCACGGCAGAGAAAGGTTTGAAACAAGGGGATCCGCTTGCACCCTTTCTATTATTGGTTGTGGCCGAAGGGTTGGCAGGTTTGGTAAGAAAAGGAGTTGAATCGGGCAACCTCAAAGGATATAGTATAAACAACGCTAGATCGGTTGAGGTCTTGCAATTCGCAGATGACACAATCCTATTTTGTGATGGGGGAGATAAGAGTATTGGATGTTGGAAAGCAATTCTAAGGAGTTTTGAGATGGTCTCGGGTTTAAAAGTCAATTTTGCAAAAAGCAGTGTCATTGGGCTGAATATAGATGAGCGAGCTTTAGAAGGGATATCACACTTCTTAGCATGCAAGGTGGGTTCGGTCCCGTTTAAGTTCTTGGGGGTACCGGTGGGTGCGAACCCAAGGCGGGTGAGCACATGGCAACCAATCTTAGACTCTATAAAGGCGAGGTTGTCTAGTTGGAGGAGTAAACAACTATCAATTGGAGGACGTGTTGCACTTATAAACTCGGTGCTTGCCTCTCTCCCGTTATATTTATTTTCTTTCTACAAAGCACCTAAGAAGGTTATTTCGGAGATAATCAAGCTTCAAAGAAGATTTCTATGGGGTGGGGATGAAGATAATAGGAAGTTGGCATGGGTGAAGTGGGAAACAATTTGTTTACCGAAAGATAAAGGTGGGTTGGGAATTAAAAACTTAGAAGTATTCAACGTAGCTTTATTGGCTAAATGGAGGTGGAGAGTTTTGGTGGAGGAGGGCAATCCTATTTGGAAGGAGGTGTTGGTGGAGAGATACGGGTTAGAAGGAAGGTGGCCTGAAATTGTTGAGAGTAGGAGAGGGTGGGAAAAGAAGTCATTGTGGTGGCGGGATTTATGCCTCCTTGGCGAGGATATTAATTTACAAGAAGATTGGTTTAGTGGATTGGTGAAATTAAAATTGGGAAAGGGGAATATCACAAAATTTTGGAGAGATGTGTGGATTGGAAGAGAAAAATTAGCTGACTTATTCCCGGAATTATTTGATTGCTGCAGGTCCAAGGACGCTACGGTAGAGGAACACGGTTATTGGACGAACTCGGGAAGCCGCTGGAATTGGAATTGGACCGAATTTCGCAGTTTGCAGTGCACCGCGATTCGATCTGCTTGGCCGAGAATTTGCGGCATTTCTGCGCGCGCTGTCGGCAAATTGTCTCGAAAGCGTGGACAGGTGGTTTTGGGTCCCGGACTCGCTGACAGGTTTTTCGGTCAAGAAGTGTTACGAAATGCTGTCAAATGTTTCTGTAGTGGGATCGGTTTTGCTGCTGCCTGCGACAGCTGAAGCATGTAATTTTGTTTGGAAATGTGACGCTCCGTCTAAAATTCAAATCTTCGCGTGGAAGGTGTTGTTGCATCGGGTTGCTACTCGGTTTGAGCTACATAAGAGAGGTATAATTGAATCATCAAATGAAATAAATTGTATATTATGCAATAGGGAAATGGAAACAGCAGAACATTTATTTATGTCATGTTGGGTTGTTAAATTAATTTGGGAGAGAATTTATGCTTGGATGGGGGTTGTGATGGGTGATGTGGAAAATATTGTCAACCATTTTAAGGAGTTTGGAAAGTTTGTGAAAGGGAAAAAACGCAGCAGGGTCAGACATCTTATTTGGATGGCGGTTATTTGGACTGTTTGGTTAGCACGGGATGGAGTTATTTTCAAAGGGGAGGTGATCTCTGTGACTGGTATAATAGCAAGAATTAAGGATGTGGCGTGGAGCTGGTTCAAGGCAAGGAGGGGCAGGAACTACAGGGTGAATTGGTCAGACTGGTATAGCTGCCCAATGGGATGTTTGAATATGTTGTAATAATTGTAATGTACGCTTAGTGTTTATGTGTTCTTTAGAAGGGGGAGAAACAGTGAGTTAATCACTGTTGTGCTTATTGCACGGGGTACTCTTTATCCTCGCTGAGTCTTTTTCCCAATGGGTTTTGGCTCAGTGAGGTTTTGAGGAGGCCCTCCCCCTTCCCTTAAGTTTTTATTGTAAGGGTTGGGCACCCCTTGTGCTCCCTTCATAAAAGCATTGCTTATTAAAAAAAAAAACATGGATAGTTAGTATTGTTCTGTAAGTTATGCATCATTAGAAAAAAAAATTAAATGCCATCAAGAACTTAATACCATATATGTAGTTTGATTTTGATTCAACTTTAAATTTTCACATAAAATTTCACTATCAAAATCAAACGAATTTTCATATTTTAGGTAAGCTTGATGATGTTTGTAACATAACTTTAAGTCTGTTGGGAAGCGAGTAAACAACGAGTTAGACAATGAACTAGATAATTAAAAGGCTTGAACGTCACATCTCCACTGAAAACCTTAAGACATTAGGTATATGAGTCTCCTCTCTTATATACCATTCATTTAATTAGCTCATTCCTAGCCGATATGGTAACCATTGACACTTGAATTTCCAACAATCTCCCCCTCAAGTATTAGTCACTCTTCAAGCCCAACTATGAGTTTGACGGGTGTGTGTTAAGTAATAACAGAGGTGCTGTTAGTAAATGGAGTTACAATAGTAATTCTCATATGTAATTAGTAATTGGTAGGGGTGTGCATGTTACTAAAACTATACCACACCACACCACACCACACCATACTTCTTTAAGATCCAATTATGGTTTACCATTTCTGAAAAAACCAATTTGTATTCAAGAAATGGGGTTACCATTTACATACCGGTTTTAAACTGGTTTTTTGCTTTTGAAAAACGGTTTACCGTTTCTGAAAACCAATCTTTGCTACCAGAAACCGGTGTTCCATTTCTAAAAAACAGTTTTTACTTCCAAAAATGATTTATAACTTTTCGGAACAGATTTGTTCACTCCAAAAATGGTTTACTTATTACTCCATAAATAATATGACAAAAAAAACCACGAAATTATCAAGGATTAGCTCAGAAAAAAAGGGAATGGGATAAAGAGCATAAGCAACACCATACACGTACGATAGAATTTTTCAAGTTTATTACAACACGTGGCATGGAAAACAAGATGAGTATTGAAACTTCTTTGTGGCAGTCTCGACCACAGAATCTGACCATAGAAATGGACTTCCTGCAAGGTAAGCCAACTCAGAATCTGACCATAGAAGAGGTATGCTAAAAGAAGTGGTAATTGTCGTTAATAAAATTAGGTTCCCCATTTTCCATTTTTTCTACTAAAAGGAAGGTTTTATAAAAAAAATGGTATGGGTTTTTTACAATGGTTCCCTAGTAATTGGGCCTTTTCTATTTGTTTCATTCAGATCCACTCTCTTGTATTCTAGTTACACCTCCAGGCTCCACCTAGTATAAATACAATTGTAATCTCAAATCTATAATCAGTGAATGACATTCTCATTTTCTTTCTAAATGATTCTCTCCACTCTTTCTTCGTCTCTTAACAACTACAAGTCCATAATATAATGATAAAAGTCTATTAATCCATAATAAAGCAACTACACAACCAAATAATGTCCAGTTCTTTGTTCCTCACAGCCAAAAGCAACCTATAACAAACATAAACAAATGTTACATATAAAATCTAGTAGCATAAATTTAGGAGCTAGAATTTTTTTTGTTACAAGGCACATGCAGCAAATGTTCACCAAGTTGCAAATTAACAAACATATATATGTTTATCAATAAAGAAAACAATATAAGACAACACAAAATGAACAAGTGCTTTTGTTCATATTATGGACAATATCATACATTATTACTATTACTACCCAATATTTGAATTTTGAATACCACTTTTCTACCATAAGTTGTCAATCATATATCAATCCAAATGGCATGGAAAACATCTAAATTAAACAACATAAGAAATACAATATTTCCATTAGAGCAAATAATATGAGATTGAAAGCAAGATAAACGCATGCATTAGAGAATAAATGAGTACTTTACAGCTTTCATTCCCTGCACTATCCAAAACACCTGCATTATAGATGCTAAATATGCCCATTTCTCTTTTTCTCATAAGTTGGTCCAATAATCATGCACAAACTAAGTTACATGTTCAAAGGTGATAATAGATATGCATAAGTTACAGGTTCTATTGCCACACTACAAGAAATTTGACTTTTCCCTGCAGACAAAAACCGTCACTAAATGTCAAATATCCGTAGGTAAAAATGCTCTAAACTTTTGTATTTGTTATTAACTCCTTGACCACTACTCATGAGGCCAACCGAAAATCCTATAGTGAAAATTAAAACTTAAAAATGTTATTAATAAGTTTCTTAACTATCATGTTAATTATTAATGATTTGTTCGAGGCTGATTCATCACAACGCCATAAATGTTGTTTATGGACACTCGGTTGCCGGGTTCGATCCCCACCAAATTATTTGTGTGTGTTAGTCCTGGTACTTGCCTCTTGGTGTGTAAGAAAGGTGTGCAAATATACACAGTATTTAACAAATAATAAAGTGATAAGAAATGTCGAACTCACATGGATTGTATTAATTCCTTAGCTTTCAAGACAGTAGTTTTGCTTAGTGATGCAAGAGTTCAAGAATAAAATAAAAGTGATGAGTGGTGAATGTGTATAGTTGAAGTAACAAAGATGATTTTCAATTGAGAGATATGGTTGGAATGTCTTTTCCTAAGTAACTTCACTTTGGAAATATAATGCTACTTATGATGCTCCTGCAATGATTGCACCTGCAATGAATGCTGTTAAAAAATGATACTTGTGCTTGTCAACACTTTTCTTCAGGGTTTTATTACAAGTCTTATGTCTAAGCTCTTAAGTAAGTTCACCCTTGTATTTTAAGCTCCAATAGTTTCATTCTATGGACTAAACTAGCCTATGTCTAGGTTTTAGCTTGGACTTAATAAAGTTTTCTTTTATTAAGCCACGTATCTATATTAGTTCTTGAGTTTAAACCATAAACCATGTCTGTATTTATAATCCTACTTATTTTAAGCGATCAACCTTAAAATAAGCTTTGAAAGAATTATAATATACGAACTAAATTGCAAAACACCAAAAGTAACATAATAACTTCTCAAAGATCTATTACATAGTTAAAGCATCCTAACCAAGGGTAATTTAGCTCATGCTTGACATTGTTAAACTCATATAAACAGGAGCATTGTGTTTGATAGAGAAGATTAGCTACATTGTCCTCCTCACTGTTCCCCTTTTTGCATATTTTATTTTTTTTCTTTTCCTTTTTGACTTTTTGTCTTTCTTTTCTTTTCTTTTTCTTTTTCATGCAAAATTTGGAACAGATACAGCTTTATTGATTTGGATCAATGTAGCTATTTTACATGATGATACAAATTTCTTTTGACAATTGCACTGACTTTCCTAAAATTGAATTTCTTGGCCTTAATATTCATTGATGCACCCCCAAACTTATTTCCTTAAGCTCTCCTCAATTTTTAGTAAAAATTTGGCTTTTGATCTTGGTTCACTAGGACTACCCTAAGCATCCATTTATTTTCTAGTTAGCCAAGTTCCTCTCTTAATCTCAGTGAATTGAGTGTTGAAGCAAAAATATTTCTGATCATTATCCAAACTTTTTGGTCACACACTCAATGTTTATCAAAAAGGACTTAGTTTTGAAAAAGTTTGCACTCACTTCTTTGCTTTTGACAAAAACCCTAGCTGATCATGCTTCTCAAAACATTGATATAAACATATTATCTATCACTCATAAAACACATATAAACCATATAATAGTAAACTTCTAAAACCAAGTTTTAAACTGCTTAAAGATCACAAAATATTAGTTAGTCTCTCCCCCCAACTTAAGCAAAAGCAAAGTGTCCTCACTTTGCAAAATAGGTTTTGGGGAGGAAGATAAAGTAGTTATTGATGAACATAAAGTAAACAAGTTTAAAAACAAGTCTTCAAAATATAGCAGGAATGAAAACAAAGCATAAAAAGCTGCGAGAAAAGGAACTTATTGCTTTGGAGTGGTATGACTTGGTCATCAAAATTTTGTTCTACCTCGACGGTACCGCCACATCACCTCCCGACGTTCCCACGACGTCCCTGGCAACCACGTTCCCGACCGAGTTAGAACCCTATGCTTCGATCTCGGGCCCTCTACGGCGTTGTTTGGAGAGAAAAATGTTATTGGTTGTCCTTCAAAAGTGACTCCATGTTATCAGAGTCTGACATCAGCAAGAACTTTGAATTTCAATCTCGGAACCAACGAATAATGAACTCAGATTCAAGCAAAAGTAACATAATAACTTCTCAAAGATCTATTACATAGTTAAAGCATCCTAACCAAGGGTAATTTAGCTCATGCTTGACATTGTTAAACTCATATAAACAGGAGCATTGTGTTTGATAGAGAAGATTAGCTACATTGTCCTCCTCACTGTTCCCCTTTTTGCATATTTTATTTTTTTTCTTTTCCTTTTTGACTTTTTGTCTTTCTTTTCTTTTCTTTTTCTTTTTCATGCAAAATTTGGAACAGATACAGCTTTATTGATTTGGATCAATGTAGCTATTTTACATGATGATACAAATTTCTTTTGACAATTGCACTGACTTTCCTAAAATTGAATTTCTTGGCCTTAATATTCATTGATGCACCCCCAAACTTATTTCCTTAAGCTCTCCTCAATTTTTAGTAAAAATTTGGCTTTTGATCTTGGTTCACTAGGACTACCCTAAGCATCCATTTATTTTCTAGTTAGCCAAGTTCCTCTCTTAATCTCAGTGAATTGAGTGTTGAAGCAAAAATATTTCTGATCATTATCCAAACTTTTTGGTCACACACTCAATGTTTATCAAAAAGGACTTAGTTTTGAAAAAGTTTGCACTCACTTCTTTGCTTTTGACAAAAACCCTAGCTGATCATGCTTCTCAAAACATTGATATAAACATATTATCTATCACTCATAAAACACATATAAACCATATAATAGTAAACTTCTAAAACCAAGTTTTAAACTGCTTAAAGATCACAAAATATTAGTTAGTCTCCTCCCCCCCCCCCCCAACTTAAGCAAAAGCAGTGTCCTCACTGCAAAATAGGTTTTGGGGGAGGAAGATAAAGTAGTTATTGATGAACATAAAGTAAACAAGTTTAAAAACAAGTCTTCAAAATATAGCGGGAATGAAAACAAAGCATAAAGCTGCAAAGAAAAGGAACTTCTCGCTTTGGAGTGGTATGACTTGGTCATCAAAATTTTGTTCTACCTCGACACCGCCACATCACCTCCCGAGCGTTCCCCACGGCGTCCACGGCAACCACGTTCCCGACCGAGTTAGAACCCTATGCTTCGATCTCGGGCCCTACTGGCGTTGTTTGGAGAGAAAAATGTTATTGGTTGTCCTTCAAAAGTGACTCCATGTTATCAGAGTCTGACATCAGCAAGAACTTTGAATTTCAATCTCGGAACCAACGAATAATGAACTCAGATTCAAGCAAAAATACATAATCACGACGTTGCGCGACAGAGACGTAAATCGGTGCGGTGGTAGGAAGATTGAACATATAGTTTACAACGATCAGGGGTAGGAAACACTCTAACTCACTCAATTTCGCGAAGTGTAAAGTGAAACTCCTAGTAGGAACTTGTATATTATTGGGTCTCGGAAACTGAATCGGCAGATCAAATCAGTGTGTCCTTTTGAAATACTGACATGGGAAATTGAAACGCAATTATGACAATAACGCGTCGGTTTTCCAAACGTCACATCCGAACAATTAACTACTCACAAGCTGACATGTGGTGCAACACACTACAACAGATATAGTAGATGGGCAGCACTTTTTTTCATCAATGGGCAGCGCTTTTGAGCGCTGCTGAATGTGGCGCTGCCCATTCCACTCCAACAATGGGCAGCGCTCCCTAAAAAGCGCTGGGTATTGCCTATCTCGTCTTCCCAGATAGTCAGCGCTTCCTAAAAAGCGCTGGGTATTGCCTATCTCGTCTTCTCAGATATGCAGCGTTTGTTAAAAATCGCTGGGTATTGCCCAAACCTCTTCCCAGATACGCAACACTTGTTAAAAAGCGCTGGGTATTGCCCAAAATTTCCACTTATAGGCAGCGCTTCATTAAAAGCGCTGCCCATTGTCTATTTTTTTTTTTTTGTGTTAACCTCCTCTTATGCCCATGGTTTTTAATCTTATCTCATTATCATGTTTTTACTACTAGCAATTATGCATCATATATCTTATAGAACATTTATTAAACTCAATCAAAACACTAAAAATCTCATTAAAAATATAACTTTGATAATATAAATGTATTTCAAACATTGCTAACATTATATCTAATTTTGTACAACTCAAAATTCATAAAAGCTTAAAAGAAATCCTATACTAAAGGATCTTAAAAACGTCTAACGTTGCTAGTCTTGAATGATCCCATTGTATTCATTGACAAATTATGCTCATCTGCACTTTCACTTACGAAATAATGAAGCAAAATCTACTCGGTTCAAATATAAAAATGAAAGCAATAAAAATAAAAATAAAGGAGCGACCAATTGGCGATGTCTTACAAAGTGCCATTTGATTTGGCTCATCAAATGGCAAGTAACCAACCATAAGTACAAAGGGAATTACTTCACAGGAACAATTATCAGATGCAGAACCAACATAGCACTATCATTAAGCACCTGATACAAAATGGCACACCAAATAGCAGTTTAAAGCATAATCCAAATGAACATTAACTTGCAGCTTTAAGAAAAAAGGAAACAAACCATACTACTCATCTAGATTATAGGCATAATAAATATACAATAAGGCATACACTTGATGTTTTCAGATATTATACTTAGTGGAAATGAACAACATAATGATTGAACTCAAAACAACGAGATACCAATTAAGTAGGACAACGATGCGTTTGCTAACGAGATTCAACTTATATTTTGGATGCTAAAGTAAACAAGCACTAGCATTTGTAAAAACAAGTTATCATTGAATTGAATCTCAATCGATAACATTTTTTTAATAATGGAGGTACCATTGAAGAAATCTAATCCAGTACCCTTTATTCTTGCAAATTAAAGAGAAGATTTGTTCTCCAAGTCACATGAATCTGAACCACTTGCTGTGTGTAACTTTGAATGCCGAGAAACATGTAGAGGAACATAGTTGGTAGGATCAATTCAGGGTAACATATTAAGATGAAAAAAGAACATGAACTAGAATTGTTGTCACTGGATTCTTCCACTTTTTCACTTCACTTAGCCACCCTGACATAGATATTACATAGTGACACAATTCTAAAGAAATTTGCTAGGTGCAGAAACATGTAGAGGGTTTCTTGGTCTAGACCTAAAGTTCCAAATTCAACTGCAACACAATAACTAGTTATGGTTTTGCAGATGAATGTAATATATAACAAACAACAACATAAGTCAAAACCAACTATAATTTCTGATTAGTAATTTGTTCCTCAAGAGTCAAGGACTTTAATTTGAAAATTCCTTGACTATATACAATATCGACACTTGACACTTACCAAAATAGATGTGAGTCCGGCATTACTAAATTTGACACCGGCTATGACACTTATAAGCACCTTTTGATAAATCATTACGTCAAAGGAAACTCAAAAATTTGAGTCTTGCATGACATAATAATATTTCTATTTCTATGAATAAAGATATTATATCACCCACGGTTGTGACCAAATTAAATAAATACTACCACTTTGGATTGAAGAACACCTCAAAGAAAGAATATATAACCTCGTGACAATAAATACTCCCATGAAAAGTTCACCTCGGCCCATATATAACCTCAAGAACAATAAAAACAGATTCAAGCATATAACTTAGAAACCTCAAGGAACAAAATATCGCATAGAAAATGGTCAAAGACACATCAACAACCACGAAGAAGTACAATAAAATTAACCTCTGAACAACAAGCTACAACAAAGAAACAGATTCCTTAAATTTACAGTTACATAACAGATTCCTTAAATTGAAACCACAAACAATTAAACACAACTTAAAATATAAAAAAATAAAAATGCAGCAATCTAACCTATGTTGCTTGAAAGCACAAACAATCGCACAATGTTTCTACCAATTTTATTTCTGAAATCAAAATTAAACATCAACTGGAAAAACAGAGCTGTAATAAAAATTTGCAAACAAATGAAAATTAAATATATAATTAATAATCAATTAAGCATTAATGACTCCTTAATCCAAGGCCACAGACTACTCAAGCCAAGGCCGACCTCATTCTTCGCCAACCCCAACTTGGGGGCCACTGTTCCGGACTAAGCCAAAGCCCTACAAGACTTTGGCCAGACCCAATCCAGCACTTGGGAACGGCCCATTCACCGCCGTTCTGCGAGGAACACAATTCAACAGTCTAGATTGCAACGGCTGGATCCGACACTCCAAACACGGCATATCCGTCTATATAAATAGAGGTACAACCCTACGTTCTCATTCCTTGCATACCTCTCCTATTCCCTTGCTGACTTATGCATCGGAGTATCTGTAGGTACCACCACTCGACGTGTTCGAGCAAGCTACCTCAGAACATCCGAGTCTAAACTTCAACCATCCGAAGTCCCTCTTCAACCTTTGAGAAGTACACCAATTTATACCCCGAATTCAGTCCTTGGTCGAATTCCAAGTACCGAACATACATTACATACATACATACATACATACATACATACATACATACATACATACATACATACATATCACTACAAGAAACACGGTCATTAGCGAGGGAATTTTCGGTCGCTAACATGCCCAATTCCGTCGCTAATTGCCATTAGCGAGGGAATTAGCGAGGACGATTCGGTCGCTAATTCCTCCTCGCTAGTGGCATTTAGCGAGGAATTTGTGTCGATCGCTAATTAGCGAGGACGATCCCTCGCTAATTCCTCGCTAATCGACAAAGACGACCAACCCCGATCGATTGGCACGCTTATCAATTTGAATTTATTATTATTATTATTATTATTATTATTATTATTATTAGTACTACTACTGTTATTATTATTATTATTATTAGTATTATTATTATTATTATTATTATTATTATTATTGTTGTTGTTGTTGTTTGGATGTGGTGTGTGGTGGTGGTGGTGGTGTGTGGTGGTGGTGGTGGTGGTGTGGTGGTGGTGGTGGTGGTGGTGGTGTAAAGAGAGAAGAAGAAGGAGAAGAGTAAGGGAGAGAAAGAGGGTGGTGGTGTGGTGGTGGTGGTGGTGGTGGAAGAAAGACAGTGAGAGAAAGAGGTATGTGGTTGTGGTGGTGTGGAAGAAAGAGAGTGAGAGAGAGAGAGAGGTTGTGGTTGTGTGGTTGAAGAGAGAGAGGAGTGAGAGTGGTTGTGGTGTGGTGGGGGCGTGGTGGTGGTGGTGGTGGTGGTGGTGGTGGTGGTGGTGGTTTTGTGAAGAAAGAGAGAGAGAGTAGAGGAAGAGGAAGAGGAAGAGGAAGAGGAAGAGGAAGAGGAGTGGGTATTGTGAAAGAATGGGTATTGTGAGTGGTGGTGGTGGTGGTGGTGGGTTAGAGTTTGTAGGTGAGAGAGAGAGAGAGAGTAGAGGAAGAGGAAGAGGAAGAGGAAGAGGAAGAGGAAGAGGAGAGGAGTGGGTATTGTGAAAGAATGAGAGAAGAGTGAGATAATGGGGTATTCGGTCAAAAAATAACTGGACATTAGCGAGGGACGTGCCAATTCCGTCGCTAACTGTCAGTCTGCATAGTCAGAGCAGTCTGCAGCTGTCAAATCAGCCAGGACGTGCCAATTCCGTCGCTAATTCCCTCGCTAATGTGACCATTAGCGAGGGACCTACAATTTCGTCGCTAATGTCAGTTTTTTGCGAGGGACAAATATTCCGTCGCTAATTCGCGTTTTTTTTGTAGTATATATATATATATATATATATAACTTTTAACAACATTTGTAGCTTCTTTAAATAACATAATCAATCAATGAAATGAATTAGTTAAGGAATAATTGCTATACCTTCAATTTTTAAAGGAAAAAACCAACAATTCGAATCATAAAATTATCATTAGAATATGAAAAGTATAATAAAAATTAAGTATAGTAATTAAGTTTAAAATAAATAATAACATAAAATATATAATGTAAACTACCACTAAATCAACTAACAATTAATATTGCCTAATTTAAACTATAGAATGCTCATATATATATATATATATATATATATATATATATATATATATATATATATATATATATATATATATATATATATATATATATATTCAGCTCTGGATCACTCTTGCTGCCCAATTGTAGCAATATCAACTTGTATTTATTTTCCTTTAGATCGAGAGTTTCCACAAGAAGTAGACGTACAATAATAATACAGTATATAATACTAATCTATGATTTCCGAAAAGAAGTCATCACTACTGCATTTGGTGAGATTGAAAGGAAGTGTTGATTGAGGCAAAGAATTCAAAGGAACTCTCAAGCTAGGACACTGCACTGTTGGAGCACAATTACCCCAAAACATCATATGCTTATATGTAATTAGAAAATTCAAATCGACAGCCAAATTATTATAAATCCCCACACGTGACTCCTCGTTATACTCATTGAGTTGTTTAGGTTTGAGTTCAATGGTAGTGTTCCCTTCAAACACTATAGGTCCAAGAAAACTAGTAGTCTTGGGGTCTTGGACAAAAGAACTCAAACTCATTAAACCAAAGTCATTATCTTTATACCAAGCAATTGCGTTGATACTCCTATAAAAAACTTTGACATTCTTGTTGGGGTTTCTTGCTATGATGCTAACATTGAATTTATAATATAATAAGGTGTTATTTGTGAGGTTAAAGTTTGTAAGCGAGGCATCTGTTACGTGGAATTTGACAGCAGGGGGAGGGATGAGTGTCACATATATTATCACAGATATGGAGAAAACAAAGAGAACTACTATCAATACTATCAGTACTATCAGTACTGTGTAATATATGTCCTCACAACTGCATCTGTATTCTTCTCGCCTATTATTGCTCATGGTGATATCAATTTGTGTGGTGTGCTAACATCAGAAACTTTATATCTATTTATAAGGAGTGGCAATTTAATAAATATATCAATTTCAATCTACAATATTAATTGGACAATCATGCGTACGTTGATATTAATTTCACAATCATGTGTTCATTTACATATAATAATAGGCTTTTGATTTTCTCACCCCCCTCAACCTCCATCTCACCCCCATATTTCCCAAAAACCCAATACTACCCCTTCCTTTTAAAAAAAAAATTAAATTAAAATTTTCGGAATTACCTCAAAATAAGGTAATTCCGGTTCAAAAAAAAGTTAAAATTTCGGAATTACCTCTAAAAAAGGTAATTCTGGTTCATAAAAAATTAAAAATTTCGGAATTACCTCTAAAATAGGTAATTCCGAAATTTTAATTTTTTTTTTACAGTTTGTATATTAAATTAATATTTAAACGCGTTTTATTTTGGAACTATGATACGAACGGTTTACGATTTAAATAACAATACGTCAAAATATATAAAATGAGCAACATAAAAAAATAATATAATGTACAAATACAACTACTATGGGTCCAAAATGTTTAACAATAGATCAAACTAAGCACGTGAAGTAGGTGAAGCGGGCAACATCTAGGGCATCCGGGTCAATGCGCATTTGCTCTCTGCACCCTCTCGTAACACCCCTTATATCTAATGCTAATTTCAATGAATTAAAATTAAATCGAGTTTTTCAAAATCTTTCCACGCACCTCAAAGAGGGTGGTACATTTAGTGAAAACAACGTCAAACATATTTAAAAATCCAAACTCATCAAACGCATAAAATGCATATCATAGTCACGTGGATTTTAAACCCTCAAAGCAACTTGTTTAGCGTTCTGATAATCCATCAAATAGTTTGCAAAGACAATGAAATGAAAGCGAGTTCACATACTCAATACATAGTTCAAAATCATTTCAATACATAACCATAAATAAATAATACTAGATCCCATCCCCGGTGTTACTATCGAGCGGACTCAATAGACCCCAAGAGGCATGGCACTTCACTCGGAATCACTGTTTGTCGCCACGAGAGCGAGGCAACAAGAAGTGCTAGGGTGAGTCTCTTTACATAAATAATAACAAGTAAGATAAGCATCATATTCGGAAAGCATCTAGTAACCACAATCCATAACAATTTAACATTTACCATTCAATTAGACCATCAACAAGTTGCCACAAGGATTAATTAAGCATTAATGGGAATCCAAGGAATGCATGATCGTATGCATGTGTGCAATATGCATGTGGATCCATATTCACCTCACCACCCCGTCGGGTATTTCATCACACGTTGGCGAAGCCACATCACCATCACCACCAATCACGTAATGCATATGATTCATGTGACACTATGACAAATGCATCACACACAATCCATCACAATAAATATTACATCACCTTTTTGGCGAAGCCACATCATCATTCACCTCAATTATTAATCATCACCTCATCAATTATTAATCATCACCTCATCAGTTATTAATCCTCACCTCATCAATTATTAATCATCACCTCATCAATTATTAATCCTCACCTCATCAATTATTAATCATCACCTCATCAATCATTAAACCGACACCCACAAGGACTAAACAGTCACCTAAGGGACTAAACAGTCACATAGGGACCAAACAACATTTTTGAAGGACCAACAGTGCATAGGGACCAAGATAGTATTTTTAAGGACTAAAAAGTTCAGAGGGGACCAAAACAACATTTTTGACAACTTGGGCAACATTGGCAACAAGTGCTGGATTCCCACAGCAGTACTCCTACTTCGGCGATTTATTGAAAATAGCAAACGACATCGAAAAATTACAAAAGACCACTCATTGGAAAGCCCTCTGAGGGTAGTTTCTACCTATGATTTTAGTTTCTCAAAATCAGTGTCCAGTTGGTACAGTTTTTCAAAACACTACGCTGAGGTGCCCAAATCGGACAGAACGTTTTACCCAACTTGCAACCAAATTTTCTTTCTCATTTCTTAATGGAATTCAGTGAAATCAGTGCCTATTTCGTAGAGAATTAAGTCTATTTTTCAATGAAATAAGAATCGTTCAAAACGGAGTTCACTTGAAGGCATAAAACTTGCAAAAACCGCACCTACCCACAGATTGACTCTAGAAATTTGACTCGACTTTGGAGACTCATAACTGGAGCTACACAACTCCGAATTTAACGAAACTAGTGCCAAAACGACCGGCTTTAAGTCTATTTTCGAAAACACTCAGCCACATAATTTTTGACTCAATCAAATGGTACCAGTTTTGAAAATACTGAAACAGTGTCCAGAAAACCACACAAAGACCTTAAACAAGTAAAACTCATCATCAATTTAATTCAACAACATTTTTATTCAACAATTCAATACCCAATTTAACAACACATCATCTAGACAATTAATCACCATCATTAAATCCACACATTCTCACATTTATTCACATTGAAGCATTTATTCAAACACATGACATGCATACTTAACAACACATTTATTTCCAACATTGAGCATCATGGTATCACCAAATTAAATACAATTACAACAACCAACATAGAAATAACACAACTCAAACAATCCAATCATCCTAGAGCTATTCCACACATAACACATATCACACAAGTTATTATATAGGTAAAGTAGAGCCCCCTAACCTTTGGTAATTGAAGAGAACAACTAAGCTCCTAGCCATTCATCAAGGTCACCAACCAAAAGTTCAACAACTTCTAAACAAAGTGTTGGCCGTAGGCTTCCTTCCATCTCCCATTTATTAATGAATAAAGGTTTTCCCCACTTGCATTAACAAACCCATGCTTCCAATTAATCCCATGAAGCTATCCCATGAAGCTATCCCATGAGCTAGGTGACGTGGATTTACTCACTAAAAGAAAAAGGTGATGGCTTTTCACTATTTGCACATGATGGAAGAAGTAACCAATTGCAAGATAAAATTGCTCTCCCACCTCCATTCACTCATAGCTGCCGTCGCACATCTCAAGCTTTCTCCCTCTCCTTTTCTTTCTTTTCCTTCTAAATGGGAAGGAAACCCTACACCCTCCAAAGTTATTTCTTTAGTTTGGGCCTATTTAGTGGGTTTGGGTCCCTTATTTACACCCCTTAAGTACTTACACCCATCCTCCCAAATTAATTAAATACTCCCCATTTAACTAAACTACTCACCATTATAATTACTACACCTACTCCTTAATTTATTTACTTACCCTATATTTATTTTAATATAGATAAGTAAAATATTACATTAATTAAATTGGTCAGAAAACAATTAATTAAATTAACTAAACAATCTCCTAATTAAATTAGTTAAGTACTCACCTAATTAATTTTTGGGGTGTTACAACTCTCCCCCACTTAGAATATTTTCGTCCTCGAAAATCTAACTATCATGGACATGTAAACTTAAACACTCACTACAACAAACATTAATCTCTAGCAAAACACCCTAAATGGAGTTCGTACCTCTAAAGGTAACCATCATTCCTCCGATAGACTTCTCCTCCTTCGGCTTTGGACGCTTGGCACTAATATATCCCAATTCCCCCCACGGTTGTAGCAGACCACATCCTCCTTCTCCCCCCTAATGACTACATGACCTTCCTTACCACCCTCTGTGATACACAATTCCCATGATGGCGTCTCCCCACTTGGCTTTTTGCCCGAACTCTCCTCTCTCTTGCCCCTACCACAGAAACATCATACGGCTTCCCACGAAACTGAGAACTCCTCTTCCCCTTCACTATCTTGTATGAACGATTGCTATCCTCCTCGAAAACCTACGCTAATCCCATGAAATCAACATCCACTATTCTTATCTCCTCTAACCGTTATCATCCAAGTCCCATCGTACACACAACAGATCAAACACTCTTCCCTACACTCTTACTCCCCATTTAGGTATTCTAACCTGTAGGTTGTCAAAATCCCACCCGACTACCCAACACACGAGGCAGCAACAATTATGGCCAGAGGCCCAACAACCCTAACAACCGTAATTACACAACAATACCAATCTCAACAATTTATCATATATCCAACATCGTTCACATCAACAATTAGCACGATCATAACAACAAAATTCAAGTTCAACGTATTCCACGATTAATCATTTTATTCAACGTTCAAATTAGTCCACCTAAACTCGGGTGCAGAAAATTCTGTAACTTTGCGCCTACTTTGGCGAATTAATTAAAAAATAGTAAACGACCTCGGATTTCGACAATTAAATACTTGTTGGAAAGCCCTATGGGTCTATTTCTTACCCCTAAGTTCAGTTTTTGAAGGAGAGTGTTCAATAGGTACAGTTTTCAAAAATACGCATACTAGTTTCAAAAGATGCAGTTTCTGTCCTTCAAATTCAAACAGTTCTATAATGACCAAAACTCGATCAAATTGCATGAAACTTGTGCATAAAGTGAGGCAAATTCTGTCAAGTTTTCAAAGAAATTGGATTCGTTCGAAAATGAGCTCTTTTGAAAACATGATAACCAAAACTTTGACCCTATGTCCAGATTGTTTCAGAATTTTAACCTAACTTGTTTCACCTAACACTCAAGTTCTACAACTCCAAATGCAACCAAATCAGTGGCAAATTAACAAGCATTCAATCAAGTTTTCAAAATGACAAACCACATAATTTTTCAATTAGTAAAACGTTCTCAGTCACTGAACTACTGGACTCATGTCAGGACATCTCAAAACAGTGAATTCAACAACACAATAATCATCATAATTCAGTACATAATCCAAGTCAATTAATCAATCACTAAACCAATTTTAATCATCACATACTTATGCATTCCATCAAGCACCAAATAAGCATAACCAATCATGCAAACGATTTAAACACTCAAGCTCGAAAAGATTTAAACACGTAAGCATCATCTTCAATTTCTTTATTCCTAGGGATTTGGCTAACATGTGATTTTACAACTTCCCTAGAAAATATCATGGACATCAAATTCTACTATATTTAATAGTTCTCATATCACCAAAATAATATAACCATCACATGCTTTATAACACACTTGTTTTGATTACAAGACTTGATATTGATTTAAACAAATGAAATTAAATCTCATTGTCAACATTTAACACAGAAAACTAATTCAAGTAATATAAGTGCACAAAAGATCTCGCCGCACGTTTCATCATTAGATTTTAGGAGCCACGTAATCAAACCAAAAAGTGACAATTAATAATGGTAATAGCAACAACAAGGGCCACCGTTAAATCATAAATCGAACAAATTTTCACAATTGGAATTCATGTTTAGAAGGTATTCAAAATGGTATATGTTTGTTTTCCAAAACCTCGACAATTATTATTGGACTCACATTCTCGAAGCACAAAAATTTTAACCCATTAAACCATGCAATTTTTGTCCAATCTCATAATTTTTCAAACATCACTAAATCACAACCAAATCGGTTCACAAGCCAAATTTATGACACGTTTTGAAATAAAATCTTAGAACAACTTGAAAACCAAATACAACACTAATTTGGACATCACATTCATTTTCCCTTTAGCATAAAATTTTCCGATTACCGTTTCTTTTGAAAATCATAGAACTTACAGTTTGTCCAAAAAGAGGAACTATATGCAACCCTAAAGCTTACTATCTCACAATTATGCAACCACATAAACAACCACTTATTCGTTCAAAATTTAGTTTCCGACATACACTCGAAAAGTAAGGAAAGTTAATCATTTCATTTTTTACAATTCATATCATGCTCACAAAACAAGCCGAATTGAAACACCGAAAATGTCAAAACTTCAAGTCATGCAATCTTAATCGAGTTAATGAAATTATAGCCTTACACATTAATTCATTTTGGCATACAATCTTTGAAACAATTAGGCACAAGTCAACTAAAATTTCCTACACATCACAACAACAATCAACCTATAGCAGAGATGTCAATCAAGCGCAACAGTTAATCAACAATTAATACTGCAAATATTGTCCAGTGCATAACTCACCAAGGTTAGGTCATAAAAATTACTTTTCATATCCTAACAAGCTAATCAACAACCAATCAAATTCAAATTAGTGCATGCATCCAAATTTAATAATAATCTTGAGTTATTGTCGCCTCTTTCGTTGGGGATGAGTGATTGGGGTGATCAGTCCCTCCTACTCATGCAACCAACTAATTAAGGTCACAAAACTACTTTCTTTCAATTTATAACTACCACATTAAAAGACTTCTAACGCAGTCCGGAGTGCGAAGGCGTCGTCACGACTTTCACTCCTTTGACGTCGTTAGAAATCTTTTAATCACAGATATCCGATTGATGCAAACAACAGTCACGAACAAACAAAGTCAATGCCACAATCACCAGTTACACAGTTCAGTCACATATACCCCAATATTGCAATATCACTTTCAATCGTAATCTAACAAATAAGTCGCAAGGCACGTCAATGAATTAGCAAACCAGCAAAGTTAACAGTAATAGACAGCAACATAATTTATGATTTAGAACGAGTATCAAGACTCGAGGGTTAACAGACTCGACAACTTGGCCGGACGGACCGAACTGCTCTGATACCACTAGTGTAACACCCCCTTATATCTAATGCTAATTTCAATGAATTAAAATTAAATCAGAGTTTTTCAAAAATCTTTCCACGCACCTCAAAGAGGGTGGTACATTTAGTGAAAACAACGTCAAACATATTTAAAAATCCAAACTCATCAAACGCATAAAATGCATATCATAGTCACGTGGATTTTAAACCCTCAAAGCAACCTGTTTAGCGTTTACAGTAATCCATCAAATAGTTTGCAGCACAGCGGAAAATGAAACTGAGTTCACATACTCAATACATAGTTCAAAATCATTTCAATACATAACCATAAATAAATAATACTAGATCCCATCCCCGGTGTTACTATCAGAGCGGACTCAATAGACCCCAAGAGGCATGGCACTTCACTCGGAATCACCTGTTTGTCGCCACGAGAGCAGGCAACAAGAAGTGCTAGGGTGAGTCTCTTTACATAAATAATAACAAGTAAGATAAGCATCATATTCGGAAAGCATCTAGTAACCACAATCCATAACAATTTAACATTTACCATTCAATTAGACCATCAACAAGTTGCCACAAGGATTAATTAAGCATTAATGGGAATCCAAGGAATGCATGATCGTATGCATGTGTGCAATATGCATGTGGATCCATATTCACCTCACCACCCCGTCGGGTATTTCATCACCTGTTGGCCGAAGCCACATCACCATCACCACCGTCACGTAATGCATATGATTCATGTGACACTATGACAAATGCATCACACACAATCCATCACAATAAATATTACATCACCTTTTTGGCCGAAGCCACATCATCATTCACCTCAATTATTAATCATCACCTCATCAATTATTAATCATCACCTCATCAGTTATTAATCCTCACCTCATCAATTATTAATCATCACCTCATCAATTATTAATCCTCACCTCATCAATTATTAATCATCACCTCATCAATCATTAAACCGACACCCACAAGGACTAAACAGTCACCTAAGGGACTAAACAGTCACATAGGGACCAAACAACATTTTTGAAGGACCAACAGTGCATAGGGACCAAGATAGTATTTTTAAGGACTAAAAAGTTCAGAGGGGACCAAAACAACATTTTTGACAACTTGGGCAACATTGGCAACAAGTGCTGGATTCCCACAGCAGTACTCCTACTTCGGCGATTTATTGAAAATAGCAAACGACATCGAAAAATTACAAAAGACCACTCATTGGAAAGCCCTCTGAGGGTAGTTTCTACCTATGATTTTAGTTTCTCAAAATCAGTGTCCAGTTGGTACAGTTTTTCAAAACACTACGCTGAGGTGCCCAAATCGGACAGAACGTTTTACCCAACTTGCAACCAAATTTTCTTTCTCATTTCTTAATGGAATTCAGTGAAATCAGTGCCTATTTCGTAGAGAATTAAGTCTATTTTTCAATGAAATAAGAATCGTTCAAAACGGAGTTCACTTGAAGGCATAAAACTTGCAAAAACCGCACCTACCCACAGATTGACTCTAGAAATTTGACTCGACTTTTGGAGACTCATAACTGGAGCTACACAACTCCGAATTTAACGAAACTAGTGCCAAAACGACCGGCTTTAAGTCTATTTTCGAAAACACTCAGCCACATAATTTTTGACTCAATCAAATGGTACCAGTTTTGAAAATACTGAAACAGTGTCCAGAAAACCACACAAAGACCTTAAACAAGTAAAACTCATCATCAATTTAATTCAACAACATTTTTATTCAACAATTCAATACCCAATTTAACAACACATCATCTAGACAATTAATCACCATCATTAAATCCACACATTCTCACATTTATTCACATTGAAGCATTTATTCAAACACATGACATGCATACTTAACAACACATTTATTTCCAACATTGAGCATCATGGTATCACCAAATTAAATACAATTACAACAACCAACATAGAAATAACACAACTCAAACAATCCAATCATCCTAGAGCTATTCCACACATAACACATATCACACAAGTTATTATATAGGTAAAGTAGAGCCCCCTAACCTTTGGTAATTGAAGAGAACAACTAAGCTCCTAGCCATTCATCAAGGTCACCAACCAAAAGTTCAACAACTTCTAAACAAAGTGTTGGCCGTAGGCTTCCTTCCATCTCCCATTTATTAATGAATAAAGGTTTTCCCCCACTTGCATTAACAAACCCATGCTTCCAATTAATCCCATGAAGCTATCCCATGAAGCTATCCCATGAGCTAGGTGACGTGGATTTACTCACTAAAAGAAAAAGGTGATGGCTTTTCACTATTTGCACATGATGGAAGAAGTAACCAATTGCAAGATAAAATTGCTCTCCCACCTCCATTCACTCATAGCTGCCGTCGCACATCTCAAGCTTTCTCCCTCTCCTTTTCTTTCTTTTCCTTCTAAATGGGAAGGAAACCCTACACCCTCCAAAGTTATTTCTTTAGTTTGGGCCTATTTAGTGGGTTTGGACCCCTTATTTACACCCCTTAAGTACTTACACCCATCCTCCCAAATTAATTAAATACTCCCCATTTAACTAAACTACTCACCATTATAATTACTACACCTACTCCTTAATTTATTTACTTACCCTATATTTATTTTAATATAGATAAGTAAAATATTACATTAATTAAATTGGTCAGAAAACAATTAATTAAATTAACTAAACAATCTCCTAATTAAATTAGTTAAGTACTCACCTAATTAATTTTTGGGGTGTTACACTCTCCTCATATGTCTCTGGGACAACAGGCTCCTGATGATATGGTGGATCCCGAGCCGCTCTGCTCGTGGCTCGCTCGCCGTGGCTCGCACCGAGTAAGACGCACTGGTTACTGATCGTACCAAGGTAGGTAATCAGGATCACACTCACCATGGTAGGCTGCCTCTCCACTAGCCCGCCAAAAAGTCTGCGCCCGAATCTGATACATCAGCAACCCCTGTATGATCCTGTCCGCAGAGGGAACATTACCCGAAATGGGTGGAAGAGGATCCTCTGCACTCGCCGAACCGCCAACGCACTGCATGCGGCATGTAGGGAACATCATCATCGCCTAAAGCAACCAAGCCTCAGAAATGATATGTTCGACAAAGGAACATACGCGGTGGTCATCATAAGGGGTGAGGATGACATCCTCCAGCTGCAGAGCATCTATCCGCGCCCTAAAGTCCACCAACTTTACTTTATCCAGCTTCTTGTTCCCCCAGCTGGTGGCCCGTGGCTGATGCGTCCTAGGTAACACTTTTCGACCAACGACGGTGGGAAAGTGCTCGTAGTTCCAAAGAGTTGAAATAGTTAAATTAAAAATAATCGATTATTAATATATGAGTAATTTAATTAAAAGCTTTAAATTAAAAAAATAAATAAATGATTACGGGAGCAAATGTCGCGTATCCGCCGAATCGCTTGGTCGAATAAAAGAGCGCTTTACGTCGGGGGTGTAGAGGTAACTAAGAGCGGCTATACCCCAAGACCATCGCCACACCTTTGAAGATCACGGCGAGATACGCCCACCTCACCGGCACTAATGTGTGACTCTTGTCGGCCAGAATGGTGGTGCCTAACAGAAGAGCATGTAACACCGCGGCACGCCGCTCATAAGCACCCCGTGCCATGTTCTCCTCAGAAGCGTCCTCTAAACAGAGATCTCGAATCGCCCCTGTTATCCCTAAGCTCTCGGATGAAGAGCTTCGATCCATGCCCAAACTGTCCACAGCCAAGTGAAGAGCCTGAACAGAATAAAAATATGGGTGGTGGTCCAATGGGCTGCCATCCAGCGGCAAGTGGAGCAGCACGACCACATCGTCCAGGGTGACCGTCATCTCCCCAAAGGGCATGTGGAATGAGCAGGTCTCAGGATGCCACCTCTCCACAAAAGCAGATATCAACTCATGGTTGATTGCCCCCAGAGGTGTGATGTCCAACTCAGAAAGCTTAGCCTGATGCAACCAGTGCTCTACCTGTGGGTGGTGGTCGGTAGGTCTAATTCTAGGAAACTTCTGGCCGTGAGATACAACCTTTAGTTTCCGAGGCTGAAAAAATTAAAATTAAACCATACGTTATTAAAAATAATTAATTAATTGTTGTTAAGTAAAATTAAAATAAAGAATTAAAATATTACCTCGCCTCTATCTATACAGGACGCGCAGTGCGTATCCCAGTGTAAATATAAGGATGTCTGATCCACAGCTGGGGCAGGCTGAACCTCCTCCTCCTGAACCTCCTGCTCCTCCAAAGCCTCCCAACCGTCAGCAACAACGTCATGATACAGCTCTGGGTGCTCCTGTTGGTGCCGCATATGGTACTCATAATCAGGGTGGTCACGTATCCACTGCTCATCATAGAGGGCCGAGGTCGCCGAGGTCAGCGAGGCCGAGGCTCGAGCTCAACCATCTCTATGACTCTGGCACGGGCTCTCTCGCGCCTCTGACGCTCAGAAGCATGCCCAGCACTCACGAGCCTCGTAAAGTGTCCGGAGAAGGAGTATCGCTACATCGCCCTCCCTGAATCGCCGTGCTCGTGCCGTCAACCGCGGTCTTCCGCTCCGAAGACTCTGCTCGCTCTACGTTGTCTGATCGTCTACTCGCCACTGTTAAAAAAATAAATGTAATTAGAAAATATTAAAAATTGAAAAAAAAATAGGATTTTCGGAATTACTAGGTAATTCCGAAAAGAATTTTGAAATACTCGAGAAGGAGGTAATTAGGTTGAAATATGAACCAGGAATTACCTCACTTCGAGGTATTTCAAATTCTTTCGAATTACCTAGTAATTCCGAAAATCCTAACCGAATTTACTTACTTTTTCGAAATTATGAAATGTGAAATGTGAAATGTGAAATGTGATTTTTGTAAATTTTCAGGGGTATTTTTGTCCGTTTGGGGAAATATGGGGGTGAGATGGAGGTTGAGGGGGGTGAGAAAATCAAAGGCCATAATAATATTCCATCACTATATTAATACTTATCTATTTTTAAAATACAAAAAATAGAGATACCAATATAAATTTGTAAAAGTAACCAAAAAAAATATATTAAACGGTAATCCGTGGTATATGATTTAGTAAACTAAAATCTTTGAACCCCTCCCCACGAGTAATTCTTAAGTGGTCACAAATATTTGGTCATACTATTTAGTCACACATACAAAACACCAATAAATGCACTAATAAAATAATAATTTTGTGTTTCTCCTAAGTGCATTTATTGTTATTTTGTGTTTGTGATCAAATATTGTGACCAAATATTTGTGACCTCTTAAGAATTACTCCCTCCCCACCCACCCCAAAACCAACATCGCCAAACTTGAACTCATGTAGGCATATATGGTTTCAATATTCGGGCCAACACTAGAATCAAGCCTTCACACCTTGAACTTGTTCTTAATGAATCGTAAAGATTTTAATTTTTAATTAGTAAGAGTTAATAAATATTGTAGACAAATTGCATATCGACCACAAATGTACTATGCTGTAAGAAGGTATAAGGAACAAACTTAATTTATTTAAATTTTTCGGGTCATATGTGTGGAATCAGTTGTCTATACAAAGTGTACTTGAATAAGAATCGATGTCTTTATTGATAGTGTGTTTACAACAAGTTTCCTATACAATATGACTATAAGAGTTACAAGGTATGTGTTATCCGATGTAGTCTTCCAATCTCCCTGGTGCTTCCATATATAGTCGAGCTCTCATGGAACCGCCTGCCACAATTACGTGCTTAGAGAGGCTGGTGTTGACCAAGTGACTTCAAACACAATAGGGGGTGAATTAATTGTGAACTTAAAAATAATGATTAAAAATAAATACTTAATTAAAAATTAATCAAATAAAATAAAGTGTTTAGAAATAGATTGAACTAGTAGCATACTGCATACCCGTGCATACGCACGGGTGCTGCCATATTCTTTTCATGAACAAACTTAGACATAATTTAAATAGTCTGGACAACACCTCGTGAAAAAAAGACAAATTTAAAGTAGTTAAAAATGAGTCTCAAATAAAAAATTAGATAAATATTAATGTAAAAGTATTATTTAAAAACAATCTGTGCATTTATCCTGTGTTCTTTTATATATTAGTGTCAGTGTTGTTATCCCGTGTTGTTTTTATATATGAGTGCAGCTATATCATGTTTTTACATACATCATTGCAATTATCCCGTGTTTTTTTATATTTATATTAAGTTATCACGTGTTTTTTTAATATATCATTGAAGTTATCTCATAGTTTCAATTGATTATTTTTAGTTGATTAATAGATTATAGTAGACAGTAACGGATAGATGGTAGATTATCAAATATTTGTATGAAGTGTTTTTTATATATCAGTGCAGTTATCCCGTGTTTTTATACATATCATTGCAGTTATCTCGTGTTTTTTTTACATATTAGTATAGTTATCTCATGTTTTTTTTATATATTAGACAATTATCTCATAGTTTCAATTGATTATTTTAGTTGATTAGTACATTATAGTAGATAGTAAAATATAGATAGTAGATTATCAAATATATCAGTGCAGTTATCCCGTGTTTTTTTATATATCAGTATAGTTATCCCGTGTTTTTTTATATATCGATCTGATTATCTCGTGTTTTAAATATTAATCGAGAGTTGAAATAGTCATTAAGTTTTCCTTTTTTTGATATATTAATATCGTGTTTTTTTATATATCAGTGAAGTTATCCCGTGTTTTTATATATTAGTGCAGTTATCTCGTAGTTTAGATTGATTATTTTAGTTTATTAGTAGATTTGATTTGATTTGGATTTCGAAATTTGAAGAAAAAAAAGAGGGGAAAGTTAAAAAAAATGGGGGTGAGAAGAAAGTGCATTGGGAGAAGAAATTTGAAAAAAAAAACGTGATAGTAAATTACAATGTTTCCCTTAGTTAGATGAGTTGTCAAATAAATAGGAAAACTTGTCTGAGTAATTTAAGTATGTCTTGTTTGTATAAATATATATTAGATTAGTAGATAGTGGGTAAAGAAAGTTGGTGAGTTTAATTTGAATTTTGAATTTTGAAAAAAAAAAGTAGTAAGAGAAAGTTGGAAAAAGTGGGAGTGAGAAGAAAATCAATTCAGAGAAGAAATTTGATAAAAGTATGATAGTAAATTACAATATTGTCCTTAGTCAGATGAATTGTCAAGTAAATAAGGAGGCTTGTTTGAGTAATTTAAATGTGGTTTGTTTGTATAAATAGATTAAGTGTGGTTTGTTTGTAATAGATAAATAGATATTAGGTTAGATAGTAAATAGGAGTGAATTGTAGATTATTTAATATTAATTTAAATATATTAGATTATATAGTGGATTAAAAAAAATTGGGAAAATAAATATTTTTAAATAAAGTGTGTGGGGCCACTAATAATAGATGTGTAAGAAGTAGGAAATATTGCGAAATGTAAGATTGAAAGAGAGTGAGTGAAAAAGAAAGAGAAAATAGAATTAAAAAATGATAAATAAAATAAAAGTGGTGATGTGTCAAAAAAATAAGATGTCTAAAATTGTAATTTTGTAAGTTGTTTGTTTGTATAAATAGATATTAGATTAAAATAAGAAATGATAAATAAATCTGCTAAAATAAATAATAACAAAAATATCTTGTGAATGAAAATAAAAGAGATAAAGGAAAAGGAAATAGACACACGGAAATTTATCCTGGTTCGGCCACTCCTGAGACCTACGTCTAGTCCCCAAAGCAAAACCACCAAGAGATATTAATCACTAAAGCACTAGCTTTTACAACAGGTTCAGCTAGAAACCTTTAAGCTAACAATGTATTGTGCATTTCTTATTTGGTTATTATTATTTAATATAATTGATATTACATTGTAGCGATCGAAAAATCCGGAAATGGATTCTTCGAAGTTCGAAAGAAGCCGCCACCAAATTTTAGTTTAAGGGCAAATTCGGAAAATCCCTTTAGTTTTAGGACAAAGCAGATTTAGGGTTTGGGAGTCATTATGTGTAGGAAGGTATTAGCACCCCACGACATTCTTTGTCTAATTATTTATGCTTTATTAATATTTACCCTTATTATTTATAGTGAAAAAGACTTAATTGAATTTTTAATTTTTAGTGCTTGACAAGAGTGGACTCTTGCTCTTACGTACCTCCGGATGCAATGGAGGAATCAAAACTACGTAGTTCTTCCTGAAAAAGGTTTGTTGGTTGGTGTTTTTTTAGTGTAGGGTCCTAGGATTCCTTGAATGCATGACTCATCGATTCTGGGACGACTAACCTGGATTGTACAACCGACATAGTCCCCTACTTTTTGAAAATGATTTTTTTTGTGTTTTTGAGAGAGATTGGTTTGATGTGAGGTGGGTTGGTTTTAGAATAGGTATTCTAGGACTCTTGAACTGTACAACCCACTTGTCCTAGAACGCTGACTAACCCGGTTGTACAACCGATGCGTCAAAGACACACTTAGAGCAAGTGTACTCTTTCGCAGAAGTAGTATAAAAGATTATCGTCTCCACAGGGATTAATTAACAATTACCAAACTAATCAAGATATTCTATTGTTTAGACGAAAAATGATTGAGTTGTTACGGTAACAAATAAAGAGAAATAAAGAACAATATTAAAGTGCAAGAATTAATTCAGTTGAGAGAAGCCTAGAGTCACGGTTTCAATTCCCTTATGTCTAATTCTACCTGAATTCCCTTATTCTATTTAAGAGGTCCTCCAGACCTTCCAGACCTTAAGAGGTCCTCCAGACCTTCCAGACCTTAAGAGGTCCTCCAGAGCCTTATCGCTCCTTCAGACCCTGAGTGGTCCTTCAGAGCCTTAGTGCTCCTTCAGGTCCTTGTTGACCCTTCATTCAACTCTCGGTTAATGCGCCAAGTATTAACCGCTCCCTCTTATCTCCCAAACCTTCCACTTCCCCCTTAAACGGACAAAATTAGCGTCTATCTTATCTTTATTCCTATTTCTACTACGAAAGTTCGAGAGCTCCGCACTTTCTAGTGAAATATTAATAAAGAGGGGCAGCTGTTATACCCCAATTTTGTCCGTCTTCTTTTTCTTGTTTTAGTAGTTTATTTTATTCGTATTTTGAAGTCACGCGATTCCGAGCTAATTTTTTTAACACGCCCATTTCTTCTATTTTTGGTCTAGTCTTAGCGCACTTGTCAAGTCCGGTCCGGTCTCGTCTTTGTATTTGCCTGGCTCCCTTTTATGATTATTTTTATCCTTACTTTGTTCACTTAATTTATTTAAGCACTTAATAAGTCTAAAAATGTCAAAAATTCAATTTAGTTTAGTTTACAATGTTTAAGAGTCCAATATGTCTAAACATGTCAAAAATCCAATTTAATTTAATTTACAATTTAAAAATACCATAACGGTCCAAAAATGTCAAAAAAAATGGTATTTAGTTTAATTTACAAATTAAAAGCACTTAATAGTCCAAATAGTCCAAAAATACAAAAAATCATAATACTAAAAAATACATAAAAATAGGATCCGAAAGTACAAAATAAAAACTAGGGTTGCGAAGTGGCATTCCAAGTCTGCTGCATTTCTTTATTGGGCTTGGATCGAGACCTGAAAATCATCCAAAACCCAGTCAAAAATAATTAATGCTCTGACCTAGTTTTTGACTATAAATAAACAAGTCCAACAGCAGTCAAAACACACAGAAAAGACAGTAAAAAGCTGCGAAAATCACCTAGAAATTAGGATTAGGGTTTCACACCGAAACTCTAATCACGCGAAAACACGTTTTTCGAGATCTGGAACTTGAAGTTTTGAGTAGCAGCCGTAGCAGTTCAAGGAGGACATAATAGTTGTTGCTGTAGTTACAAAAAATAACGCTTAGGAGTCTAATCTGAGGCTGGAGAAGAGGTAGGTTCGTCAAATATGTCCCTAACTCTAAAATTGATGTAACATGTGTCAATGGATCTGTTTTCTTTTCTGTTTCCCTTCAAATTCGTATGTATGTATAAGTAAAGAATAACAGATATTACAGAACCAAAAAACAGGAAGTTTATTTTCAAAGTTTCGTAAAATTCTTATGCTGTGTCTCAAAGAAAACGTGTAGGCTTTGATCAAGGCTCATCAAGTAGGTTATGCTTAAAACCGGTTTTGTTGTTATAGGTTCAGATCAAAATAGTTATTTTTGGTGAAATGAACATACTCAGAGACCTTAAAACACAAAAATAGAATAAATAGAGGAATAAAACGGGTAGGAGAGAAATCAGACCAGCGAAAGCGTAAAAAATAAATAAGATAGAACGCTGACCTTGAGCTCGCCGGAGCTCCGGTCGTCTTCTCCGGCGAGAGCTCCGGCGAAGTCCTCTGGAGCCGAATAACCACCACCACCCACCGAGCTCCTCTTCCCCTCGTCGTTCTCCCACGCTTTCTCCCCCAAGAACAAACCCAGAAACCAAAAAGAAATGGACATCAGGCATAGTCGATCAAAAACGAAAGGATTTAAAAAACGCAGAAATGAGGAAGAATAGAGGAAGAGAACGAACCACCACCAAAACGCCAGCAACCACCAAGGTTTCTCCTTCGCCAGCGCCACCGTCACCCTCACCATCCACCGCCGCCAGATCTCCCCCCTCACCTTGAAGAAACCGATCGGCTCTCCCTCTCCCTCTCAACCCGAAACCGAACCAATCCCCAGTGGAAGCCGGCGCAAACATCGCCGGATTTCTCTCCCTCGCCCCCTGAAATTTCGCCGGGATAAGCTCTCTCTCTCTCATCAACGCGGCTGCGCCGCAGCAAGAAGGAGGGTAAGGTTTTTTTAGGGTTTCCGTTCCTAACGCAGGGTTATATACCGTCCTCCTTTTGTTTTTATTTTTTATTTTATTTTATTATTCAGATTATTAGTTACACCCCCTGTATTCACACGCATACCTCCCCCCACTCAAGCCCAGTTTCGCATTCTGGGCTTCCAGATGTGAACTGGGTTGTCCTTTTCACACCCCTTATTATTCATACAGCCTCCCTGCGAATAATAAAACCCCAATTTAATATGTTCACCCCCTATTTCGTTTTGTTTTCTTTTCCAATAATAATATAAATAATTTTCTCTCGCAAAATAAAAATAAACGGCTAAGTCCGTTGTACAACCGGGTTAGTCATTATTTTAGGGCCAATGAGCTGTACAGTTCAGTAACCCTACAAACCTAGGAGTGAATTATTTCTCTAAAAATAAAACGGCTAAGTCGGTTGTACAACCGGGTTAGTCATTATTTTAGGGCCAATGAGCTGTACAGTTCAGTAACCCTACAAACTTAACAAATACGAATAAACCATTTTCAAAAAATAGGGGATTAGGTCGGCTGTACAGTCGGGCTAGTCAGCGTTCTAGAACTAATGAGCTGTACAGTTCAGGAGTTCTAGAATACCTATTCTAAAACAAATCCACCTCACACCAAACCACTTTCTTTCAAGAACCCTAAAATTATTTTCAAAAAGTAGGGGGCTAAGTCGGTTGTACAATCGGGTTAGCCAGCGTCCTAGGAATCAGTGAGCTGTACAGTTCAAGGAATCCTAGGATCCCTACACTAAAAAACACCAACCAACAAACCTTTTTCAGGAAGAACTACGTGGCTTTGATTCCTCCATTGCATCTGGAGGTACGTAGGAGCAAGACTCAACTCTTGTCAAGCACTAAAAAACAAAAATCTAAATAAGTCATTTTCTTTACAAATAAAAGGGTAACAATTAAATAAATCTTAAACTAATTAGACAATAGGATGTCGTGGGGTGCTAATACCTTCCCCACACATAACGACTCCCGAACCCTAACAAGGCCTTGTCCGAAACTTAAAGGGATTTTCCGAATTTGCCCTTAAACTAAAATTTGGTGGCGGCTTCCTAAAGAACCATTTCGAAGAATCCATTCCCGGATTTTTCGGTCGCTACAGCTGGCGACTTCACTGGGGACGTATTTATTTTTAGAGAGTCAAAACCTAGTTTAATTAATTTAGGATTAAATTCAATTTTACCCTTTTATTTATTCATTTATTTATTTACTTTTGCAATAGCTATGATATTTGTTTGTGTAAACCCTAGGGTAGACGACGATATTTTGTATGTATGTTTGTTTTGTTTTGCAGCTTTGGGTTCATTTTGCTCCTACACACACTGCACTTCTACACTTCACACACGTGAGAAAAGTCCTCTACCGGACTCGAGCACAAACCTAAGTTAGAAACGAGATTGCGTAGTGATGGCTGCGGGGCGACGCACGCCTCGTTGGGTGGTCACGAAAATCTCACCTAGAGTTTGATTCCTTTTGAGGATGCTATCCCTTCTAATAGCTTGCCTATTGTTGGGGTCGGTGTTCTCGATTGGGGTCCTTGGCTCTAGGAACCATGTGTAGGATTCTTTAGAACTACCCTTGTGAGGTCCACTATAAAAGAAACTTTAGACCCACTCCATAGGGCACCCTTCTAGGTTCACAAAGGAGCTTAACACCATTGCATTCAAAACAAACATTAGTGCATGTCGTCTTTTACGAACACTAAAATCAAAAAAATCAAAAAACAAAAAATCAGAATTGTTATTTCCGCAAAGTTTTTAGAAAGTATATTACATGCATTTTTTCCTTTTCTGCATTACAAATAAGCATTTTATATTGCATGCATTTTTATGACCATCAGGGAGTTAAAAGTTTTATTTTGGAGAGAAGCCATGCATGCTAAAGTCAAAATCAAATTTTGTTCTTTACTCTCCAAATGAAAGTTTATAACTCCCCAATGTGATAAAATCAAATCATATGTTATCATCTCATTCACATACATCTCATACACACACATTTCATGCGCATACATTACCATTTCATTTACATTTCATACTAACATCATGCATTGAAAAAAAAAAACAGAAAAAACAGAAAAAAGGCAAGCTGGTTCATCAACATCGTTATTGGACTCGTTCTCAAGCAAGGAACATGGCCGAATACCAAGACAATCAAGTGTTGAAGGATGAGATTGAAAAACTGAAGGAACAAATGCAGGACATGCTGGGTTTGAAAGATCAGATGACCGAGATTTTGAAGCTTCTCACCGAGAAGAATGCGGACGACAACATTTCAGCTGGGGGCACCAATGACCAGGCCACAAACGTACCCCGTCCACATAACTCTGGTCCCAACACTCAGGGCGTGCAATGGCCTCAATGGGGTCTACCACTAGGTTACACGCCTCCGACCACGGGTGTTGTCAATGAAGAAGATATTTACGGGTTGCGCACGAATCAAGATGGAATAGCAGAAACAATGTTGGTGATGGGGAGAACAAATTCAACGCATAAAACTTACGGCACCACCAAAGGACTCTCTCAAATTCTCGAACCTAGCTTCAAGAATCATACTCGCCCTGTTCCTCACAATGTGGTTGGTCTTTCTCATGGCTACCAAGCTGAAGATCCTCAAGCAAGAGATAAGCTGCAAATGCTAGAAGAGCGTCTAAGAGCGGTGGAAGGATCCAATGTGGAAATAGGAGACGATATGACCTATGTCTCGCACTCCAATGTGGTCATTCCTTACAAGTTCAAAGTGCGGGCTTTGATAAGTATCAAGGGCAACATGTCCTCTTAGTCACACGACTATGTCTTTGCAGAAAATGGCTCAATTTGCGCGCAATGATCACCGCTTATTCATTACTTCCAAGACATGATCTAGGTGGGCGACTTTGAGTTGGTATCTGTGATTGGAGCGTGCTCATATCCAATGTTGGAAAGATCGCCGATGCTTTCCTTAAATGAAGACAAATATAACATCGATATGGCTCTGATTGAACACAGCTGCAAAATATGACCAAAGGAGACAACGAGTCCTTCAAGGAATACGCCCAGCGCTGGAGAGGTTTGGCCGCACAGGTAGCACCACCTCTATTAGAAAAAGAAATGGTGGTCATGTTCATGGAAACTCTTCCATCCCCCTACTATGACAAATTGATAGGGGGAGTATCTTCAAACTTCTCAGACATGGTTACCATAGGAGGAAGAGTAGAAAATGCAATGAGGATGGGAAGATCACTCATAATTCGATGGGACTCCTACAATGTTCAATAAGAAGAAGGGGAAGTCAACGCCATAGTAAAAATCAAGGAGATTCACACTATAATTCTCCAAAGAAAGATCAAGCCATCAAGGGTCCTCCCAATATGACCCCATTCCCACATCATACACTGACCTGTGCAGCCAACTTATCAGCCACAATTTGATTTCTCCTCGTCAGATGAGACCAGTTCAGCCTCCATTCCCAAGAGGACACGACCCAAAAGCCAGCTGTGAGTTCCATCTGTGGGGCGATCGGTCCACTCGGTGAAAATTGTTATCCCTTAAAGCACATCGTTCAAAGCCTCATTGACACAAAGCAAATTGAACTTTAAGGAAGGTGGTGATTAAATAGCGGTTGGTGAGAGTTATCCAAAGTCAAGAAGGCGGTGCGGAAAAGTCAATCATGTGCGCTTTTCTCCTGCTGAGATAAAGAGTTCAAGAACCGAGAGACTATTGATTTTTACGTGATTTTCAATTCAAAGTAATTTTTACGTAATGCAAATCCTATGGCTCTGCCCAAGGCCTTAGGACATTTCAATAAGTGGCACGCATGTTTCATTTCAAATATCATTATTAATAAAATAGCATTTTGAATTCTCTAAATTCTCCTTATATCTCTCTCATTTGTTCGCTTTGCCTTCTCCTCTATCCGTTTTGCCTCCAACTAATGCAGATCGAAATTCTTGAAAATAGCAATATCGGTAACTCATATCATAACCTTGATCACCTCATTAATCAAACTGAGGAAAATGTTGAAGATAACTGGGAAGCCCCATGAGAATCTAGCTGGAAACAACTGAATCTACTAGCTTGGGCACGAAAAGAGACAAAAAGAATACAACAATTAAGGACAATGAACCAAGAAAATTCATTCCAATCTTGCCTGACTGGGTCGACGTCATTAAACGCCCACCAGTATAACATGATCTGCGATTGTTAAAATTTAGTTTGCCGTTACGGCCTTCCCAAAAAGGATCGTCACAAACAATGGCGGAAGAGCTATTTGTAGACCTCAGGTCACAGCCCCTCCCCATACCACCCAAAGGTGAATGGGGCAACTGCGGCAGCAAATAAAGAATATCAAAGAGATCCCGCAGAATGCGATCCACAAACACTCCCTTTGGCCTCACATGGAGGGTGGACATCATTTCCCACCTCAACAGGGGCAACCTAACGCAACAAAAGAAGTCATCAAACAAAATGGTTGCCTCATGTCATGACCAGCCGTATCAGATGAGAACGAAGAAAGCTTAAGAAAGTTTGTCTTCAACAATTTCAAGAAAGAAACCTGGTGCCCAAGGAAATCTTACCTATCCAAAAGGATTCTCAATCTCAAATTCGAAGAACCTTACGTGGTGAAGGAATCGTTCTCTAGAAGAGCCGTAATTCTCACGACGGTGAAGACCTCCCAGCCAACTCAGATGCAATCAAGAGAAAAGAACGATATAGAAAAAAGAGAAAAAATGAGCCAAGCAATAATAAGCTCGCTAGGTCGAAAACCCAAAAGGGCGGCCTAGGCAAAAGTTAGAGCGACCCGATGGATCGAAAACCCAAAAGGGCGATCCAGGCAAAAATTAGGGTCAAAAGATTGGACCAAGGTACTGTTGCGTTCGTGTGGTATTCGCAAATATAGTGCAAGTATACACGTCGTACAAGTAATAAAGTGGATATAAGTAAGAGATCGTTCCCACGAGGATTGGTTGTACTTTCAAAGTTCAAGTCTTAAAACACAAGTGAAACAAGTAACAAATCGGCACTAAAAGTTGGTGTTAAAACTAGGAACATAAATAAAACAAGTAAATAAGATAGTGGTTGTGAATATGGATGAGAATGAGTTGGGTTGTTGCATGCAAGTAATTCCTCTCTAGTCAGACGTTATAACGTTTACACGTTATTACGTACAAATGCTATTCTGTATAGACGTTACGACGTCTGAACGCTGTTGCAAAAGAGTTGTGCTTTTCAACACAAAACGTCAGAGTTTCAAGTACTAGAATGTCCTATGTCTAGGTTCTAAGTAGGCCCACTCCTGTATTTTAAATACCCACAGCAATGTCCTATGAACTATTATCCATTCTATGTCTAGACTTAGATAAAAATGCCTAAATGTCTTTAGTGCACCTTTTCGTTCATATAAATCTTTGAGTTCTTTTCATAGACCATGTCTGTACCTATGAATCTACCTATTTTAAGTTGATCAGTCTCAAAACAAGTTTGGAAATATTATCATGCAAAGATTTAAAACATGTAAGCGTCAATACTTCATAACATTTAACTAGAAATTCATTACATGCAAAACAACAACCCAACTACAAAATGTTTAGCTCATGCTTTGAGCATCTTTCTGAGAAAGATAAGGAGTTAAAATCCAAATACCATACATAGAGGAAAAGATACCGAGTGCAATGAGATACGCCTAAGTAACTTTTCGCATGCGATCTGTAAAGAGCGTTACCACGTCTGAGCTTCACGGTGAGTGGTTATGATGGAAATGGAGTTGAGTAGAGTTCAAAAACCGAAGTTCGTGTCCGTAACTTCGTTTTGAGAACTCTTTACAACAATGGAGGAAGGTAGATGATGGAGATGTGGAATGGTATGATGCGGTGTGTGTATGCATATCTAGAGAGAGACAAGTCTTCAATTAAATAGCCAAATGGGTCACATGTTCTTGATGTCATTTGCCCACCTACCAAGCTCCATGCGCACTTACGAATCGACAGCATGCGATTGCTACGATGCGTCATCCTTGTCGGCACATGGGGAATAGAAGATCTTTCGACTTTTCGAATCTTTAACCATCATTGCTAGTGCGCCATAATCGAGATATTTCACTCTTGCTCTGCTGCGCCCTTGCTCAGACGTGGTGAGGGACGTTGCGACGTTCGGCTCTAAATTTCTGCACAAGCACAAAAAGCATCAAAATGCTCACAAAGGCACCAATTGGTGCCAAAATGCACAGAACTCGTAATTTAGCCCCTAGCTAAACTAAGAAACAATAAACTAACAGAAAACTAATAGAATCAACCTACAATTGCTAGAGAACTTGCATGATTTATCTTTGAATAAGTATAAATAACTCATATAAATATGAGTTATCACACCCCCAAACTTAAATCATTGCTTGTCCTCAAGCAATCAAGACAAAACAAAATTAACAGAAATGCATGAAATCAACTACACCAAAGAGTTGCATTCTACTCAATCATTTGATCAAAAATTATTCTCGAGGGCTAATTCTCTACACACTCACGCACCAATGCACAATTAAATTCTAGATTCATTCTTGCCCAAAGTGAGTGTGTGACCTCTGCATTAATTCCATTCCTAGCTAGGTTGAAGCTATTCCGATTTATGAAAGAGTGGTTTCCATTTGGTGAGAGCAAAACGTCTTTCAAAACAAAGATTAGGCTAACATTTTCACATAAGAAATGGGGGTTTATTTGAAGCATGACAAATGGTCTTAATTGGGTGCTAGGACTAGGTTAGTGCAACTATTTTTCCGACTCACACACGCAAATGACTCGCAACCCCTCATTCTTCGAAAGCGACTTCCTTTGATTCATTCCACTTGGAATTTTTTTTTTTTTTTTCTTTTCTTCTTTTTTTTTTTTTTTTTTTTTTTTTTTTTACTTCATATATTGGGTTGCCCGATGATTTGTTTTGTATATTGCAAGCAAAACACAAAGCACTTGTGGATTTTCCACTTATTTACAACAACACACTCTTTTTGGTCTTTTTGGAGTTAGACGTTATAACGTTTATAGGTGAGACGTTATAACGTTTGAACACAGAACACAACACACACGGCATACGTTATAACGTTATGGGTAGGCGTTACAACGTTGCACTCACACTACACCGCACTAACCATCCCGCGGTCTTTGCACCCGACCTTAGTACAACTTTGATTCACCCCCAAACTTAGCTTTCTCTGCTACTCTCGTTTTTAATCAAGTTTTACAATCACCATAGTCAACCAAAACTAGCTTCAAAGATAAAATATTCCCTAGCTAACCAGATTTTTCTTAAAAAGCAGAGTTTGTGTGGGAGCAAACAATCAATTCTTTTCATCTAAACATGCATCTACTACTCACACACACATTCATCACTAGATTTAGCCCAAAGAGAATTTTTTTTTATGATTAATGAGTAAGAATATAAAACCGATTTTGCATTTGATCTCATGCATGCACATAACAACAAAAACAAAAACAAAAACAAAAAAAAAAAAAAACTTAGGACATCAGGATCCTCCCCACACTTAAAGTTGAGCGGTGTCCTCACCGCTTAATGATGAAAATTGATTTATCTTTGTTTTTTTTTTTTTTTTTTCATAATAATGGGGAGGAACAATCAAAGCAGAAACGAGACAAACAAACTACTATCTTTTAACCATCCAACATTGAAACAGGCGTTATCACGTTGGGCGCTTGTTTATTCTTACTAAAATTAAAAACTACAACTACTCTACTGCTGAAAAGAAAGGGCTAAATTACTTGTTCAAAGCACCGGACCTGAGCCTTCCACTTTGCCTAGTGGGGATGCCTGCTTGAGCAGTCTTCTTTTTTTTCTTTTTCATTTAAAACTTCACCGAGCAAAGAGCGTGACAACGCCCTAGGCGCATGCAGAGGCGTGATAACGTCTACCACACTTCAATAACTTGAGTCATCAATCTCTCCTACCTTTAGCTTCCATTCCTGCACAAAACAAGGTTAAAACAAAAAGATTTGGTTAATTTAAAACCTTTGGGTTGCCTCCCAAGAGCGCTTGGTTTAAGAGTCCTCAGCCAGACTTGGAATTTAAAACCCAAGTTAGGGTGGATAATAGGACAAGAAGAAGACATCATCCTTCCGCTTTCTCTTTTGGTGGAGAAATCCCATGTATTTGGCATATGGAAGCAAGTGTTCCCATGCATCAACCAATAAACATTTGGGGTAGGAATTCTCCTCACTTGAAAAAATTGAAGTTCATTTTATGGGGATTATTTTCTTCAATTACCAAAGGTTGAATCTCGGTTGTCACATGACTCTTTTCATACCTCAACCTTGGATTTTCTTCCTTGTCACTGTTTTTGAATTTTTCTTGTTCTACAACTACACAATATTTTTGTTTTTCTTCCACTATTTCCAAATGACCACATTCACGTTCATATTCTACACTTTCTTTTTCTTCCTCTTGCTCAACCACATCTTCAATACAACTCTCTTCTTTTAGATGCTCCATAATTGTCTTAATGTGAGCCTTTACATTCTTACATGAAGCTTCAAAGTTGTCACGATGCACCTTCATATATTCAATGGAATGAGTTAAGAGTTCTTTGAATTGAGTTGTTATCATATAATCCTACTTTGTTTGAGCTTGAGAATATGAATCTTGCTCACACATAACATTTCCCATTCCATAATCCATATTTTGGGCAGTCATGGGCATGGAATTTTCCTCATAACAGCCCCTTTCATATTCACTCTCATGGAAATCATAATTGAAATATTGTTGTTGAGCATTCAATTCTTGCATAGAGTAAGAACTCCAATGGTCCATGGCATAAAGTGGAATTTTTTTTTTTTTTTTTTTCAAATCACTCAACACAAACAATAATAATAATAACAACAAAGAAAACACACTACTGGACATAAAGCACAATGCAAATTCACTCCCTAGTTCGGTTGAACTAGAGCTTGAATTGGAACTAAGCATCTGTTACGCGTCTACTGTTCAAACACGAAACAACAAACAACACAGTAAAATTCTTTCAACTTGTGTTTTAATACTTTTGAACAATAAAAGTTACTACAATCCCCGGCAACGGCGCCAAAAACTTGTTGCGTTCGTGTGGTATTCGCAAATATAGTGCAAGTATACACGTCGTACAAGTAATAAAGTGGATATAAGTAAGAGATCGTTCCCACGAGGATTGGTTGTACTTTCAAAGTTCAAGTCTTAAAACACAAGTGAAACAAGTAACAAATCGGCACTAAAAGTTGGTGTTAAAACTAGGAACATAAATAAAACAAGTAAATAAGATAGTGGTTGTGAATATGGATGAGAATGAGTTGGGTTGTTGCATGCAAGTAATTCCTCTCTAGTCAGACGTTATAACGTTTACACGTTATTACGTACAAATGCTATTCTGTATAGACGTTACGACGTCTGAACGCTGTTGCAAAAGAGCTGTGCTTTTCAACACAAAACGTCAGAGTTTCAAGTACTAGAATATCCTATGTCTAGGTTCTAAGTAGGCCCACTCCTGTATTTTAAATACCCACAAAGAATGTCCTATGAACTATTATCCATTCTATGTCTAGACTTAGATAAAAATGCCTAAATGTCTTTAGTGCACCTTTTCGCTCATATAAATCTTTGAGTTCTTTTCATAGACCATATGTCCTGTACTCTATGAATCTACCTATTTTAAGTTGATCGGTCTCAAAACAAGTTTGGAAATATTATCATGCAAAGATTTAAAACATGTAGCGTCAATACTTCATAACATTTAACTAGAAATTCATTACATGCAAAACAACAACCCAACTACAAAATGTTTAGCTCATGCCGAGCATCTTACTGAGAAAGATAAGGAGTTAAAATCCAAATACCATACATAGAGGAAAAGATCCGAGTGCAATGAGATACGCCTAAGTAACTTTCCCACGCATGCGATCTGTAAAAGACGTTACCACGTCCGAGCTTCACGGTGAGTGGTTATGTTGGAAATGGAGTTGAGTAGAGTTCAAAAACGAGAAGTCAGTGTCCGAACTTCGTTTTGAGAACTCTTTTCGAACAATGGAGGAAGGTAGATGATGGAGATGTGGAATGGTATGATGCGGTGTGTGTATGCATATCTAGAGAGAGACAAGTCTTCAATTAAATAGCCAAATGGGTCATGTGTTGGCGATGTCATTTGCCCACCTACCAAGCCTCATGCGCACTTACGAGAACCGACATCAGATGCGTTATTGCTCAAGGCGTCATCCTTGTCAAGACATGGGGAATAGAAGATCTTCGACTTTACGAATCTTTAACCATCATTGCTAGTGCGCCATAAGCGAGATATTTCACTCTTGCTCTGCTGCCCTTGCTCGGACGTGGTGAGGGGCGTTGCGACGTTCGGCTCTAAATTTCTGCCAAGCACAAAAAGCATCAAAATGCTCACAAAGGCACCAATTGGTGCCAAAATGCACTGAACTCGTAATTTAGCCCCTAGCTAACTAAGAAACAATAAACTAACAGAAAACTAATAGAATCAACCTACAATTGCTAGAGAACTTGCATGATTTATCTTTGAATAAGTATAAATAACTCATATAAATATGAGTTATCACACCCCAAACTTAAATCATTGCTTGTCCTCAAGCAATCAAGACAAAACAAAATTAATGTAAATGCATGAAATCAACTACACCAAAGAAAGTTGCATTCTACTCAATCATTTGATCAAAAATTATTCTCGAGGGCTAATTCTCTACACACTCACGCACCAATGCACAATTAAATTCTAGATTCATTATCGCCCAAAGTGAGTGTGTGACCTCTCGCATTAATTCCATTCCTAGCTAGGTTGAAGCTATTCCAACCTATGAAAGAGTGGTTTCCATTTGGTGAGAGCAAAACGTCTTTCAAAACAAAGATTAGGCTAACATTTTCACATAAGAAATGGGGGTTTATTTGAAGCATGACAAAGGGTCTTAATTGGGTGCTAGGACTAGGTTAGTGCAACTATTTTTCTGACTCACACACGCAAATGACTGCAACCCCCTCATTACTGAGCAGCTTCCTTTGATTCATTCCACTTGGAATTTTTTTTTTTTTTTTTTTCTAGACCTGATCTTGACCCATCATGGCCGCTCGAGTATAAAGACCCCCTAGACCGTTTAATTAGTACCGTAGCTAGTTGCGCTCCTTCAGACCACGATGGTCCTTCAATTAAGGCTTAGGCAGCCTTCCAGACCTTAAGAGGTCCTCCAGAGCCTTATCGCTCCTTCGACCCCGAGTGGTCCTTCAGAGCCTTAGTGCTCCTTTACGGTCCTTGTTGACCCTTCATTCAACTCTCGGTTAATGCGCCAAGTATTAACCGCTCCCTCTTATCTCCCAAACCTTCCACTTCCCCCTTAAACGGACAAAATTAGCGTCTATCTTATCTTTATTCCTATTTCTACTACGAAAGTTCGAGAGCTCCGCACTTTCTAGTGAAATATTAATAAAGAGGGGCAGCTTGTTATACCCCAATTTTTTCGTCTTCTTTTTCTTGTTTTAGTAGTTTATTTTATTCGTATTTTGAAGTCACGCGATTCCGAGCTAATTTTTTTTTAACACGCCCATTTCTTCTATTTTTGGTCTAGTCTTAGCGCACTTGTCAAGTCCGGTCCGGTCTCGTCTTTGTATTTGGCCTGGCTCCCTTTTATGATTATTTTTATCCTTACTTTGTTCACTTAATTTATTTAAGCACTTAATAAGTCTAAAAATGTCAAAAATTCAATTTAGTTTAGTTTACAATGTTTAAGAGTCCAATATGTCTAAACATGTCAAAAATCCAATTTAATTTAATTTACAATTTAAAAATACCATAACGGTCCAAAAATGTCAAAAAAAATGGTATTTAGTTTAATTTACAAATTAAAAGCACTTAATAGTCCAAATAGTCCAAAAATACAAAAAATCATAATACTAAAAAATACATAAAAATAGGATCCGAAAGTACAAAATAAAAACTAGGGTTGCAGGCAGCATTCCAAGCTGCTGCAGCTGCTGTTGGGCTTGGATCGAGACCTGAAAATCATCCAAAACCCAGTCAAAAATAATTAATGCTCTGACCTAGTTTTTGACTATAAATAAACAAGTCCAACAGCAGTCAAAACACACAGAAAAAGAAGTAAAAAGCTGCGAAAATCACCTAGAAATTAGGATTAGGGTTTCACACCGAAACTCTAATCACGCGAAAACACGTTTTTCGAGATCTGGAACTTGAAGTTTTGAGTAGCAGCCGTAGCAGTTCAAGGAGGACATAATAGTTGTTGCTGTAGTTACAAAAAATAACGCTTAGGAGTCTAATCTGAGGCTCGAGAAGAGGTAGGTTCGTCAAATATGTCCCTAACTCTAAAATTGATGTAACATGTGTCAATGGATCTGTTTTCTTTTCTGTTTCCCTTCAAATTCGTATGTATGTATAAGTAAAGAATAACAGATATTCTGTAACCAAAAAGCAGGAAGTTTATTTTCAAAGTTTCGTAAAATTCTTATGCTGTGTCTCAAAGAAAACGTGTAGGCTTTGATCAAGGCTCATCAAGTAGGTTATGCTTAAAAACCGGTTTTGTTGTTATAGGTTCAGATCAAAATAGTTATTTTTGGTGAAATGAACATACTCAGAGACCTTAAAACACAAAAATAGAATAAATAGAGGAATAAAACGGGTAGGAGAGAAATCGGATCAATGAAAAGCGTAAAAATAAATAAGATAGAACGCCGACCTTGAGCTCGCCAGAGCTCTGGCCGTCTTCTCGGCGAGAGCTCCGTGAAGTCCTCTGAGCCGAATAACCACCACCACCCACCGAGCTCCTCTTCCCTCAAATCGCTCTCCCACGCTTTCTCCCCAAGAACAAACCCAGAAACCAAAAAGAAATGGACATCAGGCATAGTCGATCAAAAAACGAAAGGATTTAAAAAACGCAGAAATGAGGAAGAATAGAGGAAGAGAACGAACCACCACCAAAACGCCAGCAACCACCAAGGTTTCTCCTTCGCCAGCGCCACCGTCACCCTCACCATCCACCGCCGCCAGATCTCCCCCCTCACCTTGAAGAAACCGATCGGCTCTCCCTCTCCCTCTCAACCCGAAACCGAACCAATCCCCGTGGAAGCCGGCGCAAACATCGCCGGATTTCTCTCCCTCGCCCCCTGAAATTTCGCCGGGATAAGCTCTCTCTCTCACATCAACGCGGCTGCGCCGCAGCAAGAAGGAGGGTAAGGTTTTTTTAGGGTTTCCGTTCCTAACGCAGGGTTATATACCGTCCTCCTTTTGTTTTTATTTATTTTTTATTTTATTATTCAGATTATTAGTTACACCCCCTGTATTCACACGCATACCTCCCCCCACTCAAGCCCAGTTTCGCATTCTGGGCTTCCAGATGTGAACTGGGCTGTCCTTTTCACACCCCTTATTATTCATACAGCCTCCCTGCGAATAATAAAACCCCAATTTAATATGTTCACCCCCTATTTCGTTTTGTTTTCTTTTCCAATAATAATATAAATAATTTTCTCTCGCAAAATAAAAATAAACGGCTAAGTCCGTTGTACAACCGGGTTAGTCATTATTTTAGGGCCAATGAGCTGTACAGTTCAGTAACCCTACAAACCTAACGAGTGAATTATTTCTCTAAAAATAAAACGGCTAAGTCGGTTGTACAACCGGGTTAGTCATTATTTTAGGGCCAATGAGTACATATCTTCAAGGTAACCTACAAACTTAACAAATACGAATAAACCATTTTCAAAAAATAGAGGATTAGGTCGGCTGTACAGTCGGGCTAGTCGGCGTTCTAGAACTAATAATGAGTCATGCAGATTCGGGAGTTCTAGAATACCTATTCTAAAACAAATCCACCTCACACCAAACCACTTTCTTTCAAGAACCCTAAAATTATTTTCAAAAGTAGGGGCTAAGTCGGTTGTACAATCCGGGTTAGCTTGACGTCCTAGGAATCGATGGTTTATCAGATTCAAGGAATCCTAGGATCCCTACACTAAAAAACACCAACCAACAAACCTTTTTCAGGAAGAACTACGTGGCTTTGATTCCTCCATTGCATCTGGAGGTACGTAGGAGCAAGACTCAACTCTTGTCAAGCACTAAAAAACAAAATTCTAAATAAGTCATTTTCTTTACAAATAAAAGGGTAACAATTAAATAAATCTTAAACTAATTAGACAATAGGATGTCGTGGGGTGCTAATACCTTCCCCACACATAACGACTCCCGAACCCTAACAAGGCCTTGTCCGAAACTTAAAGGGATTTTCCGAATTTGCCCTTAAACTAAAATTTGGTGGCGGCTTCCTAAAGAACCATTTCGAAGAATCCATTCCCGGATTTTTCGGTCGCTACATATATAATTGGTAATTATTGCTCTAAAAGTGACTCAAAAGTAATTCTAGAAATGCACTAAATTGGTGTTTATCAACACCCCCACACTTAACCTTTGCTTGTCCTCAAGCAAATTTCCTGGCTCAATAAATTTTTTTCAAATAAATAATAGAGATAGCCAAATAAGGAATCCAAAATTAAAAGCACAATGACAGACAATAGACAATATAACACATATGAGATGTCAAAAGGTTGCCCAATTAGAGGCTCATATCTCTGAAGAATACATTCTGTGAACAATGGCACTCGCTCACAATCTCTCTAAGTGTTTAGGGAATTGGGAAAATATACACTCAAGTTTCAACAATATGCACATTACCATAAGCTTGTAATTTGACCATATCTCCACAAATAGTTCACATGCATGTAAAAGATGGGGTTTCATGGGTTGTAATGGGGCCAAGGTGAATTCATGCAGGGTAGGAAATAAGAAGAGGGGGATAATCAAAGGGCTAAAAGAAAACAAGAAACAAATAGTAACCCTTGAAACCAAATATGGAGCTTCTATCTATTTTACAATTTTTGTCCAAATTCCAAATTAATTTCACTTTCATTCATCACTCTTCTTTTACTATTGAGTTTACTCTTTTTTTTTTTTGATTTGCCCTTTGGCTCTTTCATTTTGATGTGTCTTTTCCTCCCTCTTGCTTTCCTTTTTGTTTTTCAAATTATCTTTCTATATTTTTTCCATTTTTTTTCTTAGGAGGTAAAGGTAAGTACATGAAAACTTCTATTTTGTTTCCTTTGTAAGAAAATATTCTTGTAAGCACATGATTCACTCCTTTTTTTTTCTTCATCCTAACAAGATAGACAACTAAAGCATAGGACGAAATTCGATCGACAATATAGACAACTAAAATGTAGGACTAAATTGTAATTTTCAATAGTTGCTCCACATTCAATTTCAATTGGTCACCAAAAAAAGAAAAAGAAAAAATTATATCTGGGTACCAAAGAAAAAAATATAACAATTAGGCTCAAAGGGGGCAACTAAGGGATAAATTCAACAAACAACTCTGAGGCTAGAAAAATACCTAAATTCCCCAAATCTTTTTACATGATGCAAATCAATTTTCGCCTTGAAAGGGTCAAAAGACAAATTCTAGAATGTAGCAAATTGGGAAACACACTCATAGAAAGAAAAGTGGTAAAAATGTATGATTTAGTATCATTCCCCTTATGAAGGCTCAGATCTCACATTTAGAAGCTAGTTCACAAAAGTACTCAAGAGGGACAAATGCTAATTATCAGCTTCCTTAGGACATCCTCACAGTTACAATTAAGCACAAGTCTGTCAAGTAAATTAATTATGGGATCCCCTAAAGGCATAATCTCTATTTTTTCAATATAAGCATAATTCATGCAAAACAAGCCAGAAAAAATGCTATCAACATATGTAGTGGGTATATGCATTAATAGAGATCAAGTGACAACATAAAATATCCTCCCTCACACTAGCATGAAGCATGGTCCTCAATGCAAAATATCGGATTGGCACAAAAATAAATAAATGAGAGAGAGTAAGAGTGACTTCCCTGAGAGTGTTTCCAATCTGAGCTTATTCCTAAAACAAAACAAAAAAGCAAAATAAAAATAACTGAAAATAAAACACAGGTTGCCTCCCGCGAAGCGCTTGTTTAACGTCATGAGCCTGACGATAGTTGGTGCTCAATCAGGTGGCTCTCCAAGAGCAAATTTTACATCTAACGCAGTGCACCTTCTTAGTTTTCTAACCATGTGATTGACATTATTTTTTCTTTTTCCACGTGGTGGTTGAAATTCAAAGGATTGTGGAATTTTTGTTTTATCTCCATCCACCACTATGCTAGGATCCTGCAAAATAAAATTTTTTTCCGAAAGGTCCTGCATCTTTAAATCACTAACAATGTTAGTTTCAACCACATCATCAAAATAAGGAGAGGTTAAAGAAGATAAATTTTTGTTGGAATTTAAAGTTTTAATAACATCATCTTCTTTACCACTCCGTAAAGTTACATTTCCCTTATTAACCTCAATTACAGCATCACCAATGGTTAAAACAACTTGCCCAAAAATTGGGGTTTTCTCCTCTTCCTCCAACTCATGAACCAATAGATCTTTCTCATTCTCCTCGCAACCGCTCTCATCAGTATCATCTTTTATTTCAATATAACTCCCTTCAGTAGGAACTATTATTTTGATTTGGCTCCCTTCAGTAAGAGTCTCTTCATCTTTCTCGAGAGCTTCTTCCTCTAGATTATCTTCTCCGGAGAACACTTCATCACTACTAAGAATATTATCTTTGGTTTGCTCAGTTTTTGAATAAGAAGTTTGTTGGGCCTCTTGAGATAACAAAACAATGATACTTGAGATTTGGTTTGTCATGGTATCAATTCTATCCCCCCAAGTATCAATTATATCACCCAAGGTATCAATTCTATTATCAATTCTTCTCTCAAAGGCACTGTATTGCTCAATTTCCACGGTCGGGGTACACTTAGTTTGTGAAAACTGAGTTTCTTGAGCCAACTGAGTTGCTAGTGCTATCATATCACTAATTTTTGACAACCGATTATCTATATTATTCTCATATCTGTCAAATCTTTCAATTATTTGCTCCATTGGTTTGGGAAAGACCTCATTGGCATCTGACTTTTCCTCTTCTTGCCTCTGCACTTGTAGTGGCTCATAAGTATCCCAGTGGGAGGAATAAGGAGGTGGCTCGTAGTCATCACAATAATCCAAATAAGGGTCATAAGGAGGAGGAGAAATTGGGATTTGGCACTGAGGCACATACCAATATGAGTTCTCTAAATTTCTTTGTGCCTCTGCCTCTCTAATATAATCTCCAAGGGTCTTAACCATGATTTAGACTTTTATCTCATAAAAGCAAGTGGCTAGCAACAATCTCTTGGGAAAGTATTAGCAATTTTTTTTTTGTAATTTTTTTTCAATAAAATAAATAGAAAAAAACAAGATTTAAAACTAAAGCATAAAAAGGTCTCTAAACATGCAAGATCCACCTAAGCCCCTAGAAGAGGACTTAGGTATCCATAGATATTAAGAACAATAAAATAGAAATAAGGTTCATGAAATTACAAAGATAAGAATAACCCGAAAGTAGATAAATTCTTATTCTGAGTCTTCAGTCTCCTTTTTCAGCTTCAAAGTTCTCTCACGGTGTCAGGAACGGTACCCCAAATCTTCAATCTCTCATCTGTCACGTTGTTACTGTGATGTGTGGCTCTCCTTATGTGGTGTGTGGCTGTCTTTTTCTCAAGTGAAGTCCTCCTTTTATATTAATTCCTTTTATTTCTCTCCAAGCTAGGGTTGGGTGTTATTCCTTTCTCCTCAAGTCAAGCTTGTTTCCTTTTTTAATTGCAAGAGCACATTTTTATCTCAATCCCTAAATATTAGGGTTTAGATCATTCCTAAATATGTGTTGCTTGCTATCCACTCCATGCCTCTTTCTTTCTCTCCAAGCACATATTTACTTAAATTCCTTCCAAATGGGATCTTTTTATACCTTTTCATATATTCTTACTTTCTGCAAATTAAAGAGCAAATTAAATCAATAATATATATAATTGGTAATTATTGCTCTAAAAGTGACTCAAAAGTAATTCTAGAAATGCACTAAATTGGTGTTTATCAACCGACTTAGTCCTCTATTCTTAGGAAAAATAATTTATTCATATTTTTATAAGTTTTTAGAACTACTGAACTGTACAGCTCATTGGTCCTAGGATGATAACTAACCCGGTTGTACAACCGACTTAGTCTTTTATTTGATTTTTGAAGAAATAAACTAATTTGTGCATAAAAAAAGACAAAAACTGATAATTAATAAAGACTAGGCTAAAAAAATAAATAAACAAATAAATAGCTATATACATAAATAAATATGAATAGATATATATACATAAACAAATAAATAAATAAATAAATAGATTATATTTTAAATAAATGATAAATAAATATGTACATAAAAATAAACAAAATAAATACAAAACTAACCTGGACTCGACGAGTGCCGAACCTAATCGAAAGCGATCGACCAGGTCAATCGCTAACCGACTCCTATATACGGTCCATTTTGACCCTAAGACCGCAAGAACCGCTTTGAGAATCGGAAGCCGACTCAAAACGCCCAAATGATCAAAGACGGGCTTTTAGTGAAATGGGCGCGAACGCTGACCTAAAAAAAGATCACTTAACTCGCCAATGATCTCCTCCTAATCTTCACCTCTCAACCCCTTTTATATCCAATTGCTAGGGAGCTCTTGTTTTACAGCGGCGATGTGGGACTAAAACAAGGTAGAGAAAGTAATTCCCCTTTAAAACACAATTCCCGTTTTTCTCAAACCTGTCACCGTAAAACTGCGATTCCGGATTCGTTAACCGTTGGATCGTCTTCCTTTTTTGACAGTAGGTTCTTGAGACATATATCTACGCTTTCACCGTTCGGATCGTAGAAACGAGGTCTGAGGAGAGAGAAATTACCTTCGCAATAGCTGCAGTTTTTGGTCCGTTTTTCTCAAACCTCTCATCGTAAAAGTGCGATTCCGGATTCGTTAACCGTCGGATCGTCTTCATTTTTTTACTGCGGGTTCGTGAGAAATATGTCCTCACTTTCACCGTTTAGATCGTAAAAAAGAGGTCCAAGGAGAGAGAAATTTCCTTCGAATAGTAGCTAAAATCTAACACCCGAAAATACGCAAAAACTACTGTTTTTTGTAATTTTCAGAAAAAGTCCAAAATAAAATGGTTGAAAAAGTCCAAATTAAAAACTATTAAAAAGAACTCGGACAAAATTGGGGTATAACAGCTGCCCCTCTTTATTTATATTTTACTGGAAAAGGTGAAGTTTATTCAAATTTTCGTAGTGAAAATAGAAATAAAGATAGAATAGACGTCAATTTTGTCCGTTTAAGAGGAAGCGAAGGGTTTGAGAATGGAGGAGGAACGATTAACACTTGGGCGATTAACCGAGAACAAAATGATTGATCGCTCGGGATCCGAAGGAGCACTAAGGCTCAAGAAGGGCCACTTGGGGCCTTAAAGGAGCACTAAGGCTCGAAGGACCATTCGGGTCTAGAAAGGTCGCCTAGGTCTTAATAGAGGACCATAGTGGTCAAGAAGCGCTACTAGCTACGGTACTAGTAAAACGCCCGAGGGCCTTTATATTCGAGCGGCCAGGGTCAAGATCAGATCCGGAACTGATATGTTGACCAATAGAGGACGCCCACTATGTCTTAGGCCGACACGGCACGAAGGACCACGCGGGGTCTGCGAAGGTCCGTCGGGCTCGACTCCGATGTTGCGACCTGGGCCACTTAGGGCACTACTCTGAAGGACCACTTGGGGTCTGAGGGATCAACCTGGTGATCTGTGATATGATATGAGATCAACGCTTAAAGTGCAGATATTAGAGGAACAAAATATAGGGATCGACACTTGAAGTCGATTCAGAAGCAATACATGTAATGCATATACAATGCCAATAATATATATGCACATGCAACAGTTGATTTTTGGCGATGTGATGAATGAAATAGGTGATTCTTTTCTCTTTTTGTTTTTAGTTTTTTGCTTTTTTTTTTGGTATACAATAAATGCATGAAATGCGAATGTGAATGAAATGCTTGAATGCAAATGCTATGGTGCATGGTGCGATGATATGAAATGATTGATTTGGGTGTAGAAACATTTTTTTTTGTGATGATGAGATGTGAGACTTTGGATGTGAGAGGCGGAGATCGATCATTCATTGGAAAGTCTAGATTTGATTCAAACTTCGGCAATCTCAAAGTTGTTATTTACAGACATTGATGTGAAAAAGTACTGTATTTGCAAGCTCACTTCTTTTTCTTTTCCACTATGATGCCCCATGATGACTGAAGCTTTAGGTCCACAAAGTTAGTTAAGTGGATCCTTAGCATCACATGATCAACTTGTGTCTCTCTCTCTGAAGCATTGTTTAGTAAAGATGTATAGTAGTGCAAATATAGATGAATGAGTCAGTTAACTTGGGGTTCTAAAGGCCTGGGGTGAGGACATTTGTGGCGCATGAAGGGGTGAATGATTGACTGGTCTTTGTCAAAGGTCATGAAAGGTAGGTTTTCCCAAGCCAAGAAATGTGGGACTGCACCCCAATTTAGATTTGATGGCGGTGAGTGAATAACCTGCCCCTGTCTAGTGGTGACAAGCTAGGGGTGTAGAAGATGATGGATTGGGAATGCATTAGGTTTGGAATGAAAGGCGGAAAGCAAAAGATTTTTCCTCAACCCATGGAGTTTGGTGTTGTCTCATTTATGGTAAGGACAAGATTGCCCCGGCTAGAATAGCAGCATTTAGGGTAATGAGTTGAGAAATTGCCCCGGTATGGTTTTATGGCCGTGAATGTGACAAGGGGATGAGATGGGTATAGGGTGAATTTCCCCATTTGTAGGAGGAGTGAAGAGCAACATGATTGCCTCACTTGGAATGGTATTTCGGATGGTTGCTTTTAGTGAGATTGGGAAAGGTGACAGAGTTAGGGTTATGGGTTTTTGTAGTTGGTCAAATGCGACTGTATAGACTGGGAGTGGTAAAGGATGGACACTGGACACATTTCCCCAAGTTTAAGTGGAACAAAGGTGAAAAGAATGCCCCACTTTTAGGATCTAGGTGACGATCCTAGTATAAACTTTTGGTTGTCCTTAGAATGACTCTCAGACTATGATAGTCTTGAGTTTGCTATGACAAAATTCCACTAGGCGATCACTAAACCTTGTATGAAAATATGACTTGAACGAATCCTGAAGTGCAAGTCTTTTGAGTTTTTTTTTTGATTTTTTTTTGAGATATATTCTTGAGCAAACATATTGTAAATAAATAAATTTATTTGTCCTAAAATTAAAACTTTGAGAAAACAGAAGCAATCATTCATTGATCGGAATGAACTTTAGAGGGTTGTAATGTGGCCGATGGTTAGGGTTTGTGAGGTATAGGATAATTGCGGCAATGGAAGTGTTTGAGGATTGATGGGACCAATGATTTTTATCCAATGGTGTAACTTGGCTAATGGTTATGGTTTATGAAGGAAGGGATCATTGGGCTCAAAGAGGTGTTTGAAGATTGATGAGACAGATGATTTTTTATTGAGTGGTATGAAACGGTTAATGGTTTATGAAAGAAGGGGTTATTAGGCCCAAAGGGGTGTTTGAGGGTTTGTTTAGACAATGATCTCTTATGCGTTTAATGGTATCAGCTCACCATTTCTACTATTTTTGCTTTTTTCAGTATTTTTAAATACTCTTTTTTGATTGTGCTCTTTTTTCTTTAATTTTCTTTTCTCTTTCTTTTGAGCTGGGTGAGCTGGTAAAGGTGATACACCATTTTGATGTGGAATTGATCCTTGTCTAGGGCGATTGAAAGTTTTTTTTTGGATTTTTGGCTTAAAGTGGGTAGCACAGGTTTTTTTTTCGAGGGTATAGGAAGATTGTTGTGCGAAAAGTAGTTGTGCAAGTGTACACAATCGCAACAAGTAATATACTGATAAGTAGAGTTCGTCTCCACAGGGATTGGTATTAATTTTAGAGTTTAAAAAGGAATTACACTTTAGAGGAACAAGTAGCAAATAGTTTGAGTAGCAAATTAAGTTTCAGTTGAACAAAGATTGTAAAAGGAACTAGTTAACAGTGAGTTAAAATATGAGAGAAATAAGTTGGATTGCTTTCACTACGTAAATTCCCAGAAACAAGACGCTATAACGTCACACGCTATAGCGTTAAGCGCTGTTGCAAATATTTTGTGCCTTTCAGTCACTAGCGCCAGGGTTTCATTACAAGATGCCTATGTCTAGGTTCTAAATAAGTTCACCCCTGTATATTCAAGATCCCACAGCTTAAGCTTTATAAACTATTGCAACTTCTATGTCTAGAGGAAGCAAAAGTTGGCTAAATGTCTTTAACCAACCTTCTCGTTTATATTAACCCTTGAGTTCTTTCTATGGTTCATGTCTGAATCCACAGAAGTTCTTGTTTTACGTGGCCAAATATAAAACAAGATTGAAAGAATTATAACACAAGGATTAAAACACAAAACGTGAGAAATTATATACGTAATATTAAAGGTTCATTACAAGCTTATAGCAACCCAACTCAAAGAGTTTAGCTCATGTTGAGCATCATCAAAATAACACAAATACAAATACTTGCATTACCGTAGGTAAGAAGGAAAATACAAGTGCAAAAGATACAAGCTTGAAGTCTCCTAATCATCCACGCATAGATGGTACATCATCATCAGCCTTACACCGTGAGAAATACAGAAATTACAAAAGGAAGAAAAATAAAATGCCAAAGCTTCAAAAGTGTATCAATGGAGAAGAAGAAAATGTCACGTTCTCTCTCTCTACCAATACTCTCTCTAACTCTGAAAATCCTAAGGTATGGTAAAGAAAATCAGCATCTCTAGTATATCTAGCATGAGGTACAAAACTTCTCCAAAAGTCAAGAAAGGTGATGTTTGCTTTTTCACCAACTCCACTATTCCTTTACTCATGCAATGACAAGTGTCCACACAAATCCAATAAAATCCGCACATGTCAGCAAGCACAGTGGACACAAGATATGGAACATGGATTAATGAGCTTGGCGCCAAAATTGCACTTTTACTTTAGATGCTCAGCTGATCTGCCTTCTTGACGCTATAGCGTTAGACGCTATAGCGCTAAACACTGCACTACTTCACAAAATACATCAAAACAATCACAAGGGCACCAAACATGCCAATTTCATAGCAAAGCAGTGTTTAGCCTTTCCTCACCTAATATAAACAGAAATGCAATAAATACTATACTAATATTACTTGAGAACTTACTTAATTTAATGATTAGAGGCATAAATAACTCATATAAATATGAGTTATCAAAGATTGTCAAACTTCATTTCAAAACATGATTACTTGTTTTCTCAAAAATTAATTTAAGGACAATAATTTATTTACTTTTATATATTTGCTCTTTTTTTTCTTTATTTCTTTTTTTTATGCCCTAATTTTTGCTTAGGCCGCTCTTACGAGTTTTCAACCTAACGGGCCTTTTTGATTTTTTTTTTGTAAAGGACTTGCACCAAGGGAGTACAACGTTGACAAGGTATTTTAGAGATCACAAATTTGCCCCAGTATGGAGGGCCTAAAGCGTTATTTCATTAGTGAGAACAAACCAAAAAGTCAACTAGGTAGGGAGTATTTACTTTAGGGTGGTCGGGGTGGGATTAGACTTGGACGGGAGATGATGATAAGGTGCGGACATTAACTGACTCAAACAAGAATGAAGACACATGTCACACACAAGTTACTACACGAATGCTTTGTAGAGAGTTAACATCAGTTAAAACATGAAAGAAAATTTTGGCGGGCCATTTCGGTCATTCATCATGGGGTGGATGAGATGCAACACTTTGTTGATAAAAATGTAAATGTGCTGCTAATTTGAAAAGTTGAGTGCCTTGAAACACCTTGAGCTTGCAACGAAGTATGGCTAAACTTTTTCCAAAAAGAATGATTTATTTCACAAGAATGTCTCACCTCTCATCACATTTTTCTTCTAAAATTATGTTAATTTTTTTTATAATGTCTGATGTAAGTATGCAAATGAATGTGCATGAAATGTGAATGAAATGATAATGTATGTGCTTGAAATGATAACATATGATTTTATTTATCGCGCCGGGGAATTATAAGTTTTACGTTTGGAGAGTAAAGTACAAAGTTTGACTTTGACTTTAGCATGCATGGCTTCTCTCGAAAATAAAGCTTTTAATTCTCAGACGGTCATAAAAATACATGCGACATGGGATTTTTTTTATTGCAAAGAAAAGGAAAAATGCATGAGGCATAACTTCTAAAAGCTTGTGGAATATAACAATTTTTGTTTTTTTGATTTTTTGATTCTTTTTTGTTGATAAAAGATGGTATGCATCAATATTTGTTTGAATGCAAGGGTATGAAGCTCCTTTGTGACCCTAGAAATGTATCTTACGGAGTGGGTCTACGGTTTCTTTTATAGTGAGCCTCACAAGGGTAGTTTTAAAGAATCCTACACAAGGTTCCTAGAGCCAAGGACCCCAATCAAGAACACTGACCCCAACAATATGCAAGTTATTAGAAGGGATAACATCCTTAAAAGGAATCAAACTCTAGGTGAGATTTTCGTGACCACCCAACGAGACGTACGTCCCGCAGGTCATCACTACACAATCTCGTTTAGGTTTGCACTCAAGTCTGGGTAGAAGACTTTTCTCACATGCGTGTGTGATGTGTAGAGGTGTAGTGTGTATAGGAGCAGTTCAAATAAATAATATAATGTGCAAAGATAAATAAATAAGAGAAGGGTAAAAATTAAATTAAATAAATCCTATAATTAATTAGACTAGGTTTTGACTCTCTAAAAGGTTAAGTCCCCAGTGAAGTCGCCAGCTGTAGCGACCGAAAAATCCGAGGAAGGCTTCTTCGAAAGGTTCAAAGGAGCCGCCACCAAATTTTAGTTTAAGGGCAAATTCGGAAAATCCCTTTAGTTTTAGGACAAAGCAGATTTAGGGTTCGGGAGTCGTTATGTGTGGGGAAGGTATTAGCACCCCACGACATCCTTTGTCTAATTATTTATGCTTTATTAATATTTACCCTTATTATTTATAGTGAAAAAGACTTAATTGAATTTTTAATTTTTAGTGCTTGACAAGAGTGGACTCTTGCTCCTATGTACCTCCGGATGCAATGAAGGAATCAAAGCTACGTAGTTCTTCCTGAAAAAGGTTTGTTGGTTGGTGTTTTTTAGTGTAGGGGTCCTAGGATTCCTTGAACTGTACAGCTCACTGATTCCTAGGACGCTGCCCGATTGTACAACCGACATAGTCCCCTAGTTTTTGAAAATGATTTTTTTTGTGTTTTTGAGAGAGATTGGTTTGATGTGAGGTAGGTTGGTTTTAGAATAGGTATTCTAGGAATCTTGAACTGTACAACCCACTTGTCCTAGAACGCTAACTAACCCGGTTGTACAACCGACTTAGTCCTCTATTCTTAGGAAAAATAATTTATTCATATTTTTATAAGTTTTTAGGACTACTGAACTGTACAGCTCATTGGTCCTAGGATGATAACTAGCCCGGTTGTACAACCGACTTAATCTATTATTTGATTTTTGAAGAAATAAACTAATTTGTGCATAAAAAAAGACAAAAACTGATAATTAATAAAGACTAGGCTAAAAAAATAAATAAACAAATAAATAACTATATACATAAATAAATATGAATAGATATATATACATAAAAAAATAAATAAATAAATAGATTATATTTTAAATAAATGATAAATAAATATGTACACAAAAATAAACAAAATAAATACAAAACTAACCTGGACTCGACGAGTGCCGAACCGAATTGAGCAGTCTGACCAGGTCAATCGCGAACCGGACTCCTATCTGGTCTATTTTGACCCCAAGACCGCAAGAACCGCTTTGAGAATCGGAAAGCCGACTCAAAACGTCTAAATGATCAAAGACGGGCTTTTAGTGAAATGGGCCGCGAACGCTTTGACCCAAAAGATCATTTAACCTGCCAATGATCTCCTCCCTAATATTCACCTCTCAACCCCTTTTATATCCAATTGCTAGGGAGCTCTTGTTTCTGGCGAGCGATGCGGGACTAAAACAAGGTAGAGAAAGTAATTCCCCTTTAAAACACAATTCCCGTTTTTCTCAAACCTGTCACCGTAAAACTGCGATTCCGGATTCCTTAACCGTTGGATCGTCTTCCTTTTTTGACAGTAGGTTCTTGAGACATATATCTACGCTTTCACCGTTTGGATCGTCGAAACGAGGTCTGAGGAGAGAGAAATTGTCTTCGCAATAGCTGCAGTTTTTGGTCCGTTTTTCTCAAACCTCTCATCGTAAAAGTGCGATTCCGGATTCGTTAACCGTCGGATCGTCTTCATTTTTTTACTGCGTGTTCGTGAGAAATATGTCTTCACTTTCACCGTTTAGATCGTAAAAAAGAGATCCAAGGAGAGAGAAATTTCCTTCGAATAGTAGCTAAAAACTAACACCCGAAAATACGCAAAAACTACTATTTTTTGTAATTTTCAGAAAAAGTCCAAAATAAAATGGTTGAAAAAGTCCAAATTAAAAAATATTAAAAAGAATTCGGACAAAATTGGGGTATAACATACATCAAAAATATTTGTAATGATATTCAAATTAAAATAAGTGTATTAAAAATATAATGAAAACAATTATACCAAACAAGATTTAGGTTTTTTAGTTCTCTAAAAATATCTTTAAAACAATTAAACCAAACATATTTTTTAGTTTACGCATCTTTAAAACAAATTTTAAAAATGGATTGGCAAATGGATTTTTCTTAGTTTTTCTCCTAAAAACAGTTTTCAAAAATTGATTTATAAAACAATTTTCAAAAACTAAAAAACAAAACACAATCAAGCAGGCCCTAAGTGATTTTAATTCGTTACGGTTCACGCTTCACATCCACTTCCTCCCCATGTTTTTGTTAGAATTTTTGGGGTCATACATGTCATAAATTAATGTCTTAGGACAATCATTTTAATTAACCAAATTAAAGTGGTCTATTTAATATAAGATTTATGGCTAATGACATAATTGTCATGAAAAATATTGTGTAGATACCAAAAGTCTAATTTCTATTTTGTAACTAGTAGGATACCTGTGCATACGCACGAGTGCTGTCATGTTCTTTTTATGAATGAACTTATACAGTATTTAAATAGTCTGAACATTACCCCGTGAAAATAAAGACAAATTTAAAGTAGATGAAAAATGAGTTTTAAATAAAAAAAAGATAAATATTAAAATATAAATTTGTAAAAATATCATTTAAAAACAATTTTACATTTATCCCGTGTTTTTTTATATATACCAGTGAAGTTATCCCATGTTTTTATATATATCATTGCAGTTATCCTCGTATTTTTTATATATTAATGCAAATTTATCCTGTGTTTTTAATGTATTAGTGCAGTTATCTCATAGTTTCAATTTATTATTTGAGTCGATTAGTAAAAGAGTATAGTATATAATAATAGATAGATAGTAGATTATGAATAAGAAATATTTATCCCATATATTTTTTATATATCAGTAACAATTATTTGTCCTTTTTTAGGTATTAGTGACAAATATTTGTCACGTGTGTTTTTAATATTAACCAGTTTAAATAGTCATTAAGCCTTATTGTTGTTTTATATAGTAGGTTTATAGTAGTCTTCAAAAATTATAATTATCAATGGCAAATATTAACCCTGTGTTTTTTTTATATATCAACTGCAGTTATCCCGTGTTTTTTTATACATCAGTGCAGTTATTGTAGTTTCAATTATTTATTTTAGTTGATTAGTAAATTATAATAGATAGTTAAACTTAGATAGTAAATTATCAATAAGAAATATTTGTTTTATATTAATTAGTAGTTTAAATAGCCATTAACCTGGTCTTATTTTTTTAGATAGTAGGTTTATAGAAGTCTTCAAAAATTATAATGACACCTATATAATGAGCAGAGGGACTCAACATTGTCCGCTCCAGCTCTACAAGGATGTGTCATGGGTTGACTGCGTATCCAAGCGCCCGGTCTGGTCTCATGAGACTCGACACTTGAGGAAGGATCGGTTAGCTCATATAAATTGTAACTATTATTCTCTATATTGTAACAGTTATCTCCTTCATTATGGCCATTAATTCCTATGTACCTATATAAACAGCCCAGGAAGACTAATGAAAGTGTTGAATAATTTTACATTCACGTATACTGTAACGCCCCAAATTTTATTAGAAATTATTTGGAGTTGATTTGATAAGATTACGTTATTTTGATTTAATCGTGTGGTTGAGCCATGAAATTAGTTGAATAAATATACTTTATATTTAAATGTATTTTTATAAGCTATTTGTGACATATGACTGTTATTTATATTTATACTTATTTATTTTGTTTTTATAAAACATTAGCGTTTGAGATATTAATTCCTTAGAGCATTGTTTTAAGCTATTGAGGTATTAAAATAAGAGTTGTAGTGAAATTGGGGGTTTTAAAATGATTTAGAGGGAATTTCTACTCTTTTACTCGCATACAACCCCTCCCTTGATGCTTACACCCCCTGTTTTCCCAGCCCAATGGACCGGACCCGGCCCATTCCTTCCTTTCTTCTTCCCTGCGAAACCTGCGAACGAGAAAACACAAAACCGCAAGAACGAAACCCTTGCGCCGCTCCTTCCCCCACCCGTGCGTTCTCACTCCTCCCTCCACCACCGAACACCAAACGTCACCGTCCCACTCGGATTTTGCCTCTGATTCCATTTCTGGCCTCAGTTCCATCGTTTGGTGCTTCGTTCTGTCAGCTGCAGTAACGCCAGCCACCTTCAAGTCGCGATTCCGACCATCTTAAGCGTTCCTTGCGTGAATCAAGCATGAACTCGAGTCCTTCTCACCAGAATCGACCCTCTTGTTCATCCAAGGTCGTGTTCCACGTTCGTGTACTTCGAACCATCGTCTCGGTTGGGTACTTTTCGATAGGTACTCATTTTCAAAACACAATTGATTAATTAAACGAGCGATTAATTATATTTGATATATTTAGTGTATGACTTTGGACTGTCGCTGTTGTGATTTTTGCATAATTGTTCGTGTTGGAGTATTTGAGTAGCTGGGTTACGGTTTTGAAGCGGTTGGACGAGTTAGGAGTGAGTTCGTGAAGTTCGGGTCGTGAGTTTTGGAACGTCTCGGTAGCCCGTAAGGTTAGGGGACTCTCATTATGTCTATGATAACTTGTAGAATATGTGTTGTGTAGGAAAATAGCCTAGCATGAATTGATTGTGTGGATTTGTGTTCATTTATGGTTGTTATTGTATGTGTGTTTGAATTGTTGCTACCATGTTACTTGTTGTTGGAAAATTATGTGTTGTGGATTTTGCATGTTATGTGTTTGAAGAAATGTTTCCATAAAGTGAAGTATGTGAATGTGATAAATTGATGAAGTTGATTTGATACCTATAGGTGTGTTGATTTATGTGAGGATCAAGTTGTTGAATAATAATTAGGTTTAAGTTGGTTTAGTGGAGGGGTTTGGGTGAGGGGCGCCAAATGCCTAGGCAAATGGCGCTATGGTGCTTGTTTACGTGTTGTGCGTGTAAGTGCGGGAGGAAGGCGCCATTTGCTAAGCAAAGTGGCGCTAGGGATGCTGTCTGTTGGGTTGGCAGTGTGCAGGGCGCCAATGTCCCATGAATATGGCGCCTGATGGGGTGAATTTGTGTTGCTGTGTGGTTATGCAGGGCAGGGGCGCCATTTGCTAGGCAAAGTGGCGCCCAGTTCACGGTTATGTGTTTGTGTGTCTCGGTTGTGGCTGGAGTTGGCAGGAGGGGCGCCAATTCCTTAGGGATATGGCGCCCGTGGCTAGTGTGTGGTGTGTGTGTGTGCTGGAAGGGCACGGAACAGGGCGCCAAAATGGGCAGCCCTGCGTGTGTGTGTGCGCCTGTGGATGGCGTGGTGCAGGGCGCCAACCGAGCGGCCCTTATGCGCCTGTGAGTGTATGTTGTGTGTGTGTGTGTGTGTGTGTGTGTGTGTGTTGCGCTAGTGGGGCGCCTAAGTGGCTGCCCCTTGGCGCCTAGGTGTCCAAAATGTGTCTAAGAGATGGTTTAGTCCCTAAGAATTAATTTAATCCTTGGCGTGACTAAATAGTCCCTAAGAATTAAATTAATCCTTGGCGTGACAAAATAATCCCTTAGAGTCTAATTAATCCTAATAGGTTAACATAAGTCCCTAAATACTAAATTAATCATAATGTGCCAAAATAATCCCTTGAGTATTAAATTAATCTTTGGTGGGTCAAAATAGTCCTTAAGTGTAGGAAAGGTCCTTATGGAGTGGTTGGGCCTTTAAGTGAGAATTAACTTAATAATTGATCAAGTGGTGGTTAACAATTGATGAGGTGGTGGTTAATAATTGATCAAGTGGTGGTTAACAATTGATGAGGTGGTGGTTAATAATTGATCAAGTGGTGGTTAACAATTGATGAGGTGGTGGTTAATAATTGATGTAATGTGCTTATTGCGTTGTGATGCATTGTCATAGTGTCACATAAATCATATGCATTACGCGGTGGGTGGCTTCGGCCAAGCAGGTTGGTGGCTTGGCCAACAGCGGTTGGTGGTTACCCGACGGGGTTTTGAGGTGGTTATGGATCCACATGCATATTGCACACATGCATACAATCATGCATTCCTTGAATTCTCATTGATGCTTAATTGATCCTTTGTTGTGACTTGTTGGTGTTCCAATTGAATGGTGAATGCTTAATTGCTCTGGATTGTTGTTACTAGATGTTTTCCGAATATAATGCCTATCTTACTTGTTATTATTTATGTAAAGAGACTCACCCTAGCATTTTTATGTTGCTCGCTCTCGTGGCGACATGCGAGTGATCTGAGTGAAGATCTCTAGGCTTTTTGGGATTTTGAGTCGGCTCGATCTAGTAACACCCGGGATTGGGGTCTTAGTATTATTATCTTATGTTATGGACTAAACTGATTTTAATTATGTATTGAGTGTGTTGAACACAATTTTATTTTCCGCTGCTGTGAACTGTTTTTGGATTATTGTAAACATTAAACAGGTTTTAGGGTTTTATCCCATGTGACTATGATATGCATTTCACGCACTAGATGCGTTTGGATTTTTAATTATACCTTGATGAGGTTTTCTTAGATGTAGTATATTTATTTGAGGTGCGTGGAAAATGTTTTGAAAAACTCTGATTTTTATTGAATAAATAATATTAAGTAGAAGGGAGTGTTACATATACTATTTTCATTTTCTCTGTATTTCTTGAATCTTGGTTCAGATCGTTCATATTGTGTTCTTGCTCGTTCCTTCCTTGAGGTAATAGTTGAGAACATTAGAGCCCACCGTGGGGACCGATGAAATTTTCCTGCGCTCCACAACATTTCTTTTCCATCATCATGGTACTCACCAGAAATTCTACTTCAATTCCAGAATCAAGACCTTCTTCCAACACTAATAATGATCCCAGAATCAAGGAACTCCGGGCAGCTATGCTCACACAAGAAAGAAACTTCAATTAATTGAATGAAGCCTGGAATGTGAATGAAGTACAACAAATAGTAAAGTAATTGCAGGAAAGGGAAGAAAGAGAGGGAGTACTTGAATGATAATGGTTGATGATGATTGTATTGAATTTAGTATTTAAGTACAATCTGTTATTGGATACCCGTACAACTAGTGCAACATCCCAGAACTATTAATAGAGGATGGTTGACTTTAGCTATTTTGGTGGGAAAATTTTATTCCCACCATTTACCAATATACCCTTCATTTTGTACCCCACTGTTTATTAATATACTCCAACTCTATATTTTTGGACCGACATACCCTCACTCTATATTTTGTACCCCACCATTTACCAATATACCCCTCATTTTGTACCTCACTGTTTACCAATATACCCCCACTCTATATTTTTGGACTGACATACCCCTGACAAATTTATGAGCACTTCCTGAGTGCAAATTTTTCATCTTGGGTGGTGGACCCAGAATATCATGAGAGTATGCCACGGACAAAGAAATGGTTGTGCAACGATGGCCCTGGGGCCATCAAGTCATCGGCCATCACCGACTAGATCGTGAGGAGGTCACCTGGGACTCCTACACAGCCCATTGGCAGGAGAGACCCTTTGAGGAGCTGACCAGGTTCAGAGGGTTCATCCGGAGTGGTGGCTGCATGGTGCGCCATTTGCCAGATCGAGTGCTCAGACAGTTCGGGCAGGTACAACACATTCCAATGGAGCCCAGACCTACTTCTCGGGTCGTCTGTACCCTAGCGGAGTGTGATGAGAGGTGGACACACTTCGAGGGGCATTTGGTGGCGCGGGGGGCCTCCCTGTGTGTCGTACTTCTCAAACACGGTGTCAGGCTACTTCCCATGGTTTTCCAAGGTCTCACATCCCTTTCTCTTTCCCGAGCATTATGTAGAGCTTGCGGATGAGCTTGATACCAGTGTGGTACGTGTTTTCTATGTTAATTGTTGTTATTAATTTCTTAATATTCTACTTATTTTAATACTAATGTTATGTTATTTGCTTGACAAATGCTACCGGAACTGCTGGATTTGGTGGATGAGATGGATGGGACCATCAATGACAATGTCCCAGAGCCAACCCGGAGCGTCTTTGAGCGCATCAAGAGGCTGCTCAACCCTTTCCGTAGGTTTAGGAGGAGGTTTCGCCATGTGATAATAGGAGGGGGTGCAACACTCAGTAGGATCATGTCTTAGGGGGATATTTATTTGGATGTTTTGGATAATTTCAGTACTTTGTTTCATTCGGTTTTTTATATGGATATTCCCTTTACGTTTTATATTTAAGTCTTTTTTCGATGTCGTCTATTTATTCGAGAGTTTATGTTTAATTGCGCAAATTTAATGTCATTACAAAAAATAAACAGAAGATGAAAGGTTAGAAACAACCATATGCAACAAACTAAACAACCATAACCAAACATAGTCTGTCATTCTGCAACACTGGTTCGATCAACACCATTCGAACAGGTGTTCGCACACCCTCATGCGAACAGGTTCGCGAGACCCTATTCGAACAGATGAAAAAAGCCCATGAGGTGTGACTCACATTTTAACACACTCGAACGGCTTTGTTCGAACATGTTCGAAGCCTCGTGTTCGAACACGCGAAATTTCTTCAGTAAAAAAGACCTTTTTCCTGGCCTTTTGGTCTTTTCCCACCCTTAGGGGGTGTGTTTTGAGTAGGAGGGGATATGGGAAAAGTAAAGTCCTATAAATTTTGTGATTGAGGAATAGCTATCGGTGTACAAATTTCTTATTGGGCCATTGAAACCCACTATCTTCCAAGGCCCGTGCTTCATCCAACCCCCCCCCCAGCTACTCATTGGACACCCCTAATCCATAAATATTTCAAAAATACCCTCCTTAAAAAAAACCCTCCACACTGTATTTTAACGGGTTCGGCGCACGGTTGTCCGAACCAGTTCGGAGGTGTGAGGGTCGAACACAACAAAAACCCCCCTGAAAGAAGTTTATGGTGTTTGTGTTGCTTTTAAATGCTTTTTTATGACAACTGCTTTTAAATGCTTTTGTCATTCATAACTCAGCAAATCCTCATGTTGCTTTTGTCATTCACGGGTCAAATCATCTTACGACATTATCCTCTGCACCCAAATATCAAAGAATCGTGTCACTCATCTAAATGTTAATCCAAAAAACTGAAAACTTATGAATAAACAGTATACAAAACGTGTTCAGCCAGCCGTGCTCCGAACTAGTTCGGTTGTCCGTGCTCCGAACCAAATAAAAATACTTGGTCAAATTTGAATTTGAGTCAATTTGGGGTGTTTGACAAAGGATTGACAGGTTCAGCGCTGTGAGATTCGACCATGGTCGATCAACTGTGCGCCGAATCGTCCATAATCTTTAAAAAAATAAAAAAAAACCAAATTTCAGTAAGGGTTTTTGGTCTTTTCACACCAAAAAGGGGATTCTAGTGAGTAGCTAGGGGGTTGTACGAAGCATGGGCCTCTTCCAATATCTATTTTTAGTCCAATCCATTTTTGTTAAAGCCCAATTCTAGGTTAAATTATAGTTTTGGTCTCTTTATTTTTAAAAATTCAAATATTTGGTTTTCCTATTTTAAATTTCAGACATTATTCTCCCTATTTTAAAAAATAGACATTTAGTCCAAAAAGTGAAATCTTATTTTTTACTGCTTTGGAGATTTGTTAAAAAAAGGTGACGCAGCAGATGACATAAAAATAATTTAAAAAAGTTAATTTTTAACTTTTTAATTAAAAAAAGAATTAATTTTTAACATATTTTTTTAAAATTTTTGATTAAAAATTAATATTTTTTTTAATTTTTTTAAAAATTTAAATTAAATTTTCAATTCGTGTTTAAATTAAGTTTTTTAAAATTTTTAAATTAAAATTATTTTACTTTTTTTAAAAAAATATTAGTTGAAAAATTAACTTTTACTTTTTAATTAAAAAACTAATTTTTTTTTTGGTTTAAATATTTTATAAATTTTAAAAACTAAAAAAAAGTAAATACTAAAAATTTAATTTAACCTTTTTAAAAAACTTAATACCTATCGCCACAAGTAACACCTAATACAGTAGTAGTACAAAAGTTAATTATAGTAGTAACAAATTAATTATAATAAAGCTAATTACAATAATTAATATGATGTGGCACAAGTGATAGGTTTTTGAATCTTTTAATTATTTGGTCTTGGTCGATTCTTTGTCGGTGCGTATGGAAAAACATTTGTAGGAGAAATTAATCATTTAAATGAATCTTCAATACCTCAAAGAGTTAGTCTCCGCAATGAGCGTGAATGATACCTTGATTGAAAAAAAAATTACAATAACAAAATAATTTATCAAACGTGATGCCGCGATGGTGTATATCCACCGCTCATGTGCAGGAAATCACTCAAACCTGCCCAAATAGTTTTAACCTAAAAACACTAACGAATTTAAGAGTTCCAATTAATGTAAAAGAAAAACACTAACATAAATTTTTTTAAGCTATATTTATCATTTTGACAATATTTATTTCACATATATAGTAAAATTTAATTAGATGGATACAAACTCATTATACAATATGATGGAGAGTTTTTTGTTTTGTTTTGACAAGTATACAGTATGATGGAGTTAATAATATAACAATAAAACTTAGAATATATAAGTGAAAGAAAGGAGTCAAGATTACTTCTCTCTATTTATTACTATATATTTAGGGTGTTAGGGGTAAGTGTGTAACAAAAATATTTAGACCTACCAACATGATGTGGCAAAAGTGGTAGATACTCGGGTCTCTTAATCATTTGGTCATAGGTTTGATCTCTGAATAGCGTGTATGAAAAAATATTTGTTGGAAGATAGTTTTGTTTACCAAAAAAAATATTTAGACATTGATAAATGAAGATGATATTTACTTCTAACAAAGAATGATCCTTTGCTTTCTTGTTTGTCCAAATGAAAAAAAAAAACACGTTTTTTTGTGGCGGTTAGATTAAATCCATTTGTTGCTTACCTTTTCACTGTTCACTCCAAGAGTAGACTTTTAAATTTGGAATTGTGATAATAAAATATTAAATGGGGTCTAAATATTAAGTGAGTAAAGATCCTTTACATTTATCAAGGTCTAAATATATTTTATACGCCTAAAACTATGATAATGGAGAGAAATAATAGATAGAAGTAATAGAGAGGATCTTGACTCAAAAGGAAGGTTGATTTATTTTTTGACAAAGTAGGTTGATTTTTAATATGAGAAAGTTTTTCTTTGTGCAAGAAAGTAATGATATCATCATTCACGACAAAAAAAAAATGATATCATCATTGATTTACACAAAAATAATTCTATGGACTAGATCATAGAATGGTTACCTCACTTGAGCTTTTAAGTACATCATTAATTATTTACAAAATTGGTCCTGAAGGCTTTTTTTTTTTTCGATAAGCAAAGTTGTATTGAAAGGATCATCATGGGTGCTCAACAACAATTACAAAGATGGGATCATAAGTTATTTATACAAGAAAGATTATTATGCCACCATAAAGATGGAGAGCAACTAGAATTCCTTCCCACCCCATAAAATGAACACCAAGAAAAAAACTTCACCTGGGCCACTAACGAATCAACTATACCCCTGTAAAACATAGCTAAAGATACCAACAAGTGGTCAACCAATAAATATGTTTGATCCTCTTCGCCTTCTTACTAATACAGATCTCGCTGTAGTTTAGAAAATGATCAACGAAAGTAGAAGGACAAGGCAGGTGAACATTCAGCCAACGACCAATCTCTCCCCATACCATCATTGAAAATTCACAACCCAAAAACAAGTGGTGAGAATCCTCAATGTGAGTCCTACAAAGAACGCAAGCCGCATCCTCTTCCGAGTGAATAACACGGCGTTTAAGTAACACGGACCGAACATGTAAGGAATTGTTGAAAATTCTCCACCCAAACAACAAGATCTTTGCTGGAATTGGTGTCCTCCAAAGCACTTTCAACTCGGGTCGCAGAGAGCGATCGCCCGATGTTGTCTGCGGTCGACGCTTGGTCAGCTTGCGAAAGAAAAACATAGTAGGATCGGACCGAGAATGAATTAACCGGATCAACATACCAACACCATCGGTCAGCCACGCCACGGGCCAGATGAACATCTTGCAAAATCAACAACAACTCATTAGCGTCAACACCGTATACATGTGCAAAAAAAAGAGAAGTTCCACTGTCAATGGTCATCACACCAAGTTCCTAAATTCACCAGCCTCACATTTTTAATGATGCAATTGTTAAAAATATTGCCGAAATAAAGCTTCAACGAGCATTGCCCAAGTGAGTAATGCAATTTGAAAAAAAAGTGTACCAAAATACGAATTCAGATAGAATACGAAAGGAATTAATACTCGTATAAAATATTTATATTTTTTATTTTAAATTAAGTTTAGTGGTACACGCGTATAATATATTTAATTTAAAATAATAATAAAATATTATACGAGTAATCCTTTCGTATCCCATATGTATTCGTATTTTGGTACACATTTTTTTGGTTCAAATAGCATTACTCTTGCCCAAGTCAACGATGGTGCTAGAAATCGACACCGCAACCGTCTCCTAACCTACAATTGATTCAAACTAAGTTTATTTTTGGTTAAAATGCTCCCGAGGTCCCTTAACTTAATTTTAGGTAATGATTTAGTCTTTTATCTTTTTTTTGTCTCAAATCAGTCCTTTAAGTTTCAGAATGTTAGCAACATTAACCTTTTTTACAGATTCCATTCAACTCCGTTAAAAAAATGCTTAGTTGTTAGTTACAGTACTTAAGGTGTCTTTCTGTTTTTTAGTGTGCCAATTTTTTTAACAACAGAGCCTATGCCAAAAATATTTTTGCGTGTCCTTATTCTTTATTATTTTTTTTTTTTTAAAATGCATCTTTTCTCTTTTTTATTTTATTTAAACTTTGGGCATAATTTTTTTTGTGATTTTTTTTAGTCACCGTCACATATAAAGTAATTAACTTATGATTGGGACTTTTTATAATAAAAATATTGAAAACAAATATTATTTTTGTAAACAAATTTAAATGGAAAACATAAATAGTTCAACTCACACTCTATGCTGGATGTTTGAAACTTGGATATATAGTAACTTTGAAATTAATTAGTGATTAAGAAACTAACTTTTATAGTTATCACTTATTGGCCGGTGACTTAACTAAACTTAATTAAGACAAAGTTTTAAAGAATGAATAAATATTTGGATGATCAAACCGTGCCCTTGAAATATTTGGTGAGTGAGAGTGCATAGTCTTAAGGAGGTGCTGATGATTTTTATTTGTTTAGACAAAAAGAGGGGACCACACGTCAACAAAAAGAAAAGAAGAGGGGACCATGTGAGGGAAGACCAGAGAGCATATAGAACATAGAGAGAGAGCATAGAGATAGAGATAGAGATAGAGAGAGATGATGCCACCAACTGCCATATATGTATATATATCTGAGTGTTGAAGTAAGTCACGCATTTCCGTTTTAGAGTAGCGTGTCTCTCTATCAAGGTCATTGGGTCAATGTGAAAACATTGTAACCATGTGTGAGAAAATTATGAGGATAATTTATATTTTGTCCTATTGCATAGTTTTTGCTTTCCCCAATTCTCTTTTAGCAAAAACGATATTATATATTGAAATCGACGGCTAGAATGATGATTGGTGGGAAGCTATCCGAAAACTAAAAAAAAAAAAAACCATAACTACACAAGATGTTTAGAAAAAGACTTTGGAATTTGAAAGGCAATTGTTTATATATAGATCTATTTCTTACTTAATTACAACTTCCACACTTCACTTAACCTTGAGTCATCTTAATTAACTAACTTAGTTATTCTGTTAGTTATCTAAACAGAATTTGTTTTAAAACCTTAATCACTTAGTTATTGACAAATCGCTGGAGAAACACCTTGACACTTTATTTACATGTGAATTTTTTGGTCTCTCATATCTCTAGAGAAGCAAACAATTGCGCAGATGAATTAGTTGTTTTTGGTCTAGTTGGTAAAACTTATTCTTGGTGAAGTTTGCCTCCGAGCTTCATCTTATACGATTTTAGTCATAATTAATTAAAAGGCAGAGTCTTCCCTTTTCAGATTCAGATAATTTATCCTTAGGGTTTGGTCTCATAGATTTTCTTTTTTACGCCGTAATTTTGCTTCATACGCTTGTTGTTTGTTTTCCAGACAAGCGTTTTGACCTAGTCCTCCATTGGTCTTTTCTGTATTTCATCTTTTTACTTCTTTTTAATAAAATAAGGTAGAGTTCTCTTTTCTAAAAAAAAAGATTTTCCATTTCAATGGAATCATTTTCCAATTCAGAGCATTTCTCTTCATTCAGAAACTGTTAGCATAATATGGTATCAGTATCATACCACCAGATGAATAACCGTGGCAACTCTGAAGAGGAGCAGTTATGACATGTCTGCCTCAAGAATTAACATGATAATTACAAATTTATATTTGTGGCTTATCTAAAAAAACAAATTCATATTTGTGCCACATAAATTAAATCATAGTCAAATCAATCGACCGAGTGGTAAAACAGTAAATGCAAAAAAAGTGTTGAAACACACTCACACACACACACACATGCATAACCATGAGCTAATCCAATGACCGGCCAGTCCCTCTCTCTTTTGCAAAAGACTTTTCCAAGTTAAGTGTTCGGGGAAAACGATCGCCGTCGGCAAATCCTCAAGAGGATCCGTGTGACTCCATCCCCACTCTCCATAGAACCCTCAGGGTCGTCCGTAGCTGATGGACTAGAGGATACCTCCATCGCCCAGACCCCATCATGGGATGCCACGTTGAGACCCTCCGCCAAAAGAAGACAATGGACTTGGGATGGACGACAAGCTGCAGCCCACCTTGATGAAGCAGAACACGTCGAGTTCTCTGAACATTCTCGAAGGAAGACAAAGGAATGCCCAACAAATATTCACAGTTCCCGCAGATCATAGACTCTCACCTCGAGCTCCCTGACACTCTCATTGCACTCCAAAGAGCTTGCGAGAGTGTTCAGAAAACTCGAGAAAAGAAATCCGGTGTCAATGCAAAAATTATAGAATATCAAAGAAACTGCATAAAATGTAATAAATACCTACTCATGTAAGAAATATTTGCAAAGTGGACCAACTGCATAATCCTAGAGTTAGGAAAAGTTAAGAGAATACAAAAATTGATTAGAGGATGCATTTTAATTAACTTATTGATTTTCAGTAAAAAAAATTAACATATTGATTTATTGTTCATTAAGCTAGAGTTAGTAATAAAAGTTGAAGAATAGAAAATTAGAGCATGCATTTCCCACATTAGACAAACCACACATGGTTGCTGTGTAAACTTCTTGTGATAAGTTTACCCTTTGCCACTCTTATATAGTTTTTTGGTAAAGTTTATCCCCATCTCTTATATGGGTAATTGATTTAAACTGCATTAACAAAAAGTAGAAAACTGTGTTTGTAGTCTATCATCTGTTAAAAAAGTAGAAAACTTTTTGTCCAACCCTCTGTTGTTCATATGGGTTGGAAAAAGCTCTTTGGAAATAACGTAATCACTCAGATTGCAGACTAATCCAAAAAACCAAGGCCATTTCATTAAATTATTATTAGAATAAAAAATAAATCTTACTTTGATTCAATAAATTAATTAATTAGTGCAATAAACTATTAAAGAGAATTTTATTTGCAAAAAAAAACTGTTAAAGAGAATTTTCAATATCTTATTAGCATCATTTTATGAGTTACTTGGTTGCAGCGATCGGATCCAATGTCCCAAGTATAGTGACTGCGCCTATAAATAGAACGACACCCCTCCATTTTCAGGTAAGATTCATTTTCTAGCATACCTCTCCACTTCTCTTGTTTACTTAAGCATCAGAGTACTTGCAGGTACCACCCCCCGGCGTGCTCAACATCAACTACCTCGACTGCTACCTCGGCAGGTTCAAACTATTATTGGACGCATCCGAACTACTACTTCAACTGTCTGAAGCACTTATTCAAATACCCCGGTTTAATCTTCATTTGAGATCCAGGTACTGATCATTGGCGACCACAGTGGGAGAATAATCACTTGCTTTTGTATTCTTCCAAATTCTCGTCTCTTAACTTCAATCTTCATAGCCCCAAAGGGACTTGGTCCACCAGACCTCAATTCCGGTTACAAGACCCCAAAGGGACACGCTGGGCAAGTTTGATGTGCTCCTTGACTTTGTTGTGCATATCGGCAAGTTTCTTTTTCAGAGATGCCTGCTTTTTCAACGTGGTCTTTAAGGACCGGTTCTGCTTAGAAAGTTCTAAAAGATTACGGTCCCGGTAAATTTTCAGTTCGTGTGTTGTACGTATTATATCGCCTTCTAGAAAATTATTATGGGCTTTGAATTCGAATATCTTACCTCGGAGGCGGGAGGAAGAGTTCTCAGCAATCTGCTCTTGCAGCCTCTTGAATGTCTCTTCGCCGAGTCTGGCAACCTTTAAGCAAACTCAGAAGTCGTCCAAAGAGAGCTTGTCTTGGCTCTTTGGGTCGTTTGGTTTTGTTTTCTTTTGTAAGGAAATATGATTTTTCAATTTTACCTAAAGGACCTTGATACCAGAGTTTTTTATGAAGTCAAGATTAAATTTTCAATAATTTAGTCTATTTGCTAATAATCTGGTTCGTATTTTAAGGAATAATTTTTTTTCAATTTATTAATATTTCTAAAAATTTATCTTGTGTTCTATTAGATGCTTATTTTTTTCTTCTTTATGGGTATATTTGTACATTTTTCACTTGTTAACATAAGGTCATTTTTGACATTTGACAAAAATACTTGTTTCTATTAAATCAATTAAGAGAATACAAAGTTTAACATCCTTTTCTCTCACTTTCACTCGAACTCTTTCCTTCAACAAACTTTCTTTACATTTTCTTTCATCCAACGAACCAAGAATTTGAATAGGTGAACCAATATTTTGATTTTACGCCGACCCAAGAATATAATCGGCGACAATCTATATATATATATATATATATATATATATATATATATATATATATATATATATATATATATATGGCTTCTAGGGATGAAGAACTAGTCGATAATATGTTTGGTGTGAAGTTGGTACCCCGTATCATTTAACTATTATAGGACCCTAGTGTTTACTAAACACGCGTACACGTGACAAGCTAGTCAAACACATTTAGTCAAATCCGCTTATCCGCTCAAACACTACTTCAAATAGCGTTTCAAAGAAGGCTAAACTCTACCCAAAAAATGCTAAACACTAGTGTTTACCGAGCACATATACTCGCCACATGCTAGTCAAATACGCTAGTCTCATTCGGTATCTGCTCAAACACAACTTCAAATAGCGTTTCAAAGAAAGCTAAACGCTACCCAAAAAATGCTAAACGCTAGTGCTTACCGAGCACACATACTCGTCACCTGGTAGTCAAATACGCTAGTCTCATTCGGCATCTGCTCAAACGCTACTTCAATTAGCGTTTACAAAAAATCAAAATGTTATCCAAAAAAAATACTAAATACTAGTGATTAACGAACACACGTAATCGCACCGCTAATAAATACATTTAATGATCTGTTATTTATTAGCGAATTGGACACGCCAAATAGAAAAGAAGTAAAAAGGTTTTGAAAGAAAAAAGAAAAAAACCTAAAAAGGGAAAGGCGCGTATAGGTGTAGAGAGAAAGAGTGAGAGTACATAACAGAACAGAAAAGGTGTAAGCTTGAATCTCTCCTAACACTACTACCTCCTCAAAACTACTCACTCCATTTTCTTTGCCATCCAAAAAAACTTCACTCAAATCTCTCCTATTATTAATTTAACCACACACAGAGACACCAATTTTACCTCCAAAAAAACAAGTTCTTGATCACTTTCACAACCATTCTCCTTTTCATCTCCCTCATCTATCCATTCTAATTCAAGCATTCCATCCCAATTAAGCTTCAAGCTTCCATTTTTACAAAAAACCAAGGTAAGCAATTACTCTGTTTTAGTTGTATACATGTGTGTAGTGTACAATAACCTACTAATAAATAAAAATGATTCCTTTTCAGAGCCACTTTTTGAGCTTGCTTGCTTTCTTTGTTTTTCCTCTAATCTTGTTCCTTGATCTTCAAAATGTGTTACTTAGTTTCAAATATTTTTTCTCAATCTTTGTCAAAAGCATGGTTGGTGTTGCGTGGCTTCACAATCAATTCCATATTCACCATACCTCAAGTAGTCCTTAATGTTATAAGCATTCTTCATTAATCTTGTTTCTTACCTTTTTCAGATCGTCGAAGAGGAAGAAGGTTTCAGCATAAAGGATTAGATTAATTAATTGTGTGTGGCCTTGATTATTGGCGTCGAGTTGATCAAGACCATGTTTGCTCCTTTTGCAAAACAAGGGGTTTACGTTAAAAAGTTCAGGTTCAATGTTAGTGAATTAAACGGGGAAGTGAAGGAGCTGAAGGCCATAAGAGAAAGAATGCGACAAATGATTGCAAAAGAGGAGATAAAAGGGAGAAAATTGTATCCAGACATAGGAGACTGGTTGCAAGATGTGGAGGATGTTATTAAAACAGCAGATCAGATTCTGGAAGATCCTCACATCAAAGTAAAGGTGGGTTACTTAGCCAAATTAATCTTCAAATGCTTCCCCTGTGGTTTTACCACACGACACAAGTTAAGTAGTAAAGCGGTCAAAACCAGGGAAGTTGTGCTCAAACTGCAAAGCCAAGGGAAATGGAGATTACAAGAAGGTGGAGAAGGAATAGGGTATATTGCTTCTCCAACAACAGTAGCTGTTTCCGCTCGAGAAGAAGAGGCGCCTGAAATAGAGGAGCTGGAACCTCTTGTTCTAACAAGGGCTCCTCCTGCTGTAATAGCATCAACATCATCTGCTGAAGAAAGAAGACCAAAGGACCACTGAGGGAGAAGATTGTGGAGGTATAATTTAAACTTATATTAATTAGTTCTCAAATAAGTGGTGTATTCTTTGACTGACTTATAGGTTAATAATTTATGTAGGATTTTTTCTATGGTCATGAAAGTTGATTGTGAAAGGTAAAACCATTAAGAATGAAGCTTAATTATTCTGTTCTGCAAAATTCTGATGTGTTTGTGCTTGATGTGTTTGATTTACTAGTTAAATTTATTCTGTTCTGCAAAATAGAGAGTTATATATATTTTGGTGTCATTAATTCTTGATTTAGTTGTTGTATGAAGGACATATTCAAACTTTGTTGAATTATTATTTCCTAATGCTATGAACTTGACATTGGTACAAAATGTTGGAATTGGTTTATATTGTGTAAATTAATGAACTTGACATTGGTAACTTTTTGTCTTATAGGTACCAAATGTTGGAAGTGAGACTTGATCACCAAACATTGTTAGAAGATCATCATCAGATAGATGGAAATTTAGCATATGACTTATTAAGGATATTTAGCAAACTTGGACTTATTATATATGTAACTTTTGAAGTGTTAAACACATGTTTTTGTGCTAGCTAGCTACTTATTACATTGACGACTATATCAAACTTGTTTAAGATTTTTATCACTCTTTGACTGACTTATTATTATTATTATTATGTAACTTTTGAATTGTTAAACATGTGTGTGTCTTTTTGGTTGATAATGTCTAAAATATATATGTTGTTGTCTATCTATCTATCTATCTCCAGTAGAACAGAAGAATGGCAGGCACTACAACAAAAAAATGCCATATGCCGACGACGCTCAGTTTTAGCCACGGCTCGCTCATTTAGAAGGCATACCTTGATGAAAATGGAACGATTAGAGAGTGTGAGAGGAGGCGAAAATAACCCAGCAACTCTTGAGAGTGTTAGTGGAGAAGATTGAGTGAGAGATTGGGTGAGATTGAGTAATTTGGGAGAAGGTGAGTGAGAGGGAGAGTGAAGGTTAGGGTTCGAAGGAGGGAGAGTGAAGGGAGGGGAGGGGTGTGGGTTTTTTTTTTTTTTTTTAAATTGGGGGTAAATTAGGAATTTAGAAATTGAAGGGGTGTGTTAAAGTAGGAGGGGGTGTGGGAAAAGTAAAAGCCATACTTTATTATTGCGATTCATTCATTTTTCGTTTTAAGTCTTAATAATAAGTGTCATTTACTCACATACATCTGTTTAGCCTAGTAGGTCCACACAAAATCCCTAATCATCCCGCTAAATCCCTAATTCGTTGCAATCATTGGTTAAACACGATTTGGTTCAAAAATTCTGACGCCATTGTCAACCTCTTGAGCACGTTGTTGCCAGAGAAGAAGTAGAAGGAGCAAGCTTCATCGTATTCCTCTGGTAATGGTAATAATGCCACTGTGATCTGATCTCTTGTTTCTTATGACTTGTTTTGTTTTGAGAGAGAGAGAGAGAGGGTATTGACTATTAATTGAATTTGTGATTCTGTGCTATTCCATTTATTTAAATTCCAAACCTTTTTCTTTTTGTTTCTCTAACTCATTCATAACAACCTTTCATAGACTAATGTAACTTGATGTGACATTTTTTGGCTGACTTATGCTAAGTTTTGGGATTAGGATGAAGGTCTAACAATCAAATTATTTATGAAGTAAGATAGGATAGGATAGGCCTCTTGATGTTTGTAAGTAAGAACTTCCTCTGCAGCCATTATAAGTAGCTATAATATTAATTTATGAAGTATTTTTATTTTAAACACTATTTACCTCTCTCTCAGTCCCTCTCTTTACTCAAGATTGAAAGTTCAGAGAAAAGAGAAGTGCCTTGTTTATTTCCCATCTCATTCTCCCTTTAGTATAAAATTAAGTTGTTAACTAGCATTGGCATTAAGGATCACTGTAAATCATGATGTCTAGTAGTTCGATTAGTCAACTTAAAAATCATATGTTGATGCTAGCAGGATATGTGCGATCGAAATGGGTTTCATGAGCACGACACGTTTATAATATCATATGTGATTTATGCTTGTGCAGGTTTGGCAACTTTGATTCAAGTGCATGTTTGTCTTCATTCTGCTCATAGTTTGAAATTGATAGCTTCTTCTATTTGTCTTCAATTTCATATTTTGGTTGATCTGTATGCATTGGGATTTTGTTGAGAGTTCCAGTTAAAACTAGACGATACTTTACTTTTTGCTAAGATTCTTATGACTGTACTGATATGCCTCATGGGAAAGCAGTTGTTCATCATAATATAGGCATTTGTATGTATCTTATTGTGAATTGTGAATTTTTTGCTACTTGTGATGCTTATATTTTTGTTGTTTTCTTCAACCATATTGTTATAGAATTCTATGGCATTGGTGTTTGATGATGATCCCATCCCATCTGTTAATTAGGCCATTCAATTCGTATCATTTTCATTTATTGTTGAACATGCTAAACATGTGCTTATTGCAAATGGCCGTGCTTGGGGATAAAGTTTGCATCCTAGAGACAACTCTACTATTCTTTGTTTGAAAGAATCTTTGAATGAGCGAGAAAATAAACGAATATGTGATAAATAATTATGAGAGGTATAGAGATTAGAGACAACATTGAAAACTAGAAAGATATAGAGATTAGAGACCAATATACCCAAGATAGTAACTCAGTAGGTGTGTTGGGCAACTCAAGTACCCAAGATAGTTACTTTGTTGTTATACCCTCAGAAGATTGTTTTTTTCGTACTTTAATCGACAATTATATTTGCAGTCAGTTGGATTCACTGGTGCAACAGGTTTCATTCTCGCCTTCTTATGGTTAATCTCATTTGGCTTGGCACTTGGGATTCATCTATATCGTTGATGGGGGGGGATTAACATCAAGGACAAAGGATCAAATCATTCGCAGAGGATTTGTCTTATACTGCTAATAATGTGCACGGTTGCTGTTGCGTAAGACTTTTTTTACTTTATTATATAATAATAATCCTCTGCCTTTTATCTTCTTCTCCAGATGCTTTATTTCCTCAAAATCTCACTTTGTCCTCTTCATCTGAGATACAAACAGCTTGTCATATAATAATAATACGTTTTTTCATGATAATTGCTTACTTTATTTTAATGTTCTTCTCTATTTGTAACTTTAAATCTAAAACATTTACAATAGTTTTCCATGAAAAAGACCAAACTCAATTGTAATTTGGGAAAAACATCATTTTATTGATTGGAATTTCGAGAAACAGTTTTAGTTTTCATGCTGCACAAGTGAAATTTCAAATTTCTATAATGCTTTATTCATTCTCAAATTTAAACATACCCTGTTCACTCAATTACATAGGACTGGACGTATCCTCTTTTCTGTTGGGCAAGATAATTTGTCAATGCAGACTCTAAGGAATGCAGAGTATCTCTCCCTTGCAAAAACTATCAATGTTACCCGGATACTTCTTCCATCTAATGTCATGGATGATATTGACAAGTTGAATGCTGCAGCAGAGACACTTTCTGAAAAGACAAATGAAAATTCTGTTAACATTAGAATAGTCTTCAATAAAGTGTGTATGCTATCATAAAATTGAGAACTCTTAATTCTGGATTTTAATATTCCAACCATGTATGATGCTAAAAGTTGCACATTTTGTAGGCGTCTGTCTGGCTTTGTTTGTTGTGGCAGTAGTGATGCTTCTCTTGGCTCTAACTGGATTAGGTATGTGGTGATCATAATTCATAACCTCTTAAATAAGTTCAGCTAACTATATATTTATTTATATTCTAAAACTCTTGGTTGGCCTCCTTGCAAATTAGAAACTGTGTTTCCATCTTATGTACTCATGTAGCTAGAAGTTATATTTTGGAACATAACTTGAAAGATTTGGCCGGCCTGCGTTATTGACTCACTTGATTCCTTTCAAGCTCTGTTGTTTGAAAGTAATATTGATTGTGAAGTATTGGAAGAGTTTTTCTCTCCTCATGAAGGGTAACACAATTCTTTTGAGTCAGTTCTTTTCTGGGTGCTAAATCATTGTACAAGAGTAGACCGAATGTATGTCTCTAATAAGAAAACTTAAAGTTTCATTTGTGTACTCAACATGCCAAATGTTGTGACTGAAGACGATGGGTCAATCAGAGAGTTCTGTTTACAAACATCTTCATTAATATTTTCCACTGCTTCTAGTTCGTTTAAGCTGCATTCTGTTGCCATGGAACCACTAGACATGCATCTTAGTCATTGATGAAGCTGCACAATTGAAGGAATGTGAATCGACCATTCCCCTACTACTTCCAAACACAAACCATGCCATTCTTGTTGGAGATGAACGTCAACTGCCAGCAATGGTCGTAAGTCCAGTATGTATTCATTCTAAATGTTTTCTATAGTAAATTTAGTATCCCTGGCACTATGTCGTCACTAATGTTAGAAAGTTCTCCATTGCCAATTAATATTAATGCTTGTCCATGGTGTCTCTTAGGTTTCTTCTGGAGTTGGTTTTGGGAGAAGCTTATTTCAGAGACTGAGATTATTGGGTCATCCAAATCACTTCCTCAATATCCAGTACAGGATGCATCTGGCAATAAGTTTCTTTCCAAATTCACATTTCTATTTGAACCAAATTCTTGATGCTCCAAATGTTATGAGAGAGAACTACAGAAAACAATATCTCCCTGGGCCAATGTTTGGCCCATATTCCTTTATAAATATTGTTGGTGGCAGCGAAGAGTTTGATGATGCTGCCGCAAAGATATAGTTGAAGGGACAGTTGTGATCAAAATAATTAAAAATTGTTTTAAAGGTTTGTGTCTGTGTATACTGTATAAGCATATGAATCCTCTGTTGGTTCACTATGTTTTTGCATTTTCTTATTCCTTGCATTTTCATTATTTCACTAGAAGTATCGGTAGTATTGCTGATCATGTATTTATAAAGTGATAATCTTTGTTGGGAAAATAATTATGTTTAATTAATTTAATTTGTTTCTGTTACTAGTACAAATGCACAAAAAATGGACAGAAAGGTACATATAAAAATGTGGAATATACTAAATGCTATGCATGCTTTGTCTAATACTTGGTTAATGTGCACATAATTTCCAATAGTAATATATATGCTTCCTGCTTTTTTCTTGAATGCAGCATGGCTTGACTCAAAGGAGAACTTCAGTATAGGGGAAGAAAGATAAGAACAATGATACAGTTCACCAAGGAGTTTGTGCACATAATTTCTAATAGTAATATATATGTTTTTAATTTGAAAGATATATGATGTATTGTCTCAATTGATAGTTGTATGTAATTGTGATTTAGGTTTTAATTGACTTAAGGTGTATTATCAATATATCTTTTATATGTTAATCTTATGAATAATAGATTCAAACTATTTATTTTCTACTATGTTAATATTATAATTTATAGTTGCTATAAAACAGTTTAATTTAATAAAAGAAATTCCTTTTAATTCAGCAATAGTAAGCCACTTTTAATTCAAGAAAAAAATAAAAAATAAAAATCACTTTTAGTGACGTGCAGAACCGTAGGTAGAAGCAAAAATTAGAGCTACTGTGAAGGATATAGTGACAGTCAGAACCGTAGGTAAAGGTATTTGAGCGCGCGAAAACTTTTACCCACGGACACAAAAGCGTGGTTAGACGTCTTATGTTCTAAGGAAAAAGTGGTGGGGGAGAGGTTAAAGTGACTTTTACCCACGGACATTTGACATTTAGTGATGGTTTTTGTCCGTAGGGAAAATTCAAATTTCTTGTAGTACCTGCACAACACCTTTCTTTCTTGTTCTTCCTCCACAATATCTCCAAGTTCACTTGCCAAGTAATTATATGCAGATTTAGCTGTGTAATTCGTAGATGTATCCTTGATCCACACCCACGAATCTTCTTTAAATCTCGCCGGACAGATCGTTCTTAAAGTATCCACCAGCTGCTGCACTTCTGTTGCAGCTTCCTCACTCATTTCGCTGCTCCACTGCATTTGCCATGACCATCTATCTACTTCCCAAACGCCCGCACCAGCCACCGAAATGTTTTTGTCTACTGCCACCGAATACGCATTTGAGAAGACCTCCATAAAAGGTTCAGAATCGCACCATATATGCTGCCAGAAACTTACCTTATTCCCATCTCCCAACTTCAATTTAACCGAGTTAGTCCACCACTTGTGCTTTACCGAATTCTCTCCGTCTATACCTTTAATGTCCTTCCACCAAACCGATCTATGCTTTTTAGATAACAACCCTCCAGCCCCATACAAACACTCCAACAATCTATTCCATTCACCCTCTGTTTCGGTAAGAATCCTCCACCTCCACTTTCCAAGTAAAGATAAATTAAACCACTCCAAATTCTTGATGCCTAAACCTCCTTGTTTCTTTGAAGAACAAATTTTCCTCCAACTCACCCAAGCCATCTTCCGTTCTTCACCCGATCCACCCCATAAAAAATTCCTTTGGATTTGGACCATCTCCTTTACCACCTTTCTAGGAGCTTTAAAGAATGAGAAATAATACACCAGAAGACTTGTCAATACCGAGTTAATCAACGTAATCCTACCGGCCATTGACAATTGCCTAATCCCCCAAATAGACAAACGATCTCTTAATTTTTTTACCACCGGTTTCCAAGTTACACTCAACCTTGGATTTGCACCTATGGGAATTCCAAGAAAGTTTAATGGTAGATCACCCTTCTTACAATACAAAAACTTTGTAGCTCTCTCTATTTTCTCCTCTTCCACATTCACGCCGATCAAGAAACTCTTAGAGAAAATGAATTTTAGGCCCGACACCATCTCAGACAATCTAAGCACCGCCTTCATACACCAAATATCCCCCCTTGAGTTTTTTCACAAAATAAGAGTATCATCCGCGTATTGTAGAATAGGGAATCTTACCACCAGATGAACTATGTCCAAATAATCTTTCTCCACACAATTATTTACTAGCCCCCGAAAGACCTTCGGCCACAATAAGGAACAAGAAGGGGGCAAGCGGGTCTCCTTGCCTTAACCCCCTTTCCATAGAAAACTCCACGGTCGGGCTTCCATTAACTAGCACCGACACCGAGCCACTAAAAATACAAGCTTTCATCCATAACCTCCATTTATCGCTAAACCCCATCCTCAACATCATATAATCAAGAAAGCTCAAACTTACCAAATCGTAAGCCTTTTCAAAATCCACTTTTTGCATGTACAAAGGCCACCTCTTCTTCTTCACCCAGTTGATAATCTCATTTGCTACCACCACCCCATCAAGAATTTGTCTACCTTTAAGAAAGGCCGATTGAGACTTGGAAATTACCCCGTCTAAAACCACTTTAAGCCTTGAGGCCAACACCTTGGCGATAATCTTGTAAATACATCCAATTAAAGAAATTAGCCTAAAATCATTTAGTCCTTGTGGATTCTTCTTCTTACCAATCAACGCAACAAAAGAAGAAGTAAAAGCTCTTGGAAGTTTGCCATTGAAATGGAATTGAGTCAAAACGCCAAATATATCCTCTTTTATCGTCTCCCAACAATTTTTGATAAATTTAAAATTAAAACCGTCCAGCCCCAGGCTCTTATCCCCTTCACAACTCCACATCGCTTCTTTAACTTCCTCCATGGTAAACACTTGTGTCATCTTATCCGCCTCATTTCCCGAAATGTTGTTGAAGTGAACCCCATCTAGAGTTGGTCTATGAAACCCTTCCTCTTTAAATTTTGCACTAAAGTGTCTCCTCACCTCATCCTTAACTTCATCCACCTCACTCAACCACCTTCCTCCCACCTTAATCATTTCTATTTGATTTCTCCTTTGTCTCAATTTAAGTGAATTGTGGAAGTACTTCGTGTTCCCATCGGTTGTATCCACTTTTCTCTTGACTTTTGTGCCATCAAACTCTACTTCTTATGTAACTCCCTCCAAAACTCCTTATTCAATCCCCTCCATTTCTCTTCAACCCAATCGGACACATCATTCACCCCTTCCTCCATCACATTTAATTCCTTCACTATATTATCAATACTTAGATCCACCGTGCCATACACCTCCTTATTCCACTTCTTTAAGCTTTCTTTTACATACTTGAGTTTTTCTTTTACTATATGCGCCATCCACCCCTCAACCTTATACTCCATCCATTTTACTTCCATGAACTCTTTGCCTCCTTCATGATCCAACCACCCATTGATAAACTTGAATGGCTTTGGTCCCCAAATTTTGTTAGGGGACACTAACCACACCGGGCAATGATCCGACACCTCCCTCTCTCCAACCCATTGTGCCTTGATCTTCCAACACTCTATCAATTCTTGAGCCAATAAAATTTTGTCTATTCTGCTAGCAGCCACCCCGTTTGGTTGGTACCAAGTGTATCTCTTCCCCAGTCTAGAAGGCTCCACTACCCTCATTTCAGCCATGAAGAACTTAAAATCTTCCGCCTCAACACTACTAAACCTCATTCTTCTACCTCTCCTATCACTCCTACTAGTAAGCGTATTAAAGTCAACCCCCACTACCCACAAGCTTGGATTCATCCTGTTTTTTTCGGCCAGTAAATTTGACCACAACTCCATTTTTCTTTCGAATTGCGCATCCCGAGTACACATTCACCAAGTAGATTGTTTTGTTTCCTAGCTGCATTGTCAAGCTAATGTAGTTAGGGTTAGAGAAATAAAAAAGAAGATCAAAGATACATTTGCGCCAAACTGTCAAGAGTCCACCGGAGAGACCATTTGAAGACTGAGCAAGCCACTCCTAATCATCACCATCCCACAATCTCTTAACTACTGCTTCTTCCACCTCAATTCTTTTTGTTTGGCAATACTGCCAATCCCCCTCAAGTTTAAGGTGACAATCTTCATTGAGCATCGGTGGATGTCTCCTTCTTTCCATTCCTTTCCTTGTCTCTACTCTCAAGTTCATTTATTTTATCAATGTAGGTGCCATCATCACCATCTCCAGTAACCCCAATCTCCTTCGCCATTTTCCAAATTTTTTCCGCCTTTGACAAAGTTACATCCGCCCAAATACTACTTTCATTTTCAACAACAAACTGAGAACTATTTCCACCATCACCAATCGATCCATTTGAGATCCAATCTCTATAGGGGAAAGATATGGAAGAGGTGGTAAATCAATCACCAACAAAAAGTCTTGATGTGGGTTGGCCACGGTATTGGAGGGAGAAACCAATTCTTGGTCAGCAAGGGGGGACGTATAACCAGCAGAAGGGGGTGCAGGAAGCGAAATAGGAGGGAACGCAAAAGCTGGGATAGGACCAATAGGCAAAGAAGAGGGAGAAATGGGCTCGGTTGCTGGGATTGGGAGGGTGGAGATAGGAGAGGCAGGGCCAGGGTCAGGGTCAAAAGAAGGGAACAAGATTGGGCCAGAGGAATCACTAAGCGCATGGTCCGACGAGCTGGTGATAAGGTTATTGGGTTGCTTTATGGAATTGGGCTCAAATACTGGGCTGGAAGCGTGAGAAGCAGGTGATGGGTTATACAAAATTCCCCCTCATTAATTGTTACCTCAACAAAATTTACCCCTTCAAAAGTGACTCTTTCACTTTTACCATTGACAGTGGTGTTTAATGTAATTTTTGTTCTCCCAATACCACATCCACTATTCCCCACGTTTCCCATATTATGTTCTCCTTGGGCCCATTCGATTTCTCAAACTCCATTGAATCAACCACCATTTTTGTATCTCCTAGGTGACTTTTCATCATTGCACTTTTCAAATCTTCCCTTCTCTCTCCTTCCACCGGAACAGTCACGCTCTGTTCAACTTCTCCGGTTACTTCGTCCAGATTAGCCTCTTGCCTGCTAGTGAACGAATCACCATCATCAGATGCCTCATTTTCTTTCAAATCTTCTAGATCTTCATCAAAGTCACTGTCTTAAGATTCAGATATCTCCTTCATTTTGTTCCATGAGAACCATTGTGGAGCAAACCAGTCCTCTACCACTTTGATAACGAACATCTCGCCATTGATTTCATACCTCACCACAAAGTTTATTACATTAAACCTCTTTCTTTTGATTAAGATTCTAGCCACGTCTAAAGTCTTCTTTTTTTCTGTATTTTCATCCAAAGCCACAAATTCTCCAGTTCCTAACACAACGAACTTGAAGAATTCCTCAGTCCAAGCGTGGACTGGAACCCCATAACATTTCAGCCAAGTCAGGCATTCATCATCAACCTCTCCCGGCTTCCACCTCTTAATTTCTGAAACCAAGTACCTAGCCATTCTTGAGCCCCTTCAAGTAAGGCCTCCATTTCCCCTTCTTCCAGGCTTTCTAAGAGGACCATATTAGCTCCGATAGGTGTTGCTCTAACTGAGAAAAATCCTTGTTGAATGAACTCTTCCTGTATTTTATAAGTTAACCCCAGTTTTTCCACGATTTCCACGTATGCATTTTCAAGGTTCTATCAAACTGTCGATGAGCCCATGGCTTTTTAGGCTTGGGTGGAGGTTTGTAAAGGAGATGATTTTTTTGATAATTTGAGACTGGTTTTCCAAGCAGCCTGGTTGTTGCTTCTGTTCCTGGCCAAAGGTTCAAAGGAACGAGGGTTAGGGAGGTTTTTTGGGTCTGGCTTCAGGATAGTGTTAGGCTTGCGGGCTTGGTTCATGTCACAAGAGGAAATCTTATCGATGTTAGTGGTCAAGGGTCGAGGTTCAGTATTAAGAGGGGTTAAGGCGAGGTTTATTCTGCAGAGAAGGTTCAAGGTGAGGTTTTTTCTACACATTTCTTTCAAACCGGGGTAGATTGACCAATATCTTGTTCCTTCCGATAATAATATTATCCAGAACAGTGAGGGTGGTGGGTTATAGGTTGTTGTGAGTGAGGGTGTTGTGAGTGAGAAAGAAGAGTGAGTGGTGGTGGTGGTTGTGTGGTGGTGGGTTAGGGTTTGTAGGTGAGAGAGAGAGAGAGTAGAGGAAGAGGAGAAGAGAGAAGAGAAGAGTGAGTGGTGGTGGTAGTTGTGTGGTGGTGATGGTGGTTGTGTGGGTAAGAAACTTGTGAAGAGAAGAGGAGAGAAGAGTGAGGGTGTTGTGAGTGAGAAAGAAGAGTGAGTGGTGTGGTGGTAGAAATGAGAGAAGAGGGTTAAGAGTGAAATAATGAGAGAAGGGTGAGAGAAGAGTGAGAGAATGGGTTTACGGTCAAAAAGCAATTGGCCCTTAGCGAGGAACTTGAAATTTTGTCGCTAATTGTCCCTGACATTCTCTGCAACAGTCAGATCAGCCTGCAATGTTCAGATATTAGTGAGGGACTTGAAGTTCTGTCGCTAACGTTCCTTGTTTTGCATGCTACACAGATTCAAATTGGCGCTCAATGTTTGCGACTGAAGTTTCGTTGCTAACGATCATTGTTCCGTCGCTAATGGTCACATTTAACGAGGGCCCATATTCCTTAGATAATTCCGTCACAAATGCCTGTTTTTGCGATGGACAAATTTGTTACCAAGTGGCTTCAGTCTCAAGAGGGGGGGTGAATTGAGACTTTAAAAACTTTTCCCCTTTTTAAATGACTTAGATTAATTTTCGCGCAGGTTTATGGAATGAACGAATTAGAAACGAAACAAATAAATAACACAGAGATTTATCTTTGGTTCATCCACCTCCTAGTGACCTACTCCGATCCTCACACACCCTTTGTGAGATTTTCACTATCAAAACAAAGCATAAGCGGGTGCTTTAAAACCCTTACAGACTCAAAGCTCTTCACCTAGGATACCCCACCTTGTGCAAGAGAGCCCTTAACAACAATTACAACAAGAGATACCCCACCCTTGTTACAATCAAAAACCCTAGAGAGATACCCCACTCTCTAGTACAACCAATTGACATACAAGAGATACCCCACCCTTGTTACAGTCAAAATCCTAGAGAGATTTCCCACTCTCTAGTAAAACCAATTACAGTAAAATCAAATTACAAGAAAAATAGCAATACCTCTAAGAAGGTGAATACAAAAACTTGAAGATTCCCAACCTAACCCTTGAGAGAGATCAGCTCAAAAAGATGGAAACAGTGAAGAACCTGTGTGATGGTGTGCGATGTGCGCGTTCCTCTTTTTGAGAATTGTAGGTTGTGTGTATCTATGAAGCCCTAAGTCTCTATTTATAGAGTTTGTAAAAATATAACCGTTGAAGCAATTTTTAACTCTATTGTAATAAGTGACAAATTGATTAGTTGCTTGAAAAACATAATATGAAAATCGATTTCTTGCTTGTGGGAACAAGTGAGGAATCGATGTGGGAACAAGTGAGGAATCGATTTAGTGCTTTAATAACTCAAGTATATAATCGATTGTTTGCTTTATAAAAACAAGAGGAGCAAGTAGGAAATCGATTTTCCTCTTTAGAAAACAGGTTACAAATCGATTTTCTTCCTTAATATATAGGTGAGAAATCGATTTGGTGCTTTAATAAGGCAAGAGATAATCGATTGTTTCTTTTAAAACAAGAAGCCATGAATCGATTTCTCCTTTGAAATAAGAAGCCATAAATCGATTTTGTGCTTTAAAATGAGAAGCCATGAATCGATTGTTTGTTTTAAAACCATCAAGACATAAATCGATTGATAACTTTAAAACCACAAGTCATGAATCGATTTTGTGCTTGTCAATATTTTTGCCTAACTTAGTTAGCATGTTTTTATCAATGTTAGGCTAATGATAGATTTGCTTGTGTGAGTGTTAGTGTGTTGAGTGATTTGAGCCGATCCTCAAAAGCGGTTTACATTCATTCCTAAGACACGACCCGACTTCCTAGCAACTACCCTTAACACAGACTTACTTCTTGGGTTGGTTGTGCCTTGGAGTTCCATTTCTCACTTTGTCTTAGATTACTTCATCATCAAAACTTAACCTGCAACACAAGATATCCACATTCTCCCCCTTTTTGATGATGACAAAATTTTAATTCATCTTAGGTGGGAGGTTAGTTCATCAAGCAAAAAACAATGCGTAATCTTTCCCTCGCTAATTCCCTAGCTAATTCTCGTTTTTTTTGTAGTGAACCACCACATCGACTTCTCTTCCCTCCTCTACGTATCTTTCATTCAAGGGGCAGGTTTGACATCCCTCCTCCCCCGCCTTCGGTTGATGATGTTAGGGCTGAGGATAGCCAGGACATTGAGCGTGATGCTCAATTTCCGGCATTTGAGCTGGCTGGTCCTTCTGCTGATGTTCCTTCATCATCTGGACATCAGCAGGATGTTGCACATGAGGAGGAGGAGGCTGGCGTGCATGAGGAGCAGGTTGATGCTCATCAGGAGGAGGCTGCTGAGCCTCAGGAGCCTGCTGCTCCTAGGGCTACATTCCCAATCCCCGGTGGACCGCAAGATGGTTCGGTCTTGCTCTACTACAGGTATAAAACATACTCTTTATTTTTAAGTTTGCTTTAGGTTTACTTTCAGATTTATAATCATCCAATGATATGTTCATTACAGGCTTGGATTTATGAGCACTTCTTGAGTGCAAATTTTTCATCTTGGGTGGTGGACCCAGAATATCATGAGAGTATGCTCAGACAGTTCGGGCAGGTACAACAAATTCCAGTGGAGCCCAGACCTGCTTCTCGGGCCGTCTGTACCCTAGCGGAGTGTGATGAGAGGTGGACACACTTCGAGGGGCATTTGGTGGCGCGGGGGCCTCCATGTGTGCCGTACTTCTCAAACACGGTGACAGGCTACTTCCCATGGTTTTCCAGGGTCTCACATCCCTTTCTCTTCCCTAAGCATTATGTAGAGCTTGCGGATGAGCCTGATACCAGTGTGGTACGTGTTTTCTATGTTAATTGCTGTAATTAGTTTCTTAATATTCTACTTATTTTAATACTAATGTTATGTTATTTGCTTGACAAATGCTACCAAAGCTGCTGGATTTGGTGGATGAGATGGATGGGACCATAAATGACAATGTCCCAGAGTCTACCCGGAGCGTCTTTGAGCGCATCAAGAGGCTGCTCAACCCTTTCCGTAGGTTTAGGAGGAGGTTCCGCCATGTGTATAATAGGAGGGGGGTGCAACACCCAGTAGGATCATGTCTTAGGGGGATATTTATTTGGATGTTTTGGATAATTTCAGTTTTTTGTTTCATTCGTTTTTTTATATGGATATTCCCTTTACGTTTTATATTTAAGTCTTTTTTCGATGTTGTCTAGTTATTCGAGAGTTTATGTTTAATTGCGCAAATTTAATGTCATTACAAAAAATAAACAGAAAATGAAAGGTTAGAAACAACCATAAGCAACAAACTAAACAACCATAACCAAACATAGTCTGTCATTCTGCAACACTGGTTCGATCAACATCATTCGAACAGGTGTTCGCACACCCTCATGCGAACAGGTTCGCGAGACCCTATTCGAACAGGTGAAAAAAGCCCAAGAGGTGTGACTCACATTTTAACACACTCGAACGGCTTTGTTCGAACATGTTCGAAGCCCCGTGTTCGAACACGTGAAATATCTTCAGAAAAAAAGACCTTTTTCCTGGCCTTTTGGTCTTTTCCCACCCTTAGGGGGTGTGTTTTGAGTAGGAGGGAGTGTGGGAAAAGCAAAGTACTATAATTTTTGTGATTGAGGAATAGCTATCGGTGTACAAATTTCTTATTGGGCCATTGAAACCCACTGTCTTCCAAGGCCCATGTTTTATCCAACCCCCCCAGCTACTCATTGGACACCCCTAATCCATAAATATTCCAAAAATACCCTCTATAAAAAAAAACCCTCCACACTGTATTTTAATGGGTTCAGCACACGGTTGTCCGAACCAGTTCGGAGGTGTGAGGGCCGAACCCAATAAAAAACCCCCCTGAACGAGAAATGAATAACAGAAAGAAGTTTATGGTGTTTGTGTTGCTTTTAAATGCTTTTTTTTTACAACTGCTTTTAAATGCTTTTGTCATTCATGAGTCAGCAAATCCTCATGTTGCTTTTGTCATTCATGGGTCAAATCATCTTACGACAGTATCCTCTGCACCCAAATATCAAAGAATCGTGTCACTCATCTAAATGTTAATCCAAAAAACTGAAAACTTATTAATAAACGGTATACAAAACGTGTTCAGCCAGCCATGCTCCGAACTGGTTCGGTTGGCCGTGCTCCGAACCTAATAAAAATACCTGGTCAAATTTGAATTTGAGTCAATTTGGGGTGTTTGACAAATGATTGACAGGTTCGGCGCTGTGAGATTCGACCATGGTCGATCAACCGTGCGCCGAATCGTCCATAATCTTTAAAAAAACAAAAAAAAACCAAATTTCAGTAAGGGCTTTTGGTCTTTTCACACCAAAAAGGGGGTTCTAGTGAGTAGCTAGGAGGTTGTAGGAAACATGGGCCTCTTCCAATATCCATTTTTAGTCCAATTAATCCATTTTTGTTAAAGCCCAATTCTAGGTTAAATTATAGTTTTCGTCTCTTTATTTTTTAAAATTCAAATATTTGGTCCTCCTATTTTAAATTTCAGACATTATTCTCCCTATTTTAAAAAATAGACATTTAGTCCAAAAAGCGAATTCTTATTTTTTTACTGATTTGGAGATTTGTTAAAAAAAGGTGACGCTGCAGATGACATAAAAATAATTTAACAAGTTAATTTTTAACTTTTTAATTAAAAAAAGAATAAATTTTTAACATTTTTTTAAAAATTTTTGATTAAAAATTAATATTTTTTTTAGTTTTTTAAAAAATTTAAATTAAATTTTCAATTCGTGATTAAATTAAGTTTTTAAAAAATTTTAAATTAAATTATTTTACTTTTTAAAAAAAAAATTAAAAAAAAATAATTTTTTAGTTGAAAAATTAACTTTTACTTTTTAATTAAAAACTAATTTTTTTTTAGTTTAAATATTTTATAAATTTTAAAAACTAAAAAAAAGTAAATACTAAAAATTTAATTTAACCTTTTTAAAAAACTTAATACCTATCGCCACAAGTAACACCTAATACAGTAGTAGTACAAAAGTTAATTATAGTAGTAACAAATTAATTATACTAAAGCTAATTACAATAATTAATATGATGTGGCACAAGTGATAGGTTTTTGAATCTTTTAATTATTTGGTCTTGGTTCGATTCTTTGTCGGTGCGTATGGAAAAACATTTGTAGGAGAAATTAACCCTTTAAATGAATCTTCAATACCTCAAAGAGATAGTTTTAACCTAAAAACACTAACGAATTTAAGAGTTCCAATTAATGTAAAAGAAAAACACTAACATAAAATTTTTTAAGCTATATTTATCATTTTGACAATATTTATTTCACATAGTAAAATTTAATTAGATGGATACAAACTCATTATACAATATGATGGAGAGTTTTTTGTTTTGTTTTGACAAGTATACAGTATGATGGAGTTAATAATATAACAATAAAACTTAGAGTATATAAGTGAAAGAAAGGAGTCAAGATTACTTCTCTCTATTACTATATATTTAGGGTGTTAGGGGTAAGTGTGTAACAAAAATATTTAGACCTACCAACATGATGTGGCAAAAATGGTAGATACTCGGGTCTCTTAATCATTTGGTCATTGGTTTGATCTCTGAATAGCGTGTATGAAAAATATTTGTTTGAAGATAGTTTTGTTTACCAAAAAAAAATATTTAGACATTGATAAATGAAGATGATATTTACTTCTAACAAAGAATGATCCTATGCTTTCTTGTTTGTCCAAATGAAGAAAAAAAACACGTTTTTTTGTGGCAGTTAGATTAAATCCATTTGTTGCTTACCTTTTTGCCGTTCACTCCAAGAGTAGACTTTTAAATTTGGAATTGTGATAATAAAATATTAAATGGGGTCTAAATATTAAGTGAGTAAAGATCCTTTACATTTATCAAGGTCTAAATATATTTTATACGCCTAAAACTAGGATAACGGAGAGAAATAATAGATAGAAGTAATAGAGAGGATCTTGACTCAAAAGGAAGGTTGATTTTTTTTTGACAAAGTAGGTTGATTTTTAATACGAGAAAGTTTTTCTTTGTGCAAGAAAGTAATGATATCATCATTCACGTCAAAAAAAAAAAATGATATCATCATTGATTTACACAAAAATAATTCGATGACTAGATCATAGAATGGTTACCTCACTTGAGCTTTTAAGTACATCATTAATTATTTACAAAATTGGTCCTAAAGGCTTTTTTTTTTTCTTTTTTCGATAAGCAATGTTGTATTGAAAGGATCATCATGGGTGCTCAACAACAATTACAAAGATGGGATCATAAGTTATTTATACAAGAAAGATTATTATGCCACCATAAAGATGGAGAGCAACTAGAATTCCTTCCCACCCCTTAAAATGAACGGCAAGAAAAAAACTTCACCTGGGCCACTAACGAATCAACTATACCCCAGTAAAACATAGCCAAAGATACCAACAAGTGGTCAACCAAAAAATATTTTTGATCCTCTTCACCTTCTTACCAATACAGATCTCGCTGTAGTTTAGAAAATGATCAACGAAAGTAGAAGGACAAGGCACGTGAACATTCAACCAACGACCAATCTCTCCCCATACCATCATTGAAAATTAGCATCCCAAAAACAAGTGGTGAGAATCCTCAATGTGAGTCCTATAAAGAACGCAAGCCGCATCCTCTTTCGAGTGAATAACACGACGTTTAAGTAACACGGACCGAACATGTAAGGAATTGTTGAAAATTCTCCACCCAAACAACAAGATCTTCGCTGGAATTGGTGTCCTCCAAAGCACTTTCAAATCTGAATTCTGCAGAGCCGAGACTGGCCTGATGCTGTCTGCGGTCGACGCTTGGTCAGCTTGCGAAAGAAAAACATAGCAGGATCAGACCGAGAATGAATTAACTAGATCAACAGACCAACACCATCGGTCAGCCACGCCACGGGCCAGATGAACATCTTGCAAAATCAACAACAACTCATTAGCGTCAACACCGTATACACGTGCAAAAAAGAGAAGTTCCACTGTCAATGGTCATCACACCAAGTTCCTAAATTCGCCAGCCTCACATTTTTAATGATTCAATTGTTAAAAATATTGCCGAAATAAAGCTTCAACGAGCATTGCCCAAGTGAGTAATGCTATTTGAACCAAAAAAGTGTACCAAAATACGAATTCAGATAGAATACGAAAGGAATTAATACTCGTATAAAATATTTATATTTTTTATTTTAAATTAAGTTTAGTGGTATGCGCGTATAATATATTTAATTTAAAATAATAAAAAATATTATACGAGTAATCCTTCTGTATCCCATACTAGAAATCCACACCGCAACCGTCTCCTAACCTCCGTCTTACAATTGATTCAAACTAAGTTTATTTTTGGCTAAAATGCTCCCGAGGTCCCTTAACTTAATTTTAGGTAACGATTTAGTCCTTTATCTTTTTTTTGTCCCAAATCAATCCTTTAAGTTTCAAAATGTTAGCAACTATTGGATATGTGGCATATTGGAATTGACCAAATTACCCCTCGGAACTGTTACATTGAGTAAAATCGGTTGTTCAAGTTTTGCGCGGGAAAAACGGTTTGAAATACCGTTAGAATCGTTTTGGCCGTTGGAAGCTTAATTGAAGCTCTCTCTCATATCAGATCGGTTTCTAGCAGTATATATATGTGTTTCGAGTCTGTAATTGTAGTTTGAGAACAGTTGCAATCGTGAATTGAGAATCAATTAGAGGAATCAAGAATTAGGGTTCATCTAGGTCTAGGTGGAGCTCAATTGGGGATTTTCGATTTTGTAAACGATTGCTGCTATAATTACTCTGTAATCTTCACTCTACTCAATAAAATTGGATCTTGCTTTGCAAGTCCCCCAGATGTAAGCCAAATTGGCTGAACTGGGTAATCAATCGTGGTGTGTTGTTCTTTTTCCTTCATTCCTTATTTCTTCAATTCAGTGAATCTTGGGGTATTAAACTCAACAATTGGTATCTAGAGCTATCCTGGAGAAGAAGAAATGGCGATTCCAAAGTTTGATATCGAGAAGTTCGATTGGAAAAATGACTTGGGTTATGGAGGATGAAGATACGTGCGCTGCTTGCTCAACAAGGGGTAGAAGAAGCTCTTGATGGTGAGAGCAAATTACCAAACACACTAACAGAAAAGGAAAAGAAATATATCTTGAGGAAAGCTCATAGCACCATTATTCTCTCTCTCAGTGACAAGGTGTTGCGCGAAGTGACAAAGGAAAAGACTGCTGCAACATTGTGGTTGAGGTTAGAGAGCCTGTACATGACCAAGACTCTAGCAAATCGTCTCTACCTCAAACAACGACTCTACACATTCAAAATGGGTTCAGGTACGTCTATTCAAGACCACTTGGATGAATTCAATAGGATAATTCTAGACTTTGAAAACATAGAGATTAAGGTGGAGGATGAAGACCAAGCATTGCTATTGATTAAGTCATTAAACAATAGTTATGACAGTCTTGCTGACACCTTGCTCTATGGAAGGGAATCTTTATCCCTTGAAGATGTGCAAAATGCATTAATGTCTAAGGAATTGTCCAAGAAAGGTGAAATCAAAGAAAGTGATTATGGAGAAACATTGTATGTGAGAGGAAGAAGTGAGAAAAGGGATCAAAGGGGCAAGAACAATGGAAGGTCAAAGTCTAAAGGGAAGTTTAAATGCTATCACTGTCATAAGGAAGGACATTACAAAAAGAATTGCCCTGATAGAAAGAAAGGTAAAAACCAGAATGGTGAAGAGTATGGGGATGCATCCATTGCTTCAGATGGATATGAGAGTGCAGATGTGCTTATGGCTACGCATGAAGACAATACATTGGAGTGGATAATTGGTTCTAATCACTCAGTTCACATGTGCAAATAATGGTGTGAAGATGAGGAGGTTTTGATGGTCACAGAAGGGCATGATGATTCAGATTGGATAATGGATTCTGGATGCTCATACCACATGTGTCCAAATGGAGAATGGTTCTTTGATTACAAACCCTTCAATGGAGGCAAAGTCATAATGGGAAATAATGCACCTTGCCAAGTAGTGGGAATCGGTTCAACAAGATTAAAACTCATGGATGGAACTACAAGAGTTCTAACAAATGTTAGACATGTTCCAGACTTGAAAAGGTGTCTCATTTCTCTAGGAGCTTTGGAATCTCAAGGTTATAGTTTCAAAGGTGAAGATGGTATCTTGAAGTTCTCAAAGGGATCAAGAGTTGTGTTGAGAGGAGAAAGGATCAACAACAACTTGTATCTTCTCAAGGGAGAAGCAATCACTCAAGAAAGTTGTGTTGCAGGGAGTGATAACAGTAAAGATCAACTGTGGCATCATAGGCTTGCTCACATGAGTTACAAGGGCTTGAAAGAACTTGAGAAGCAGGGTCTGCTATGTGAGCATTGTATTTTTGGAAAGCAAACAAAGGTGAAGTTCTCAACAGGTAAGCATACAACCAGTGGTAAGTTGGACTACATACACTCTGATCTATGGGGGCCATCAAGGACTCCTACACATGGAGGTAACAGGTACTTTATGTCGTTCATAGATGACTTTAGTAGGAAAGTGTGGATCCACTTGCTTAAAACTAAAGATGAGACTTTTGTAACTTTTGTTAATTGGAAGACTAAAGTAGAAAATCAATGTGATAGAAAGATAAAAATTCTACTGACAATGGACTAGAATTTTGTGGAGGCATGTTCAATGAATTCTGTCAAGAGCATGGCATAACTAGGCACAAACCAGTTAGGCATACTCCCCAACAAAATGGCTTAGCTGAAAGAATGAATAGAACATTGTTAGAAAAGGTTAGATGCATGTTATCACATTCAAAATTGTCAAAGCAATTTTGGGGGAAGTTGTTCAGATCTGTTGACTTACCTTGTTAATAGATCACCATCTAGTGCTATAGAGTTTAAAACTCCATAAGAAAAATGGAGTGGCAAGCCTGCAGACTATAGCAATTTAAGAATATTTGGTTGTCCTACATATTTTCATGTCAATGAGGGGAAATTAGAACCTAGGGCCAAGAAAGGAATATTTGTTGGTTACCCTGAAGGTGTTAAAGGTTTTAAAATTTGGTCTGTTGAAGATAAGAATGTATTATTAGTAGAGATGTCAAGTTTCATGAAGACAAGATTTTTGAAACTGTGATCAATACTGATAATGTAGGTGATCAAGTTGTAACAGATAGCTCACCAATTGAGGTGGAGTTACAAACTGAGCTTGTTGACAGGAATGAAGAACTACCAGAACATGAAACTTTCAGTGAAAGTGACACTGAAGTTGCAGATCCAAACCAGGATTACCTGTTATGCAGAGACATGACAAGGAGAACAATTAAAGCTCCTGATAGACTTGGCTACTCAAACATTATTGCTTATGCTCTAAATACAGCAACTGAAATGTTGATTGAGGAACCAAACTCAATCAATGAAGCTATGAGAGATAAGGATCACAAGAACTGGATGATAGCTATGAAGGAGGAAATGGACTCTCTGCATAAAAATAGAACTTGGCAGTTGGTACAGAAATCAAAAGGAAAAAAGCTTGTGGGGAGCAAGTGGATATTCAAAAGAAAGGAGGGCATGTCAAACCATGATCCACCAAGGTACAAAGCAAGACTTGTAGCACAAGGATTCACACAAAGAGAAGGTATAGACTACAATGAAATCTTTTCACCTGTTGTAAAGCACTGCTCCATTAGAGTAATTCTCTCCATAGTCACTCAATTTGATCTACACTTAGAACAAATGGATGTTAAGACATCATTCTTACACGGTGAGCTTGAGGAGAGAATTCTAATAAAGCAACCAGAAGGTTTTGAAGAGAAGGGAAAGGAGAATTGGGTCTACCTATTGAAGAAATCTCTATATGGGTTAAAACAGTCACCTAGGCAGTGGTAAAAACGTTTTGACAGCTTCATATTGAGTATTGACTTCAAGAGAAGCAACTATGATAGTTGTGTGTACTACAAGAATCTTGGCAATCAACAGTTCATATTTCTTCTACTATATGTAGATGATATGTTGATTGCTTGTAAAAGCATGAATGAGATTAAGAAACTAAAAGGGTTACTGCATAAAGAATTTGATATGAAGGATTTGGGGCCTGCAAGGAAAATATTGGGAATGGAAATCATTAGGCATCATAGAGATGGAAAAATGGTTGTAAGACAGAAAGGCTATCTTGAAAAGATAATTCACAGGTTCAACATGGTTGATGCCAAGGTTGTGAATGTTCCCATTGCTTCTCATTTCAAGTTATCAAATGAAGATTTCCCTAAGACAGATCAAGAGCAAAGGGAAATGACTAATATTCCTTATGCAAGTGGAGTAGGTAGTCTCATGTATGCTATGGTTTGTACACGACCTGATTTAGCTCACTGTGTCAGCTTAGTGAGCATATTTAAGTAAACCGGGCCCTCAACACTGGTTTGCTGTCAAGCACATCTTTAGATACTTAAAAGGACCAATTGATACTGGTTTAATCTACACCAAGAACACCAAACAAGAGAAAGCTCTGCAAGGATTTGTAGACTCTGATTTTGCAGGTGATAGGGATAATAGAAGGTCTTTGACAGGTTATGTTTTCACACTCTTTGGGAATACAATTATTTGGAAAGCTTCATTGCAACACATTGTTGCATTGTCGACTACGGAGGCTGAATACATTGGAATTACATAGGTTGTCAAAGAGGCACTATGGTTGAAGGGATTAACTGGTGAATTGGGAATTAGCCAAGACAATGTGAGTGTGTTCTGTGATAATCAAAGTGTGATTCACTTATGCAAGAATCACACCTTCCATGATCGAACAAAACACATAGACATAAGGCTCTATTGGATAAGGGATGTGATTGCAAATGGATTAGTGACGATTGAGAAGGTTCACACTTCAAATAATCCATCTGATTTCATGACAAAAGTGGTCTCTATGGGGAAATTCAAGCATTGTCTTGAATTGCTCCAAATTGGAACATGTTGAGTACTGTTTCATTGGATGAGCAAGCTAGTTTTCTGGTTTTGTTGAGTGTTGAAGGTTCAATATGCCAAGGTGGAGATTATTGGATATGTGGCGTATTGGAATCGACCAAATTACCCCTCAGAACTGTCACATTGAGTAAAAACGGTTGTTCAAGTTTTGCGCGGGAAAAACGGTTTGAAATACCGTTAGAATCGTTTTCGCGGTTGGAAGCTTAATTGAAGCTCTCTCTCATATCAGATCGGTTTCTAGCAGTATATATATGTGTTTCGAGTCTGTAATTGTAGTTTGAGAACAGTTGCAATCGTGAATTGAAAATCAATTAGAGGAATCAAGAACTGGGGTTCATCTAGGTCTAGGTGGAGCTCAATTGGGGCTTTTCGATTTTGTAAACGATTGTTGCTGTAATTACTCTGTAATCTTCACTATACTCAATAAAATTGGATCTTGCTTTGCAAGTCCCCCAGATGTAAGCCAAATTGGCTGAACTGGGTAGTCAATCGTGGTGTGTTGTTCTTTCTCCTTCATTACTAATTTCTTCAATTCAGTGAATCTTGGGGTATTAATCTCAACAGCAACATTAACCTTTTTTACAGATTCCATTCAACTCCGTTAAAAAAAATGCTTAGTTGTTTTTTTTTTACCGGAAAATGCTTAGTTGTTAGTTACGGTACTTAGGTGTCTTTCTGTTTTTTAGTTTTTTAGTGTGCCAATTTTTTTAACAACAGAGCCTATGCCAAAAATATTTTTGCGTGTCCTTATTCTTTATTTTCTCTTTTTTATTTATTTTTAAAATGCATATTTTCTCTTTTTGTTTTATTTAAACTTTGGGCATACTTTTTTTTGTGATTTTTCTTAGTCACCGTCACATATAAAGTAATTAACTTATGACTGGGACTTTTTATAATAAAAATATTGAAAACAAATATTATTTTTTTAAACAAATTTAAATGGAAAACATAAATAGTTCAACTCACACTCTATGCTGGATGTTTGAAACTTGGATATATAGTAACTTTGAAATTAATTAGTGATTAAGAAACTAACTTTTATAGTTTAGTCAATTAGAGTAGTCTACAAAGTTTCACTGATAAAAAAAAAGCGTACAAAATTCCTAAACTAAAAAATTGAATATCTATAAAAGTCACAACAAAAAAGGTAAAATATGTATTTAGTCCTAAATAAAACCCTATGGTGATTTACAGAACACAACCTTGCTAAGAGAAAGTACAAGCCTAATAATATAATAGAGTTCTTTCTCTTTTAACAAACCTAACCATCAACTTAATTTGTTATTGGTTCTTATGGTTTAACTTGAATGTTGGATATATAATCAACTTCCAAAAGCTAATTGCTGCAAACATTGATTGGGGTCAGTTAGTGGGAATAAGATGAAGATCAAGTTCTCTGGAAGGAAGACAAAGGAACGCCCAACTAAGACCCACAATTTCCACAGATCAGAGACTCTCACCTCGAGCTCCCTGATGCACCCCAAAGCGCTTGCGAGGGTGTTTAGAGAACTCGAGAAGAGAAATGTGGTCTTAGTGCTAAAATTATAGAACATCACAGAAAGTACATAAAGTGTAATAAAGTGTCCTAATCCTATGACGTTGATTTCTAACACGACACTCTCTACTCGGGGTTTAATTTTAACAACATCATGAATAGTACTACAAGATAAGTGAGAAATTGAGTTATCATTTATTTAACTAAACTTAATTAAGACAAAGTTTTAAAGAAAGAATAAATATTTGGATGATCAAAGCGTGGCCTTGAAATATTCACTACAACAGATTTAGGGGATGGACAACGCTTTTTTTCATGCGTAGTCACGCTTTGAGTATTAATACGAGCGCGTATATTCTTGATTCCACTCCAACAACGGCGTGGCGCTCCTTAAAAGATCTACCCATTGCCAAACGCGTCCTCAGATAGGCAGCGCTCCCTAAAAAATGCTACTCATTGCCGTGACGCTGCGTCTCGGATAGCAAGCGCTTCTAAAAAGCGCTACCCATTGTCCAAACGCTTCCTTAGATATGCAAAGACTCTCCTTGAAGCGCCGCCATTGCTTAAACCCGTCCTCCTATAAGCAGCATTTCATTAAAAGCGCTGCCCATTGTCTAAATTTTTTATTTTTATTTTTTTCCTGTTTTGTGTATTTTCCTATTTATATTTACAATTTACCCAGTCATATACAACCAATACAATCTACAATAATCCAATCAAATTCATATATGTATACTTAAACACACACACACACACACACACACACACACATATATATATATATATATATATATATATATATATATATATATATATATATATATATATATATATATATATATATATATATATATATATATATAACTAACAGATTACAATACATAAATCAAACAAACTCTCTATATCCAAATGCACCAATATGTCAACATAAGATTAACCAAAACAAAATAATAACAAGTTACATTATCTAATTCATATGTGTCCAAAACTAGCTATCAACTTACAATATGAACAAAAACTAGCTAGCTAACTTATATGTATCCAAATCAAACTCTAAAAAAACGAGAGACATAACTGCACCACTTTCCCCTAAGCTCAACAAGCTGGTCAACAGAGTATGTCTGGCACTCGAATTAGAATGAACTCTCGAACCAGGACAAACTCGAAGAACGAACGCGAAGCTCCAACAAAATATATAAACTCGCAAAACAATTGTTATCTTCACTTTGCCTTCCCTTATGAGTAACACCACTAAAATGCAAGACCTGAACTCCTTCCCTAGAAATGAGAAATGGGTAAACATGAAATGAGAAAGTGAGGCAAGGGAACAGAGGCAAGTTAATAGACCCAATAACTTTTATCCAAAAATGAATGTGTAAAGTGTAATGAATATAATTAAATGAATGAGATCATTTATAGTAACTCACACTCTATGCTGGATGGATGTTCAACTCACACTCTATGCTGGATGTTTGAAACTTGGATATATAGTAACTTTGAAATTAATTAGTGATTAAGAAACTAACTTTTATAGTTATCACTTATTGGCCGGTGACTTAACTAAACTTAATTAAGACAAAGTTTTAAAGAATGAATAAATATTTGGATGATCAAACCGTGCCCTTGAAATATTTGGTGAGTGAGAGTGCATAGTCTTAAGGAGGTGCTGATGATTTTTATTTGTTTAGACAAAAAGAGGGGACCACACGTCAACAAAAAGAAAAGAAGAGGGGACCATGTGAGGGAAGACCAGAGAGCATATAGAACATAGAGAGAGCATAGAGATAGAGATAGAGATAGAGAGAGATGATGCCACCAACTGCCATATATGTATATATATCTGAGTGTTGAAGTAAGTCACGCATTTCCGTTTTAGAGTAGCGTGTCTCTCTATCAAGGTCATTGGGTCAATGTGAAAACATTGTAACCATGTGTGAGAAAATTATGAGGATAATTTATATTTTGTCCTATTGCATAGTTTTTGCTTTCCCCAATTCTCTTTTAGCAAAAACGATATTATATATTGAAATCGACGGCTAGAATGATGATTGGTGGGAAGCTATCCGAAAACTAAAAAAAAAAAAAACCATAACTACACAAGATGTTTAGAAAAAGACTTTGGAATTTGAAAGGCAATTGTTTATATATAGATCTATTTCTTACTTAATTACAACTTCCACACTTCACTTAACCTTGAGTCATCTTAATTAACTAACTTAGTTATTCTGTTAGTTATCTAAACAGAATTTGTTTTAAAACCTTAATCACTTAGTTATTGACAAATCGCTGGAGAAACACCTTGACACTTTATTTACATGTGAATTTTTTGGTCTCTCATATCTCTAGAGAAGCAAACAATTGCGCAGATGAATTAGTTGTTTTTGGTCTAGTTGGTAAAACTTATTCTTGGTGAAGTTTGCCTCCGAGCTTCATCTTATACGATTTTAGTCATAATTAATTAAAAGGCAGAGTCTTCCCTTTTCAGATTCAGATAATTTATCCTTAGGGTTTGGTCTCATAGATTTTCTTTTTTACGCCGTAATTTTGCTTCATACGCTTGTTGTTTGTTTTCCAGGCAAGCGTTTTGACCTAGTCCTCCATTGGTCTTTTCTGTATTTCATCTTTTTACTTCTTTTTAATAAAATAAGGTAGAGTTCTCTTTTCTAAAAAAAAAGATTTTCCATTTCAATGGAATCATTTTCCAATTCTGAGCATTTCTCTTCATTGTAAATCGTTAGCATAATATGGTATCAGTATCATACCACCAGATGAATAACCGTGGCAACTCTGAAGAGGAGCAGTTATGACATGTCTGCCTCAAGAATTAACATGATAATTACAAATTTATATTTGTGGCTTATCTAAAAAAACAAATTCATATTTGTGCCACATAAATTAAATCATAGTCAAATCAATCGACCGAGTGGTAAAACAGTAAATGCAAAAAAAGTGTTGAAACACACTCACACACACACACACATGCATAACCATGAGCTAATCCAATGACCGGCCAGTCCCTCTCTCTTTTGCAAAAGACTTTTCCAAGTTAAGTGTTCGGGGAAAACGATCGCCGTCGGCAAATCCTCAAGAGGATCCGTGTGACTCCATCCCCACTCTCCATAGAACCCTCAGGGTCGTCCGTAGCTGATGGACTAGAGGATACCTCCATCGCCCAGACCCCATCATGGGATGCCACGTTGAGACCCTCCGCCAAAAGAAGACAATGGACTTGGGATGGACGACAAGCTGCAGCCCACCTTGATGAAGCAGAACACGTCGAGTTCTCTGAACATTCTTGAAGGAAGACAAAGGAATGCCCAACAAATATCCACAGTTCCCGCAGATCATAGACTCTCACCTCGAGCTCCCTGACACTCTCAATGCACACCAAAGAGCTTGCGAGAGTGTTTAGAAAACTCGAGAAAAGAAATCCGGTGTCAATGCAAAAATTATAGAATATCAAAGAAACTGCATAAAATGTAATAAATACCTACTCATGTAAGAAATATTTACAAAGTGGACCAACTGCATAATCCTAGAGTTAGGAAAAGTTAAGAGAATACAAAAATTGATTAGAGGATGCATTTTAATTAACTTATTGATTTTCAGTAAAAACAATTAACATCTGGATTTATTGTTCATTAAGCTAGAGTTAGTAATAAAAGTTGAAGAATAGTAAATCAGAGCATGCATTTCCTACATTAGACAAACCACACATGGTTGCTGTAAACTTGCGCAGTAAGTTTACCTCTTGCCAGCTCTTATATAGTTGTTTTGGTAAAGTTTATCCCCATCTCTTATATGGGTAATTGATTTAAACTGCATTATCAAAAAGTAGAAAACTGTGTTTGTAGTCTATCATCTGTTAAAAAAGTAGAAAACTTTTTGTCCAACCCTCTGTTGTTCATATGGGTTTGAAAAAGCTCTTTGGAAATAGCGTAATCACTCAGATTGCAGACTAATCCAAAAAACCAAGGCCATTTCATTAAATTATTATTAGAATAAAAAATAAATCTTACTTTAATTCAATAAATTAATTAATTAGTGCAATAAACTGTTAAAGAGAATTTTATTTGCAAAAAAACATGTTAAAGAGAATTTTCAATATCTTATTAGCATCATTTTATGAGTTACTTGATTTGAAAATGTTCTGGATTGGGCCGAACCTTGGTTGAACATTGGGCCCGCCCCAATCCAGCGTTGGCTATGGCCCAATTGCTGCTCTTCAAGAAGGAGCGTCATTCAACGGTCTAGATTGCAGCGATTGGATCCAATGTCCCAAGTATAGTGACTGCGCCTATAAATAGAACGACACCCCTCCATTTTCAGGTAAGATTCATTTTCTTGCATACCTCTCCACTTCTCTTGTTGACTTAAGCATCAGAGTACTTGCAGGTACCACCCCCCGGCGTGCTCAACATCAACTACCTCGACTGCTACCTCGGCAGGTTCAAACTACTACTGGACGCATCCGAACTACTACTTCAACTTTCTGAAGCACTTATTCAAATACCTCGGGTCTAATCTTCATCCGAGATCCAGGTAATGATTATTGGCGACCACAGTGGGAGCATAATCACTTGCTTTTGTATTCTTCCAAATTCTCGTCTCTTAACTTCAATCTTCATAGCCCCAAAGGGACTTGGTCCACCAGACCTCAATTCGGTTACAAGACTCCAGAGCTCGTAGTTATCCTCGCCAAATCCGACACATAAAGCTCGTACGAGGGTTTGCCTTAATGGCGTACGGAACCAGTCCTACCTCAGGTTACTGTTCTGACTCAATCGTCACTTCATCGCTAGACTTCACGCTCAATTGAATGTGACCACTATCACCGCCAGCTAACAAGAACCTCGGACCGGTCTCCCTCATCATCTCTGATTTGTTTCTAAATCGGCATGATTTTCATCATCTCTGCTTTGTTTCTGAACCATCATGATTTTCATCATCTCTGGTTTGTTTCTAAACTGGCATGATTTTCATCATTTCTAGTTTGTCTCTGAACCAACATGGTTTTCACCTCCTCGTCTCAGCATGGGATCGCTGAGGTCGTCGACAATCTGATTCCTTAATAGGAAAGTAGCAAGATTGTTCTCAGTGTATTTCTCACCTTGAACTTCTATCCTAAATAAATTATTATATCCAACTGGGCTTCTGTTCTAAAGGGATTATTCTATCTGACATTGGAAATAGCCCACACCGGCTTCAACAACTCTTTCTGAGCCTGGCCTCCTCTCTCATCTCTGAGCTTAATGCTCCATCAGAGAGCCAAGGAAGAAGTCCACAACGACTTGGCCCTTTCTTCGCTTCACGCGAGCACGCCTTCTCTCTGATCTCTGAGCTGACGAGCTCCATCAGAGATCGAAGGAAGAAGTCCATAACGGCTTTGCCCCTTATCTTTTCGCTTCGCGCGAGCATGCCTCCTCTCTGATCTCCAAGCTCACTGCTCCATCAGATACTGAGGAAGAAGTCCACAGTGACTTCTAAATCACTTTCGCTTCGCGCGAACAAGCCCCCCTCTGATCTCCGAGCTTAACAGCTCCATCAGAGACTAGAGGAAGGGGTCCCACAGCGGCCTCCCGATCAAAGACCGGAGGAAGGGGGCCACAACGGCTTTCCCATCAACAAGTTATCCCAAGCACTCAGAAGCATCGAGGTCGTCCCCACTTTTGCACATTACATGTTGCTGCCGACTTCCGTGATCAAAGAATCTTGACGTTCAAATAAACAATCTCGACATTCAATCAAAGAATCCCGACATTCAAATAAGCAATCTCGATATTCAAACGTAAATTCAAAACAATTGAAAGCGCACGAGATGATAGCAAAGACATTCACAAGCAGAAATTAAACAAAGTACGAGTAATTAAAACCAGAAAAAAGGGACGGTGCCCAATTGTTTATACAAGCCAAAGGTGGCCCAGGACAAGCCCGAGGGCACCCACAAAATAACTTCGAAAAGATAGAAAAAAGCAAGTAAATCTTCTGCTCAGCGGAGTTTCCCAGCTCGGCACCCTCGGGAGCATTGCCTTCGGCACCAGAAGTCTTGTCTGCGGTAACTGGAGTATCTCTTTCCTCAACAACATTCGGACTAGACTAGGCAGAAGGTGCATAGATGACGTCGACATCAGACACAGGGCCACCACTCAGCTTCAACCTCACAATCCGATCTCCATCTACCTTCTGGCCGAGCTGCAGCAAGTCGAGCCGAAAAAGCAGGGTCAATCACAACCACCAACTCATCACAGCGCTGAAAATTGGACACGGCCCTAGTGGCAACTTTCTTCACCAACTCGGCTTTATCCCTTTTCAGCTCATCTACCTCGGCAACATTATTCTCCTTTTATGCCTTGGCCTCCTCCTTCACCTTCTGCAGTTTCTCCTTGGCCTTTGACAGATTAGCCTCGAGGTCCGAGACACGCTGGGCAAGTTTGATGTGCTAGCTCCTTGACTTTGTTGTGCATATCGGCAAGTTTCTTTTTCAGGGATGCCTGCTTTTTCAACGTGGTCTTTAAGGACCGGTTCTGCTTAGAAAGTTCTACAAGATTACGGTCCCGGTAAATTTTCAGTTCGTGTGTTGTACGTATTATATCGCCTTCTAGAAAATTATTATGGGCTTTGAATTCAGATATCTTACCTCAGAGGCGGGAGGAAGAGTTCTCAACAATCTGCTCTTGCAGCCTCTTGAATGTCTCTTCACCGAGTCTGGCAACCTTTACGCAAACTCGGAAGTCGTCCAAAGAGAGCTCGTCTTGGCTCTTTGGGTCGTTTGGTTTTGTTTTCTTTTGTAAGGAAGGGTTGGTGTTGTCCTTACCCTTTGTAATACCCCAATTTTGTCCCTTTTTTAGCTTAAGTCAATTTCAATTATCCAGCTCAACTAAACCGAAATACCGTTGTTTAAATTAGGCAGGCACGCGAATGATCGATCTTTTCGTGCGTTCTTCAATTTAATCTTCGTATTTGGGTTTAGTCGTACATAAGTAGGTCTACCAAAAGTCGTTTTTTCTAGAAATTTAGCTCGTCTTTTCAGTTCAGGCTTAAGAATACAATTCTGAGTCAGTTTTAGTGTTTTTAGTTAATGAGCTCATTTCTTCTATTTTGGGTCTCGTTTTAGCGTATTTGTCTAGTCTGGACTGTTCTCGTCTTTGTGTTTGGCCTGACTATTTTTTTTTCTCATTATTAATCTTATTTTGTGCAGTTATTTTATTTTGAGCATATATATAGTCAGAAAATGTCAAAAAAATTCTATTTAGTTTTATTTACAATTTAAAAGTGTTTAATAGTCCAAAAATATCAAAAAAATTCTATTTAGTTTTATTTACAATTTAAAAGTGTTTAATAGTCCAAAAATGTCAAAAAAACTATTTAATTTTTATTACAACTTAGGAGAGTCCAAATGTCCAAATGTCAGAAAAAATAATAACAAAAAAATATACAAAAATAAATAAATCCGAAAATTACATAAAAAAATAATAAACAATGTAGCAAAGCAAAGAAGAAGAATCTGGGGTTCCAATTTTGCTCTCCAAGTAGTTGGGCGATCTCGCTCCACTCCAAATCTGAAAAATCAAAGCCCGGTCAAACAAAATTAAATGCACTGACCTAATTTCTCTAATATAAAAACAGTTTCAAGGGTCAGTCAAGGGACAGGAATTTCGAGTTAAAAAATCACCGAAAAAAAGATTAGGGTTTTACACTGAAACCCTAATCACCTAAACAGATTTTTTTAGATCTGAGCAGTCAAGAGAAGATAACAGCAGCAACAACAGAGCCACAACAGCAACATCAGTCACTCAAACAAGCAAGTGTAGATCTCGTTTTTTTTCCTTCTTTTTCAGGACAAATCGAAAGTCAGGTTGGCTACTAAGTTACTGTTAAATCGTTTTGTTTTTGCAACTTTATCACTGTTTACAATTTTAATATCTATGAGTATGTCTTAATGAGTAAAGAATCAAAATAAGAGTAGCAGAAAAAGCATGAACAGATCAGAAACAAATCAGGAACAAAAAATCTAAAACGAAAGAGAAACGTAGAACGACCTGAGAACAAAAAAAATCTAAGATGGAAAACCAACAACCAGCCAGAGGAAAATTTTTGAAACGAAAGAGGAACAGAGAGGTATATCCAGAACCGAGGAAGTAAAAAAGAGAGCTCACCTTGCAGTTCCGGCCACCGTCTACGGTGGCCGTTGATCTTGAACCGTCGCGGAACCCCCCTCTCTGTCCATTCACGAAACTGCCTCCACCGGAAACTTCACCACCAAACCGAACCAGTCACCACCACCCGATCCCACAAGTTGTCACCTTCGCCGGTCATTACCCTCCACCGTCGCAATCCCCCCAAACCGAAACCAACCACGAAACTGAACCCTCTATCGTCGCAATCACCCCCCAAACCACCACCGTCGTAAGCTACCCCCAAAACCAAACCACCACCGTCGTAAGCTACCCCCAAAACCGAACCCACCACCGTCGTAAGTTTCCCCCAAAACCGAACCCACCATCGCCGGCGTCGTTCCCTCCCTCTCATCTCAGAAACCGACCGCTTCTCTCTCTCCATGGAACCCGACCCAGCTCCGTAAATCTCTCTCTCTCAGCTCCGCGAATCTCTCTCTCTACCCCGTAAATCCCTCTCTCTCAGCTCCTAAAATCTCTCTCCCTCTTGAATGCAATTAGCTGTGGCGCAGCTGGTAAGAGGAGAAGGAGGGAAGGGAAATTTTTAGGTTTTTTTTAGGGTTTGGGCTTTTAAGGGGTCTTCAAAAATTATTTATTTTTATTTTTCAGATTACTGTTTGTACCCCACTAATTCATGCGCGCACCCCTCCCACACTTTAAGCCTGGCCGCATCTTTGGGCTCCCATATCTGAATGGGCTTCTTTGCTTACACCCCTGTTTAGTTATACCACTCCTTGTAACTAGTAACACCCCCCATTTGTGCAATTTTCACCTTTTTCTCGTTTTTTTTATTTATTCTTTCTAACTCAAATACTTCTCATTAAATCAAAACTTTGTTAATGGTCTTGCGAAGCCTTTGCTTGCAGGAATCATTAACAATGAGGAATTAGTGATGATCACTTGGAGCCCTTGCTCAATTGATCATCATGAACGCCTAATTTTTCTAAAGACTTCCATTAAATCATTAACAATAAGGACCTAGTGATGATCACTTGGAGCCCTTGCTCAATTGATCATCATGAATGCCTAATTTTTCTAAGTACTTTTCATTAAATCAAAACTTTGTTAATGGACTTGCGAAGCCTTTGCTTGCATAATCATTAACAATGAGGACCTAGTGATGATCACTTGGAGCCTTTGCTCAATTGATCATCATGAATGCCTAATTTTTCTAAGAGCTTTCGATAAATCAAAATACTTTGTTAGTGGTCCTGCGAAGCCTTTGCTTGCATAATTGTCAACAATGGAGTGCTAATGGTGGTCACTTGGAGCCTTTGCTCAATTGATCATCATGAAAGCTCAGTTTTCACAATTAAACAAGATACAAAATAAAAACCTAGAACTACGTAGCTTTGAATTCTCCATCGCACCTGGAGATACGTAGGAGCGGATCCCCTCCGTCAAGCACAACAAACTAAAAACATTTTTCCTTTCAAAAAACCCAAAGCGGCTAACTCTCGTCAAGCGCCGCAAATAAAAATTCATTAAGTCTTTTCAAAAGAGGCAAATTTAAGTATTTTTCAAATCAACACTAAAAATCACGCGTTTAATTAAAGGTTCCCTTTCAGTAGAAAGGAGGTGTGGGCGCTAATACCTTCCCCATGCCTAATCGATTTCGAACCCAAATCTTTAAGTTTTCCAAAAGACCATTTGCCTTCCCAAAAAGGTTTTTTCTTCAATATTTTCCTTATAAAAAATATTGGTGGCGATTTCATTGTTTTAAAACGTTGTAAACGAATAAAAACCCCTCGGGGACTTTTTCGGGCGCAACACCCTTCTCCAAGCTCTGCTTCCGAGGTGAGCCACCCTTGGAGACCTGCTCCACAGATGTTTTGGGAGGCTTCTTGGAAGAGGAAGAGTTTGATTTCTTGGCATCAAATGACAGGTTTATGCTGTATTCATATGGCACACATGTTGCATGGTACATATGGGAGGGCACGATATGTTACTAAATTTATGTTATGTGACTGTTGTTGTTAAAAACATTTTGCTGTTGTTAATTGTTGATAATCATAAATGTAGGAACGGAAGAAACTGAAGATCCACAACCACAGTATGAAGGGTTTTGATTTGCACCAACAAGTTGAGGGTTACGTACGGGAATCTGGTTTGTTGTGGTTGAGGAATTTGGGCTTCAACAACACGAATATTGGGTTGGTCAATGCTTTCATACAGCGATGGCATGCTTAGGCATCCAACTTCCACCTACCAGTGGGTGAGATGACTATTTCACTGGACGATGTCTCTCAGCTGTTGCGTATTCCCATTGGGGGCAATGGTTTGTGTTAAAACTAATTAACACAAAACTCATTTTTTTAATAGAATAAGGAATATGATTTTTCAATTTTACCTAAAGGACCTTGACTTCAGAGTTTTTTATGAAGTCAATATTAAATTTTAAATAATTTAGTCTATTTGCTAATAATCTGGTTCGTATTTTAAGGAATAATTTTTTCAATTTATTAATATTTCCAAAAATTTATCTTGTGTTCTATTAGATGTTTTTTTTTCTTTATGGGTATATTTGTACATTTTTCACTTGAACATAAGGTCATTTTTGACATTTGACAAAAATACTTGTTTCTATTAAATCAATTAAGAGAGACAAAGTTTAACATCCTTTTCTCTCACTTTCACTCGAACTCTTTCCTTCAACAAACTTTCTTTTCATTTTCTTTCATCCAACTTTTCCTTTCCAAGTCGAGAATGAAGGCAAAATGTTAATGAAAATTAAGCTGAACAAAAAGTATGGGTCAATGTACAATGATTGGTTGACTAAACTGCTATAAGAACAAAAAGAACCAATCTGTGTCTGTTTCTTTGCATTATGAAAATGCAGGCATCATTAAAAAAATGAGGTTTTTATTTTTGGTCATTAATAAACTTTTCTTTAATTTTTTTTATCTCTGCTTATACCTTCATTTGAACTTTTTATTATGAAGTTAACTTGATTTTTTTTTATAATCGATTTCTTGCGTGCCAAGATACCAATAGTTTTAACCAGCAAGACGATCTTTTGATTTTGCACCAACGAACCAAGAATTTGAATAGGTGAACCAATATTTGATTTTACGCCGACCCAAGAATATAATCGGCGACAATCTATATATATATGGCTTCTAGGGACGAAGAACTAGTCGATAATATGTTTGGTGTGAAGTTGGTACCGCCCGCATCATTTAACTATTATAGGACCCTAGTGTTTACCGAACACGTGCACGTGACACGCGTGACCGCTAGTCAAATACGCTTAGTCAAATCCATTTATCCTCAAACGCTATTTCAAATAGCGTTTCAAAGAAGGCTAAACTCTACCCAAAAAATGCTAAACACTAGTGTTTACCGAGCACATATACTCGTCACATGCTAGTCAAATACGCTAGTCTCATTCGGTATCTGCTCAAAACAACTTCAAATAGCGTTTCAAAGAAGGCTAAACGCTACCCAAAAAATGCTAAACGCTAGTAGTCTTTCGAACACATATACTCGCCACCCTGCAGTAATAAACACATTTAGTCTCATTTGGCATCTGCTCAAGCGCTACTTCAATTAGCGTTTACAAAAAATCAAAATGTTATCCAAAAAAAATACTAAATGCTAGTGATTAACGAACACGTGTACTCGTCACATACTAGTCAAATACGCTAGTCGCATCTGCTATTTATTAGCTAATTGGACACGCCAAATAGAAAAGAAGTAAAAAAGGTTTTGAAAAAAAAAAAAGAAAAAAACCTAAAAAAGGAAAGGCGCGTATAGGTGTAGAGAGAAAGAATGTAACCAACGAAGGCAAACACTTGAGGCAACACTAACACTAACATACACATGTTAGAGTAGAGACAGAGAGTGAGAGTACATAACAGAACAGAAAAGGTGTAAGCTTGAATCTCTCCTAACACTACTACCTCCTCAAAACTACTCACTCCATTTTCTTTGCCATCCAAAAAAACTTCACTCAAATCTCTCCTATTATTAATTTAACCACACACAGAGACACCAATTTTACCTCCAAAAAAACAAGCTCTTAATCACTTTCACAACCATTCTCCTTTTCATCTGCCTCATCTATCCATTCTAATTCAAGCATTCCATCCCAATTAAGCTTCAAGCTTCCATTTTTACAAAAAACCAAGGTAAGCAATTACTCTGTTTTAGTTGTATACATGTGTGTAGTGAATGATTCCTTTTCAGAGCCACTTTTTGAGCTTGCTTGCTTTCTTTGTTTTTCCTCCAATCCTGTTCCTTGATCTTCAAAATGTGTTACTTAGTTCTCGCGAATCAATCACCTTTTCGTGAAATTTCATGACTGAGAGATTTAAGCTTTAACAATACATTTATCTATTTTGCTTATTCAATACATCCACCTTACCAAATTGAAGAAATAATATGTGATGACAATATATTTAGGATCAAAACCAACTTATTGAATCAAAATCAAAACCAACCGAATACATGAAGCTTCAAGCTTCCCATTTCCCTTTTTTATTTGTATTGGGAATGCAGCAACATTTTTATATACATTTCAACTCTTTTTCTTTTAGGACAATGGATGGGAGTCTTCTTGCGACATCATGTTGCGGTCCAATTAGCGTCAAGTTGGTCAAGACCATGTTTGCTCCTTTTGCAAAGAAAGGGGATTACGTTAAAAAGTTCAGGTTCAATGTTAGTGAATTAAACGGGGAAGTGAAGGAGCTGAAGGCCATAAGAGAAAGAATGCGACAAATGATTGCAAAAGAGGAGATAAAAGGGAGAAAATTGTATCCAGACATAGGAGACTGGTTGCAAGATGTGGAGGATGTTATTAAAACAGCAGATCAGATTCTGGAAGATCCTCACATCAAAGTAAAGGTGGGTTACTTAGCCAAATTAATCTTCAAATGCTTCCCCTGCGGTTTTACCACACGACACAAGTTAAGTAGGAAAGCGGTCAAAACCAGGGAAGTTGTGCTCAAACTGCAAAGCCAAGGGAAATGGAGATTACAAGAAGGTGGAGAAGGAATAGGGTATATTGCTTCTCCAACAACAGTAGCTGTTTCCGCTCGAGAAGAAGAGGCGCCTGAAATAGAGGAGCTGGAACCTCTTGTTCTAACAAGGGCTCCTCCTGCTGTAATAGCATCAACATCATCTGCTGAAGAAAGAAGACCAAAGGACCACTGAGGGAGAAGATTGTGGAGGTATAATTAATTAGTTCTCAAATAAGTGATGTATTCTTTGACTGACTTATAGGTTAATAATTTATGTAGGATTTTTTCTATGGTCATGAAAGTTGATTGTGAAAGGTAAAACCATTAAGAATGAAGCTTAATTATTCTGTTCTGCAAAATTCTCATGTGTTTTTGCTTGATGTGTTTGATTTACTAGTTAAATTTATTCTGTTCTGCAAAATAGAGAGTTATATATATTTTGGTGTCATTAATTCTTGATTTAGTTGTTGTATGAAGGACATATTCAAACTTTGTTGAATTATTATTTCCTAATGCTATGAACTTGACATTGGTACCAAATGTTGGAATTGGTTTATATTGTGTAAATTAATGAACTTGACATTGGTAACTTTTTGTCTTATAGGTACCAAATGTTGGAAGTGAGACTTGATCACCAAACATTGTTAGAAGATCATCATCAGATAGATGGAAATTTAGCATATGACTTATTAAGGATATTTAGCAAACTTGGACTTATTATATATGTAACTTTTGAAGTGTTAAACACATGTTTTTGTGCTAGCTAGCTACTTATTACATTGACGACTATATCAAACTTGTTTAAGATTTTTATCACTCTTTGACTGACTTATTATTATTATTATTATGTAACTTTTGAATTGTTAAACATGTGTGTGTCTTTTTGGTTGATAATGTCTAAAATAGATGTTGTCTATCTATCTATCTCAACAATGGCAGGCACTACAACAAAAAAATGCCATATGCCGACGATGCTCAGTTTTAGCCACGGCTCGCTCATTTAGAAGGCATTTATTTATTTATCTATCGTGGGTGAAAGTCTACTATTTATTTTCTCACAATACTTTATTATTGTGATTCATTCATTTTTCGTTTTAAGTCTTAATAATAAGTGCCATTTACTCACATACATCTGTTTAGCCTAGTAGGTCCACACAAAATCCCTAATCATCCCGCTAAATTCCTAATTCGTTGCAATCATTGGTTAAACACGATTTGGTTCAAAAATTCAGACGCCATTGTCAACCTCTTGAGCACGTTGTTCCCAGAGAAGAAGTAGAAGGAGCAAGCTTCATCGTATTCCCTCTCTTTACCTCTCTCTGAGTCCCTCTCTTTACTCAAGATTTGAAAGTTCAGAGAAAAGAGAAGTGCCTTGTTTATTTCCCATCCCATTCTCCCTTTAGTATAAAATTAAGTTGTTAACTAGCATTGGCATTAAGGTTCACTTTAAATCATGATGTCTAGCTAGTAGTTGGATTAGTCAACTTAAATCATATGTTGATGCTAGCAGTATATATATGTGCGATCGAAATGGGTTTCATGAGCACGACACGTTTTGTTTATAATATCATATGTGATTTATGCTTGTGCAGGTTTGGCAACTTTGATTCAAGTGCATGTCATTTCATGTAAATCTGGAATTGGTTCAAACATGTATTTTTTTTTTCTTCCCTTATAGCCAATTCTGTTCCCAAGGTATGTATTGGTTCAAACACAGGATGCAGTCCGAAGGGCAAAGTTGGGAAAACATGTGTAATGGATACAAAATCGATTTTGATCAGAAGCAGAAGCTACGTGGAGCTGCTTCTCTCAGAATCGCTTTTGGAAGACAGAATCGATTTTCAGGACAAACATCCAAACACAAATTTAAGCTTCTGAAACCACGAAAGTTGCTGGAAAAGTGCTTTTCACTCTTCCTACCGCCAATCCAAACACATACTTAATCTTAATATGTTGCTCTTTTAGCAGATTCGTGCTTTTTAAATGATGTTTCTGTCCTCACACCTTTAGATCATTGTTTCTTTGTGAATCTTTCATGTGTTATTTACAATAATATTTCTTTCTAATCTTGTATCTTGGTTGCATTATAGGTTTGACTTGAGAAAATGGTTGATACGATGAAAAAGGAGCACCATTGCATTGCCAAAAATACAACAAATAATATGGAAATGAAAAATGATAGGTAGACAGCTATTCACGTCTCCAACACCATGAGAGTGAAAGAAATTAATAGAGGGAAAAAGTCATAGACATGATGTGTGAGAAAAATGAGAGAGAAAGAGAGATATTGAATGAATGTTTTATATATTGCTGGTGTTCAAATATCATAGCTGTATGTGATTAGATTCAAAAACCATTTGCATTACACAAAAATTTGCCTATCTTGGATTAGCTTGGCGAATCATAAAACATTAAAATCCCCTTAATTATCCTAATTAAAATGTATTATAATTGTACTAATTTGGATTTATTAAAATAATGTATGGTTAATTTCAATAATAATAATAATATCAAAAAGTGACATTGCACATGATAAAAAAGAAAGAGATGTGCTAAACGGTACGAAAAGAAATGTACCAAAAGAAAGTACGAAAAGAAACGTACGATGCCATGTAAAAAACTTGGGATAGACTAACAAAACACGGAGAGGCATGGTGATAAACCCGAGGAGACCTACGAAGCCCCCTATACTTAAAAAATGGCAACGTACCTGGGGTTGGGATTCTCTCTATTTAATGGAGGGTTCCATTTGGAGAGAGAGTGACACAATGAATATTTTAATATTATTTTAAAATATTCATTGTGTCACTCTCTCTCCAAATGGAACCCTTCATTAAATAGAGAGGATCCCAACCCACGTACCCGTGTTTGATACGTATCCGATATCGATACGCACTCGATACTTCCGGATACGTACCCAAAGAGTGTCCAATAATTTTTTAATTCTTTTTAATAAATATTTCACTTATACTTTTCAGATACTTCTTTGATTCTTCTTACCAACTGAGGATACTTCTAAGATACTTTTTCGATATCTCTTACCAACTAAACACATAATTGTCATTGATACATTTTAATACCTCAATAACTAAAAGACAAAATTGTATGTTTTTTCGTAAGCAATAATGGAAGAAATAATACATTGTTATATGAGTGAGATAAATATACTTAGTCATCTCTACTTGATATGATCACAAGTATTTATTTCAACAATGTGATCGTCCATATATTTTTGTGATTTTTTTTATCTATTTGTGCAATTTTTTTATCTCTATAAAATGCAAGATTTCTGTTTTTCATCTTCTTCTTTTTTCTACTTGTGTTTCTATTCCATTTTATTTTTCTGTTATTTTTTTTATATATTTAATTTTTAATTTAATTTTTTATTAAAGTATCCCAACTGTGTCGTATCTTGATTTTCAAAATTTTCTCGTATCCCCGTATCCATATCGTATCGTATCGCGTATCGGGGCTTCATAGGAGGAGACTAACTTTGAGTCTGAGGTGTTGACCAACACCACTTCATCTCAACTCTAACAAGGGACGAATCTATTCACATGAAATTGGGGGCACTTGCCCCCACTTAAAAAATTATTTTGGTTGGAAACATGTATAATAAATTTATTTTGCCCCATAAAAAAATAAAGGTTGATTGCATAAGATCATTTTTTTAAATTAAATTGAGAAATTTACAAAAGATAAATAAAAAAGAGAATAAGTAGGTACTAATTTTACCTTTTTAGCTATGTAATTTGTAGAAATTTAGATAATTTAGAATATTTTTTTCTAATGAAATTATGTATTTTGTAAAAATTTACAATATTTTTTTATATCATATATATTCTCCATTTTAGTATTCTGAATAGCCACAAAACCTAACTTTTAATACGTATTAGAGCATCCATAATGAGGAGTCATTAACTCATTTTTCCTTATTAAGAATCATCCTTAATGAGGAATACTATTGTGGACAAAAAAAGTTGTTACTTATAAAAAGGAGTCATTGTACAATGACTTTCTCTAACCTAGCTTAAGTGGATCCCATTTAAAAGTTTGTGAGTTATTTGTTGATAAAGTGATGATAAAGTTTGTGAGTTATTTGATGATAAAGTTTGTGAGGTTCCTAATTTTCCTCATTTTAACCCACCCCAGCCCTCTAATATTTAATGAGGAAACTATCATTGCGAAATAGCAACTCGCACCCTATTCATCTCCCTCTCCTCCAAGGCAACTAACTTACCAACAAATGACCATCCTCACCACCCTTCACAAACCAATGTCTCTACCTGAAATCAGAATTTTCACTGCTGCCAAAACAGAACTATCCTCAGTCCCTTGCGAAGGAGGATGATATCTAATGTCTTACTTGGAATAAAACTCCCCATGGCGGACAGTGGCGGATCCAGAAACTGTATGTCGTGGGGGCGGAAAATAGTCTAGAATTTTTAGAAAAAATATTATAACCATTTATAAAACGTCTCACGATAAAAAATAAGCAAAGGCGCAACCCTTAACTATTACTTGACAAAAAAAATAGCTTATTTAGTCTTTTGAGAAATGAAAAATATTAATTTAGTCATCTAATATCAGTCAAGTTAATCATTTTAAAATAATTTTAGAGACATTTTAGATGTTCTAAAAATTAGTTTGACTAATATTTGAGTTTTTAATGACTAAATTAGCAAATTTCATTTAAGTGAAAACAAATATGTCTCTATTTGTCCTATTAAAGTAGTTTAGTTGGCTAGCTAAAAGAATAAATTAGTATTTTTTAATCTTCATTTAAAAAACAAATAACCTATGGGGGCAACTACTATTTTTTCATGGGGTCAAAATAATCTTTATCAATATAACTAGCTAAAATAATTTTGATTGGTTGGGGAAATTGACCCCACACCTTATAAGGTGTATCCGCCCTTGACGGCGGGGATCAGGGACAGGGACGGGGGACATTTGGGTGGAGGGGATGGAGAGCGGGGGAGTACGCCGCGCCTCCGCCCCGCCCCGTTGCCATTCCTAACGACAGGCCCTAGCCCGATACTAATTTTTTAGGGCCCAATATCACTAACAGATTGTATATATAAAAGTTATTTCATATAATATTATAAAATTCTGCTTAGTTCAGCGATAAAACACTTTGGTTTTAAGCACATGTACCGTGTTCGAGTCCTAGGCAACTCCGAGATTCAAACCCAGTTTCTTCTAATTACATAATTAAGCCTTACCATTCAATCACTAGCTATTTACATTAATGCTCCGAAGTTATTTATTTTTAGTATACTTAATAAAAAAACAATAAAAACTGAAGGGACCGGGACCTCCACTACTTGTTAATTGTATATTCTTATAAATTATCTTTTCTTAGAAGATATGTTATTGATAAATTTTTTATGTGTGTGTTAGGACGACCATGAATTCAAAAAGGGTATTATTTTTCGTACCCCCCAAATTCCCTACCACACCCCCATAATTTTCCAATTGGACAAAAATACCCCTGAAAATTTACAAAAATCACATTTCACATTTCACATTTCACAATTTCGGAAAAAGTAAGTAAATTCGAATGGGATTTTCGGAATTACTAGGTAATTCCGAAAAGAATTTCGGAATTACTAGGTAATTCCGAAAAACTAATTTTTTTTTTTTCAATTTTTAATATTTTCTAATTACATTTATTTTTTTAACAGTGGCGAGTAGACGATCAGACAACTTAGAGCGAGCAGAGTCTTGGGAGCAAAGACCGCAAATGACGACGAGCACGATGATTCGGGAGGGCGAAGAGTAGCGAGTACTCTTCTCCGGACACTTTACAGAGGCTCGTGAGCTGCTGGGCATGCTTCGAGCGCGTCGAGCGCGAGAGAGCCGTGTGCAGTGGTAGAGATGGTTGAGCTCGAGCCTCGGCCTCGGTGACCTCGGCCGGTGATGAGCAATGGATAGAAGACCACCACGATTATGAGTACCATATGCGGCACCAACAGAGCACCTGAGAGATGTATCATGACGGTTGGGAGGCTTTGGATGAGGTTCGGGGAGGAGGTTCGGGAGGAGGAGGTTGAGGAGGAGGAGGTTGAGGAGGAGGTTGAGGAGGGGAGGTTCAGGGGAGGAGGTTGAGGAGGAGGAGGTTCACTGCCCGGTGTGGAGCACACACCCTTATATTTACATCGGGATACGCCTTTGCTGGCGTCTTGGATAGATAGAGGCGAGGTAATATTTTAATTTTTATTTTAATTTTACTTAACAACAATTAATTACTTATTTTTAATAACGTTTGGTTTAATTTGAATTTTTCACCTCGGAAACTAAAGGTTGTATCTCACGGCGTAAGTTTTCTAAAATTAGACCCATCGACCACCACCACATGTGCAGAAACCTTTGGTTGCGTCCGCTAAGCTTTACGAGTTGGACATCACACCTCTCGGCGGGAATCAACCATGAGTTGATATCCGCTTTTGTGGAGAGGTGGCATCCCGAGACCTGTTCATTCCACATGCCCTTTGGGAGATGACGATCACCTTGGATGATGTGGTCGTGCCGCTCCACTTGCCATTTGGATGGCACCCCATTGGACCACTGGCGATTTTGATTCTGCTGAGGCTTTTCACATGGCCGTGGATCGTTTGGGCATGGATCAAGCTTACCGTCATCCAGAGCTTAAGGATAACAGGGGCGATTCGAGGATCTCTGTGTAGAGGACGCCACAAAGGCGAACATGGCACGGGGTGCTTATGAAGCGGCCGCGCGGTGCTACATGCTCTTCCCGATAGGCACCACCATTCGGGCCGACAAGAGTCACACATTAGTGCGGTGAGGTGGATGTATCCGCGTCAGATCTTGGCCAGTGTGGCGAGTGGTCTTGGGGTATATTGCGCTTAGTTACCTCTACACCCACCGGTTTAAAGCGGTCTTTTATACGACCAAGCGGTTCGGCGGATACTCGACATCGCTCTGTAATCATTTATTTATTTTTTTAATTTAAAACTTTTAATTAAATTTAACATATATTAATAATCGATTATTTTTAATTTAACTATTTGATCTTTGGATCTACGAGCACTTTCCTACCTGGATCGTTGGTCGGAAAGTGTTAGCTAGGACGCATCGACCACGTGCCACCGGTGGGAACAAGAAGTGGATAAAGTAAAGTTGGTGGACTTTAGGGCGCGGATAGATGCTCTGCGGTGGGGATGTCATCCTCACCCCTTATGATGACCACGAGCGAGTATGTTCCTTTGTCGAACATATCATTGCCGCAGGTCGTTGCTTTGGGCCGATGACGCTGTTCCCTACACATGCGAGACAGTGCGTTGGCGATTCGGGCAACACTGAGAGGATCCCTAGAGCACCCATTCGGGTAATGCTCCTCTGCGGACGAGGATGATACTGGGTTCGATGATATCGATTCGATTCGCGCGACATTTTGGCGGGCTAGTAGATTGGCGGGCTACCACGGCGAGTGCGATCCCGATTACCTTCCTTGGTACGATCAGTAAACGAGTGCGTCTTACTCGGTGCTGCACCCACAGCGAGCGAGCCCACGCCCATTTCGGGATCCACCATATCATCGAGAGCCTCTTTGTCCCGAGAGACATATGAGGAGAGGTGCAGAGAGCGGTGCATTGACCGGGATGCCTTAGATGTCGCGCCGCTCACCCACTTCACGTGCTTATTTTCATCATTGTTAAACATTTTGGACCCATAGTAGTTGTATTTGTACATTATATTTTTTTATGTTGCTCATTTTATATATTTTGACATATTGCTATTTAAATCATAAACCGTTAGTATCATATTTCCAAAATAAAACGCGCGTTTAAATATTAATTTAATATAAAAACAAAAAACAATACAATTTCCAAAAAAATTTAAAATTTTGGAATTACCTCAAAATAAGGTAATTAGGTTCAAAAACAATTAAATTTTCGGAATTACCATTTTTAGAGAGTAATTCAAATTTTTAAAATTATGAACCGGAATTACCTCTAAAAATGGTAATTCGAAAATTTAATTATTTTGAACCGGAATTACCTTATTTTGAGGTAATTCCGAAAATTTTAAATTTTTTTTTTTTTTTAAAAACACAGGGGTATTATTGGCATTTATGGAAAAATGGGGGTGTGGTAGGGAATGAGGGGGGTACGAAAAATAACACCCATTCAAAAAACCAAATTTTTGTAATGATTTTTTTTGCAACCCCAACCTAGAATCTTGAGTCGGCCACTTGCTTTAACGATTTCACTACTTAAAATCAACTATATATTTTATCAAAATACCTACTACCAAAAATACCAAACTACCCTTCTCTTAAACTCTTTTTCTATCTCACTTTTAATCAACTATTAACTTCAACTATATCTTTTATCAAAACACACACTACCAAAAATACCAAACTACCATTCTCTTCAACTATATATATATTTTATCAAATCACCCACTACCAAAAATACCAAACTACCCTTCTCTTAAACTAACGTTTTTCTATCTCACTTTTTATCAACTATCAACTATATCTTTTATCAAAACACCTACTACCAAAAATATCAAACTACCCTTCTCTTAAACTCTTTTTCTATCTCACTTCAACTATATATTTTATCAAAACACCTACTACCAAAAATACCAAACTACCCTTCTCTCTTAAACTAACGTTTTCTATCTCACTTTTTATCAACTATCAACTATATCTTTTATCAAAACACCTACTACCAAAAATACCAAACTACCCTTCTCTTAAACTCTTTTTCTATCTCACTTTTAATCAACTATCAACTTCAACTATATCTTTTATCAAAACACACACTACCAAAAATATCAAACTACCATTCTCTTCAACTATATATATATTTTATCAAATCACCCACTACCAAAAATACCAAACTACCCTTCTCTTAAACTAACGTTTTTCTATCTCACTTTTATCAACTATCAACTATATCTTTTATCAAAACACCTACTACCAAAAATACCAAACTACCCTTCTCTTAAACTCTTTTTCTATCTCACTTTTAATCAACTATTAACTTCAACTATATCTTTTATCAAAACACACACTACCAAAAATACCAAACTACCATTCTCTTCAACTATATATATATTTTATCAAATCACCCACTACCAAAAATACCAAACTACCCTTCTCTTAAACTAACGTTTTTCTATCTCACTTTTTATCAACTATCAACTATATCTTTTATCAAAACACCTACTACCAAAAATATCAAACTACCCTTCTCTTAAACTCTTTTTCTATCTCACTTCAACTATATATATATTTTATCAAAACACCTACTACCAAAAATACCAAACTACCCTTCTCTTAAACTAACGTTTTTCTATCTCACTTTTTATCAACTATCAACTATATCTTTTATCAAAACACCTACTACCAAAAATACCAAACTACCCTTCTCTTAAACTCTTTTTCTATCTCACTTTTAATCAACTATCAACTTCAACTATATCTTTTATCAAAACACACACTATTAAAAATATCAAACTACCATTCTCTTCAACTATATATATATTTTATCAAATCACCCACTACCAAAAATACCAAACTACCCTTCTCTTAAACTAACGTTTTTCTATCTCACTTTTTATCAACTATCAACTATATCTTTTATCAAAACACCTACTACCAAAAATACCAAACTACCCTTCTCTTAAACTCTTTTTCTATCTCACTTTTAATCAACTATTAACTTCAACTATATCTTTTATCAAAACACACACTACCAAAAATACCAAACTACCATTCTCTTCAACTATATATATATTTTATCAAATCACCCACTACCAAAAATACCAAACTACCCTTCTCTTAAACTAACGTTTTTCTATCTCACTTTTTATCAACTATCAACTATATCTTTTATCAAAACACCTACTACCAAAAATATCAAACTACCCTTCTCTTAAACTCTTTTTCTATCTCACTTCAACTATATATTTTATCAAAACACCTACTACCAAAAATACCAAACTACCCTTCTCTTAAACTAACGTTTTTCTATCTCACTTTTTATCAACTATCAACTATATCTTTTATCAAAACACCTACTACCAAAAATACCAAACTACCCTTCTCTTAAACTCTTTTTCTATCTCACTTTTAATCAACTATCAACTTCAACTATATCTTTTATCAAAACACACACTACCAAAAATATCAAACTACCATTCTCTTCAACTATATATATATTTTATCAAATCACCCACTACCAAAAATACCAAACTACCCTTCTCTTAAACTAACGTTTTTCTATCTCACTTTTTATCAACTATCAACTATATCTACTACCAAAAATAACAAACTACCATTCTCTTAAACTCTTTTTCTATCTCACTTTTAATCAACTATCAACTTCAACTATATCTTTTATCAAAACACACACTACCAAAAATATCAAACTACCATTCTCTTCAACTATATATTTTATCAAATCACCCACTACCAAAAATACCAAACTACCCTTCTCTTAAACTAACGTTTTTCTATCTCACTTTTTATCAACTGTCAACTATATCTTTTATCAAAACACCTACTACCAAAAATACCAAACTACCCTTCTCTTAAACTCTTTTTCTATCTCACTTTTAATCAACTATCAACTTCAACTATATCTTTTATCAAAACACACACTACCAAAAATACCAAACTACCATTCTCTTCAACTATATATTTTATCAAATCACCTACTACCAAAAATACCAAACTACCCTTATCTTAAATTAACGTTTTTCTATCTCACTTTTTATCAACTATCAACTATATCTTTTATCAAAACACCTACTACCAAAAATACCAAACTACTCTTCTCTTAAACTCTTTTTCTATCTCACTTTTAATCAACTATCAACTTCAACTATATCTTTTATCAAAACACACACTACCAAAAATACCAAACTACCATTCTCTTCAACTATATATTTTATCAAATCACCCACTACCAAAAATACCAAACTACCCTTCTCTTAAACTAACGTTTTTCTATCTCACTTTTTATCAACTATCAACTATATCTTTTATCAAAACACCTACTACCAAAAATACCAAACTACCCTTCTCTTAAACTCTTTTTCTATCTCACTTTTAATCAACTATCAACTTCAACTATATCTTTTATCAAAACACACACTACCAAAAATACCAAACTACCATTCTCTTCAACTATATATATATTTTATCAAATCACCCACTACCAAAAATACCAAACTACCCTTCTCTTAAACTAACGTTTTTCTATCTCACTTTTTATCAACTATCAACTATATCTTTTATCAAAACACCTACTACCAAAAATACCAAACTACTCTTCTCTTAAACTCTTTTTCTATCTCACTTTTAATCAACTATCAACTTCAACTATATCTTTTATCAAAACACACACTACCAAAAATACCAAACTACCATTCTCTTCAACTATATATTTTATCAAATCACCCACTACCAAAAATACCAAACCACTCTTCTCTTAAACTAACTTTTTTTATCTATCTCACTTTTTATCATTTTATCAACTATCAACCTTATCAAAAATATCTTTTATCAAAACACTCACTACCAAAAATACTAAACTACATTTCTCTTAAACTAATAAACTATATCTTTTATCAAAATACCCACTACCAAAAATACCAAACTACGCTTCTCTTAAACTTTTTTTTCTTTCTTACTTTTTATCATTCAATCAACTATATCTTTTCTTAAAACATCCACTACCAAAAATACCAAACTACCATTCTCTTGAAATAATTTTTTTCTATCTCACTTTTTATCAACTATCAACAATCAATCATCAACTATCAATCAACTATATCTGTTATCAAAACACCCACAACTCAAAATATTTTTTATCAAAACACCCACTACCCAAAATACCAAACTACCATTCTCTTAAACTAACTTTTTTCTATCTCACTTTTTATCAACTATCAACTATCATCAACTATATCTTTTATCAAAATACCTACTTCAAAAAATACCAAACTACCCTTCTCTTCAACTATCAACTATATCTACTATCTATATATACCATTAACCTACTACCATAATATCAATCTTACCATTTTATCAACTAACCAATTTTAGGGTATTTATGTAATTTCACTTTTTCAAATCTTTTCACTTTTTCACTCTCTCACATACTTTTTCAAACTTTTTCATTCTTTCTCTTACACTTTTTTCAAACTTTTTCACCTTTTTCACTCTCTCATCATCTTTCTTCCTCTAACCTCTTCATTTTTAATATTCCATTTTTTTCTATCAATAAGTTTTATTTAGTCTCAACAGGAAATATTATAATTTGCAAAATTAGAAAATTTATTACAGTTTTGTTTTCTAATCTCTAAAAAAAATTACTTATCACTCTCTCTCATATATATTTTCAAACTTTTTCAATCTTTCTCACACCCTTTTGCACTCTCTCCTCCTCTTTCTTCCTTTAACTGTATCTAATATTTCTATTTTTCACAACATATATACTTTAATTTCACCTACATGTCTTCTTCATTTTCAATATTCCATTTTTCTCTATCAATAAGTTTTATTTAGTCTCTACGGAAAATATTACAATTTGGAAAATTTGAAACATTAATACAATTTTGTTTTTTAATCTCTACGGAAAATATTGCATATTGCTGGTAAATGTTCACGGGGTAATGTTCGGACTGGTAAATTTTCACGAGGTAATGTTCGGACTAACTCAATTACAAATTGAAACTTTTTGTTTATCTACTTTAAATTCGTTTTGATTTTCACGGGGTAATGTTCAGACTAATTAAATTATATGTAAATCTATTAATAAAAATAACACGACAACACTCGTGCGTATGCACGAGTATACTGCTAGTTATTTAAAAAAATAACGTTCTCACACCATAACAAACTAAGAAATAAAAGCTTTTAACACCCGAGGGGGGGCATGAAGTTTTATTTCTTAATATATATAGTAATGTGTTTGACACCAATGACCTTTTCAAGTTCTAGTAAATACAAAATCTCCTAACCTTTTTCACACTCCTAACATTTTGTATACTTAAAAGAAATATTAGTTGCGTCAAAAAAAAAAAGAAATATTAGTTATATATATAGTTATATATATATATATATATATATATATATATATATATATATATATATATATATATATATATATATATATATATTGTTCACGACCATACCGAAGCGCTACCTAGAGACGCGATATCAAGAGCGAGGACATGAGGTGAGATCCGAAAAGGACCGCTTATGCTCGGCCTGGTCTTCCTTAGTCGGTCCCATTTCATACACTCGGTTTATCTCGCTAAGCCGAGGCACCTCTTTTGCAACCGCCGCTTTTATTATGTAATCTGAAGCTTTAATTATGTAACGGTCCCTAATCAATGACCTTGAATGTATTGTATCACTATATATTTCGCCGTAAAGGCTAATAGAGAGGTTGAGCAATTTTTCTACTTACGCGAGATTGTTCATTGTGTTCTTGATTAATTCATTCCCGAAATAGTTGAGAACATTGGCGCCACCAGTGGGGCACGGTAAAACTTTTCTACGCCCCACTTTACAAATTTTTACTTGTTCATTGTCACTAGTACCATGGTGACCACGAGAAATGTAGGTAATGGTGGTGCTTCGTCTAGTCTTGGGGATCCCGAGATTGAGCGGTTTGCTTGCATGGTTGTTCAAACACCGCAAGCCTGAATCGCGAGACCAAGCCCGCCGGAATGAAGAGCAAGCCATTACGCCAAGCTTTGGAAGCAAGGAGGTGCGGTGCAGCCCACTCACCGAGATGAGACACTTCGCCCAGTCATCGATGCAACCGAACACCTTTGCGAGTATTTCAACCATTCTCTCGCCGCCATCCGGTGCCGCCGGCTTCCCACGCTTCAGGAGCCGCCCATTGCCACATATGATGGCACTGGGACCCCTTAGCCACGTCGATGCCTTCCAAACGCAAATGATGATCGGTGGGGAACCGACGCTATCGATTGCAAAATGTTCGTCGGGACCTTAGCGATGATGTAGCTCGAAATGGTTCGAGTGGCTCTACGAACGCTTCGGTCCACGAGCTTTGAAGATCCGCCACCGCCGTGCGGCAATTCTCGGCAAACAAGGAGAAGCGAATGCTAGCCGAGGACATGTTCGATGTGCGCCAAGAGCCGGGGAGTCACCAAAGCCTACTTGGAGCGTTTCAACAAGTCGACGGTCCTGGTAGATGATCCTGATGAGCGATTTTTTGTAAAGGCATTTATGAAAGGTATTCGCAATGGAACTTTCAGTGAAGCCCTTTCCCTGTGGAAGCCGCGGACAATGGATGAGATTAGAGTCCGGGCAGAGAAACACATTGACGCAGATGACGTGGCCCTCGGGAAGAATGAGAAGGACATGCAAGCACCACCTAGGCGTGTGATTTCACCGAGGCGTTCTCCACCCGTCCGGCATGCACCCTATGATCGGCGTGACAGGGGCGCGCAGGCAAAATCAAAAGGGCGACGCACCCGTCCTCCAAACGCAGAAATAGCCTTCACACCTTTGAAGGCTAGACCGTCGGTGATACTAGACGAAGGACTTCATGATGGGTCGATACGCCGGCCATCACCTTTCGTTGGCGTCATGGGTAAGAATGTAACTTCTTATTGCAGGTACCACCGGACCGAAGGACATGACACAGACAATTGCTGGACTCTCAAACAGCAGATTGAGCAACTCATCCAGCGCGGTCAACTGAAAAAGTATGTCAAAGCAGGAGGTGATGATGGGAAGCCGAAGGCAGTGGCTCCCCCAAAGCCGATGACCCAGCAGTCAAATACACAAGCCAAAAGAGCTGAAAGAGGCAAACGCAGCGAACACGAAACGGCAGAGAAAGGAAGAGTCAACACTATATCGGGCGGATTCTCTGGAGGGGGAGCTACATCCTCATCTCGCAGGAGATATGCCAGATCTATTTTGTCGGTTTCCTCTGCGGAAGCCACTTATGCTGTAACTGACGCGGAATACCCCGCGATTTCTTTCGACGCGCAGGATTTTGAAGGTGTGCGGCCTCACTCAGATGATCCAATAGTAATATTTATCACCACCAGCGGTTATTCAATAGCTCGGGTGCTAGTGGATGGAGGCAGTTCAGCTAACGTCATGTACTGGTCGTGTTTCGAGGGTTTTAAAACCACGGCGGAAGCACCAAAGAGCTATCCCGAACTCGTTGGATTTTCTGGTGAACAGGTTGAAGTCCGCGGATACATGGACCTCAGGACAACTTTCGGTGAAGGAGAGTCGGCGAAGACTGTGACTCTGAGGTATATGATCGTTGATGCAGATTCGTCATACAACATAATAGTGGGAAGGCCAACACTTAATGCTTTGATGGCGGTAGTTTCTTATCCCCATCTGTGTTTGAAATATCCTCTCCCTAGTGGTAAGGTAGGTGTGGTAAGAGGTGATCAAGTTGTTGCAAGGAAGTGTTACGCAGAAAGCGCAAAAGTAAAGGCAATTCAGAGGAAAGCCGGGCAGGGGGTTAGTTCCAATTGCAGTTTCCTAGATTTGGACCCTCGGTTATATGACCTTACAAAGGAGGAGCAAAGGTGAAGGCGGTAGATACTTTGAAAGAGGTGGTGATAGTGGCCGCCCAAAGATCGTAAAAACAAGGATTGGCACCAGTCTTACGGCTGAACTTGAGGACCAGGTTGGTTAAGTTCCTCTCCACCACACTCACATATTTGCATGGTCCCCTCAAGGATATGCCAGTATTGATCCTAACTTCATCTGTCATTGATTATCATTGAACCCATCTATGATACCTGTAGCCCAAAGAAAGAGGAAGCAGGGCGGTGAGAAATCCAAGGCCATACAGGAGGAAACAAAGAAGCTAGTAGCCGCATAATTCATAAAGGAGGTCAAATATCCAACGTGGTTGGCTAATCCGGTAATGGTCAAGAAATCCAATGGGAAATGGCGAATGTGTGTAGATTACACAGACCTTAACAAAGCATGTCCCAAAGATCCTTATCCTTTGCCAAGTATTGACGGCCTAGTGGACGGAGCTTCTGGTTATAAGCTTTTGAGCTTCATGGATGCATACTCCGGTTACAATCAAATTAAAATGAGTCCGGAGGACGAGGAGAAAACAACGTTCATGACTGCCAGGTACAACTATTGCTACCGTGTAATGCCTTTCGGACTGAAAAATGCAGGTGCTACATATCAGCGTCTAATGGATAGAGTCTTTGAGGCGGAGATTGGGAAGTCTATTGAAGTATATGTGGATGATATGGTGGTTAAGTCTGAAACCGAGGAGTCTCACTTGGCGAACCTCCAAAAAACTATTCTACTGCTGGAAAAGCATGTGTTGCGTTTAAATCCTGACAAGTGTTCTTTCGGAGTTCAAGCGGGGGAATTCCTAGGTTACGTGTTGACTCACAGAGGAATAAAGGCCAACCCGGCTAAGTGTCGAGCTATTCGAGAAACCCGAAGCCCAACAAACGCAAAGGAGGTCCAAATTTTAGCTGGCCGAATAGTGGCACTCTCAAGATTCCTCACCAAGCGGTGATAAAATACGACCTATGTTCCAATTGTTGAGAAAGAATGCTCGGCCCAATGGTCTGGCAGAGTATGAAGAAGCATTGGAGGTCATAAAGGCATACCTAGTTTGCGCCACCCATTCTAATACACCAGGGGCGTTTTGTTATTGTATTTGTCTCACATGGACATGCAGAAGTGCGATTTTAGTTGAAGAAAGAGCTAAAGAGCAATGCCCCATTTACTATGTCACGAATGTGGAGAGGTCTGAACAATGATGATCAAAAGATTGAGAAGGTAGCTTATGCGATCACTTTGGCGCCAGAAACTTCTAAGAAGATTTCATGAGCCATTCAATAATTGTCAAGACAGATTTGCCTATTCGCCAAATACTTTCCAAACCAGATATTGCTGGAAGAATGGTGGCATGGTCCGTTGAGCTATCAGAATACGATATCAAGTACCAACCTAGGGGAGCAATCAAGGCGCAAGCCTTAGCAGACTTTGTGGTGGAAATAGCAGGGGAAGAGCCGACAGTCAAATCTCATTCCGAATATTGCTGGACTTTATCAGTTGATGGATCGTCTAATTTGAGAGGCAGCGGAGCCGGAGTCACATTGGAGGGACCTGACAATATACTCATAGAGAAGTCACCGAGGTTCGGTTTCAAGGCCAGCAACAACCAAGCAGAATACGAGGCTTTAATTGCTGGTATGAGCTTGGCAATAGACATCGGAGTGAAGCACCTCAAAGTTCGCAGTGATTCTCTGCTAGTCACCGGCCAGGTCACAGGGGCGTTCAGTACCAAAGACGAGCTACTCGCCAAATATTTGTCTAAGGTACAAGAGCTAAAACTTAAATTTGTTTTCTTTGAGCTAACACATGTTCCTAGAGAACAAAATAGCAGGGCCGACATATTAGCAAAGCTGGCAAGCACTAAAAAACCTGGCAATAACCATTCAGTAATACAAGAAATCATAACCCAACCCAGCATCAATCAAATCCAAGTTTTCTCAGCTGAGATTGACCCTGATTGCTGGATGACCAAGATTCTTGCTTACTGCGCAGGTGAAGAACCGAATGTCTTGGGATGATGAGAAAAGAAAACTAGAGAAAGCGGCTACCAATTACACGATGATAGAGTCGAGTCGCATACAAAGGGGTTTCTCTATGCCGCTCCTTAAATGTGTCACAAACAGCAAAGCACAGGAAATACTCAAGGAGGTGCACGAAGGAGTGTGCAGCAGCCATATTGGAGGCCAAGCATTGGCTTCAAAAATTGTACGAGCAGGGTATTATTGGCCCACAATGAAGAAGGACGCGGTTGAATATGTCCGCCGATGTCACAAGTGTCAGATGCATGCAAAAATCCCAAGAGCCCCCCCAACCAATCTGCAGTCAGTATCCTCGGCTTGGCCGTTCGCAGTTTGGGGTGTCGACATTCTCGGTCCATTTCCACCGGCACCGGGTTAAGTAAAATTCATGTTAGTGGTTGTCGACTATTTCACAAAATGGATAGAGGCAGAGCCGGTGGCCACCATATCAGCAGAAAGAATAAAGAAGTTCTATTGGAAGAGAATTATATGTCGATTTGGAATTCCTGCAACCATCGTAACCGACAATGGAACGCAGTTTGCCTCGAGACCCAGTGGTCGAGCTCTGCGCAACACTTGGAATATCTATCAAGCCTTTACCTCGGTAGAACACCCTCAAACCAATGGGCAGGCAGAGGCCGCTAACAAGGTGGTATTGGTCGGTCTAAAGAAGAGATTGGAAGACTCTAAGGGAAATTGGGCCGAGGAATTGCCTCTAGTGCTATGGTCTTACAATACTACGCCGCAGTCTTCTACAGGCGAAACTCCTTTCCGACTGACATATGGTAGTGATGCACTCATCCCTGTGGAAATACTGGAGCCTAGCCCAAGGAGAATATTAACTACCACAGTACCTGATCCAACAGCACTTCGTGTCAATCTAGATCTGCTCGAGGAAACCCGAGAAATGGCTAAGGTTAAAGAGGAGGCAGCCAAACAAAGAGCAGCCAAAAGGTACAATTCTAAAGTGAAAGGGAGGACATTCAAAGTAGGTGATTTAGTTTTGCGCCGAACCACAAGAGTAGGGGCCGTGGGTAAATTGTCTCCCAACTGGGAAGGACCATTCAGAGTCAAAGCTGTGCTCGGCCAGGGCGCGTTCAAGCTGGAGAAACTCAACGGGGGAAATATCCCGAGATCATGGAACGCCACTAACCTTCGGTTCTACTATAGCTGAAGATGACAAAACCCTCGGCTTTCCCAACAGGACCGAGGAAGAAAAACCGATTCTCTATTCTTTTGTATTACCAATAAATGTATTTTTGTAGGGAGCCTATAGCTCCCCAAATGTACCGTTACTTATTGAATAAAGAGAATCGAAGATTACAAATATGTTTGAAGTGCCAAATCTATTTGCAATAAAATTTATATAAGCAACACGTGAATGCGTCTGAAAAACAAAGTCCCGAAACGGCAAGGACCGAGTAGTTGGCTCGATGTTGACCCCGGTAGGGGTGTTCAAAACCGAACCAAACCGAACCAAACCAAACCGAAAACCGCAAAAAACCGCTTTTGATCGGTTTTGTTCGGTTCTTTTTTCATTGCACCGCGCGGTTTGGTTCGGTTCGCGGTTTTGTTTTCCAAAACCGAACCAAACCAAACCAAACCGCAAGTAACACTAAGGCTTGTTGAATTACAACCTTCCTTACTAACTTACTAACCCAATTGCAACTACAACTCTCACTCACTTATTAGCCCAAATCCAATTAATTGTTTGACTCACTTACAAATAATCCATATTGTTATGCTATATTTAAAAATTACAATAAAATATTCATTCAAATTCTTTTAAACATTGTCTTAGCTATTTGAAAAAAAAATTAAAAGAGAGTGATTTATATACTACATATATTTGAGTAGATTTTTTCTTAATGATTTATGTTAGCCTTTTTTATGTTAGTTAATTTTAACTCCGTTTTAAATTAATTTTGTCTTGGAAAAAACCGAACCAACCGAACCAATCCAAACCGCATTGGTTTGGTTTGGTTTGGTTTGTTGGTTTTATTTTAGGAAGCCAACCGAACCAAACCAAACCGCATGTAATTTTACTTTGCGGTTCAGTTCACTTTTTATCTCAAAACCGAACCAAACCGCACCGCTAACACCCCTAGACCCGGGCACCAAGACAAAAGGACTCGCTAAGCTTGGTCCGAATCGACGAGTTCGTGTACCTCTTGGAGGCACTTCACATGACTATGAAGCGGTTAATGAAAAGTCACCGCGGAGACATGCGAAGAAACCTCTCTCGTATAGCAACACACCGACCATGATTCATTGAAAAGCAAGTTGTGGGACGCGTTTGCTCAAGAAATCAACGAGTTTCTAGCAAAGAGGGCCTAAAACAAGACCGCGGTAGATGTGAAAGCATCCCGCGGCATAAACCGGACGATCTTTCACGAAACCTCCTCCTTACATAGTATAGAGAGGAAGCATTAACCCAAATGATGCAAGTCGCGTGGGAGAAAAATAAAACCGAAGATTGCAAAGAAAAGCAAGTAGTGGTGAAAACACTAGGCGCGGTATATATTAGACCGCCATATCTTACGATTTGACGAACAGTTCACAAAATAAAGTTATGATAAACTTCAAAGTTATCGTAAAGGAAGTAAAGCGATCAAGGTAAAAGGTAAAGTATCAAAATACATAAACGCTTCAAAATATTCAAATTACAAACCGCACTCGTCAAAGTTCAAATAAAAACAAATCAAGCATGAGGACCTCTGATTGAGTCTTCTCGAGTCATCGGCGCCTCTCCATCACCGGTTGTCGGAATCTCATTCGCCGGAGTATCACTGGCGACAAATCATTAAAAACTTTGTCCATCCATCCAGGTCCAGAGAGCAAGATTGGTGTTCACCGGCTCCATTAGCAAAGCGGCGAGGTTTGGTTATCGATGATGGGGGCCATGATTTGGCCGTCGATCACAACATTATCGGATCAAATATCCGAGGATCCAAAGCGGAAAGTGAACTTGTGCTTGAGCAAGAGCCAAATAAAACCCGCGGTCAAATTCTGTTACACACAGGAAGCATAATCACCGCTTCCCCTTTGCTCTCTTTGGATCATTATACATCAGTAATGAGTTTTGCCTTGTTCTTAGACAATTCTCGCTCTTTGGCCGAATCCTTCTTCAATTGCTCGTTGGCCTCGCACAAGCTCTTGATTTTCAAATCCATTATTTTCTTATTTTGCTCATGCTTCTTCAAGTCCTCTTCCAGAGACTTTTTCTCCTGCTGACAGGTACTCAGGTCTTTCTCCACAGACTTCAGCCGGTCTGTATGACTGCTTCCTTCAGCCATCAATTCCCCGTAAGCACTCTCGAAATGGTGAGCGAGCATAAAGGTCCAAAGACTATAACTCTTGATGGCTACCAAGCTCGCCGCGCCCCATCTTTCTCGCACTCCACTCCACATCACCGGGAAGAGAACACCGACAAGAGCCTTTGTCAGTGGATACCGCACATCCCAAGCAGTCTTCATGGAGCCACTTGCCGTCCCATCCTTTACCCTCTTTACTTCTAAAACTTTCCGCCAAGATGCATCTTCCATGTCCTCAACGCCAGCCGGAGTATTGGACTCAAATGATTTAGATTTACCCTTTGCACATTTGGAGAGACCGGGGATCACGCACGGACTTTGGTTTTTAGGGGAGGTAGTTGAGGAGACCGATGGGAACTGGATTTCCTCTTCTTTTTCAGCAGCGAAGATCTCCCGCAGGAGTCTTCGCAAAGATCAACATCGGTGTTATACCCCGCTTTCGTTTTTGCTCTTCACGAATCCGGCGTCTATCCTCCACGCCGGCGTCGACATACCAAAGAGTCCTAGAAAAACACCAAACGTAAGATCAAATCATGAAACCTCGTTATGGGTAAAATGCACAAAGTCAAAGTATTTACTTAGGTATGTTATAAGTCCGCCGAAGTCGTCAACTTTTCAGTATAATTTGGGACGCTTGTGGGTGGTTACCCGATTGAACATATGACCAAATCCGGTCCACATCTTCCCGGTCGGTGGGGATAAACTACACCTCTCAATTGTAAATTTGTTGTTTGGATGCAGGTGGTCCGAGAAAAGGGAAAGTACTCGACATTGTTCTCATCAACTAACAAAAAGGATCACGAGGTCCGACTTCCATGAAAAGAAGTCGCTCTTTGAAAGACTTATAACTACTTTTGAACACTTTCATAAAGGGCCTACGGGTGTGGTTACCTAGGGATACCCAGTGAGGAGGATCTTTAACCGAAGAACGCACAAAATGAAGAAACTTCTCAGCGGTAGCCGACACATTAATACACTCACACATAATCTCAAAGGCGCGAACATAAGCCCAACCATTCGGGTGAAGTTGAGTTGGAGCCACATTCAGTAACCGAAGTACCGCACGATAATATTCGGAGAAAGGAACTCTAATACCTAGGTGCTCAAATAGAGTTGTATACATATAAGTGTAGGGCCTAGTACCGGCCTCCGGGCAATCACATACTGCCTCATCCGGCCAATCAAGCCTTCGCTTGTGGCAGTGTTTTCGCCAACCGGATGACAAAGGAGCGATCGAATTCGCTCCAATGATTCCTCTCGTCACCCGCATGAATGGGAATCCAATACCTCTAAATCGATGCTCTCGAATAATTGCTATGGTCTTCAACGCCCCCCCAAACCATTGAAGATCGGTTCGAAATTGCCCCCGTGGAGGCGAGAGGGGTTCATCATCGAGGCAAACACAAGGTGTTCATAGCCTCGCATGGGCTTTGCCTAATGTAATCTAAACGACAGTGTGGGCATTGTCCACCAACGCAGAAGCATTGCTACACCTAATTTCGAAGTAACTTATCCTCACTCGCTTACTAATGCTTATTATAGAAACCATGAATAAACTTTGCAGGAATATCTATGAAGTTCTGTTGTGCGAAAAGTAGTTGTGCAAGTGTACACAATCGCAACAAGTAATATCTTGATAAGTAGAGTTCGTCTCCACAGGGATTGGTATTAATTTTAGAGTTTAAAAGGAATTACACTTAGAGGAACAAGTAGCAAATAGTTTGAGTAACAAAGTTTCAGTTGAACAAAGATTGTTAAAGTAACAAGTTAAAAGTGAGTTAAAATATGAGAGAAATAAGTTGGATTGCTTTCACTACGTAAATTCCAGAAAACAAGACGCTATAACGCCACACGCTATAGCGTTAAGCGTACTATTGCAAATATTTTGTGCCTTTCGGTCACTAGCGCTGTGGTTTCATTACAAGATGCCTATGTCTAGGTTCTAAATAAGTTCACCCTCAGATATTCAAGATCCCACACCTTAAGCTTTATAAACTATTGCAACTTCTATGTCTAGAGGAAGCAAAAATTGGCTAAATGTCTTTAACCAACCTTCTCGTTTATATTAACCCTTGAGTACTTCATGAGCCATTCAATAATTGTCAAGACAGATTTGCCTATTCGCCAAATACTTTCCAAACCGGATATTCTTTGGAAGAATGGTGGCATGGTCCGTTGAGCTATCGAATACGATATCAAGTACCAACCTAGGGAGCAATCAAGGCGCAAGCCTTAGCGCATTTTGTGGTGGAAATAGCAGGGGAAGAGCCGATACCAAATCTCATTCGAATATTGCTTGGACTTTATCGGTTGATGGATCGCCTAATTTGAGAGGCAATGAGCCGAGTCACATTGGAGGACTCGACAATATACTCATAGAGCGATCCACCGAGGTTCGGTTTCAAGGCCAAGAACAACCAAGCGTAATACGAGGCTTTAATAATTGGTATGAGCTTGGCAATAGACATCGGAGTGAAGCACCTCAAAGTTCGCAGTGATTCTCTCGCTAGTCACCGCCAGTCACGTGGGCGTTCGAGCACAAAGACGAGCACTCGCCAAATATTTGTCTAAGGTACAAGAGCTAAAACTTAAATTTGTTTTCTTTGAGCTAACACATGTTCCTAGAGAACAAAATAGCGGGCCGACATATTAGCAAAGCCGGGCAAGCACTAAAAAACTCGCAATAACCATTCAAGAATACAAGAAATCATAACCCAACCCAAAGATCAATCAAATCCAAGTTTTCTCAAATTTGAGATTGACCTCGATTCTTTGGATGACCAAGATTCTTGCTTACTGCAGGTGAAGAATCGAAATGCTGCGGATGATGAGAAAAGAAAACTAGAGAAAGCGGCTACCAATTACACGATGATAGAGTCGAGCCGCATAAAAGGGGTTTTTCTATGCCGCTCCTTAAATGTGTCACAAACAGCAAAGCACAGGAAATACTCAAGGAGGTGCACGAAGGAGTGTGCAGCAGCCATATTGGAGGCCAAGCATTGGCTTCAAAGATTGTACGAGCAGGGTATTATTGGCCCACAATGAAGAAGGACGCGGTTGAATATGTCCGCCGATGTCACAAGTGTCAGATGCATGCAAAAATCCCAAGAGCCCCCCCAACCAATCTGCAATCAGTATCCTCGGCTTGGCCGTTCGCAGTTTGGGGTGTCGACATTCTCGGTCCATTTCCACCGGCACCGGGTCAAGTAAAATTCCTGTTAGTGGCTGTCGACTATTTCACAAAATGGATAGAGGCAGAGCCGGTGGCCACCATATCAGCAGAAAGAATAAAGAAGTTCTATTGGAAGAGAATTATATGTCGATTTGGAATTCCTGCAACCATCGTAACCGACAATGGAACGCAGTTTGCCTCAGAATCGGTAGCCGAGCTCTGCAACACTTGGAATATCTATCAAGCCTTTACCTCGGTAGAACACCCTCAAACCAATGGGCAGGCAGAGGCCGCTAACAAGGTGGTATTGGCCGGTCTAAAGAAGAGATTGGAAGACTCTAAGGGAAATTGGGCCGAGGAATTGCCTCTAGTGCTATGGTCTTACAATACTACGCCGCAGTCTTCTACAGGCGAAACTCCTTTCCGGCTGACATATGGTAGTGATGCACTCATCCTCGTGGAAATACCGAGCCTAGCCCAAGGAGAATATTAACTACCACATGACTGATCCAATGAAGACTTCGTGTCAATCTAGATCTGCTCGAGGAAACCCGAGAAATGGCTAAGGTTAAAGAGGAGGCAGCCAAACAAAGAGCAGCCAAAAGGTACAATTCTAAAGTGAAAGGGAGGACATTCAAAGTAGGTGATTTAGTTTTGCGCCAACCACAAGAGTAGGGCCGTGGGTAAATTGTCTCCCAACCGGGAAGGACCATTCAGAGTCAAAGCGCGTGCTCGGCCGTATGCGTTCAAGTGGAGAAACTCAACGGGGAAATATCCCGAGATCATGGAACGCCACTAACCTTCGGTTCTACTATAGCTGAAGATGACAAAACCCTCGGCTTTCCCAACAGGACCGAGGAAGAAAAACCGATTCTCTATTCTTTTGTATTACCAATAAATGTATTTTTGTAGGAGCCTATAGCTCCCCAAATGTACCGTTACTTATTGAATAAAGAGAATCAAGATTACAAATATGTTTGAAGTGCCAAATCTATTTGCAATAAAATTTATATAAGCAACACGTGAATGCGCTCGAAAAACAAAGTCCCAAACGGCAAGGACCGAGTAGTTGGCTCGATGTTGACCCTGTAGGGTGTTCAAAACCGAACCAAACCGAACCAAACCAAACCGAAAACCGCAAAAACCGCTTTTGATCGGTTTTGTTCGGTTCTTTTTCATTGCACACCGCGCGGTTTGGTTCGGTTCGCGGTTTTGTTTTCCAAAACCGAACCAAACTAAACCAAACCGCATAAGTAACACTAAGGCTTGTTGAATTACAACCTTCCTTACTAACTTACTAACCCAATTGCAACTACAACTCTCACTCACTTATTAGCCCAAATCCAATTAATTGTTTGACTCACTTACAAATAATCCATATTGTTATGCTATATTTAAAAATTACAATAAAATATTCATTCAAATTCTTTTAAACATTGTCTTAGCTATTTGAAAAAAAAATTAAAAGAGAGTGATTTATATACTACATATATTTGAGTAGATTTTTTCTTAATGATTTATGTTAGCCTTTTTTATGTTAGTTAATTTTAACTCCGTTTTAAATTAATTTTGTCTTGGAAAAAACCGAACCAACCGAACCAATCCAAACCGCATTGGTTTGGTTTGGTTTGGTTCGGTTTTATTTTAGGAAGCCAACCGAACCAAACCAAACCGCATGTAATTTTACCTTGCGGTTCAGTTCACTTTTTATCTCAAAACCGAACCAAACCGCACCGCGAACACCCCTAGACCCCGGGCACCGAAGACAAAAGGACCTGCCAAGCTTGGTCCGAACTGACGAGTTCGTGTACCTCTTGGAGGCACTTCACATGACTATGAAGCGGTTAGCTGAAAAGTCAGCCGCGGAGACATGCGAAGAAACCCTCTCTGTATAGCAACACACCGACCATGATTCACTGAAAAGCAAGTTGTGGGACCGCGTTTGCTCAAGAAATCAACGAGTTTCTAGCAAAGAGGGCCTAAAACAAGACCGCGGTAGATGTGAAAGCATCCCGCGGCATAAACCGGACGATCTTTCACGAAACCTCCTCCTTACATAGTATAGGAGGGGAAGCATTAACCCAGCGATGCAAGTCGCGTGGGAGAAAAATAAAACCGAAGATTGCAGTAAAAGCAAGTAGTGGTGAAAACACTAGGCGCGGGTATATATTTGCTCGCCATATCTTACACTGTTTTGACGAAAACAGTTCACAAAATAAAGTTATGATAAACTTCAAAGTTATCAGAAAGGAAGGCGAAAGCAGTCAAGGTAAAAAGGTAAAGTATCAAAATACATAAACGCTTCAAAATATTCAAATTACAAACTGCAGCTCGTCAAAGTTCAAATAAAAACAAATCAAGCATGAGGACCCTCGGATTGAGTCTTCTCAGAGTCATCGGCCGCCTCTCCATCACCGGTTGCCGGAATCTCATTCGCCGGAGTATCACCTGGCGACAAATCATTCAAAACTTTGTCCATCCATCCGTGGTCCAGAGAGAAGATTGGTGTTCACTTCGGCTCCATTAGCAAAGGCGAGGTTTGGTTATCGATGATGGGGGCCATGATTTGGCCGTCGATCACAACATTATCGGATCAAATATCCGAGGATCCAAAGCAGAAAGTGAACTTGTGCTTGAGCAAGAGCCAAATAAAACTCGCGGTCAAGTCTGTTACCACACAGGAAGCATAATCACCGCTTCCCCCCTTTGCTCTCTTGAGATCATTATCGTGTAATGAGTTTTGCCTTGTTCTTAGACAATTCTCGCTCTTTGGCGCGAATCCTTCTTCAATTGCTCGTTGGCCTCGCACAAGCTCTTGATTTTCAAATCCATTATTTTCTTATTTTGCTCATGCTTCTTCAAGTCCTCTTCCGAGACTTTTTCTCCCGCCGATGTGTACTGTGTCTTTCTCCACAGACTTCAGCCGGTCTGCAGATGACTGCTTCCTTCAGCCATCAATTCCCCGTAAGCACTCTCGAAATGGTGAGCGAGCATAAAGGTCCAAAGACTATAACTCTTGATGGCTACCAAGCTCTGCCGCGGCCCCATCTTCTGCACCCACTCCACATCACCAGGAAGAGAAACCTGATTAAGAGCCTTTGTCAGTGGATACTGGTGTGTGGAATATGCCACATACACTTGAGTGCAAGTATACACTTTGTCCAAAAACAAGTAGTAAAAAGATCGAACCCACAGAGATTGAAAAACTCACTTTTAAATGATATAAAGTAATATAGTGCAAAGTCACAAAGTAATAAAATAATTTTGGATTTTGTTTGATGATCACAACTAAGTTAGAAAGAAAGCAAGTAAAGAATGTTGATAGTGTAAAAGAGAAAAGCTAGTTGGAATGTCTTCATCAAGTAATTTACTTAAAAGAGTATGATGCAAGATGTGATGCGTATTTGACCGAATCTTTGTTGCATTAGCTATGTGCCTTTCGGTCACTTTCTTCAGAGTTTCATTACAGCTCTTATGATCCTTGTTCTATGCAAGAAAGAAAGGGGTGTCCAGTGCCAATCTTGCCTCCTAACAAGTATCACTTTGCTTAAGTGAATTCACTCTTGTATTTTAAGTACCCACAATTATCCTATGGACTATACTATCCTATGTCTAGGACTTAGCATGGTTTTCACAAAGTTTTCTTTATATAAAACACTCACCCATATTAGTTCTTGAGTTCTTAATTGTAAGCCATGTCTGGTCATTTACAATTCATACTTATTCTAAGTGATCAAGTTTAAAATAAGTAATAAAAATATTATCAAGCAAGAACTAAAGTACAAACATACATACATGCAACATACTTACTTAAAAGCTCATTAAATGATTAGAACATTCCAACTAAGAAAGGTTTAGCTAACAAGAGACATTGCAAGATATATATAAACTGAATAGACCATGTTTATATATATAGAAATCACAAAAGAGAAACAACAAGAGTAAAGTTACAAATGTTGAAAACCTTTGTATGAAGTCTTCTAGCAATGCACTAGCATTACTCCTTAGCACTATACAAACACTATGAAAATGAGTAAAGGAGGATTTGTCAATTCCTTCCTCTTCCTCTAAAAATATAAAAACTAACTATGTATATTGAAATTTTGATCTAACTTATGGATTGTGATATCTTTCCAAATGAAGATGTGAGGTCCTTTTATAGCCTTCAAGTGAGGTGCTTCCTTCCTTCATGTTGAAGTCATCTTGAGTGGATGATAGTGTAGTTGCTTTCAGAGGTTTATCCATGTTGCAATCTTTGACTTAATCATATAGGGTGGTTCCATGGTGTTAGAACAAGTGTCCCTATGTTGATGACTCTTCAAAGCTATGCCTATAGCTATGTGTGAATGGTAGGCGCCTACTATACATTGTTGGATGGCATCAGGGAAGCAAGTAGGAGGTCATCACATTGCATGTGGATGCATATGAAACAGGCTGCTTATTCACCAAGTTGCGCAGAATTGATGCAGGATCGGTCTGGCAGAGCATTGATGCAGATACAGATTGAGATCGCTTTGAACAAAAACATCAAACATACCACAATATATCCAAAATGGCCTATAACTAACTATATCCATTCAAATCACTCAAGATATCATATATCACACTAAATACTATATAAACTCTTTATTATTACTTGAAAGAGAGCAAATACTAAGTTTAAACATATGAAATACTCTATATAAAATAGAGTTATCACACCCCCAAACTTAAACCATTGCTTGTCCGCAAGTAATGACAAAGACAAACTATAAAAACTAAAAATTCTAGAAGATAGATCAGTTTGATTTGGATTTTCATGAGGAGTTCCTATGAACTTCATCAACAACTTTTCTTGTGCCTTTATTTCTTCAAAACCACCAAAGTTATTCAAACTCTTTTGTGTGTGTGTGAACCCACTGAGTTGAGATTGGTTCCAAGACTAAGTGAAAAAATTTCCTCCTAGCCTTTGAAAGGATTGGTTCATCTTTGGTCACACCAAAATATTTTTCAAAAGAGAGTTTAGACTCACAAAATTTTCTCAAGTGTTGGGGAGTTCTAATTTCAAAGGACTTGATTGAATCTTTCAAAGCTTTTTGAGCCAATGCAATTTTTCTATTTTTTTGTGTGGATCTTTTTGTGTAAATGCAATACTTCTTTGAAGTGTTTTTATGCATTGATTTTTTTTCTGCATTTTGCTTTTTCTTGATCTGATTTACATTGATGCAAACAGACCGATGATGCTTTTTCTTTTCTAGCTCATACCTTCCTCACCGACCTCCCAGATGCAAATGCACTTTGGCACGTGTCTTTGACCTCCAGATGCATATATTTTTCTTTGCACTTTGGCACAGTTCGGCTTTATTGAACTATCCTCCAGATACATTTATTCTGCATGGCATGTGTCTTTGACCTCCAGATGCATTCATGTACTTAGCACGTGTATAGTTTCAAAAGATTCGGGATATGGCTTGTCCACATTTTTGTTTTTCTTTTCTACATTGTTTACTCTTTACACTTTTGAAATTCAGCCTTTGTTTTCATAAAACACCCCCAAACTTAATTCTTTAAGCTCTTCTTTCTCTTTTAGTAAAGCTTTGTTTTGACCTAAGCTTACCAAAAATTCCCTTGCATCAGATTGATCTTTTAAATAGCAAGGTTCTTTTCACAAACTCGTTTTGAAGTGTTGAAGTGAAAATAATTTTGGTTTTTTTCGAGAAATAAGGCTTCTTTTTCATCATTTGAAATTCCATCCATAGAGGCTTTCACCATATTTTTGAAAAACTGATCTTTTCTAAAAATATTTAGATACTACTTTGTTAAGTACATCTAATATTTAAACAAACTAAAAACTACTTTAAAACATATATATTTACTATCTAAAACATATTAATTAAACACACAACATATTAGATAAAAAACATAACATAACATGCAAATCCCCCCCCAAACTTAAGGGGTTGCAGTGTCCTCACTGCAATTTGTTCAAAACAGACAAATCATTTGTTCAAAAATAGGGGAAAGGGATTAGTACAACCAGGGAAATAGTTCAGAAACAAAACAAGCATATAGCAGTTGTAGGTGAAAACATGTAAATGATACTCATTTCTTGGCTCCACTCCTAATTTCGTGCTTTGCGACGGATGGAGGAGTGTGCTTCACCTTCTGCTTCTTCTCCTTGGGCTTGCTAGGTGTTGCTTCTGTAGGTGCAGATGCACCTCCTACTTCTGGTGTAGTTGCAGGAATTGGTTCTGTAATTGATGCAGGTGCATCAGTCTTGACTGCATCAGACTTCTTCCTTTTTGGTGTTAATTTTGCCTGCCTTCCTGCAGGTTGCTTGAAGAACTTTTGAGTATTGTGCAGAGCATCCTCTTCTGCTTTTGCCATTTCTTCCGTAACCATTTTGATTGTTGCTTCATCATGCACAGCTTGTTGTCTGTTGTGATGCGTGAGAAGTAGTGATGCAGGAGCATCACTCTGCATCTCAACAGTTTGAGTTACTGTCTCCTTTGCAGATGATTCTTCAATTTTATCTCCTTTATCGAGTCCTTCTTCTTCTCTTTCCTGCAAAATCTCTTTTTCAAGAGCAGAAACAACATTTGAAATAATGTTGCTTGGGTTAGAAGGTACCGCTTGCCAGTCTGTTGGCATAACAGGGTTTGTTCCGAGATTGGTTCTTACCGTGTGAGTTGTTTCTTGTGTTTCTTTTCTTGGAGAGGGTGGTGGAGGGGTTGTTTGTGGTGGTGATTGTGATAGACTGGTGGATCATTGAGGAGGGTAATGGTGATTTTGGAATGGAGGAGGATTCTTGGTTTGGTGAGATGATGGGTGATTTGGTTCATCGTGAAGTGATAGGTGTTCTGGTTGGGTTGATGCGAAGTTTGTTTGGCATATTTCTCGCCTAGCAATCTCCTCTAAGATCACACCTCTAGCTTGTTCCTCTTCTTCTTCATCAATTTCCTCATCACTTTCTTCCTCCTCTTCTTCTTCTAAATCCTTATCCATTTCTTTCAATTCCTCACTCTCAGCTTCAGATTCAGAATCATACAATTCTTCAACTACTGAGTTCTACCACAACCTTCTTCTCAGTACTTTGTATTGTTTCTAGCCACTTTCTTCTTAGTGCTAGGTTCTCCTACCTTCTCCTTTCCTTTCCCTTCTTCTTCAACTTCTTTCTCTTCTTCTTCTTCACCTTCAGATCTCAATACCCAACTTGGAAATTCAGGGGCATTCACTTGGCCCACAAGATCAAAGATCTTGTCAAAAACCAATTGAAGCGGTCATGTTGATCATTTTGAAATTTCAGACAGCCCCTCTTCGCTCGCATGTAATGCTCTTGCATTGCAGTGTGCGGGCCTCTTACATTTCTCAACTTTTCCTTCACTTCAAGACTTAAATTACTGTGGGAAACTTTCTTTGTTCATTAGCAGCAATAGGGACTCCTTCTTTCATGCATAGCTCAGTAATAAGACAAGGGAAAAACAGAAATCCCTTTGACTTATTTGAACATGCAAGAATTTCCCTAGCAATCAATCTACCTATGTCTACACATGTCCTTCAGAGAGAATTGTATCTAACAAGATCAATCTCTCTTGATCATAGCATATGTATGTGATGTAGGCAAAATTGAATTAGCTATGAACAGATGCCAATTACCTAATGCATTTACCAAATAGTTACTTCTAAGCTTAATCTCATTAGGTGTGAATTTTTCCCAAACAGACCCTGGTATAGCAATCCTACTCCTTATTTCTTCCATTTCTTTCTTAAAGGCATTTGCCACTCTATTTTCAAATTCATTCCCATTATATTTCAAAGATATAATGTTCATTCAATTTCTTGGCATGGAAGTGTACAAGTTTACCTCTCACCATGGAAGTGTAGGAATGTTCTCGCTCCTTCTTGTGGTGTGATGCCAGCATAGAATTCTCTTACCAAATCTTCAATGTAGCCTCCTCGTGGTAGCACAAAGTGGTCCCAATTGAGATTGGCCACTGTTGACATGAATGATGGGCTTGCCTTCTTCAAATCATACCCTCTCTCGGGCATTAGATGCATGTTCCACAGATGAACATTGTCATCAGTTCTGATTGATGATTCTTTGGCTTTCCCTTTCCTTGATGATGATGATCCTGCATGCATGGCTTTTTTTCTTTTTGGGGAGTTTTGGCCCGCTGCCGATGATGATTCTGTCTTTGATTGCTTCTTCACCATTGTAATGAATTTCTAGGTTTTTGATTGCTTGTGTGTTTTGGAAAAGATTGGATTGAGAATGAGAAGATTGATTTGTGTTTTGAGATGAGAGAATTTGTGAGAGTTTGCGAATGAAGGGTAATTCGGTAACAATGAAGGCTTTATGTTTCGGGAAGAGGAAGTTAGTGGATTTATTAGGTAGCCGTTAGCATTGCGTCTTTGCGCATGCATCTTGCCAAGTGTCTTGCTTTGGCTACCAATGTGTCATTAATCTCACTTATCCTCCTTTGATCTTCCTGAAGCCTTTTGATTCACACTTAACCAATTTTCTTCAAGTTTATAATCTTCTGATGCAGGCACGTTTTTTTCCTCAATGCAGTGCACTTGATGCAGTGCATTAGTTTCTGCATTTCGCAAAACAACTAAAAACATAAAATTGCACAAAAATAATTAAAAACAATGGGTTGCCTCCCATTAAGCGCTTGTTTTAAGAGTCTTGTCACCTGACTACCTCTTTTCACTTAGAGATTTTGCAAATGGGTGGTGGTTTTGTCTTTCACCACATGTTCACCATAGTACATTTTTACCTTTCTGACCATTCACCTTGAAGACAGTATTTGAGGATTTATCAAATAAGTCTACCTGCTCCATGTGGATAAACTTTTATCAACTTAAATGGTCCTGACCACCTTGACCTTAGTTTTCCAGGAAATAGCTTCAACCTAGAGTTGTATAGCAGAACTAGTCCTCCTTCTTTCAATTCTCTTCTGAGAATTTTCTTGTCATGCCATTTCTTAGTCTTAGCTTTGTAGATTTCAGCATTCTCATAAGAGGTTTGCCTAATTTCTTCTAACTCATCAAGCTCTAACATTCTCTTTTTACCGCCTTGTTCAAATTGAAATTGAGCTTTTTGATAGCCCAATAGGATTTGTTTTCCAATTCTACAGGTAAATGGCATGCTTTTCCATAGACTAATTTGTAAGGGGACATTCCTAAGGGTGTTTTGAATGCAGTTCTATATGCCCATAAAGCATCATCCAAATGTAAAGACCAATCTTTCCTATTTGGACTTACCATTTTTCTAGCATTCTCTTAATTTCCTATTGGATAATTGCCGCTTGTCCACTAGTTTGAGGATGGTAGGTCAGTAGCTATCTTATGCTTAACTCCATACTTAGCTAGAAGGTTTTCTATGATCTTATTGCAAAAGTGTGAACCTTCATCATTAATGATAGCTCTAGGAGTTCCAAATCTAGTGAATATATTTCTTTGAAGAAACTTACTCACCGATTTAGCATCATTATTAGGTAATGCTCGCCTCTACCCATTTGGATACATAATCAACAGCTACTAAGATATATAAATTGCCAAAAGAGGGTGGGAAAGGTCCCATGAAATCCATGCCCCAAACATCAAATAATTCAATTTCTAAAATATTTGTTCTAGGCATTTCATGCTTATCGTAAATATTTCTCGCTCTTTGACATTTATCACGATTTGACCAATAAATATGAATCTTTAAATAAAGTAGGCCAAAAATAACTGCATTGTAATACCTTAGTCGCTGTCCTAGTGCTTCCAAAGTGTCCTCCATAAGGTGCAGAATGGCAATGCAGAATAACCGCTTGTTGCTCCTCTTGGTATGCATTTCCTTATTAATTGATCAGACACATCTTGTAAAGGAATGGATCATCCCAATAGTATTGTTTAACCATGTGGAAGAACTTTCTCCTTTGTTGATATGTCATACTCATTGGTACTACTTTGCTTGCAAGGAAATTGACAATATCAAGAAACCATGGTGCAGATGCATTTGATGCTCTGCATTGCTTATAGCAAATGCGGTTTCATGTTTTGCATTGATTGTGATTGCTAATAGTTTCTCATCCTGGAAAACTCTCCTTGATTTCTTCTCCTTGTGTACCAAGTGATTCTCCTTCAATCCTTGATAAATGGTCCGCTACTTGATTTTCTACTCCTTTCTTGTCTCTAATTTCTAGATCAAATTCTTGTAGGAGTAAAATCCACCTTAGCAACCTTGGCTTTGCATCCTTCTTTGAAATTAGATACTTAATGGCAGAGTGATCGGTGTAGACAATAATTTTAGTGCCAACTAAGTATGATCTCGAATTTTTCAAATGCAAAGAAGACCACACTAATAATTCCTTTTTCGTGGATGTGTAGTTCACTTGAGCTTCAATTAATGTCTTGCTAGCATAATATATGGAATGAAAGACCTTATCATACCTTTGCCCTAGAATTTGCTCCTACTGCAAAGTCACTAGCATCACACATTAATTCAAATGGCTCGCCCAACTGGAGTTACTATAATTGGTGCTGTCACCAATGCCTTTTTAAGCTTGTCAAAGGCTTCTATACAAAAGTTATCAAAGATAAATTCTACATCATGTTGTAGAAGCATACATAATGGTTTTGAGATTTTTGAAAAGTCTTTGATAAACCTTCTATAGAAACCAAGCATGGCCTAAGAAGCTCCCGATACCTTTAATTGTATTGGGTGGTGGTAGATTCTCAATGACATCAACTTTAGCTTTGTCTACCTCTAGACCTTTCTTTGAAATCCTATGTCCTAGCACTATGCCTTCTTGTACCATGAAATGGCACTTTTCCCAGTTTAAAACTAAATTTGTTTCTTCACATCTCTTGAGAATTTGTTCCAAGTTTGTTAAGCAAACTTGAAATGTTTCTCCAAAGATAGAAAAATCATCCATGAATACTTCCATTGATTGCTCAATGAAATCGAGAATATAGACATCATGCATCTTTGGAATGTAGCGGTGCATTACATAAACCAAATGGCATTCTCCTAAAAGCAAAAGTACCATAAGGGCATGTAAAGGTGGTTTTGTGTTGATCCTCAGCTCAATGGCTATTTGATTATAGCCTGAGTAGCCATCTAGGAAACAATAAAATTCTTTCCCCGCTAATCTATCTAGCATTTGGTCTATGAATGGTAAAGGAAAGTGATCCTTTTTGGTAGCTTTGTTGAGTTTTACGTAATCCATACTGATTCTCCACCCCTGTGATTCTTGTTGGTATCAACTCATTCTTTTCATTGGCTATCACCTGCACACCCCCTTTCTTTGGTACACATTGACAGGCTTACCCAAGCACCGTCTCGATATGGGGTATATGATTCCAAAGATCTAGCCACTTAATTATTTCCTTTTTCACAACCTCTTTCATGATAGGATTTAGTCTTCTTTGACTCTCTATGTCTTTGTTTTTGGAATTTTCTTCCAAAATGACTCTGTGCATGCATATAGAAGGACTAATTCCTTTGATATCTGCCATTTGCCAACCTATAGCTTTGGTATGCTTCTTGAGAGTACTAATGAGATCACTCTCTGTTTTGATGTTAAATCGAAGCAATGATAACAGTAAAGTCTTATTTGTTCCTAAGAATGCATATTTAAGGTGTTCAGCAAAGATCTTCAATTCTAACTTAGGAGGTTGATCTATTGAGGTAAGTTCTTCTTGAGACTTGGATCCTCAAGATTGAGTGGTTCATAAGTCCTAGCCCATACTTCCTTACAAGAGTTTTCTATTGGCGATTCTCTTTTCTAGTATTTCAAGATCTAGCAATGCAAATGCATCTAATGCATCTGCATTGGCTAAGTGATCATACCGCTTGTAAAATTGTTTTTCTACCAATTGATCTAGAGAGAATAAGGATGAACACTCTTCTTGCTTTTCTTCCAAGGATACTTCATAGCATTCATTACATTGAATTTGATCTCTTGATCATTCACTCTCATAGTGAGTTCACTTTTCGCACATCAATTATGGTTTTACCGGTTGCTAAAAATGGTCTTCCTAGGATAATAGGCACTTCCTTATCTGCATCAAAGTCAAGGATAACAAAATCTACAGGAATACAAATTTGTCTACCTTAACTAGGATGTCTTCTATGATACCTTCAGGATAGGCTATTGATTCTGTCATACTAATTGAAGTGTCACGGTGGTTGGTTTTGCATTTCCTATTTCTAATCTGGTCAAAAATAGATTTAGGCATCAAGTTGATGCTTGCACCTAAATCACATAAAGCTTTACCAAGATAGGATTTTCCTATAGAAAATGGAATTGTAAAACTACTGGATCCTTCAATTTCCTAGGGATCTTATTTTGCATAAGCAAACTACAATCTTCATCATGGCAATCTGTTTCAAACTCACCTAATCTTCTTCTCTTAGTAAGCACATCCTTCAAAAATTTTGCATAATTTGGCATTTGTTGGAGGGCTTCTACTAAGGAACATTGATGTGTAATTGTTTTAGTACCTCTAAGAATTTACCAAACCGCTTCTCCTCATGTGCTTTTTTTAGGTCTTTGAGAGGTAAGGAGGAGGAGGGTATTCAGTACTAACTTAGGTAGTGGACTTTGAACTTCTTGTGATGCAGAGCACTAGATGCTTCTCGCATTGGTTTCTTTTGATTTTTGGCTTTTTCTCCCTTTTCTACACTTTCCTTCTCAGTTAACTCTACCAAATCCTTACCACTTCTCAATGAAATAGCCTTAACTTGCTCTTTTCCTTTGGTTTGAGAAGGTGTAGCTTCTGTATTTGAAGGTAAGGCACCTTGTGGCCTTTGATACAGAGTCGTGGCTAATTGACCAACTTGATTCTCTAAGTTCTTGATGGAAGCATCTTGGGTTTGTCTAGCAGTTCTAGATTCCACCTATGAATGCTTTAAGCATGGTTTCTAGAGAATTATCAGTGGTAGGTTGAGAGTTTCTTTGGTTATTTTGAGTGGGAATCCTGGTGGGTTGGTTTGTGTAGTTGGAGCAGTTCTAGGTGCAGTTGCACTGTTGTTGCTCCATCTAAAATTTGGGTGATCTTTCCAACCGGGATTATAAGTGTTGGAATAAGGGTTGTTATTCCTATTATAACCTACATAATTTTACAGAGATAGGGTTGCTAGAACACTCCTCATACAAGTGACCTCCTCCACAAGACACACAACTAGGTGTGCCGGAGGTACTTGTTCTCATCTTTGAATGAGTCTTCGTCTGGTGATGCAATTTGCATTAGATGCATAGCATTGCTGTAAGTGAAGTTTTTCATCAAATTAGCTAGAGTGGCTACTTGGGCAGATAGAGGCAGATATATCATTGATTTCATGCACCCTCGATGGTTTCTTTTGGGCACTTACCCTCTCGTGAGGCCAACTAGAGCTATTAGTTGCTATTCTATCAATTAATTCACATGCTTCATTGTATGATGATTTAATAACACTCCACCAGATGATGCATCAAGCATTATTCGGTTTGAGGTTCTAAACCATTATAAAATGTTTCCATTTGAATAATAACAGTAAACCATGATGAGGACATTTTCTTAAAAGTTCCTTCCATCTTTCCCATGCTTCAAATAAAGATTCAAACTCTTTTTGTCTAAAAGATGTAATATCATTTCTTAACTGGCATTTTTGATAGGTGGGAAATATTTTCCTAAAAACTTTTCAGCCATTTCATTCCATGAATGAATAGAGTTAGGCTCTAAAGAATTTAGCCAAGCCTTGGCTCTATCTCTCAAAGAATATGGAAATAACCTTAATCTAAATGCATTTTCACTAACACCGTGTAAAATAAAATTACTACATACTTCTAGAAATTGCCTTAAATGCAAATGAGGATCTTCATGAGGAGATCCTCCAAATTGACCAATAGTTTGAAGCATTTGAAACATCATAGGTTTAAATTCAAAATGCATGGCATCAATATGAGGTCTGTTTATGCTAGTTTGCATGTTTTGATGATCAAATCGAGCATAATCCTCATAGGTCTATCTCTATCATTAATCATACCTATGTGATCCATGTGGATGAGATTTTCTCTATGAACTTCTTCTTGGCCGCATGTTGTGATCCAGGCCTCCTCTCACCGAGTGTGGCCTTGAGCTTTGTTCTTCACCGAATGACATGTTGCAAGCTTGTTGATTTTGTTTTTGGAGTCTTAGCAATCTCCCGAATTTTCTTTCTATTTCTAAATCTAAACTATATTCGAGTTCTGCTTTTACAGTTCTCAGTACATATACTAAGTACCATGTAATCGTGGTTTGTGAAACTAAAACCGTAATTTATATACAACACTAAATTACTTAATATCGTAATTTTAAAAAGAATTTACTTCAATCCCAAGCATTGGCGCCTAAAAACTTGGTGTGTGGAATATGCCACATACACTTGAGTGCAAGTATACACTTGCCCAAAAACAAGTAGTAAAAAGATCGAACCCACAGAGATTGAAAAACTCACTTTTAAATGATATAAAGTAATATAGTGCAAAGTCACAAAGTAATAAAATAATTTTGGATTTTGTTTGATGATCACAACTAAGTTAGAAAGAAAGCAAGTAAAGAATGTTGATAGTGTAAAAGAGAAAAGCTAGTTGGAATGTCTTCATCAAGTAATTTACTTAAAAGAGTATGATGCAAGATGTGATGTTTGCATGAATGTTTGTTGCATTAGCTATGTGCCTTTCGGTCACTTTCTTGAGTTTCATTACCAGCTCTTATGATCCTTGTTCTATGCAAGAAAGAAAGGGGTGTCAAGTACAATCTTGCCTCCTAACAAGTATCACTTTGCTTAAGTGAATTCACTCTTGTATTTTAAGTACCCACAATTATCCTATGGACTATACTATCCTATGTCTAGGACTTAGCATGGTTTTCACAAAGTTTTCTTTATATAAAACACTCACCCATATTAGTTCTTGAGTTCTTAATTGTAAGCCATGTCTGGTCATTTACAATTCATACTTATTCTAAGTGATCAAGTTTAAAATAAGTAATAAAAATATTATCAAGCAAGAACTAAAGTACAAACATACATACATGCAACATACTTACTTAAAAGCTCATTAAATGATTAGAACATTCCAACTAAGAAAGGTTTAGCTAACAAGAGACATTGCAAGATATATATAAACTGAATAGACCATGTTTATATATATAGAAATCACAAAAGAGAAACAACAAGAGTAAAGTTACAAATGTTGAAAACCTTTGTATGAAGTCTTCTAGCAATGCACTAGCATTACTCCTTAGCACTATACAAACACTATGAAAATGAGTAAAGGAGGATTTGTCAATTCCTTCCTCTTCCTCTAAAAATATAAAAACTAACTATGTATATTGAAATTTTGATCTAACTTATGGATTGTGATATCTTTCCAAATGAAGATGTGAGGTCCTTTTATAGCCTTCAAGTGAGGTGCTTCCTTCCTTCATGTTGAAGTCATCTTGAGTGGATGATAGCCGTAGTTGCTTTCAGAGGTTTATCCATGTTGCAATCTTTGACTTAATCATATAGGGTGGTTCCATGGTGTTAGAACAAGTGTCCCTATGTTGATGACTCTTCAAAGCTATGCCTATAGCTATGTGTGAATGGTAGCGCCTACTATACATTGTTGGATGGCATCGGGGAAGCAAGTAGGAGGTCATCACATTGCATGTGGATGCATATGAAACAGCCGCTTATTCACCAAGTTGCGCAGAACTGATGCAGATCGCTGGGCAGAGCATTGATGCAGCATAAAGATTGAGACCGCATCGAACAAAAACATCAAACATACCACAATATATCCAAAATGGCCTATAACTAACTATATCCATTCAAATCACTCAAGATATCATATATCACACTAAATACTATATAAACTCTTTATTATTACTTGAAAGAGAGCAAATACTAAGTTTAAACATATGAAATACTCTATATAAAATAGAGTTATCGATACCGCACATCCCAAGCAAAGTCTTCATGGAGCCACTTGCCAGTCCCATCCTTTACCCTCTTTACTTCTAAAACTTTCCGCCAAGATGCATCTTCCATGTCCTCAACGCCGCCGAGTATTGGACTCAAATGATTTAGATTTACCCTTTGCTAAGCCGAGAGACCGGGGATCACGTGACGGACTTTGGTTTTTAGGGAGGTAGTTGAGAGACCGAATGGAACTGGATTTCTTCTCTTTTTTCAGCCAGCAAAGATCTCCGCAGGAGTCTTCGCAAAGATCAACATCGGTGTTATACCCCCGCTTGCGTTTTTGCTCTTCACGAATCCGGCTGTCTATCCTCCACGCCGCGGCCGACATACCAAAGAGTCCTAGAAAAACACCAAACGTAAGATCAAATCATGAAACCTCGTTATGGGTAAAATGCACAAAGTCAAAGTATTTACTTAGGTATGTTATAAGTCCGGCCGAAGTCGTCAACTTTACTCAGATAATTTGGGACGCCTGTGGGTGGTTACCCGATTGAACATATGACCAAATCCGGTCCACATCTTCCTGGTCAGCCGGGGATAAACTACACCTCTCAATTGTAAATTTGTTGTTTGGATGCAGGGTCCAGTAAAGGGGAAAGTACTCGACATTGTTCTCATCAACTAACAAAAAAGGATCACGAGGTCCAGCTTCCAGCCGAAAGAAGCTGTCTTTGAAAGACTTATAACTACTTTTGAACACTTTCATAAAGGGCCTACGGGTGTGGTTACCTAGGGATACCCAGTGAGGAGGATCTTTAACCGAAGAACGCACAAAATGAAGAAACTTCTCAGCGGTAGCCGACACATTAATACACTCACACATAATCTCAAAGGCGCGAACATAAGCCCAACCATTCGGGTGAAGTTGAGTTGGAGCCACATTCAGTAACCGAAGTACCGCACGATAATATTCGGAGAAAGGAACTCTAATACCTAGGTGCTCAAATAGAGTTGTATACATATAAGTGTAGGGCCTAGTACCGGCCTCCGGGCAATCACATACTGCCTCATCCGGCTCAATCAAGCCAAGACCGGCAGTTGTTTTCGCCAACCGGATGACAAAGGAGCGATCGACTCGTTCCAATGATTCCTCGTCACCGCATGCAGAATGGGAATCCAATACCTCTAAATCGATGCTCTCGAATAATTGCTATGGTCTTCAACGCCCTCCCGACCATTGAAGATCGGCTCAAATTGCCCCGTGGAGCGAGAGGGTTCATCATCAGAGGCAAACACAGTGTTCATAGCCCGCATACAGTTGCCTAATGTAATCTAAACGACAGTGTGGGCATTGTCCACCAACGCAGGAAGCATTGCTACACCTAATTTCAGAAGTAACTTATCCCTCACTCTCGCTACTAATGCTTATTATAGAAACCATGAATAAACTTTGCAGGAATATCTATGAAGTTCTGTTGTGCGAAAAGTAGTTGTGCAAGTGTACACAATCGCAACAAGTAATATACTGATAAGTAGAGTTCGTCTCCACAGGGATTGGTATTAATTTTAGAGTTTAAAAAGGAATTACACTTAGAGGAACAAGTAGCAAATAGTTTGAGTAACAAAGTTTCAGTTGAACAAAGATTGTTAAAGTAACAAGTTAAAAGTGAGTTAAAATATGAGAGAAATAAGTTGGATTGCTTTCACTACGTAAATTCCCAGAAACAAGACGCTATAACGTCACACGCTATAGCGTTAAGCGCTGTTGCAAATATTTTGTGCCTTTCAGTCACTAGCGCCAGGGTTTCATTACAAGATGCCTATGTCTAGGTTCTAAATAAGTTCACCCCCTGATATTCAAGATCCCACGCCTTAAGCTTTATAAACTATTGCAACTTCTATGTCTAGAGGAAGCAAAAATTGGCTAAATGTCTTTAACTAACCTTCTCGCTTATATTAACCCTTGAGTTCTTTCTATGGTTCATGTCCGAACCACGTAAGTTCTTGTTTTACGTGGCCAAATATAAAACAAGATTGAAAGAATTATAACACAAGGATTAAAACACAAAACGTGAGAAATTATATACGTAATATTAAAGGTTCATTACAAGCTTATAGCAACCCAACTCAAAGAGTTTAGCTCATGTTGAGCATCATCAAAATAACACAAATACAAATACTTGCATTACCGTAGGTAAGAAGGAAAATACAAGTGCAAAAGATACAAGCTTGAAGTCTCCTAATCATCCACGCAGAGATGGTACATCATCAGCCTTACACCGTGAGAAATACAGAAATTACAAAAGAAATAAAAATGCAAAAGCTTCAAAAGTGTATCAATGGAGAAGAAGAAATGTCACACCCTCTCTCTCTACCAATACTCTCGCTATATCCGTTGGAAGGGAAGGAAATCAGCATATCTAGTATATCTAGCATGAGGTACAAATCTTCTCAAAAGTCAATAAAGGTGATGTTTGCTTTTTCACCAACTCCACTATTCCTTTACTCATGCAATGACAAGTGTCCACACAAATCCAATAAAATCCGCACATGTCAGCAAGCACAGTGGACACAAGATATGGAACATGGATTAATGAGCTTGGCGCCAAAATTGCACTTTTCCTTTAGATGCTCGGTGATTCGCTTTCTTGACGCTTATAGCGTTAGACGCTATAGCGCTAAACACTGCACTACTTCACAAAATACATCAAAACAATCACAAGGGCACCAAACGTGCCAATTTCATAGCAAAGCAGTGTTTAGCCTTTCCTCACCTAATACAAACAGAAATGCAATAAATACTATACTAATATTAATTGAGAATTTACTTAATTTAATGATTAGAGGCATAAATAACACATATAAATATGAGTTATCAAGTTCGCCAAAAGACAAAAGGGAAAAAGCAATAGAAACTACCAGGAATAAGGAGGATAGACGTACCTGGTGATTATGGAATTACTCAAAGCGAGGAAGGTGCAAGAGTTGGCGCCTCCTTACACAGCAAAACGTCGTTTGAGCAAGAGGGGGAGGAAGAGAGCGAAAGTGGAGAAGTGTGGTAGGTGTAAAAAAAATTCAAATACATTAACCGTTCAAGTGGCAACAATCAACGGCGGAGATGCGAAGCCTTTCAACTTCAACGGATAGGGTAAGGCCACGTGGCCGCCATCCAACGCAACACGTGGTTGACACAGTTCCAGAGGATCAAGTATGAGTTATCACACCCCCAAACTTAAACCATTGCTTGTCCCCAAGTAATGACACTTGCAAAGACAAAACAAACTGACACTTATTCACAAACACAAGACCTGATCAGCAATTCACTTCTAAGCATACTCATTCAAATATATTCTCAATGGGCTAACAATTCAGATTCACACTCACACCAACACACCAATGCATTTTACTCAACTTCTAAGTTTATTACTGCTCAATAGTGTGTGTGTGATCTCTTGACTCATCTCAATTCCTAGCTAGATTTGGATTTCTCTTTAGCCTTGGAAAGAATGGTTTTCTTTTGGTGAAATCAAGAACTTTTTCAAAACAATGACTAGATTAACATTTTCACACAGAAATGGGGGAGTTTCAAGCATGACAAAGGGTTTAACTAGGCATTTCAAGTCTATGGTCAGTGCTCCTAACTTATTGAAATCGAACACTCACGCTTATAGCGTTTGGCGCTATAAGCGCTTTGAACAATGATAATGATTTATTTACTAGTTTGCACTTCCTCATTACTCGGCTCCACAACAATTATATATATATATATATATATATATATATATATACTTTGCTTCAAAAACTCTTCAAGTTTTTAGTCAAGCCTTGATGTTACCTTGGTTAACCAGGACTAACCTAAGCATCAGATAGTCCTAGGCTAACTAAGTTTTTCCTTAAGCACAGAGATTTTTATGTGTGGGAGCAATAATAAACAAAGATTTTTTCTAAAAGCATGGCTCTCTTACTCACTCACACAATCATCACTAAAATTAGCCCAAAGAGAATGCATTCAATGATTATGCTTAAAAATGAAACACATGAAATGTAACATTGATAATTCTAACTTTAGGTCCTCCCCACAACAAAAGTGAGCAAAGTGTCCTCACCGCTCTAATGGACTAGGGAGAGGCCTAAGACAAAACAGAAACAAGATAAAACAAGTCTTGAAACATTTGTGAAGCGCAAGACAGACGCTATAGCGCTTCACAACTTATTTGAACATACAACACAACTAGAAACTACTACAGCAGAATGGGAAAATCATTTTTTTATTAGACCAGACCTGGTCCTTGAACTGACACGAGTTGGTTGAGGAGGCTTTGTAGCCTTTTTCTTCTTCTTCTCTTCCTTCTGTCCTTCCTCAAGCGCTATAGCATCAGACGCTATAGCGCTGCCACTGGGGGCTTCCTTCTCTTTGGCGGCCTTCATCTCTGCTAACTTGCTAGCAGCTTCTGCCTCTTGCTCAGATACATCCCTTTCAGATCCTTGGCTCTCTGGCTGCACACTTTCTTGATCATCTTCCTCAATCACAGCAAGCTTTGCTCCTGGGCTCTTTCTGGCAGATACATATGTTGGCCTCTTTGTTGCCACGTGCTTCTCCTTCAGAATACGGCTTGGTGTGCCAGATGGCACTGGGCCTTGCACTACCTTCCTGGGAGGGCTGTCAGCCATGGCCTGAGCTTCTTCTTCAGAACCTGCAAGAATATTAGCCTTTGATTGAGGGCTCCTTTGGGCTCTTTGCTTAAGCCTAGGAGATTTTGTTGTACTCGACACAGATGATGATGGACTTTTCTGTGCTGCAGGCGCTATAGCATCAGACGCTATAGCGCTAGCAGATTCTTCAGCAGGATTTTGGGGATTGGGCTGTTGTGATGATGCAGGTGGTGGACTTGGTTCTTTTCTTGCTATGGGAGATTGGACAGTGGTTTTGATTGTCTTTGGCTCATTTAGATTTGGTGGTTGCTGTGTAGGTGGGGGTGATGTTTCTTTTGTTGGGATGGGTGGAGGGATGGTTGCTGCAGATTGGGGTGTTTCAGGAATAGTTTGATCGTGGGCTGGTGGTGAAGGTAATTGTGGTGAAGGTGGTCTAGTGGGGCTAGGTGTGGGATCAGCAGGCAATTCCTCATATTCTTCACTCTCTGATCCTTCCTCCTTTTCTGGGCTCTTCTCACCAGATTTCTCCTCACTTTCAGACCCTTCATCCTCTTCATCATCATTTACTTCCTTCATCAGTCTCCTCGTCTCCTCTTCATCTTCTTCACTGAGTTCCTCCAAATCTTCAGTGTTTAGGGATTCTTCACTGCTCACCTTTGTTTTCTTCTTAGCAGGACTCAATAGCTTCTTTAAGGCAGGGCTCCTTGGTCTCTTTTTGAGTGCCTCATCAGAGGCCTTTTTACTCACCCTTTCTTCTTGTTGAGGTGGCTCCTTCACACCTTCTTCCTCAATCAACCACTCTGGAAACACAGGGGTTCCAATAATTCCTTTCCCCGACAACTTCTCCATGATGCCTTTTTCCCACTCAAACTTTGCCTTCACAAACTTGCACAAGGCTTGTTGGTTCTTTTTCAACTGATTAAGCGCTATAGCATCAGACGCTATAGCGCTAGCACTTCTTTGCCTGGGCTTGAACACAGCAGGGATATCTCCTTGAGGAGTTCTCCTCTCATCACGAATCTCAATTTCTACCTCACCGCTTACACAACTCAAGAATTAAACACGGAAAATAAAGATTACCATCGGTCTTGACCGCTTTTCTCAATCTCCTTGCAATGATCTTGCCCACATCAATGCTCTCTCCTTCCAAAATAGCATCCAAAGACTATTAACCTGTCCTTCTCCACATTGGTTGTGTGGGAAGTAGGCATGAGTGAATGCCTGATAAAAGTAAACCACATGGCAGCCTCATCCACCAGAAATGCTTTCTTCACCTTAAATTCATATCCAAACCTTTCCCACGTAGCTTCCTCCACACGCATTCTTTTCTTGACCTCCTCCATTTCATCACACCCCACGTATCAAGCTTTTTCTCTAATGCTTTGCGAATACCCTAACTTGAAGTGCTCATTGATGGCACTTGGGTGAAATCAACCATTTCACCCCTAACCATGGAATAGGTTTGGGGCTTTCCCCTTTCGAGGAGGAATACCTTTGTAAAATTCTCGCACCAATGGCACCACATATTCCCTCTGTGCTTGATGAATTTCACGCCACCCTAGCGCTATCTTGATGAGACGTGAACACATCGTGGGCTTTTTCTCGTTTTAAAACCCCTTCTGCGATGAAATTCATCTTCGAAGAACGCCGCAGGATCGTCTTTTGGGTCTATAGCTCTAGAGGACCTGGTTACGAGGTCTTGGTCTTTCTCTGGGGTTTTTCAATTGAATGTTTCTTCACCATTTTGAGATTTTTGAAGAGATGAAAGTGATTTGTGAATTCTCGAACTGGAATGCGAGATCGGTTCTGAGAGAGAAAAGGAATGAAGTTATGGCGAGGATAGGGGTTAGGGAAGAAGAAGAAGAATCAACGGTTAGAAGGAAAGAAAGATAGGGGAATGGTTGAGTGAGAGGTTATTGGGAATTGAATGAGGTGACCATTGTTGATGGGGCGGAGTGGATCAAGTGATTTGGGTCACATACACGCGGGCGCATAGGGTGAAAGCGTTTTGAAGTGTACAGAGAGCGCGCGTGCACGTCATTTATAATCGTCCCATACTTTGAAATAAAAATGCTTCTTCCCGCTACCACCTCTTGACGCTATAGCGTCAATATCACACTTTGGGTCTTCAATTTTCCAAATTCCTCAACACAAAAATTTTCCTCCTGCACAATAAAATAAAAATAACAGAAATGTTAATTAAAATCTTGGGGTGCCTCCCAAGAGCGCTTGTTTTAAGAGTCTTCAGCCTGACTTCTTCTTTTGATGTTAGGGATCTTGAAGATCAATTGAGGTCTTGTCCCTCATCACGTTGTCACCATGGTACTGCTTGACTCTCTGACCATTCACTTTGAAAGTAGTGTTGGTTGTTTTATCATATAAGTCTACAGCACCATAAGGGTAGACCTTGACCAATTTGAAAGGTCCAGACCATCTGGACTTAAGCTTGCCAGGAAACAATTTTAATCTTGAATTAAAGAGAAGCACTTGGCCTCCTTCAATCAGCTCTCTGTTCTGGATCTTCTTGTCATGCCACACCTTGGTTTTCTCCTTGTAAATGGCTGAACTTTCATAGGCAGCATGCCTAATCTCATCAAGTTCATTTAATTGCAGTAGCCTAGCCTTACCTGCCCTATCAAAATCAAAGTTGAGCTTTTTTATGGCCCAATGAGCTTTGTGTTCCAATTCAATAGGGAGGTGGCAAGCTTTCCCAAACACAAGTCTATAGGGAGACATTCCCAAAGGTGTTTTGAAGGCTGTCCTGTAAGCCCATAATGCATCATCCAAATGGATTGACCAATCCTTTCTTGAAGGTCCCACCATCTTTTCAAGCATCCTCTTGATCTCTATTGGACAATTCACTTGCCCATTTGTTTGTGGGTGGTATGCAAAGTGGCAATTTTATGCCTCACTCCATATTTTCCCAATAGAGACTCAATCAACTTGTTGCTGAAGTGAGAACCCTCATCACTGATAATTGCTCTTGGTGTCCCATATCTGGTGAATATGTTCTTCTCAAGGAACTTGCTAATCGACTTGGCATCATTGTTGGGAGAGCCACGGCTTCAACCCATTTGGAAACATAATCCACAGCCACCAATATGTACAAATTCCCATGAGAAGGAGGAAAGGGACCCATGAAATCCATGCCCCACACATCAAAGAGTTCAATCTCTAAAATGTTGGTTAAGGGCATTTCATGCTTGTTTGAAATGTTCCCGATCCTTTGACACTTTGCACGCCTCTTTACCAATTCCCGAGCATCCTTGAATAATGTAGGCCAGTAATACCCACATTGCAGTACCTTTGCAGCTGTTATGGTCCCTCCAAAGTGTCCACCACATGGTGAAGCATGACAATGCTCTAACACTTGAGGTTGTTCTTCTTCTGCAAGGCATCTTCTTATCATTTGATCTTGACACTTTTTGTAAAGAAAAGGCTCATCCCAATAATAGTCCTTGACTATATGAAAAAACCTCTTTCTCTGTTGATAGTTTAGATCTGCAGGCACAATTCTACTCACTAAGTTATTCACAATGTCTGCAAACCAAGGAGCGAGTATCTCTTGCACGCTTATAGCGTGCGGTGTTATAATGCGACCGCTATAGCGTTACACTTTTGCATGATATCACAACAATTTCTCATCCGGGAAGATTTCTTTAATTTCACCCCGTGATGTACCCGCACCTTCAAGCCTAGATAAATGGTCAAAGAACTGGTTCTCCACCCCCTTCTTATCACGAATTTCCAAGTCAAATTCTTGGAGGAGGAGAACCTATCTTATCACCTTGGTTTTGCATCTTTCTTAGAGATCAAGTACTTGATGGCGAGTGGTGCTGTAAAAACAATAACTTTTGTGCCCACCAAGTACGATCCGAATTTATCAAATGCAAACACCACACCCAATAGCTCTTTTTCTCGTGATGTTGTAATTTAATTGTGCTTCTACAAGTGTTTTGCTTGCATAATATATAGAATGAAAGATTTTGTCATACCTTTGACCAAGCCACACTCCCACAAAGATAGTCACTTGCATCACACATCACTCAAAAGGTTTACTCCAATCGGGAGTGACAATAAGCAGTGCGATGACTAATGCTTTGTCTTTAATTTCGAAATGCCTCAAGACAGGCTTCATCAAAATTGAATGTGATGTCATGTTGAAGGAGTTGACATAGAGGCTTTGAGATCTTTGAGAAGTCTTTAATGAATCTCCTATAGAAACCAAAGATGCCCAAGGAAACTTCTTATACCTTTGACACTTGAGGGGGTGGCAATTTTTCAATAACTTCAATCTTGGCCCTATCCACCTCTAAGCCTTTCTTGGAGATCCTATGCCCTAGTACAATTCCTTCTTGCACCATGAAGTGACATTTCTCCCAATTAAGCACAAGATTTGTTTCTTCACACCTTATCAAGATCTCTCCAAGTTGTCCAAACACTTCGAAAACTATCCCCAAACACAGAGAAGTCATCCATAAAAACCTCCATAGATTTTTCAATGAAATCGGAGAATATGGACATCATACATCTCTCGAAAGTTGCAGGGGCATTACACAGCCCAAAGGGCATTCTTCTAAAAGCCAATGTGCCATAAGGACATGTGAATGTGGTCTTTTGTTGGTCTTCACGAACTATTGCTATTTGATTATAGCCAGAGTAGCCATCAAGAAAGCAAAGTAATAGTACCAAAGAAGTCCGGTCCAACATTTGGTCAATAAAAGGGAGAGGAAAGTGGTCCTTCTTTGTGGCCTTGTTCAATTTCCTATAGTCCATGCGAGATCCTCCAAACGACCATCGCTTGTGGGAATTAACTCATTTTTGTCATTTGTGATCACAGTGACACCACCTTTCTTGGGAACACACTGCACAGGGCTCACCCATGCACTGTCAGATATAGGATATACAATCCCTGCATCTAACCACTTGAGGATTTCCTTCTTCACCACTTCCTTCATTATGGGATTAAGCCTTCTTTGTCCTTCAATGCTATGTTTAGCATTTTCTTCCAACACAATCCTGTGCATGCAGATTGTAGGACTTATCCCATGTATATCAGACATTTGCCAACCTATTTCCTTCTTGTGCCTTTTCAGAGTTGCAATGAGCTCCACCTCTTGGTTTTGATCCAAACTAGCAGAAATGATGACAGTAGAGTCTCATTTTCCCCAAATATGCATACTTCAGTGCTTGGGTAATTCTTTCAACTCTAGATCAGGTGGTTGAATAATAGAAGGCACACTCTTCTTGAGGTTTGAGTTTTCTTGCTCTAGTGACTCATATCTCCTAGCCCAAACCTCATTCACAGTTTGTTTTTCTATTGGAACCTCCTCTTCTTCCAACAATTTATGTTCCTCAGTATTGTTAAGCACCTTTCCCAAGTGGTTGTTAGTTTTTCGAAAATGTTTTTGCACCACTTGGTCAAGAGAAACCACAAAGGAACACTCTTGAGATTGACATCCTGGAAGCTTTAATGCATTCAAAACATTGATCTTAACTTCTTGATCATTGACTCTCATTGTCAATTCCCTTTTGTACATCAATGAGTGTCTTCCCCTGTAGCCAAAAAGGGTCTACCTAAAATGATAGGTACCTCTGCATCCGCTTCAAAATCTAGAATAACAAAGTCAACAGGAAAAACAAATTTATCTACTTTAATTAATACATCCTCCAAAGATTCCTCGGGATAGGCAAGTGACCTCATCGCCTAACCGGAGGCTTACGTAGTAGGTCCGGCGGTTCCTATACCCAATTGTGTGTAAATGGACTTGGGCATTAAGTTAATACTTGCCCCCAAGTCACATAAAGCACGCACGAATAAAAATTTCCAATGGAACAGGTATTGTGAAACTACCGTGGTCCTTTAATTTTCTGGGAGTTTATTTTGCATCAACATGCTGCATTCCCGAGTCATTGCCACGCTTTCAAATTCTCCCAACCTTCTTTTCTTTGTCAAAACATCTTTCATAAATTTGGCATAGTTGGGCATTTGTTGTAATGCCTCAACTAGAGGAACATTAATGTGCAATTGTTTTAACACCTCAAGGAATTTATTAAATTGTTTGTCCTCATGTGCCTTTTTAACCTTTGAGGTAAGGGGGAGCAGGATATTGAGGCACCAATTTAGGTTCAGTGTTCTGTTTGCATTTGACGCTATAGCGTCAAAGTGCTATAACGTCTGAAAATTCTTTTCATTTTCAAAGAACACTTGACTCTAAATTCTTGGGTGCGATAGTTACCTCTTTACCACTACGGTGGTTATTGCTTTCACATGCTCTTTGCACGGTGCATGAGATGAAGAAGGTTCGAGAGTAGATGGGAGTCCACCATTACGCGCTGCGTGAGAAGCGGATGCAATCTGTCCCACTTGATTCTCCGAGTTTTGATTGATGCTTCATGAGTCCTGCATTGTTGTTTTACAATCACCGATGAATGACCTTAGCAGAGACTCCATTGAGTTATCCATAGCGGGAGCAGGAGCATTACGTCTTGGAGGTAGTTGTTGTTGTCTTGGAAAACCTGGGGGAATAGCAGGAGCATTTGTGCTTGTGTTAGCATTATTTCCTCCCCCCATCTGAAGTTAGGATGGTTCTTCCAACCAGGGTTGTATGTATTGGAATAAGGGTTGTTACCCCTAATAACCCACATAGTTGATGCGAGGTGGTTTGTTGTACATTCTTCATACTGATGCGCCCCACAAGATATACAACCGGCTTCTCCGGGAGGAGCTTGTTCAATTCTTCAGCTAGATTGTCTTTTCAGCGCTATAGCATCGACGCTATAAGCGTTGGCGATGTTCAACTCCTTTATCATGTTTGTTAGAGTGGCCACTTGGGCTGAGAGAGCAGAAACCTCACTCACTTCATGAACCCCAGCTACTTTCCTTGTAGAATTCAGCCTTTCAGTAGGCCATGAAGAACTGTTAATGGCAATGCGCTCTATGAGCTCACAAGCGTCATTATATGATGAGTTCAGAATTACACCTCCAGATGAGGCATCCAACATGGACCTAGTAGGTGCCTCTAGCCCATTATAAAAAGTCTCCATTTGAATTACTATAGGAATTCCATGATGTGGACATTTCCTAAGCAACTCCTTCCACCTTTCCCAAGCCTCATGTAATGATTCACCCTCTTTTTGCTTGAAGGATGTGATGTCATTCCTCATCCTTGCATTTTTGTTGGTGGGAAATACTTCTCCGAAACTTCTTTGTCATATCTTCCCAAGTTGTGATAGAATTGGACTCAAGGAGTTCAACCAAGCTTTGCTCTGTCTTTTAAAGAATAAGGGAACAGTTTGACTGAAAGCATCCTCACTCACCCCAGGATAATGAAATTATCGCACACTTCAAGGAAGTTTCTCGGATGAGCAAAAGGATCTTCTTGAGAAGAACCTCCAAATTGTCCAGATTGTTTGGAGCATTTGGAACATCATAGGCTTGAACTCAAAGTGAGTACTTGATCACCACGAGCCTAGTGATGCTTGTTTCCATGGAATGTGGATCAAACACAAAGCATAATCTCTCATTGGCTGTCTCTGTCATTCACCATTTGATCAGTCCTTGATTAATGAATCGTCTCTGCACACAAGTATTCATTATCAACCGATATGGGTAAAAGGACCTTGCCTTCCACCTCTTGGCATTCTTCCTCCTATTTGTGAGGAGTTCTTCCCAATTGTGCCTCTACCACGGTCGATGAGAGTGTTCGGACATAGTTGGTCCGAGTTGTTGTAACCTTTGTTGGCGTCTTAGCCTTCTGAATCTTCTCTCTGGTCTGAGTTGTTGTAACCTTTGTTGGCGTCTTGGGCCGAGGAATTGCCTCTAGTGCTATGGTCTTACAATACTACGCCGCAGCTTTCTACAGCAAAGAAACTCCTTTCCGGTGACATATGGTAGTGATGCACTCATCCTCGTGGAAATCATTGGAGCCTAGCCCAAGGAGAATATTAACTACCACAAGACTGATCCAATGAAGACTTCGTGTCAATCTAGATCCGCTTGAGGAAACCCAGAAATGGCTAAGGTTAAAGAGGAGGCAGCCAAACAAAGAGCGACCAAAAGGTACAATTCTAAAGTGAAAGGGAGGACATTCAAAGTAGGTGATTTAGTTTTGCGCCGAACCACAAGAGTAGGGGCCGTGGGTAAATTGTCTCCCAACTGGGAAGGACCATTCAGAGTCAAAGTGTGTGCTCGCCGAGTATGCGTTCAGTGGAGAAACTCAACGGGGAAATATCCCGAGATCATGGAACGCCACTAACCTTCGGTTCTACTATAGCTGAAGATGACAAAACCCTCGGCTTTCCCAACAGGACCGAGGAAGAAAAACCGATTCTCTATTCTTTTGTATTACCAATAAATGTATTTTTGTAAGGAGCCTATAGCTCCCCAAATGTACTGTTACTTATTGAATAAAGAGAATCGAAGATTACAAATATGTTTGAAGTGCCAAATCTATTTGCAATAAAATTTATATAAGCAACACGTGAATGCGTCTCGAAAAACAAAGTCCCAAACGGCAGGGGATCGAGTAGTTGGCTCGATGTTGACCCTGGTAGGGGTGTTCAAAACCGAACCAAACCGAACCAAACCAAACCGAAACCGCAAAAACCGCTTTTGATCGGTTTTGTTCGGTTCTTTTTCATTTATCGCGTAGCGGTTTGGTTCGGTTCGCGGTTTTGTTTTCCAAAACCGAACCAAACTAAACCAAACCATAAGTAACACTAAGGCTTGTTGAATTACAACCTTCCTTACTAACTTACTAACCCAATTGCAACTACAACTCTCACTCACTTATTAGCCCAAATCCAATTAATTGTTTGACTCACTTACAAATAATCCATATTGTTATGCTATATTTAAAAATTACAATAAAATATTCATTCAAATTCTTTTAAACATTGTCTTAGCTATTTGAAAAAAAAATTAAAAGAGAGTGATTTATATACTACATATATTTGAGTAGATTTTTTCTTAATGATTTATGTTAGCCTTTTTATGTTAGTTAATTTTAACTCCGCGTTTTAAATTAATTTTGTCTTGGAAAAACCGAACCAACCGAACCAATCCAAAACGCATTGGTTTGGTTTGGTTTGGTTCGGGTTTTATTTTAGGAAGCCAACCGAACCAAACCAAACCGCATGTAATTTTACCTTGCGGTTCAGTTCACTTTTTATCTCAAAACCGAACCAAACCGCACCGCGAACACCCCTAGACCCCGGGCACCGAAGACAAAAGGACCTGCCAAGCTTGGTCCGAACTGACGAGTTCGTGTACCTCTTGGAGGCACTTCACATGACTATGAAGCGGTTAGCTGAAAAGTCAGCCGCGGAGACATGCGAAGAAACCTCTCTCAGTATAGCAACACACCGACCATGATTCATTTGAAAAGCAAGTTGTGGGACCGCGTTTGCTCAAGAAATCAACGAGTTTCTAGCAAAGAGGGCCTAAAACAAGATCATGGTAGATGTGAAAGCATCCCGCTGGCATAAACCGGGACGATCTTTCACGAAACCTCCTCCTTACATAGTATAGGAGGGGAAGCATTAACCCAAACGATGCAAGTCGCGTGGGAGAAAAATAAACCGAAGATTGCAAAGAAAAGCAAGTAGTGGTGAAAACACTAGGCGCGGGTATATATTACTAACCGCCATATCTTCTGATTTTGACGAACAGTTCACAAAATAAAGTTATGATAAACTTCAAAGTTATCGAGAAAGGAAAAAGCGATCAAGGTAAAAAGGTAAAGTATCAAAATACATAAACGCTTCAAAATATTCAAATTACAAAGCTGCGGCTAAATCAAAGTTCAAATAAAAACAAATCAAGCATGAGGACCCTCGGATTGAGTCTTCTCAGAGTCATCGGCCGCCTCTCCATCACCGGTTGCCGGAATCTCATTCACGGAGTATCACCTGGCGACAAATCATTCAAAACTTTGTCCATCCATCCAGGTCCAGGAGAGCGATGATTGGTGTTCACTTCGGCTCCATTAGCAAAGCGGCGAGGTTTGCTTATCGATGATGGGGCCATGATTTGGCCGTCGATCACAACATTATCGGGATCAAATATCTGAGGATCCAAAGCAGGAAAGTGAACTTGTGCTTGAGCAAGAGCCAAATAAAACCCGCGGTCAAATTCTGTTACCACCTGGGAAGCATAATCAGCCGCTTCCCCCTTTGCTCTCTTCAGATCATTATACGCTGTAATGAGTTTTGCCTTGTTCTTAGACAATTCCTGCTCTTTGGCCGCCGAATCCTTCTTCAATTGCTCGTTGGCCTCAGACAAGCTCTTGATTTTCAAATCCATTATTTTCTTATTATGCTCATGCTTCTTCAAGTCCTCTTCCAGAGACTTTTTCTCCTGCTGACAGGTACTCAGGTCTTTCTCCACAGACTTCAGCCGGTCTGTATGACTGCTTCCTTCAACCATCAATTCCCCGTAAGCACTCTCGAAATGGTGAGCGAGCATAAAGGTCCAAAGACTATAACTCTTGATGGCTACCAAGCTCTGCCGCGGCCCCATCTTCTGCACCCACTCCACATCACCAGGAAGAGAAACCTGATTAAGAGCCTTTGTCAGTGGATACCGCACATCCCAAGCAGTCTTCATGGAGCCACTTGCCGTCCCATCCTTTACCCTCTTTACTTCTAAAACTTTCCGCCAAGATGCATCTTCCATGTCCTCAACGCCAGCCGGAGTATTGGACTCAAATGATTTAGATTTACCTTCTGCGGAGTTTGGAGAGCGGGGATCACGTCACGGACTTTGGTTTTTAGGGAGGTAGTTGAGAGACCGATGGGAGGCTGGATTTCCTCTTCTCTTTTCACAGAAGAACATCTCTCCGCAGGAGTCTTCGCAGCATCAACATCGGTGTTATACCCCTGCTTTCGTTTTTGCTCTTCACGAATCCGGCGTCTATCCTCCACGCTCAGCGTCGACATACCAAAGAGTCCTAGAAAAACACCAAACGTAAGATCAAATCATGAAACCTCGTTATGGGGTAAAATGCACAAAGTCAAAGTATTTACTTAGGTATGTTATAAGTCCGGCCGAGTCGTCAACTTTCTGTATAATTTGGGACGCCTGTGGGTGGTTACCCGATTGAACATATGACCAAATCCGGTCCACATCTTCCGGTCACGTGGGGATAAACTACACCTCTCAATTGTAAATTTGTTGTTTGGATGCAGGGTCCAGTAAAGGGGAAAGTACTCGACATTGTTCTCATCAACTAACAAAAAAGGATCACGAGGTCCAGCTTCCAGCCGAAAGAAGCTGTCTTTGAAAGACTTATAACTACTTTTGAACACTTTCATAAAGGGCCTACGGGTGTGGTTACCTAGGGATACCCAGTGAGGAGGATCTTTAACCGAAGAACGCACAAAATGAAGAAACTTCTCAGCTGTAGCCGACACATTAATACACTCACACATAATCTCAAAGGCGCGAACATAAGCCCAACCATTCGGGTGAAGTTGAGTTGGAGCCACATTCGAGAAAGAAGTGCACGCACGATAATATTCGGAGAAAGGAACTCTAATACCTAGGTGCTCAAATAGAGTTGTATACATATAAGTGTAGGGCCTAGTACCGCCTCCGGCAATCACATACCGCCTCATCCGGCCAATCAAGCCAAGAATGGCCGGCAAAGGTTTTCGTCAATCGGATGACAAAGGAGCGATCGAATTCGTTCAATGATTCCTCGTCACCGCATGAATGGGAATCCAATACCTCTAAATCGATGCTCTCGAATAATTGCTATGGTCTTCAACGCCCTCCCGACCATTGAAGATCGGTGCGAAATTGCCCACGTGGAGCGAGAGGTTCATCATCGAGGCAAACACACGGTGTTCATAGCCCGCGGTTTGCCTAATGTAATCTAAGCGACAGTGTGGGCATTGTCCACCAACGCAGAAGCATTGCTACACCTAATTTTGAAGTAACTTATCCTCACTCTCGCTACTAATGCTTATTATAGAAACCATGAATAAACTTTGCGGGAATATCTATGAAGTTACATTTGTGCGAAAAGTAGTTGTGCAAGTGTACACAATCGCAACAAGTAATATCTCGATAAGTAGAGTTCGTCTCCACGTGGATTGGTATTAATTTTAGAGTTTAAAAAGGAATTACACTTAGAGGAACAAGTAGCAAATAGTTTGAGTAACAAAGTTTGATTGAACAAAGATTGTTAAAGTAACAAGTTAACAAAGTGAGTTAAAATATGAGAGAAATAAGTTGGATTGCTTTCACTACGTAAATTCCCGAGAAACAAGACGCTATAACGCCACACGCTATAGCGTTAAGCGGCTATTGCAAATATTTTGTGCCTTTCGGTCACTAGCGCTGTGGTTTCATTACAAGATGCCTATGTCTAGGTTCTAAATAAGTTCACCTGTATATTCAAGATCCCACAACTTAAGCTTTATAAACTATTGCAACTTCTATGTGCAGAGGAAGCAAAAATTGGCTAAATGTCTTTAACCAACCTTCTCGTTTATATTAACCCTTGAGTTCTTTCTATGGTTCATGTGCGAATCCACGAAGTTCTTGTTTTACGTGGCCAAATATAAAACAAGATTGAAAGAATTATAACACAAGGATTAAAACACAAAACGTGAGAAATTATATACGTAATATTAAAGGTTCATTACAAGCTTATAGCAACCCAACTCAAAGAGTTTAGCTCATGTTGAGCATCATCAAAATAACACAAATACAAATACTTGCATTACCGTAGGTAAGAAGGAAAATACAAGTGCAAAAGATACAAGCTTGAAGTCTCCTAATCATCCACGAGAGATGGTACATCATCGACCTTACACCGTGAGAAATACTGAAATTACAAAAGAAATAAAAATGCAAAAGCTTCAAAAGTGTATCAATGGAGAAGAAGAAATGTCACACCTCTCTCTCTACCAATACTCTCGCTATATCCGATTTGGAAGGGAAGGAAATCAAAGCATATCTAGTATATCTAGCATGAGGTACAAATCTTCTCAAAAGTCAATAAAGGTGATGTTTGCTTTTTCACCAACTCCACTATTCCTTTACTCATGCAATGACAAGTGTCCACACAAATCCAATAAAATCCGCACATGTCGCAAAGCACAAGTGGACACAAGATATGGAACATGGATTAATGAGCTTGGCGCCAAAATTGCACTTTTCCTTTAGATGCTCAGCTGATCTGCCTTCTTGACGCTATAGCGTTAGACGCTATAGCGCTAAACACTGCACTACTTCACAAAATACATCAAAACAATCACAAGGGCACCAAACGTGCCAATTTCATAGCAAAGCAGTGTTTAGCCTTTCCTCACCTAATACAAACAGAAATGCAATAAATACTATACTAATATTAATTGAGAATTTACTTAATTTAATGATTAGAGGCATAAATAACACATATAAATATGAGTTATCAAGTTCGCCAAAAGACAAAAGGGAAAAAGCAATAGAAACTACCAGGAATAAGGAGGATAGACGTACCTGGTGATTATGGAATTACTCAAAGCGAGGAAGGTGCAAGAGTTGGCGCCTCCTTACACAGCAAAACGTCGTTTGAGCAAGAGGGGGAGGAAGAGAGCGAAAGTGGAGAAGTGTGGTAGGTGTAAAAAAAATTCAAATACATTAACCGTTCAAGTGGCAACAATCAACGGCGGAGATGCGAAGCCTTTCAACTTCAACGGATAGGGTAAGGCCACGTGGCCGCCATCCAACGCAACACGTGGTTGACACAGTTCCAGAGGATCAAGGCATAATTAGTAGTCATGTCAAAGGTCACGTAATACAGCACGTGTACACGCATCAATAATGACGTCACACACCGCCGCGGTATAGTCAAAAAGAATCGGTAAAGACGAATGAATAACTGGAAAAAACATCCTTCACAAATATGAGCATACACATATTTTCATACATATCTTCATTGATAAATACACTCACTGGCATTCAGGTTACATGATTCACTAACATAAGTGGCCGGTCTAAGATCGAGTCCAACAAAAGCTAAAATTACAATTGCAGGTTTTACTACAGAGCTATAATCCGCGGTCACCAAACCTATGAGATCCTCACCGAGAAAGTCCAAGCGTTCGAGAGCGAATAAGCCTAGGCAGCAGAGTTTCAGAGATCCATCGGAAGAAGCATGCGCCACCCGCGTTTAGTAGATCCACCGGAAGAAGCGGCAGGGCACGCCGTGGGAAGGCAGGGAATTCGGCAGCAGTCTGGCGGGAGTGGTCCATGGAGAAATTCCCCAACATTGGGCCTCATGGAAAATTCATCCACATTGGAGAAGGAGAAATTAACCATTAAAGCGCAAAGCAACCCCTCCCACAGACAGCACCACCTTTGGGCTCTCCACACAATCTCAAACAAGAATCACCGGATCAACGGCAGCAAAGAACATCCACAAATGCCGAAAGTCTACAACTCATTCTTTGAGCCCTCCAACAATCTTAAAACAACGAGGACTTTAAGATTGTGTGCAGAGCCCAAAGGGGGAGCGGCGACTGACAAAACCAACAAGCCATAAATATCGCTATTTAAAGAAAGGAAACAAAGAAATTTCAAAGGAAAGGAAGTGAGTAATAAACGCAGGATCCCATGGTCCCCTTTTATAGACAAAGAAGAGGAACCGATTCACGCAGTAAGAGAACAAGTTACAAGCAGGAGTATTAATGAAGTGCACGTAAACGCTTGCAGTGATCAAACGCAACTCCCGAGAGTCAAAGCATTACTAACGGTCAAAATCGCAGTAACGTCAACTACGGCGTTCGGTTTCTACTCAATAACAAGAGGAGCCGAATCGCGCGAGGCGGCGTATTTTTGAGCGACTTCATGATCCACATTCATCGCTCGAGGGATCGTGGTTCACGACCATACCGAAGCGCTACCCTAGAGACGCGCAGATCAAGAAGAGGACATGAGGACATGAGATCCGAAAAAGGCCGCTTATGCTCGGTCTGGTCTTCCTTAGTCGGTCCCCATTTCATACACTCGGTTTATCTCGCTAAGCCGAGGCACCTCTTTGCAACCACCGCTTTTATTATGTAATCGAAGCTTTAATTATGTAACGGTCCCTAATCAATGACCTTGAATGTATTGTATCACTATATATTTATTTTGCGAGAAAGGCTAATAGAGGTTGAGCAATTTTTCTACTTACGCGAGATTGTTCATTGTGTTCTTGATTAATTCATTTCTGTAAATAGTTGAGTATATATATATATATATATATATATATATATATATATATATTAAATTTCCAGCTGCATACGTATTTAAAAATTTAATTTTTCTTTACAAAACTGTTATTTTTGGATTTGGTTCCCCAGAATTAAACACCTGGCAGTGCAAGAAATATATAATGCTACTCCCATTTTATTACCATACCATATAATTTCCATCATAAAAATTATTCCAAGGACACATGACAACAAAGAGAGATTCCACTGGTAGACAAAAGAGAAACAACCTAAATGATCAGGAAAACAAAACACTAGCTAGCTAGCTTCTGATTTCCCAACCACACACAGACACATTAAAACACAGTAGTTCTTCTTCTAACTAATTTTACAGCTTATTTTTATACCAATAAACACCTTTACCCTGGCTACCTTCATCAGCTTCAACATAAAGACATTCCTTAGCCTCTCTCCACATAGCCTTATAAACTGGAGTCCCATCATACCGATAATAATCACCCAAAATAGGTTTAACAGCTTTAGTAGCTTCCATAGCATGATAATGAGGCATAGTAGAAAACATATGATGAACAACATGTGTATCAGTTATATTATGTAAAACCTTATTCAATATCCCATAATCTCTATCCACTGTAGCCAAAGCACCTCTCATCCAATCCCATTCAGTAGAATCATAATGTGGCAAAGCAGGATGTGTATGTTGCAAATAAGTAATTAACACCAAATAACCATTCACAACTAAAAGTGGCATTCCATAAACACAAATAACCCAACCAAGCCCATAGGTTAAAACAAGTTTATAAAGCCCATAACAAACTGCAAGAATCCCGGCATCAGAAACAAATATTTGAAGCCTTTCACGATCTGAAAAGATTGGGCTATTTGGGTCATAGTGACAAGCGAATCTATCGTATGGTCTACCGAAACATTGAAGGCTAAGTAAAGTGGCCATCCAAGGTAAGTGTTATAAAAAGTGTGATAACTCTTCCTGGTGGGTTGTTAAGGTATTTAGAATACCAACCCATACTAGATTTTTTTTCTTAGGAACAAAAACCTCGTCACGTTCAAGACATCCAGGTGTTTGAGTGATGACGACGGTGACTATATTTCCACGAAAAATAAGGTACGAGGAGTGAGGAATGGAGAATAAGACCAACTATGTCGTCAAGGATTTGGTAATCACTAAATGCATGGTGACCACATTCATGTGCAAGGACCCAAATACCCGTTAGAACGGATCCTTGAATGGCCCAATAAATTGGCCAAGCTAAAAGAGAGAGGTTGTTTGGAAGGGTAGGAATGTAATTTATGGCTATGTAAGTGAGGATTGAAACTATGGTGAGGTCGAAAACAACGTAGGAGAATGAACGAAGGATTGAACGGTTAAAACAATGAGGTGGAATGGCTTTTTTGACTTGGCTTAATGTGAATGGTGGTTTTGTGTGTGGGACCCGCTTTGTATGTTCATTTTCTGATTTTGATTTTGATGAAGGAGGATTTGATGTTCGGCCACCAGCTCCCATCTTAACGTAACCTATTACCAAATAATCAGGTAAATTTCATTTATTAGAAAGAAACATTTTGTTGAAAATTTCATCATAATCATTTATGAACATTGCTTCTACATTTCAACAAGGTAATAGAATTGTGTAAAATGCTAAATTTTCTAAACATAGTTAATGAGTGTATTGAAAATAATTGTTTTGCAATAACGTGTACTTAGAGTTGCCACAATATTCAAATAAAGTATTTTTCCACCAAATAAAAAAATGAAAGGCATATGACCCTTTCAACAAAGCGAGGGTCACGAGTTTACTAATGATAGTATATTTTTTGGTAACACGTTTACTAATGAAATAATAACTTATTTATTATATGTATCTCAGAGTAGCTTTGTTAACCTTATATCATTGTCTCTTCTGTTGTAGTGACGTTACATTACATAGCATAAATAAAATAAAAATATCAAGCATGGTTGAGTGAGAAGATGAAAAAGGAGCATCGATCATTCATGCATGGCCGAAAATACCACAAATAATATGGAAAATAATTAACATGCACGCGTGCGTCCTTAAATTAAATCTAAGACAACTTCTAAACATTAACAATGAAAATCATGCTAAGACAGATATGCAATTGGAATTATAACGAAACAAACATTCCTAGCTATTTGTATATATAAATCAAGGAAATGAGCTTCAAATTTGTAATGTAAAAACAGTTTTTGGGAAACCAAATTAAGCTTCTGGGTCGGGTCCGGCAAAAGAAATGAAAAGAAAACGGGCTAAACAACAAAAATAATTGGCATTAATTATTATGCAAAGAATTGCCTATGTTGTTGGAGAAAGATGGGAAATCATAAAACACCAAAGCCTCCTTAAATCCTAAAATGAATATGATTACTGAACGACAATTAATCATTTGATCTACCAAAGACAAGGTTCTTCGTACGTGTTAATTGGATTAGATACAATCAACAGAATTGCACATATATATATTAACCAAACAAAGAAATGAAAATAGTAGATAATAAAAAAGAATTATTACCTGAAGCAAGAAGGAGAAATGGAATTGATAAAAGTGTTTGTTGTTGAATATTGTTTCTTCTCCCTCTGAGTGGGGGAGGAGAGAAGGTAGCCGAAGAATTATTGTGAAGGAGAGAGAGAGGGGTTAGAGATATTATATATGGAGTATTTAAGCTATATATATAGTTTTGAAATGCAAGCTCACCATTGAATGATAAGGGCCCACCTTTCGTGGACGGTGTTCTTTTTTCCACTTTCCAATTATTTTTCTTTTTCCAATTCACTATTTCCTATTATCTCTCCCTCTAAATTTGACTCTCCTTTTTATTACCGCTATCTTTGCCCATTCGTATTGCTATTCACATCTACCTACGTATTCCCACATTTGTACTTCACCTAAAATTTTGTGCTGCTTAATTCATTTTGCATCAAAATTAATCGCTCCTTTATACAATAAATGAAACAAAGTTTGACACAATTCAACCGTGATTAATATAGTTCTAAAATGTGTTCAACTTCACAATAACGTGCAACCCGATTGGTAAGACATTTCACCAATACAAATAGATGTGAGTTGGAGTCGTGTAAGAGGAGTGGAGAACCATTTTAGTACTTTTTTTAGTCGGAAAATAGAGTGATAAGTACTAGTGTACTACATCTTAAGTAAGTAGTTCAATTGGCGAGCTAAGTGATATCAAATGAGTGCAAGAAAGAGATTCCGGGTTCAAGTCCCGGAAAGTAATATTTCCCCCACCCTACTAACAATTGTCTATCTAAAAAAAGAGTGATAAGTACTACCTATAAATTTTCACACACAAAGTGGAGATCCTAAGTTCGAACTTGAATAATTCTCAAAAAAAAAGTTTGAACTTGAATAACCCACTACAACAGAATTAGTATATAGGCAGCGCTTTTTTTCATCCATGGCGCGCTTTTTTGATTGCGCTAAGCGCATATTGGGTATTCCACTCCAACAATGGGCAACGCTTCCTAAAAAGCGTCACCCATTGCCCAAACACGTCCTCAAATAGGCAGCACTTCCTAAAAAGCGATGTCCATTGCCCAAACACATCCTCAAATAGGCAGCGCTTCCTAAAAAGCGCTGCCCATTGCCCAAACTTATCCCCCTATAGGCAGCACTTCCTTAAAAGCGCTGCCCATTGTTTAATTTTTTTTTTAATTTTTTTTCAGTTTTTGTGTATTTTCCATTTTATATTTGCAACAAAAAAAAATTAAATCATACATCCAAAATATTTTTTAATAGTGATATCTATGAATTTGTTGTGTTTAAACCTGAATTAAATCATACATCATAAAAAAATTAAATCATACATCCAAAATACATCCAAAAAATTAAATCATACATCCAAAATTAAATCATACATCCAAAATAACAAAACATACATCCAAAATTAAATCATACATCCAAAATAACAAAACATGAATTTGCCAAATTTAAACCTAGCCTTGTAATGAGCATCGTAAATATCACGTCCAAATGACTTATATCGCGCCTTAGCACTACTGATAGTAAGGACCACGAATATCTGAGAAGAAAGAACTTGAACGTCATTTTATTTCGCTTTTTTTTAGATAATCCCATTTTATTTCGGTTTGTTAAATATCTGAGATATTGAGTTAGAATAGATAAGTATATATTTACTGTGTGGATAGGGATAACATCTTTAGTCATGTAACTACGGGACTAGAATAACTTTTTTTTAGAAAAAATACAAGTACAAATGTATAAGTAGTCATTTACTTGAAGCTGATACAAGGGTAATGAATTCGTTACAATCACTTGATACATACAAGGGTAATGAATTCGTTACAATCACTTGATACACACTCATATATATTATATAATAAGTTATAATCTCTTGGTACAAGAATACTAAGCTAGTTTACTTGATACAATTGAACTACAACTCAATATGTACATTATCCATGTTAGTCACTCACTGGCATCTGTCACCAAATAAGACCAATTTAGCAGATACTGACCTAAAACTACTTTAGCTTTAACTTTAGGATATCCAAGTGTTAGCAATACTTCTAGTAGCCAAGTGTAACTAACTCTTTACCTCAACCAAATTCTCAAACTGAAAGTTTTCTGGACAGTTAGCAAAATAGATGTGAGTCTAGCATTAGTAAATTTGAGCAGAATTGTTTACAATGTGAGAAAATATGGATATTGAAAAGAAACTCTCAAGCAAAGAAACCAAACTAGATATTGATTAAGTAATAAATAAGAAGATTACCAAATTCAACTGCAACACAATAACTAGTTATGGTTTTGCAAATGAATGTAATATATAACAAACAACAACATAAGTCAAAACCAACTATAATTTACTGATTAGTAATCGTTGTTCCTCAAGGGTCAAGGACTTTAATTTGAAAATTCCTTGACTATATACGATATACGACACTTGACACTTACCAAAATAGATGTGAGTCTGGCATTACTAAATTTGACACCAACTATGACACTTATAAGCACCTTTTGATAAATCATTATGTCAAAGGAAACTCAAAATTTCAGAGTCTTGCATGACATAATAATATTTCTATTATATTTCTATGAAAAAGATATTATATATCACCACAGTTGTGTCCAAATTAAATAAATACTACCACTTTGGATTGAAGAACACCAACCTATAATAATAGCTAACTAACTTGTGAGAATCTCCAACCTTCAAATTTGGTTAGACAAACTCACTAGCATCTAACTAGTAAGCGTGTGTGTGTGAGTGTGTGCATTCATGTTCATATACTTTCTTCTTTTCTCTTCATTGAAAGTTTTCCATTTGCAAATGAAGCACATCTAAATCTAACATTGTCTGAAGGAAACAAAACACATTGAGCATAATATATGAAGATTAATACTATATTCTGTTGATACATACATAGTTATTCTCTATTTATGATAAATCTAATGCAATTTTGAGGATGATCAACCAGAAACCCTCTTCACAATTTGATGTTTTGAATTTTAAATAGGGTTTTGAGAAGATAGATGGTAAACAATAAATAGAAGCAAATACCGTAGTACAAACAGAGTGGTAGAAAGTACGATTCTTGTGGTGCGTAAGAGCTAAACTAAAATTAAAAAGGAAACGAATCGGTGAATGTGCAAACCCTAATCGAATTTAATTTTGATTTTGCGAATAGGGTTTCAGAAAACAAATAAACATCAAAAGTAAATGCTTTAAACGAGTGAACTACGAGCGGTGAGTGAGTGTTGTATATGAAATTTCAAAATCACGTTCCTACAAAAACATCCCATCAATGAAAGAAATTTCAAAACCCTAAATCAACCTAAACCCTGTGAAGAATCCAAAACAAAAAACGAAAGGTGAGAACTTGTTACCAGCTGATTGAGAAGTGAGCGAATGCCAGGTCGCACGTGTTTAGGTTCTACAACATCGAAGGGTGGGAAGACGAAGTCCTGGAGAAGAGGGTTGACTTCAACGACGTCGTTGAATGCGGAAGTGGCCATTGGTGAAGTAGAAGGAGAAGGAGAAGAAGAATAAGAGCAGGTGAAGGAAGAAGGAGAAGTGGACTTGTGAAGTGAGATCTGATTTATTTTGGTGTAGTTATACCCAGCGCTTTTTAAAAAGCGTTGGGTATTGGGAGAACACGTGAAGCAATGGGCAGCGTTTTTTAAAAAGCGTTGGGTATTGGGAGAACGCGTGAAGCAATGGGCAGCATTTTTTAAAAAGCGTTGGGTATGGCTAGTGCGTTTAAAGGCAATGGGCAGCATTTTTTTAAAAAGCTTTGGGTATGGGTTAATTGTTTTGGCCATCCGTGGCGTTTTTACTTAAAAGCGGCTAACATATGAAGTATTTCTTTTTGACAAATTTGACGTAGTGACCATTTAAAATATTCAAGGCAATAGCATTAGCTTTGCATGCTAGGCCTTACGGATAAAAATATTCACTTGTTTTCTATGTACCTTAATTGATCCCCTTATAAAAATGTGTTAAACTTGATTTATTAGTAAATAAGTAATTTATTCGGTATTCACTTAAATTTTTAACCATTAAGGATGATGGAACTCTGAACCTTTTGCTTCAAAGAACTAGGTACAATTTCATTCAAAGATATCACACTACGTGACGACGGGTAAAAAAAGCCACTATAATAGCGCTTTTTAATAAACGCCACCTATAGATGAAAAAGCATAGGAATATTGGCGTTTTTGGAAAACGCATTATGTATTTGGATGACGAGAAGGGTAATATTAGCGTTTTCAAGAAACAGCTGGTTATTTGGATCAAGAGAAAGGGTAATATTCAGCGTTTTTGTGCAAACGCTGCCATGCTACACACACGCAATACTCGGCGTTTTTTACACAAACGCTGGATATTGAAATCACGCGTTCTCAATACTCAGCGTTTTTTAAAAACGCTGAGTTTCTTTTTCTTTTTTTCTCTGACCTTCTATCTTCTCTCAGACTCACACAATCGATCTATTCCTCCGCGCGTCTTCCTCCGTCTTCCTCCTCTCCCTCTTACTCCGTCTTCCTCCTCTCCCTCTCTTCCTCACTCTTCGTCGTCTTCCCCTCTTCGTCTTCCTCCTCTCCCTCTCTTCCCCACTCTTCGTCTTCCCCTCTCTTCCCCACTTTTTCTCCACCCCCAATTTGAGAAACCCTAACCGAGGTGTGTGTGTGTGTGTGAGGCAGAAGCCGACTAGATATAAGATAGCTCTTGATGCTGCAGAAGGACTCTCTTATCTGCATCACGATTGTGTTCCTCCCATTGTTCATAGAGATGTGAAATCTAACAACATTTTGTTGGATGGAGAGTTCGGCGCAAGGGTTGCAGATTTCGGAGTAGCCAAGGTAGTCGAATTCACAGGGAAAGAAACTAAATCAATGTCTGTCATAGCTGGATCTTGTGGTTATATTGCACCAGGTTAGTTGAAATTTCATGTTATTTACTTATAGTTTATCTCTATGTTTAATCTTATTTTGATAACTCATATTTTGTGGCCAAAATGACATGATTATTTTCTTTTACAGAATATGCATACACGCTTAGGGTGAATGAGAAGAGTGACATATATAGTTTTGGTGTTGTCATACTTGAGTTGGTTACTGGAAGGAGGCCTATTGACCCTGAATTTGGAGAAAAAGACTTGGTCATGTGGGCGTGCAACACGCTCGATCAAAAAGGCGTCGACCATGTGCTTGATTCGCGGCTTGATTCTTGTCACAAAGAAGAAATTTGCAAGGTCCTCAACATTGGTCTAATGTGCACTAGTCCTCTTCCAATCAACCGGCCTGCAATGAGAAGGGTGGTGAAGATGTTACAAGAGGTAGGCACACAGAACCATCAAACTATGGGTGCCAAGAAAGATGGGAAGTTATCGCCTTATTACTATGATGATGAGTCAGATCATGGAAGTGTCGTTGCTTGATTCAATTTCTTAAATTGATTTTGATTAAGTAGAAAAGTTTGGTAGTTTTAGCTAAGTTTTTTCTTTTTATTAGTATTAGTTATTGCAAAGCCAACTTCCTTCCATGTTTTCCACTCATGGTTTGCTTTTTACTACAGAAGTTGGCTAAAGAAAAGGGGGAATTAAATTTTTAGGGGTTGGTGGCATCAAGGCGCTTTCCTACTTAATTTAAGTTGTTGTTTGCATTAATGCCTCTTCTGTTCAAAATTTATATATATGATATTCTCACTCTTGAAAGATGTGACCCTTCTCTGGTAAGGGTCAGGTGATTTTGAAGTTGTAACTTGTAAAATAATCAGTGGCTAGCTTGCATCAAAATTTTCAATTGAAAAATGATCACTATAGTATTAGTGCTCTACTAGTTTCAGAAAATTTCATTTCAATCACCTACTAGAAAAGGTTCCCTAGGTTGGGGGGTATCTGTAGCTAAATCATGCTCAGATGCCTATACAATTTTAATTTTCTGGAATATTTCACTGTGAAATTTTACATTTCGTAGTGGTATGATTCAGAGATATGTGCTGGGTACAGCTATGAGAATTGTAGAGTTAATGAGGTAGTTAGGAAGGCATTGTCCTTCGTGGTCCCTCTTGTTTAATGCAGGCTTCATCTATTATTTGTGTTGCCTACTAGTCTAGTAGGACTACTGTGTTTGTGTGATTACAGTGTTAGTATTTCATTTCTTGATGAATTCAGCAGTGGAATTTTGTCAATTCTTATTCTGGCTGGTGGGTATTTTTATGACAACCATTCCGTTGTGTAAAAGAAATGTAAATGAAATATTTATAAGAGTGATGAAGGATTGTACTTTTGAACTATACAACAATTTATTTTGTCTGTACAATTTTAGCTGTGTTGACCATCAGTGGAGTAAGACACTGTTTTTATTGTTTTTTGCGTTTTCTGATTATGTCTAACTTTCCCAGTTTTTTTTGGTTGTTGATTTTGGTTGCTCTAGGTTCTGTAGCTTGTCAACTTTGTGTCTGAAGTGATGATTGGCCTAAAGTAATGTTGTTCTTGAATTTAGTCTGTTGGTTTCATTTATCTCTTCTAGTGTGTATTATAAGTCTGGTACTAGTGGCCATAGACTATTATCTATGCAGATTTCAAAATTGGCCATTTACTATTATTTAATTTTGTGTTGCCCGATCAAGTTAGTTATGTATAAATTGTTTCAGTGGCTTTCAAGTTGTCAAAGAGAAAACCTGATGACAAACTGCAGGCGCTTCATAGCATATTGTTTGGGAAGAAAGCAAAGGTAATTTTCTGAAGTTTGTGTTGTATTTGACGACTTCCATAGTTCCATTCCATTTGTTGTTCTTGAATTTGTTGTAGTCATTAAATCTAACACCATGACTATTCTGAATGGTAACCAGGCACACAATTCTGAATGGTTATGTGTGGGCTGAAAATGAGGTATTGTTCTGTCAGTTACTTTTTAATGCATGTTATCATTAGGCTTGGTGAGGATCCTGGTTTGTTGCAAGATGATGATCTTATTTCTAATTCTTTGGATCAATCAATGTATGTTGGTAGGGTGCCTACCTTGATCTTATTTCTAATTCTTTGGATCATTGATTATCCAATAATGTATAAACATCAGTTGTTGTTAGGTCTATTTAAGGCGTGGTTTTTCTTTTCTGCAGTGTTGCAGTGATGACTCGGCTTTTTCCAACTACAATAGGGAGCGACAAGAACTTGTTGTTCTTCAGAATGTAGCATGCTATATGCTTCTTGCTTGTGGCCTTCTTTACATTGTCTTGGTAAGGTTATTGAAAAGAGCAAACTATTAAGTCCTAATTCAAATGCTTGTCTCTTGTACTCTTTTCCCCAAACCTTGGTCTGAGGAAACTGTTGGTCAAGAGAGTCCACACACACACAGGACTGCTTCCAAACGATTTGAATGTTGGAATGATGATGCTTACATAGGTAGCTCTAAATGAAAATTGGTCCTACCCTTTTCGGTTATAGAATCTTGTCAAAACATATGTTTCATAGTTCTCTAATTAGACTTTGTTAAGTTCATTTATTTAAATTAATTTCATATTTTATCCAGTAGTTGCTTATTTTGATTATTACATAAACATATTTCAGAGCAAGCCTTGATTGAGAAGGTGATCTTTCTTCCTCAGTATCTCATTCTGTCATGGTTTTGTTTTTTGGTAAAAACCCTTTTTTTTGTTGATTTTAGAGTTGATGTAGTTATTAATTGTGTGTGAGAGAAATAAAAAGCTGAATGTTGGCTTTGAGTTTATTTCCAGGGAAGTCCTTTATTGGGGATGCACATTTCGTAAGGATAGCACAAATCTTAAATTACTGATGTATTGAGAAATATAAATTAATAATCTGTTGGTGATTGTGTGCAGAAAGTTGAGAAGGAATGTAAAGACTAAGCACAACAATTGGTTGTTAAATTTGTCTCGATGGAGAGTGGCTGACAAGCAATGACTTGATATGTAATTGTTGTTTTGGATAATTAATTGAGATTTTTATTAATTTCCTTGTATTTTAACTTATTTTTATTTGTTCAAGAATGTAATTGAGATGGATCACGAATGTTCAGATATTTTGTTGGCTTATGCAATAGCTGACTTTTTGTCTCATTAAATTAGTGATTTTTACACATAATACCTATATTATTATTATTATTATTATTATTTTTATTTTATTTTATTTTTTTATAATTTTGGATGTATGATTTAATTTTGGATGTATGATTTAATTTTTGGATGTATGATTTAATTTTTTTGTTGCAAATATAAAATAGAAAATACACAAACCTGAAAAAAATTAAAAAAAAAAATTAGACAATATTCATTGCGTTTTTAATGGTTATTTGGTATTTAAGAACACAAATAAGCAATATTCGGGCCACTTTTAGTGAAGCCACATTTGCGTATAGGAAATATTCACGCTTTTTTTACAACGCCGCTGCGTATCCAGGAAGGCAATGGGGATATATTCGTAGCTTTTTAAAAAGCGCTGCGCAGATCTGGGAGGACGCTTGCAAATATTCGCCGCTTTTTAAAAAGCGCCGCGTATCTGGGAGGACGCTTTGCAAATATTCGCTTTTTAAAAAGCGCTGCGCGATTGGGAGGACGTGTTTTGCAATGGGTGGCGTTTTTAGGAAGCGGCCGCCCATTGTTGGAGTGAATACCCACACACGTTCAAAGCGCTCACCAAAAACGCTGCCCATGGATGAAAAAAAACGCTGCCCATCTACTAGATCTGTTGTAGTGTCACTCCAAAACTGCTTCTCGATTTGGTAAATTTGTTGTTCTTCAGTGGTTTATTAGTTAGCTTATCAACTAATTGATTCGGTGAGAAAAAGAATTTTAGCTCAATGACTCCATCTTTACATAGCTCCCTCAAGAAGTGGAACCTTACATTGATGTGTTTGCTTCTCCCATGCATGACTAGGTTCTTGGAGAGTTTAATTGTAGAGTTGTTGTCACACAACATTGTGAGCCAGCGCCAGCTTCTTTTCTAGTTCTTAGAGAATCTTTTAATCGGCCATATGCCTTGACACACACAATGTGTACGAATTCAACTTCAGTATCGGAGAGAGTGACTATAGGTTGCTTCAGTATCAGAGAGAGAGAGATTGGAAGGAAACATCGTGCTCATTCAACTGATTTGCAAAAAATGCATTTCACAAATGACAAATGATGAATTGTACGAAAAGAAATGGAAGAATGAGGTGTCAAATGATATGTCATATTTTATAGGCTAAATACTCTTTTGGTCCTTTATCTTTGGTCTTGGTTTCACATTGGTCCTTTATCTTTTTTTTTCTCGTTTTGGTCTCCCATCTTTCATTTTTGTGTCATTTTGATCTTTTTTTTGTATTTTCCATCCATTAACTTAACAGACGCCACGCTGGCAGTTAACTGCTGACGTGGCGTCTTAAGTGTCAAAGCTGACATGGAACCTATTAAGTGATGTGGCACATGGGGGACCAAATTGAAACTTAAAAGAAACATATGGGACCAAATTGACACAAAAACAAAAACACTAAAATCTTCATCTTCATCTTCTTCCTCCAAGCACCATCTCTATCTACTCCGGCAAGCCACCCCCACCTCCGGCGAACCACCACCACCATCTCCGGCGAGCCACCACCACCACCACAAATCAATCACTCATCAACTCTTAATACCTAACCTCTCTCCCTCAAATCCAAAACCCCCCAATTTCTCAAACTTAATCCCTAACCTCATCCACCATCACCACCCCATAACTGAATTAATCAATTCACCAAAACCATTCTCACTGTATCTAAAACCATTCTAGCTCACTGTACCTATTCTCACAATATTAATCCCTAACCTTTCATGATTTAAATCTTAGCCAAAACCATTCTCACTATACCCATTTCATAAGTAACAAAACCTTCTATTCAACTTGCCTTCTTTCCGATTACAACAAGTTAACAAAACAATCTTGTTATTGCTCCACTCCTCTCAGATACACAGTCAATGTACTCATTGTACCCATTGTTTCTAACACATCTATTTTTATGTGTATCTTTTTGTTGCTGAGTTGTTTTTAGTTGTCTGAAGGAAGCAAATGCGAGTTGAATAGAAATATTTTTACGGTCAAAGGAATTGTGGCAAGTGGTTTTCAGTTATGGGGTGGTGATGGTGGATGAGATGTTAGGGATTAAGTTTGAGAAATTGGGGGTTTTGGATTTGAGGGAGAGAGGTTAGAGATTAAGAGTTGATGAGTGAGATTGATTTGTGGTGGTGGCTCGCCGGAGATGCCGGAGGTGGGGGTGGCTTGTCGGAGTTGATAGAGATGGTGTTTGGAGGAAGAAGATGAAAATTTTAGTGTTTTTGTGTCAATTTGGTCTCTTTTATGTTTCTTTTAAGTTTCAATTTCCCCCATGTGCCACATCACTTAATAGGTTCCATGTCAGCTTTGACACTTAAGACGCCACGTCAGCAGTTAACTGCCAGCGTGGCGTCTGTTAAGTTAATGGAAGGAAAATACCAAAAAATGACCAAAACGACACAAAAATGAAAGATGAGAGACCAAAAAACGAGAAAAAAAAAAGATAAAGGACCAAAGTGAAACCAAGGCCAAAGATAAAGGACCAAGTAATTTAGCCTATTTTATACATCAACAACCTTACATGGACAAAGTGGTCGTACTGAATAGTGGTTCTCTTTTTGTAAATAAGATTGTAATTAAGAATGCTATTTAGTATGGCCAATCCTTGTAAGCAATGTAAGAAAGCAACCGAACTATATGGTTGAGACTCTTTTTTTTTTTTGACAAGGCTTGAGACTCTTATAAGTTCGGTTTGAGTGAAAACTAGTAGGATACCCGTGCATACGTACGGATGCTACCATATTCTTTTCATGAACGAACTTAGACATAATTTAAATAGTCTGGACAACATCTCGTGAAAAAAAGACAAATTTAAAAGTAGTTAAAAAAATGAGTCTCAAATAAATTTTTTGATAAATATTAAAATCTAAAAATGTAAAAGTATCATTTAAAAACAATCTGTGCATTTATCCCGTGTTCTTTTATATATTAGTGTCAGTGTTGTTATCCCGTATTTTTTTATATATCAGTGCAGCTATCTCGTGTTTTTACATATATCATTGCAATTATCCCGTGTTATTTTATATTTCAATAAAGTTATCACGTGTTTTTTAATATATCAGTGAAGTTATATCATAGTTTCAACTGATTATTTTAGTTGATTAATAGATTATAGTAGACAGTGTTTTCAATGAAGTGTTTTTTATATTTCAGTGTAGTTATCCTGTATTTTTATACATACCATTGCAGTTATCTCAAGTTTTTTTTTACATATTAGTATAGTTATCCCATATTTTTTTTATATATCAGTACAGTTATATCATAGTTTCAATCGATTATTTTAGTTGATTAATACATTAAGGTAGGGAGTAAAAGATAGATAGTAGATTATCAAATATATCAGTGCAGTTATCCCGTGTTTTTTTATATATCAGTATAGTTATCCCGTGTTTTTTATATATCAGTACAGTTATCCCGCGTTTTAAATATTAATCAGTAGTTGAAATAGCCATTAAGTTTTCCTTTTTCTTTTGATATAATAATATCGTGTTTTTTATATATCAGTGAAGTTATCCCGTGCTTTTAAATATTAGTGCAGTTATCTCGCAGTTTAGATTGATTATTTTAGTTTATTAGTAGATTTGATTTGATTTGAATTTCTGAATTTGAAAAAAAATGAGGGGAAAGTTAAAAAAAATGTAGTGAGAAGAAAGTGCATTGGGAGAAGAAATTTGAAAAAGAATGTAATAGTAAATTACAATGTTGCCCTTAGTTAGATGAGTAGTCAAATAAATAGGGAAACTTGTTTGAGTAATTTAAATACGGTTTGTTTATATAAATAGATATTATATTAGATTAATTTAATTGCTAAATAGGACACTATTTGTAATTATAACTCAAATGTTTGTGGTGTTTAATTACATTCTCTCTTTCAACTACATGGCCAAGTTAACACACCAATTAACCAACTTTTGAATGCCAAAAACCAATATCGTTTTTAACACACTTTCCTTTGTGACTTACTGTAAAAATACAAGACAACACTATTTGAGTGCTAAAAAGAACAGTTGAAGTAGAGACAAATCATTTTTTTTCTAGTGTAACATCTACTTAGTCTCTTTTAATCAAATAGCCGCATCACAATACAAATTAACCAAATTTTGTAGCTATTATACCAAGCTGTTTTTCTAATCTTTTCCTTTCCTACCTCATATCTGATGAAAAAACCATTTTAATGAAATCAGATTTTAAACTTTACTATTTAACCAGATTATACAGATAACCCAGAGATTCTTTCATACTCCCAATTTAATGTTAACCCATTTTAATGTCAACCCATTTTACTAACATCATAAAAACATATTCAAGTTTAATCGTACCTTCACAGTTCTTCTTCACTTCAGCCTTCTAGTTCGCACCTCTTCAGCTTCGGCTTCCACAATCATCAACATTTTCCATGGAATCAAAGTGATGTGATCTAAGAGAGTAATGGTCCAAACGAAAAGGAAGAGATTGATGAATGGTGAACGAGAGTGATGAGCGATGAATCAGAACAAGATGAATTGTAAACCCTAGAAAAGTGGAGAAGATGAGCGACTGGTGAGTGAGGACGAAGCTGATGAAATGTTATTTCATTTTTTTAATTTAATCAGATTGTTTTTCTTTTTTAAAATATTTTCTATTAAATACAATATTTATTAAATAACTTTTTAATGAATGTGGGTCCCACAATTGTATTTTTGTCTACATTTGGCTATATCCTTTGGCTGAATAACATTGTTGCTCCTAAAATGTAGTACATGTGTGGCACCAAACCAGCCCCGTGCGAAGGCACAGGTATCCGACTAGTTGATGTATAAAATATGACCTATCATTTGAAACGTCATTCTAGAGCTGGCAAAATGGACGGGGCCCGTCGGGCCGGGCTGGCCCGATAAATCGTAGGGCTTGGGCCGAAGGAATTGCACCCATTTTTACATCCGGACATTTTAGCCCGACCCTCAAAAGCCCGGGCCCGTGTCGGGCTAGCCCGGTCGGGGCATGGGTAGCCCGTAGGCCTGTACACTAAATAAAAATAGTGTGCATTGTTGCCCAAGGCCCGTGCTTACACATTGAACACTGCCAGTGCTGTAACAATGAGAAGCACTATCCGAAGGCTGAAAGAGCAGACTAAGAGTTAAACACCATTTTTCATTTTGTTTTTGAAGTTACTGCAGAAATTTTTGTGCTTGTTTTGGATAGTTGATGGAGAACCAAAGTTTGGCAGGTTTTAGTTAAGTGTATCTGTCATACTACTTTATATTCTCAAATGCTATTTTGTTTTGTTGTTTTGCATAACCTTATATGAGTTAGTTAGTTGTGTATCTTTCTGTGTGGCTGTAAAGTGTTAGTTTTTAGTTGAAAGCTTAGTTAAATATGCTATTTTTTTTACCAAAAGTTAAATGTGTTATTGAATGTTGGGAGAATGTTGAATATTTTTAAAATTTTGAGTTTTCTTAGTTCTTATTGTTACATGATAGTGTCACTAAAAAATCGCGCGTAATGCAGGCTAGCTCAAAAAGCTTGTATCCCGCATAGGGTTGGGCTTCGGCCGTAAAGGGTGAGCCCGAATTTCAATCCGGGTTTTTTAGCTCGGTCCTTAAAAGCCCGAACCCGATGCGGGCTAGCCCGAAGCAGGCTGAGTAGCCCGTTTTGCCAGCTCTACGTCATTCTTCCATTTCTTTTACAATTCATCATTTGTCATTTGGAGAACCGCTATTCAGTACGACCACTTTGTCTAGGAAATGTTAGAACTCCTAACGTGTCAGCTTATATTATACTCCCTCTGTTCCTATATACTTGTTGCTTTTTGGCATTTTACACATACCAATGAGCTCAATAAATTTTGTTACATTTGATACAATTAATTCTCTTTTACCCATAATACCCTTAATCATTTATTATCTCATTTCTTCTATTTGTCTCTACAATAAATACTTAAGGCAGATTATCGAAAAAACAACAATAAATGCCAGTTGGACTTTTGAAAATGACAAGTAAATAGAAACAATTTTTTTCTCCAAAAGCGACAAGTAATAAAGAACGGAGGGAGTAATAGATAGGAATTCTAAAATTTGTGGTTGGAGAGAAAACACGGGGGTAGTGGATGATGTAAGTCTTCGTTCTTTTCTTATAAACAATCAATTCGTACCATGAATCATTTTTCTTACAAAAATGTAGTGTTTGATTGCATAATTAGCTAACCAACAAACTTTGTTAGCTTTTGTCAACAACAATAAAACTAACTAATTTGTTAGCTTAATTCTAACAAACTATTAACTAAAGTTTTAACAACACGTATCATAGAGTTATTATACTAACTAATTGTAGATTAGAGTGAATGAGGGTCATAATACTTATAGAAAAAGATATCAGTACGTTGTAAGCTATACAAATAACGTATTAATGAGAGCTAAGTAAAAACAACTTATAAAGATATTATGAACTGTTTGTATAATTTCTCTTAAATGCTTACACAAGTACTCAAAGACACAAATGAAACGTCAAATATGTTACTTATCAAACATGAAAACTATATCATGACTTGCTTCACATCATGTATTGTTTCTAGCTAGTCAAATTTCAATTTTCTTTTTCTTAAAAAATAAGACAGGTTATTTTAAAAAAGTTATTCCAAAAATAAAAGGTTTTTTCTTCCATACCCCTCTAGAGTTGAGTGGGTATGATACCTTCTAAGCAAAACACTCAATGACACCTTTTTTTTCTATTTAAATATTTTAAAATAAAATTAAATATTGACAACTTCTGATTTAATCATATATTGCCTATAAGGTATCATACCCACCCAACTCTGATTTAATCTTTTTTTGACAACTTGTGATTTAATCATATATATATTTTTTTTACAAAATAATATTGTTAACAATATATAAATATATTTTAAAAATTCAGTTCCGCTTCAGAAAGAATTTATTCGAAATTTAGACTTTTGATTTGTTAATATAAAGTTTTTGTAGCCATTAATTTGAAGCCTTCAATTGTAAAAAAATTAAAGTTAATAAAACAAGTGTAGGGAACAACAGTTAGAGAGAGGATGAGAAGATAACTGTTGGCCACATGTTATTGGTAACTTCCTCCTACAAAGCAGTTGCTTCCATATTTATTATTAGGTCCGGTGACACGTGGCATCAAGGTGTCAGTTAGTTAACCCATTCGCGTATAGAAAGCCGACGTGTGTACTGCACTAAATTAACACGCGTCAAGAAAATAGAGGGTCACCTAAATCTATATAAACGCAAGGCATCGATGTTAGTTTTTCCTTGTAGAAGAAGAAGATCAGATCAGATCAGATCACGTTGAAACAGAAACCACCGATTAATTCATAAACAAATTAAGCAGAAAAGAAACAGAGAAGTTATTTTATTGAGCAAAGTGAAAATGCAGGCAGCAAAGAAAGCAGTTGAGACCATCAAGGAAACCGCAGCCAACATTGGCGCCTCTGCCAAATCTGGCTTGGAGAAAACCAAGGCCACCGTCCAAGAGAAGGTTTTCTTCTTCCTTATTCCCATTCCTTCATGATATTGTTGATATGTAATTATTTCATGATATTATTATATGGAAATAATGTAATGTATATACGTAAAGTCAAAAGCAATGATTTCATGATATGTAATTAGTTTTTTGGGTCAGTTTGGTTTTTGTAATAATAATAATAATAATGTGATTAACGTGGATATTTTTGTAACAGTCAGAGAGGATGAGTGCACATGACCCAATGCAGAAGGATATCGCTACAGAGAAGAAATTGGATAAGATTAACCAAGCAGAGATGGAGAAGCAGGAGGCACGTGAGCACAATGCTGCCGCCAAACAATCCACCGCCACCGGTGGTCACATGACCAACGCCCAATACACTACCACTGGGCCTGCCACTGACAATGTTGCTGCATATTCTACCACTGGTGTTGGGGATGGAGTGGGACACCCAATGGGTGCTAACCAGATGTCAACTACCCATGGGCTTGGGAATGAAGAACTCAATGCTGATGTGCTGGGCTCACACCCTGTTGGGCCCAACACTGGAATGAGTACAACCACCGCCCCCCCTAATTTCCCTGGTGGAAATGCCCGTGGTGGGAGTGGGCCTAATTTGCTTTGAATGTTATGCTTGTGTAGTTGGGAGTTTGGGTTTGTCACTTAGGTTATGTTATGTTTAGTTTCTTTTCTTTGTCCTAGTGCTACTATGCACATAATATGTTGTTGTATGTTTGTTTCTCTCTTTTATTTTTAAAACCTTATAAGGTGCGACACATTCTCTGTTGTAAAGTTATATCTTTTTTGTTAATAAAAATGCAAGTGTGGTCGTGTTGTTTACGTTTTCATATTTTGGAAGCAATAACTTTTTTGCATTGTCTTTATACATCAAATACCATGTTATATTTGAAATAGATCTCAATAGAAGTTCAATTATTATAACCCAAAAACAAACTAGTACAAAATGGTGTATGTTGTAAAGTTGGCAAAAGCCGACATAGTCTTAAAAATAAGGAGCGAAGACTTCTTTTAGAAAATGAGAAGTGAACCTTATAATGAAATGAAATTACGAGTCAATAAAGCAGATCAGGGTTAATGGATGCTAATTACGTAGATTATAAGCAGATCATGGTCACTCTTATTAAACTTGGGACAATTTTTTCAAACAACTTATGTTTCAAAAAAGTCAATGTTAATGGTTATTGGATGCATTTCGAGTCCATGATCAAGTGAAGTCGAAAACAAAAACATATTGGGAATAGCTACGCCTATAGTGAAAGCAAGCATCATCATATAGAAAAAAGGTCACCCAAGAAAGAAAAACCTAAAAAGTAGCTGTGAAAATAAACTCGCAACGGCAAAACTATGAAATCAGAAGTCATGTCAGTATCACTTAGTAGCAATTCACAACAGCAACAATTCTAATAGTAATAATAAATAATATCCCTGTCTAATATAGAATGAAAAAAATGCAGGTGAACAAGGTGAAGTTTAGAGTCCTAACTTCTTCAATTCCGCAGCTCCATGTGCAAAGTGACATTTTTCTCCAAAGGTGCAAGAACCTTTAGCAAAATTCTCACATAACTTGGTCTTGAAGTTGCTTCTAGGTGGGGCTGGAGCGCCATGAACACCTGGGTTGGATTTAGGTGGGGCGGACGCCGACAGAGTCAAAAGTAAATCTTTCACCATGTCACTAGCTTCCTTAATTTGTTCAAATGTTCCTTCAAGTTCGATATTTCTGAGATTCGGATCGGTTTCATGGTCTCGAATTGAAAATTTAACACCCGTTTGACGAATGATCTGCCTTGAGTTTACGCCACCCTTTCCAATGATAGCTCCAGCTGAGGAAGCTTCTACACTGATCTTGGCAGTTGAGTTGACACCAAAGCTGGCAGCCCGACCAGGAGGAGCCTCATTTCGACCAGCCACACGACCATGACCACCTATTGCAGCAGATCCCATACCCATAGGACGGTGGTTGTCAATCGATGGAGCCATAGGTTTGCCAAGTTCCCATTCACCATGAGCAAAATGGCACTTGTCTCCAAATTTGCAGCCTTCAGCAGAGTTAAACTTGTTGCAAATGCGGGTTTTAGCAACAGGGGGTGCTGAACCATTAGGGCCAGGTGGTGTTGCGGCAACATTTCTGGATAATTGAGGTGCAGCAGGTTTTAGATTCATCATCTGGGCGACAGCATTATAACCACCAGGAACATAATGCAAGAAGTGGCAGCCCTCGCCAAATGGGCAGCCAGCAATGCTGCAAAAGAACATTACAAAACAATGAGCACATCATCATCATACCGAAGTATTATAGTTATTACAATCCTAGTACGAAGACTCTGAACAAAGGAAAGAGACATAAGGTAACATGGGGCAGAAAGTCTAACAAAATCTGAAAAGTCCTACTTTGATTTTGTAAGAGATAATAGCAATAACATGGAAAGACCAAGTTAATCTACTACATCTCCAGAGCAATAGTTATTAATGGCAACTCTAGCAGAGAAACCCTAAGGTGAAAGTAACACATGGAAGCAGTGATGTATGTTCTATTGGTTCAATATATACCACCGAAGGGTAATCTATCAGAACAACAATGTTATATGTTAGCTTATGAACATATCTCATTGGCTAGAATATACTTGACAAAGTGTATCATTGATGAAAAAACCAATGGTAAGTTTTCAAATGGGCTTAAGTTGAACAATCTCATGTAGCACCCTTCTGATTAGAAACTTTGGTGCCTCTACTCATGGATTCAAATTTTCTATTCACCTCCTTGTTCCTCAATTAAATGCTGACAACTTCAGCAAATAAGGGGGCTTAAGAGTTAACTTACTGACAATTAACTGGAATATCAAAAATTTATTGGGAGATAAGGGGACACAAAAACAAGAACATAATATTTGATTCTCCAATTCAGCCCATGGCACTGGAATTTGAAGACAACCCTAAACCCTAAACAAAATCAATATCTATAATATGGACATCATACCTGACCCAACCATCAAAGTTACAAATCCATGAATCTAAATTTTGGATGTAGATAACATAATACCTTACCCAACCATCAAGGTTTATTCTACAAATTTGTCAATAACTTACTAATTGAAAGGTGGGTTCATAAGCAATAGAGCGCAATAAAGCTGAAAGGTTGTTATTACTTAAATGGCAAAGGTATATTTACACTATTTAAGGAATCAATTGTAAGGATGAATTAAGTGATAGATTATTTTGATATAATGTTCCCAATGCCATCGGCTGTCCTGCAAATTGTTATCTTTATCACACTCCATTAATAAACCATTATTCTGTTACCACTTGATTATATCAAAGAACGATATGTACCTGTATAAAGCTTCGAAGACCCAGTTAATTTGCAGAATTACAAATTTTGTTTTCTGGCAACTAAAACAATTAATTCTTAAAATAACTTAGTTCAAAATATTTATTTAGATAGGAATAGATTAGAACCTGAAAAACTTGGTACATGGCTTGGATTTGCTTCCTACACCAGTTGATAAGGACTCCGTTTCTGTTGCAAAACATTAATTACTTTTTCTCAGTTCACGTTCAGTGTTATTAATCTAGTACACTTACTCAATTTGTACCAAAAAAATCTAGTACACTCAATTCAAAACTGTTAACTTTTAAAAAAAAATTATATATTCATTATTTTGAGTAAACAGTGTATTGGAATTAATAGACAGGACAAGTTCTAGCAGGTTAATGTTCAACTCAGGTCATGTGAAACTTGCCCCCTTGTGTTTCCAATTGAAGCAATCATCCAAAGCATGGAATGCTCTATGAGTTAAACCACTTTCATTCCTATTTTGTATAACTAAAGGGAATCGATCGAGTAAGAGGTATACACTATTTGAAACATGCCAGAAACTAAAACATCTGGGGAACAAAAGCCTCATCATTACCCTTAGATCAGCACGAATTTTGCAAGCAAAGAAGGAGGGAAACAAAAAGAGTTCTTTTCCAAGAATGTTCATGCCTTTTGGTTCACAATCTATTCCGGGAGTACAAGCATGGGACGCTCAATTGCATTGAAAATTTCAAGTTTTCAACGACAGTTTCAGAGGATATGTGACCCACAATTTCAATGACACGGTTTCAGAGGGAATTGTTCACGGTTTATGAGTTTCAAAGAGGTCGATTGCTTCAACCCGAGGCACAAGCTGTAAATTGAACATGACCATAAGCTGATGAAGTATTGCATAATACGGCAAACAATAAATGCTAATTATTTGTTATAGCTAAAAATAAGTATGGGAAGTTGCAAAGCATTGGCAGTGAGGGGATGTCAATATTTCATACCTCCCAAAATAATTCGAGGTTTGTTTGCATATAAACTTAAGCCAAAACAGCAACAAAACCTTCTCAACAGAACATGAATCAATTAAAAAATGTAGTGTCGTTTTATCATTGTTTTCTATCTTTCTTCTGAGATTTTAGAAGTATTGCATACACATTGCCAGAATCACAAACACCAACACCTTTTAAGCAGAGCCAAGAACAAAGAGAGAAAGCTAAACAAAAAAATAAAGGGGGCATATGAAGAATCTGTAATAAAGAGAGGTTTGGAACTCAAAAATGAAACCTTGCTTGGTCTTCTTAACGGTGCGGATACGGTTGGCGCCAGCTCCACGCCTCCCACGCTTACGGACATCCATTTCAGTAACAAACAAGTAGATCGAGATCCAAACAAATGATTAGCTTCCAAAGGAAAGCGAAAGCAAAAGGAAAAAGTAGAGAGGGGGGATTTACTAGCAAAACCCTAACCCTAGAGTGAGTGGAATATATAAGAAGGGTTTCGGAAAGAGAAGAGAGTGGAAGGCGAGAAACCGCGGATAATATTAATATTGGTTATAATTTTGATATATTTACTACTTCTAGTCCTCATTAAAAGAAGAAAAAACAAATGTTATTTTTCAATAATATAAAATTGAAACAACATCTCAAATATACTCCTTACATTAGATAGAGTGCAGAGAAGGATAAAAAAAAAGATAGCAAACAAAAGAAAAAATGGGTTATTAGTGAAAAAGCATTTCATATTAAATAATGATATTAAAGGAAATCTAGCAAAAAATGTAGCTTAAATTGAATTTTTCCTCATAATTAGAACAAAAAATACACCAATTTTTTTACATTAAACAATGATAATAAAGTAAATCTAGCAATTAATGGATCTTAAATTGAGTTTTTTTCTAATAAATATTAGAATAAAAAGTACACCAAATTCGTTTTTACAATGGGGATGGAGATAGTATTATTTATCATCAAAAAATATGAAAGGTTTTGCCAACTAAAGTTTGTCTAAAGAGTAAAGATCCAACTCATATTTCACAAAGGCGTCAGTTCAAACCTCGTTGGTAGGTAATATATAAGTATCTCTGTAACCATTCTATGAGTTGAGACTTTTCTCAAACTTGGTGAGCCGTCGGGACTCAACTCATTCCTATTTCATACAACTAAAAGGATTCGATTGAGTATGAGGTATACGCTGTTTAAGACATGCCAGAAACTTGTGCTCCAAGTTCATTGACAGTTGCAAATTTTCAACAACACAGTTTCAGAGGGTATGTGACCCACAATTTCACTGACAGTTTCAACAACACAGTTTAAGATTGTAATGTTTACAGTTTATGAGAGTTTTAAATAGGTTGATTGCTTCAACCCGAGGCAGAAGCTGTAAATTGCACATGACCATAGAATCTTGCATAACATGGCAAACAATGAATGCTAAATATTTGTAGCTAATAATAATAATAATAAATATGGCAGGTAGTGAAGCATTGGCAGTGAAGAGTTGCCAATATTTTATAGTCATACTCCCCAAAACAATTTGAGGTTTATTTGCATAGCCAAAACAGCAACAAAACCCTCTCCGCAGAAACACAAATTAATTAACTCAACTAAACAATATAGTGCTTTTAAAAAAAAATTAAATTTTTCTCAGATTATTAGAATTATTGCATACAATTTGCCAGAAACGCGGACACCTATGAATTCAAGCAGAAGAACCAACTAAAGACAAAGATAGAAAGCTAAATAGAAAAATAAACAAGGCATATGAAGTGTTGGTAATAAAGAGGGAGAAAAATGTTACCTTGTTTGGTTTTCTTTACGGTGCCGTTAAGGTTGACGCCGGCGTCGGGCCTCCCTCGCTTGCGGGCATCCATTTCAGTAGATCGAGATCCAAGAAAACGAATCACCGAGAGGGGGAGAGAGAGAGAGAGAGTTTATTAGCAAAACCCTAACTCTAGAGTGAGTGGAATAGAAGAGGAGCAAAACCCTAACCCTGGAGTGAGTGGAGTAGAAGAGGAGGGGTTTTGGAAAGAGAAGAGAAGAAAGGCTCCTCCGAAGAAGAGAAGAAAGTAGAAACAGAGACCCTGCGGATAATAATAAACAAAAGTTACTACACTATTTTTTTATACTAACAGAAAATCAAATTGAAATCAAATCGCTAAACATTATGGGGGCGTTTGTTTCCCGGTTAGAAATTACATTCCAAGGAATTACATGCTCAGGAATCCATTCTTGCGGGAATGTGATTCTTTGAAATATTTTCTTAAACATGTTTGGTTTGTTACAAGTTTAGGAATCCAATTAACGAGAACAATTTATAAACTTGTTTGGTTTGCACTCATACATTCCCAGGAATAAACATTATAATTCTCAAAATACCCTTGCTTATATTTGTTTTTGTTACAATGCCCTTGTTTATATGACATGTTATTTTAACTTTCTAAGTTATTAAAGATGAAATAAAAGTATAAAATTAAAGTGATTATTAACTTATAATTTTCTTACAATAATCTTTTGTAATAAAGTTTTTGTTAAAAAATATATATATATATATATATATATATATATATATATATATATATATATATATATATATATATATATATATAATGTAGTGGGTGGGTGAGGGTTAATAATGTAATTTCGTGCTTAAAATTGAAACCACTCTATCTTTGGAATGAAAGATTACCACCAATTATGGGAGGCGATCGATTCCAACATAAGTGGGAAAATAGTTTCAGACTAAACATAATTCATTGGAATACACTTTTCTTTTTTCTCTTACCAAACATGGGAATCTTCCATTCCAAACCTAGATTCCTTGGAACCCTCTTTGTGTCTCCCAAACAAACGCCCCCTATGGGTCTTTCACCCATATTTTGCTCAAAAAAAAAAATATGGCTCTTCCACCTTACACCCTCTATTTTCGTATCTCATCCACCTAAAAACTCATTAAACCACTTAAATATCCGAACTACCCTTATTAACCCACATCTCTATCCCTTTTTACGCGCACACCCCAACCCACTTCATCATCTACAACTCGTCACCCCCCAAAAACCCAATTCATCCCAACCCCACCTTCACTAGACCTCCACCGAACCTCCATTGTCATTCGTTGTCTGTGAAATTTTTTTAGGGAAAAAAACATTCAGATGACATTCAAAAATTTAGTTTTCAGAAGACTAATTCAATTGAGTTTAAGAAAATTTAGTTTTCGGACGACTATTTAATTTATACATCCAAAAATTCACGTATAATTTTAAAAATACACTTCTATTACATGAGTTTTCTGATGTCTAACTCAAATACTCGTCCAAAAACTTAATTTTCAGGCATGCCCCAAACTCATCATGGAGTTAATCACCTACTCGACCACAAATGTTTCGGAAATAAAGTTTTCGGAAACCACGATACATGTTATTTTGTAGCTCTGGTGGGTGGAGGAGAAGGAACAGTGGTTGTGGAGGGGATAGATGGCGGTGCAGTGGTGTTTCAGGTGTGGCGGCAGTGGACGGTGGTGGTGAGGCGGTGGACGGTGGTTATGCTTTGAGAGGGGTGTGATTACTTACATGTGAGGGTAGGGTGGGGTGGGGTGGGGTGGGGAGGGGAGAGGTGGTGGCGCTGTGAGGGAGGAGGTGGTGGTGTCACACCGGTGGTATAACAGTGGATGATGGTAAACCCGTGATTGGGGTGTGGTTGGGTGGTTACATGTGGTGGTGGGGTGTTGGTAGGAAATTTTGGTTAAGTTTGAAATAATTAGGATACTTTGGGGTTTTCATTATAATAAATGAAGATGAGGGTGTGAGTGGAAAAAAGGTGGGGTGTAAGGTGGAAGACCCAAAAAAGATAGTGTAGAGAAAAAAAGATAAGTTATTAGTGAAAAGTACCTTTCATATCAACAATGATATTAAAAGAGTTGGCCTAGTGGAGCATGTTAGGAGTTGTATTCGAGAGATTTCGGGTTTAACTCCCCACTAGTCTCTTTGGAGTGGGGTAAATTGCAACATCAAGAATGATAACCTCGAAAGATACACACGTGAAACAGGGCCGACTCTATACACTTGTAGGCCTACAGCAAACTTTAAAAGGCGTTTACTTTTCCCACACCCCCTCCTACTCAAACACACCCTCAAACCTAAAATATTCCAAAATTACCCTCACGTGGAAACCTCCCTTACGCAGTGTTTTTAACGGGTTCGGATGAGGGCAACCGAACCCGTTCGGACACCACCATCCGAACACCATCCCTGCCATTCACTATCTTCCTTTATCCTTATCACTGTTGTCCAATTGTTCATTATATAAATACATACGCACGTTGTCCAAGTTCACCAATTGTTTATTATTACTATCCTTCATCATTATTACTATCTTTATCATTATTACTATTCTAGAATCAAATTCACCAATTGTTCGGATGACTCCATCCGAATTGGTTGGATGACTCCATCGAATTGGTTGGATGACTCTATCCGAACAGTTAATTTTCATCCAACGAGGGTGTGTGTCAAATATTTAACACACTCGAATGGCCTCGTTCGAACCTGTTCGAAGGCCCGTGTTCGAACAGGTGAAAATTTGTGAAAAAAAATAAGTTTCGCCTGGTCTTTTGGTCTTTTCACACCCTTATGGGGTGTGTTTCGAGTAGGAGGGGGTGTGGGAAAAGCAAGCGCCCTTTAAAATGAGACCCTTTAAGTGAGAGACAATAACAAAAATTCTATATGCCTTTAAAAAGTAAAAATGTATTTTTATACTTAATGCCTTAAAAAAGTAAAAATGTATTTTTTGACTTAATTTAAAATAAATTTGAAATATATTAATTACACCTATGTTAAAAACAATTATATACACAATATAATTTACAATAGAAATAAAATGATCTTTTGTACCAACAAAAATAAAAATAAAATGATCCTTTTACTGTTGCACCAAATAATATGGCTTTTTTAAACTTCTGAATTTTTTTATACGGTCTAAGTTGTAGACTTTAATATATTTAATATAATAGTTTTTTTTTTTGAAACAAATATTTAATATAATAGTTAGATTGAAATATTAAAAAGTATCCATTATTGGGCTTGTTAGATTGAAAATATCAAAAACTATCTATTATTGGTCACCACCGCACAAGATCGATCCTCGTATCGTAAGCATTTTTACCTTTCATCATATCACATGCGCTGCGAGATAATTTGGGTAACTTTACAATTTCTTAGTTAATATTGAGGCTCATACTTCTTCCAACCTCGGAGCTACTCACTAGACACCCCCCCCCCCCATAAAGGGGTGAAAAGACCAAGATGCCCTTAATCGAACCAGCAACAATCAGGGAGGTTTGGCCCTGTCAAATGCGAACCGGTTCGAAGCACGCATAGCGGAACCACACTTAAAAGGTTTGGCGCACGCTTAATCGATCCACCCATAACTAGTTACACAAATAAGGGGTTCGGCGCACGCCTGATCGATCCAGATCGGCCTCTGCTACGCCGAACCACCCTTAACAGCGAAAAAATAAAAATCGCGAAGAAGATGAACAAACGTACCTAGATGCCAATGGAAGCAAATGTGGTTGATTCTTGATGGATTATGCGTGTGGATTCGAAGGTTTGGAGTGGAAGGGTGTCTGGGGTGAGAATGGGAAAGTGAGGGGAAGTGAGGGGGTGTGTGGGGTGAGAGGGAAGAGATAGTGGAAAAATGAGTTTTAAAATTAGGGGTATATTGGGAATAACTGATGTTATGGGGTGTCTAGTGAGTAGAGGGGGGATTGGAAGAAGTATGGGCCAATATTAAAACAAACACTTATAATTGGAGGCCTAAAGCCCTAGCTTGGGTTGCTTTATGGTTGGGTCGGCCCTAGCGTGAAATATCCTAATGATTGAGGGTTTTTTCTTTTGGACCCCCACCCATTCCTCTAACACCCCCACCCACCGTGTGAAAATACCAAAATACCCCTGACTGTTGACAAAATCACCATTTCTTCACATAATTGGTCATACCTACGTTTGATCACCTTCACTCGCATATACGCTAGAGAGACGTATATACGATCAGCCCAGAAATCAACCAATCGTATATACCCCACCACAGCCCTATATACGACGAGCAAAAATTTACTCACCGTATATACCCCTATTCAGCGTATATACGATTAGCGTAAATTCATCCACTCAGAATACGCCACAGACCTATATACGACGAAGAAAAAGTAAGCATCGTATATACACTGTTTTGATGTAAATACGATGAGCAATTTTTTTTTTTTTTTTTACTTTTTTTTTTCTTCGCTTGCAGTGTCCAGCAGTAGGCATAGAGGAGATGTGAGCTCTCTCGATCGGAGAGATAGGGAGTCATCTCATCGCTCCGAGTCACGAGGACTCGGAGGCATAATCGACTCCATGCTTGTGGAGCGACAGAGAGAGCAGCACGGCTGAGCGGTGAGTATGAGCACGAGCGGTGAGTATCGACCGAGCCACTCGATGTCGACCCACCGGAGCTTTCTATCTCGGGGATTACTGCGGTGAGACGCAGCGGGAGGATTGGCATAGAGGAGGCGGTTTCTCGGTATCATTCCCGGCCTACTCCTCGATATCATCCACGGTATCCTCGTGACGATCCTCAACCTCTTCATTACCATCCCCACCTCCCGAGTATCGGCAGCCAGTGATGCTTATTACTCGAACCGATCTATGTGCGAGTATCATGGCGTGCCTATCATGACGATGTCGGGAGGAGCCTCGGGAGGAGCCTCGACCTCTCTTTTCACCGACTTGGCGAGATCATGTATGCAGATTCTATACTTCGTGACTGGTAAGTTTTGCATTTTTGCTTAAATAATTTATTTAAGTCACATAGTCTGCACTTTTTGCTTACATTATTTATTTATTTTTATTTCGGGAGTATCGTGTTGTCAAAGTATGGGCTCATGGCAACAAAGTCCATACTAGACTCCATCTTCATTACCCCGACCTACTTCGCGCACCAGCTTGTGGTCGTCGGGACTCAGATTGGCCCCACTTCTCCGGAATGGCCACGCCTGATGAGACCATGAGTTCTTTGTCGGCTTTTATCGAGAGGTGGCACTCGGACACTTCGTCATTTCACTTGCCATTTGGTGAGATGGCGATCACCGATGACATCTCTTGTCTGCTGCACCTTCCCATCCGGGGAACTATGCCACACCTCCCGCCATCACTTTGTGAGCTCGGAGTTTGCCACGCGGCTTCTTTGAGACATATCCGGGTGTGTCACGGGTTGAGGCCGCTAACAACACCCGTGGGAAGTCCGTATTCTGACTTCAAATGGTGGAGGCGGTGTATGAGCGTAACATGGAGGAGGGGTGACATCATCACTTTATTCTTTGTGAGGGCTTATCTCGCCGCGCGCCGACCTCTGAGTATCTTCACTACGAAGACCGGAGATGGCAGTGAGGCTAAGTGGTCGGTCTACTGGATGATCCGAGAGAGATGTTCTTGGAGGCTATGCATGGGGTGCAGTGCACTAGGCCGCCATGTATGAGTCCTTGAATCTGCGTCTTTGAGGACTACTGTGATGAAGGTGGAGGGTATATGCCACTATTTCAGTACACATTTTAACTTCTTGTATTTTTGTTAAATCGCAGACCGACTTTTGGTAAATTCTTGTGAATTAAATATGTTGTTTATTTCTCGCATTTCGGGCTTGGATTATGTGGTATTTCCTCGGATGGCGGAGAGGTTGCCGGTCATATCCGGTGCGGAGCCACTTCCGGGCGCTCACGGAAGAAGAAGTCGACCACTGAAGCTCGGCCACTACAGGAGGATGCTTGATAAGGTGAGGCGAGAGGATGTCTGCTTGGCGACCATTTGAGGAGGACATGCCGGTTGGTAGACCTTTTTGGAGAGATCTCCTACAGAGGCTTCATCGGTGGTGACTTCGAGTTCCTTACATGCACGATACAGTGCTGCGGCGAGTTTGGGTACACGCAGATCATCCCGCGTGACCTCTCGATGGCCGTCCGAGTCACATCGATCTGCGTGTTTGGATCGCCCACTTCATGGCATCCGTGGAGGACATCATGCGCCTACTCGGGTTGCTCGTGGCCCGGATCGATCAGACGTAGGTACTTACGTGAAATACGTCCGGCTTCTATCCCCAGACTATTACCGGCTCCACCATCACCTAGAGCTCATACCGACACCTCCCCGAGATACGCTCACGACGATCATGACCGGATTAGGGAGCTTGTGAGGCTTGTAGAGAGGGATTCGTGATTTGGCGACATCGCGCATGGCACCGGCAGTCGGACAATCCATAGGGTGGTGGGGATGGCAAGCCACCGGATGGCGTGGTTGGGGAGCTTAGACGACGGGGCGAGGGCGAAGGGACGCCGTTAGGGATTTTTATTTGTTTTTGATGTATTTGATATTATATTGGCACTTTATTATATTATTAACTTTTTTGGATGTTTTATTTATTTTACGAGTTTCCATGAATTTTTGATTTCATTGATTCGATAAAACAAAGTTACACAAGCGATAAAACATAAACAACTTGAATAAAAATAAGCAGATAAAATGAAAATACAATAGAAACCATCGAGTGGTGGAGTTAATCGACGAAGGATCTCAATGACGGTCCTACGGTTTCGACGCATGGATGAATGTAACTCCTCCATTTAATTGTAATATGAATGGACATCATGTCTCGGACGTCATCCTCATTTGTTGACATCCATGGTAGACCAGTAAATACCTCCACTAGTCGTTTGGGTTTAGATAAGCGATACGAATTATCTCATGTTAAATGCGTTCTCTGGTTGAACCATCATGATGTAGTTTCGCTAAGAGCGAGAAAATGATATATCGTGTTTTAACCTACACGAAACAACATCTCTCCCATCGAAACTTATACCATCATCTTTCAAGATGATACCACGATGATCAACAAACCCCATATTAGAATGAACAAGAGTGAGGAAGAAGGCTCGTAGTATGACATTAGCGAAGCTGCATCATCTTCACTTGTGATGTGTGAGAGAAGGAGGAGTGAGTATTTGAATTTTTGGTGTGAAAATAGTGATGGTGGGAGTGAGTATTTATAGATGAGGTAAAAGATTATCAACCGTTGATTTTGGCGTGCAATCTACACCGTTGATCAACTTTGAACGTTAAATCATGAGCGTTAAATTTTTTTTTACAAATTTAAAAAAAACAAAATTTAAGGCGCATCGTATATATGTCCCAATTGACATATATACGATGCGCCTTAATTAAAAAAAAATAGATGACAAAGGGCATTTTGGAGATTTCGTTTTGGGTGGGGGTGTTAGAGGAATGGGTGGGGGTACAAAAGAAAAAACCCAATGATGGAATGTATAGTCGGCAACAACTTCTTTGTCGAGTTTTTCAAACTAAACTATGAAGTAATGGATCTTACTAATCAATCGAAATCTATTCGGGTGATTTTGCAAAGAAAAGTCTAATAAGGATTATCATTTCCCTTGTATTATATATGGTGGCTTATCATTTCCATTTGATTGCTAGATTAATTAAGTGCATATGATTACATAAATATAACTGAATTGTGTTTGATCTCTCTTTATTTTTTTTACAATATCTCTCCACTTTATTTAATCTCTCCTCTTTATTACATTCTCATTCTTTCTCTCTCCCATAACGTATCTCACTTTTGCGTATGCACAAGTAGAGCAGCCAAACTAGGCAGTCCGACCCACTAGGCCAAAGTGCAAAAGTGGGGTGGGTTGGACCGACCCATATACCTATTGGGTTGTGTTTTTACAGTCTAGCCCAAAATATTGGACCTTACAGGCTGACATGACCCACTTCACATTTTTTATCAAGGGTAAATGATTCATTGCTAATGAGTGAGGTCCAAACCATTACATCCGCTAATCAAAGATACGTCAAACAAAGGCCAAAAAGACAAACAAAAACTAAAAGCCAAAAAGGCCCAACTGAAATACCTAAACGCCATAAAAGCCAAAAAGAAGTACATCCATAACAAAGAAATAGACCAACCTTGGCCCACTAGTAGAAGTCCACTAAAGACCCAAATACCTGTTTACACTAAAACGACAGAGAAAAACAGCTCAAAAGTAAAGGGCATCTCATCAGCTAACCCTAATTCGGCAAAGAAGTAATAAAGTCATCAATCGCTTCGGTCTACCTCTTCACAACAATAATTGAACCCAAACTTGATCTCTGTTCGCAGCAAACCTTACACCAACCTTCATTATGTCACACTTCTGGAGAGGAGAGAAAATCGATATTTCACTATTTCACGACGGAGCTCTGGAGGAAGATTACCAACCCAATACCCATGTAATTTGTTCTTTGCTGCTTGAGATGCTATCACATGAGCAAAACCATTGCACTCTCTTGAAGCCCAGGTAAATCCACAATTTTGAAATGTTAATTTTAGGGTTTTAATGTCATTGAGTAACCCCCTGATCTCTTCTCTTCCTTGATTTCCTATGCATGCTTTGATGAGCACAAGATTATCTGACTCAATGATAATTGACGAGAGGAGTAGATTTTGAGCAAGCTTCAACGCTTCACCAACACCATGAGCTTCAACTACAACGGGGAAGTTTCATAGATTTTTTTTGTATGAAGCAGTAAGCAAGGTACCTTTTGAGTCTCTGCAAACTATATTAATCACTCACTTGCCCAAGGTGTTGTCAAAGGCAGCATCTGTGTTAATTTTAGTACACAAGGAGCGAGGGGGTCTCCAATATTTGATTTTGTCATCGCATAAGTACTGGTACTTGGGGTTTGGGTGGCTACAGAGGATATGATGAATTCATTGCATAGAGAGTTGATTTGAAACATGGTAGCTATAGGGTTAGGGATTTTGCCATTAAAATCTGCTTCATTTCGGGCTTTCAAAATACACCATAATGAGTAGAATAGTTGAGACACAAATTCCTCTTGGGTGAGAAGCACTTCCTCACACCTATCAATGAGATTAGCAATCCAATGTTGAATAGATGAGAGGCCAATTAGAAAAGATGGTTGGCATATTTGGAGGCCAAACCAAAGTCGTTTAGTCCAAGGGCATAACAGAAATAGATGTTCAAGGGTTCCTATTTCATGCATGCAAACCGAGCATATAGGTGTTTGGGAAATCTTCTTCTTGTAAAGAGCATAGTTTACAGGAAAAGCATTATCACAAACTCTCCATATGAACTGTTTAATCTTTTCAGGAGTCTTAGCTCTCCATATAACATTCCAAATAGCAGTAGGGGTGGGTGTAGACACTGAGACTTGGGGGAATAGGAATAAAATGGGACTCCAGCAACTTCCTATACCTAGATTTTATCAAGTATAACCCACTAGTATTATGAGGCCAATAAAGGTAATTTGCGGTGAGGTCTAAGAGATTGGGGTCTTTACGGCTTCAATAGCACTTGATGGGGCCAAATTGTCCCTGAGTAGGCTAATACTCCACTCATGATCTTCATTAATCAGCTCACTAACTTTGGTAGCCTTAGCACCCTGAATTAATCCACTTTTTGCTCAGAAGCCAGCCAATTATCTTCCAAAATGCTGATATCAATTCTCATACCCAAAGCCCACCTTCCCTCATATTTAGGCACATGTCTCCCTGTAGAATACTTTTCCAAACCCAAGAGGAATTCCTACAACTCTTAGCATGCCGGAAACTAGTGTTAGGAAAGTAAATGGCTTTTAAAATAGCCCCCCCAATAAGAATTAGGCTCTTGGATAATTCTCCAAGCTTGTTTGGCCAGATAGGCTTGATTCAGCTTGGAAAACTCTTTGAAGTCCATACCACCCGGTGACTTAGGATTGCATAAAGTGTTAACATCCTTCCAGTGAATACCTCTCTGCTTTCCCACTTTAACCCACCAAAATCTAGCAAAAGAGGAAATGAGTTTTTGGAAGATGAAAAATAGCCTGAATTACAGCTTTAATCATGACCTCTTTCCCTGTTTGATTGAGGAGAGAGCCCTTCCATTTTGCTCATAACCCTTTCTTTAATCCAAACTAGGCCTTGTACCATAGATCCACCCCATTCAGCTAGAATTCCCAGATAATTGCCTAGGGAGTTCCAAATGGGGATACGCGTTATGGAGGGCAGCCTACTCCTGAGATTAATAGCCATATTGTTGCCACAAATCAACCAAACTTAGCTATATTAATCTTTTGACCTAATGCTTCTGTGATTATGTTGAGGAGAGAGATAATGTGGTAAACATCTTCTAGAGAATCTCTTGAGAAGTGAATTGCATCATCTGCAAAGAATAGAAGAGTGGGGGCAGGGGCAGATCTTGCAACTCAGAGACCCTTAAACAAATCATTGTTATGAGCATTAGTCATGAGCCTAGAAAGCACATCAAAGACCATAATAAACAGGTAGGGGAAGAGAGGGTCTCCCTGTCTCAAACCCCTCATAGGTAAAAGCTTCCTGGAGGAGAAACCATTCACCTAGTAGGAGTATGAGACTGAAGAGATCAGTTGCATAATTCTCTCCATCCAGCTAGAGACAAAACCATAAGCCCTGAGGACTTTATCCAAGAAAAACCAACTCACCCTGTCATAAGCCTTATTCATATCTAGATTTATTGTCATACCCTTCCCACATTGGCCATGTTTCTTTTTAAGAAAGTGAGGCCTCATGAGCAACAACTGTTCTGAGAATACGCCCTTCCACTACTGGTTCCTCAACCTCCATGACCATACCCACTTTTCTTAAGATAGTAGCTACATTGGTGTTATTCATGAACTCAAGAGGCAAGTAGTGAATCTGTATCCAAAATGGGTTTAGATCAAAATAGACCTCATGTGGCGATACTTCAGGGATCCAGAACTGAACACACATCAAATGGTTCATAATGAACCAAGGTTCCTTCTTCATAATGTCTTTGTTGTGGCTTTCACCGCAAAGGTGAAAAGGAACTTACTTGTTCCCAAATCTGTAATCTGTAGGTTATCATAACTAGCTTAAGCCTTGGCTAATAAATCTTTAGCTCCTGCTTTGTTATTTGCTTTGCTTGCTATTATCTAGATTTGCTTTGCTTGCTATTATCCTCTGGATTGTTGGATCAGGAGCTTGAAGCCATTTTGAGCGCACAAGTGGAACTGTAAGCACCATGGAACACAAGATCTATTTCTAGAGCTCAAGTGGAAGGAGTTGTAGATTGTAGCGTAGCAATCGCGCGAATAGCTAACAAACTTGTTATGGAGTAATCACACGCCTACTATTCGCACCCCTCTCTGCTCAAAAGGCCAAATTGATTGGGCCCTCAACAGCCAAGGCCCATAATCATTCATCCAACAGCCTACCATGCGCCTCCACTACCGATGGTTCAGATGATGACACCCAAGTGCCTCCCAAACCTATAAATACTGCATTTATTCCAATGAGAGAGGTACGCATTAAATATCACTCATTTGCATTAACTCCACTGTTACTGACTTCAGCATCGGAGTGTTTGTGCAGGTACACCCCACCTCAGCTCGGAACATTCAACTCGGACGTAACTCGGACGTAACTCTATATTGATCAAAACCTCATTACCTACCAACTATCTCGGATATACTTATCCTTAGATACGGTACAGAGCAGAGCTGTATTTGTATTTTGAGTGAATGATTAGGGTAACCCTAGAGGTAGTTGATGAGCAACGACTGTTTCATAAAGAAAAACCGAAACCCAAGAGGGAACATAAACCCTAGTCAAACCCTAGCAGAGCTTTACAAAGCGGGAACACACTACCTACTTCACATTTTAACAAGGAATATATAAAAAAGTATTCAAAAATGTCTAAAGAAGTATGCCCAATTTGGCTTATGGGCCAAAAGGCCCAATTCTTTCTAGGCCTCTACTTTATGAGTCCAACCCAACTCAAAACACTGGGCCATCAGACCGACCCATTGAGCTGGGCCATAATTGACAACTCTACAAAGACATTTAGATTAAATAAGTGTATATGATCTCAGATTTATTTTTAACAAATCTAGATCACTAATTGAATCCAACAGCATTTTTGTTGAGTTCCACCTATTAGGAATTTAATTGAGCCTTCTTCACCCTAAAAGCTGCCATTATATACATACATATAGATAACATGTCTCTAGACTTTTTCCTTATCAAATAAGCTTATAACAAACAAAGTCATGCTTAGAAAATCTACAAAAAGTTAACTCTTACATAAATATCATATTCTAACCCTATACCATGGAAATAAAAGGAGAAATTAATTATTATTTTTCAGACTATTGCTGGTTTCCACATAGTGTCTCAACGCTTTCAAAGAAAGATTAATCTTCCCTCATGCTTAGGAGCAATTTGCTCTGACCAACATCGAATTTGTCCACTGTGGAAATAAAACCTTTGAACACCAGATCGACCCCCGTGTCTCATAGTAGCTTATGTCACCACGCCAACCGTGTTTGTTTAAAAGGAGAAAATTTATTATAGATAAAGATAAAAAATATCCAATAATATTATTTACAACAACTAACGAACATATAAATGTTGCATTACAATTGTCAAAAGATAAATGTTACATTTCCAAGTTTTATGACATGGAACAAACACCGTGAGATACTCGCGTGTAGGCGCCAGCCGCACACACTTTCAGACAATTTTAAACATTAAAATTCATCCTTAATTTTAAAACCCTCAAACATTTATCCCAGTATTTGCAGTCCCTGCAAACGATTTTAAATACTTGCTTAGATTGAATTTCAACTGCAACTAGCATATCCAAGCACAACATTCATTGTAGTTCATGAACCTTTCAATCCTACTTATAATTTTGACAAGCATACAAGCATCTTTGACCACATCATCATTTGAAATTTTTGAAATGACTCCAAATAGTAAATAATAATTTTAAAACAAATATATTGACTCCAAGCATAGAAAATGACTCGATGGTATAACCCATTTTCTTACGCCAAAATCATTAAAGATAAATCTAAATGAGATTAACGAAAATTAGCAACTAAGACTAATTTGGAGCATAAAAAAATCTAAGACTACTTTGCATTAAATCAGAAGCATGCTCCGATAAGATCATATGTACGCGTGCATGCACATCTATGTGCATCATTATGAGGATAAAAAAGAAATGAAAGCTTCTGACCTTTTCATCTACGCCAATCAGTACCTAAGTTGTTCCTATGGGAAAATGGTGCTGTCAAATTCGACCTGGAGCTTCAAAAGTAATTTAATTTGACGGGATTCCGAGTCTACATATTTTCATATCCTGAAACCTCTATCCTGTAACCCTCGCCGGGCTTTGCTAGAATCCTCTTCCAACATAACTTCACTAGAGTAAACAAGCTGTAAAGCCAATTCATTTTGACCGGATTTTGTATGTGCGTCTAAGAATGGCATGCCCTCGAGAGCATTGTAAGAATGCACATTTCCAATTGGAAGCCCACGGAAATTCATGAACTGATCAGCATTAGCTTGCCAAGATTATGCCAGTACTTCAATGGCAAAGGGTCATTCAAAACTGCGTTTCAGTCTTTGTTTGGTCCTATCTAATGTCAGTATATTCAGGGAATTCTATACAATCATCAAGGTCTGAGATTAAACCGGCCACATAATCATGTTGGACCACTCCAGAGTTTTCCATTTCCAATGCACTTTCCCGATTCAAATCGAAAGGAAGATTGCTCTCCATATAAATTACATAGTCGTCCATAGTGGATGAAGTGGGATCAAACACCAGATCCTTAAGTGGTGACAATGGCTGGAACAATGGCTCCGCATGATTGTGATGCATTTCCAAAGCTCTTTTGGACTTTGACCTAGAGGGCTTAGAAAAGTCAGAGGTTGAAGACTTTTGCTTTCCAGAAGATTGTATCCTGGATCCCGGTCTAGACCTTGCATCGTTTGTTGGAAAAGCTGATGAAGCCCATCCAGAAATGTCTTCTTCACAAGCTCTGGCTGCCTCCCTGAAGGAAAAACAAGCAAACAAACATAACAGAGAAACACCATAAGTAGCCTCAAATAGTACAACAACCACAAGTCTTATCCCACTAAGTAGCCTCCAGCACGAACCAAGGAAAAAAAACACTTCGTAAACCCCACATTTGGGGAAAGAAACTTTAGCATTTATTGACAGCTCGAACAAAACAACTACATCTTTCTTTAAAATCTAATTTTTTTTTTGTTAAAGGTAAAAAAAAAATGGCCAACTGCAACGTAGGAGATTTATTCACGTACACAGAATTCATAAGACTGTAAGTTATGAGTGAGATTCAATGAAGTCTGAAGTGGCAACAAAAGAGCATATACTTTACTGAACCACTTATGATATAACAAGGGTATAATATATAGGCCAAAAGAAAAAAGGGAAACATGAGCCGATCTTCCCCCATAAAGCAAAAAGCCAAAAACTATTCAACTAGAATGAGCCAACTATAAAACACATAATTTGACATTGCACCTCTTGATGAAAAATAAAGTCTTCTTAACGAGATTAAGACAAACCACACCACTGAACCAAACTGTTGCTTGCAATGAAATAAAATAAAATACTCCAAGTCTTATTGACACATCATACCATGAACTAAATGCATTTAATTGTATTCAGCCATACCTGGAACGATTCTCGGCAACAGATAAACAAACTTTAAGATGATCATCTTCTCTTATTTGCTTATTTAAAGATGGTTGTGCTTCAGCCCCGCATATTGTTAACTTTATAGCAGATGGAAATGAGGAATCACTCTCCTCTTTTGGGAACTCCAGAGTTATATCCAGCTGATCTCCACTCACCGGCATGTCTTCGCCCCGGTTAGGGAGGAATATTTTGTCATTCTGTTGCCTACTTATCATGTCATCAAGTGCAGCTGCTACCAATTTCTTGCTATGGGCTGAATTAGAAAAAGTCACCCTTTCAGAGGTTTTGTTCAGGGAATTTTGTGGACGCTGCCCAATGGAAGTGAAGAAACTCTGATCGAAATATAGACCATTACAGGTGGTTGGTGGATTTTGCCTGCGGTCAACACGAGATTGCACCTTCCAGGCAGATGAAAGCAACGCAAAAAAATGCTTCTGCAGTAGCAACTCTCTATTTACCTGCCCAGAAGCAACGTCCAACAACATTCGAATGTTATCCTGCAAAAAGATATCATGTTACAGACCCACGGGAAGAAAGAAATCATAGAGAGGGGTAAGAGAAGAAATTGAGAAAGAATTGATCTTCCTTAGGTTAAAATAAGGAGACGGGCAAGGGTTTCCCTGATGGGTACCTAGACTCAAACCTAAGCCCAAAATCCTACAAGTACATTCCAAGATGGAAGGAGGTGCAAATTAGTAAGGGAGTAAGTGAGGCGGTTAGAGGAGAGAAGAGCAAGAGGGAAATTGTTTATAAAGAGGGAGGAAATATTCAGGAGTCATAGGGTTGTTATTTTGTTATTGCTTATTGGTATACGTATTGAGCTGGGAGATTTCCTTCATGCACCGTCACGCCTCTGGCTGGCGCTGGCCACGACACCATGCCCCCTCTCTCCTACCCTCAACTCTCTATCTAGTAACTACCCTTTTTGCGCCTCCTTCCCTCCCTCATTGTGATGCGCACCCTCTTTCCCATTCTGAAATTTGCAACATTTGTGCTCACTGCTCAGTCCAAGTGGTGAGTTAGATCCATCATGTGTGAGTGAGTGGGGGGTTGGGTTCTTTATGGAATTGTGTGCACAACTGTGGTTCTGCTTTGTTGTATGGTGTACTGTGTAATGTATTGATGATAACAAACAAGAACACTTGCATACATTTCAGACAAAAAATTGAAGAAAAAAAACTGACTAGTTATTTTCCCCGTCCTAAATAGTGAGTCTTGCATTAGAGCATTTTAAAAAGTTTAGTTTTCGTGCATAATTTGTGTCGTAGGACCAAGCGCATGTATGTCACAGCGGGCAAGATATAGTGCAGTGTGATAGAAAATTGGACAGCAGAGCACTGTGCATGGCATAAGTATCATGGGACACAGTACAGCTCATGGAATAATGTGTGAGGCAGATTCCGTGACCCTAAATCCAAGCTTTCGACAAGTTTCGGAACCACTGGGTTTAATTTTGCAGAACCAAACCCATCTGAATAAACTCATTACTAACTCTTTCCTATCACCCCGGTACCCAAGCCCGCTTCAATCCAGTCGCAACAAAAATTGCTGTCTCAGATTTTTCGGGTTCCGGTCGGGTCTTTTCATGCTTCTGGCCCTAAGATATAGGGCTTTGGCAAGTCAATAAACTATTGCAGCGATGAGATGTACCTTAAATAAAAGATCTGTTTAATGACCTTTTCTCAAACAAAAAAGAGAACCTACTCCATATTTTTGTTCTGGGCAAGAAGAATTGGATTGAGACAAGGCTACAGACCGGTGCCTGATCGGAGACATTAAGCTCTTTCAGCAAAGGCTAACTTTCTGTTATCTGTACATCTCTATATATTTGTGTTCCCGTATATGGAAGAGAGGGTAGGGTGAGAGAGTTGTGGAGAGATTAGAAACTTCTCTTAATTGTTTTAGAAGAGAAAAAAGGAGAGAGAGAGAGAGAGAGAGAGAGAGAGAGAGAACTAGTGGGACCCACCACCTTTTCCAATCTCTTCAAAGTAGAGAAGAAAGAGGAGAGAAATGATCACTTATTGTCTAATGTTCACTTATGCCGTTGATTAAAAAATTAAATTAATTTTAATGGCCTTTTAAGGGCCATTCTTGTACTTGTAAAAATTATCAACAATCCTTTATTCTCTATTTCTCTTCTCTTTCTCTTATACCAATCAACTCTTAATTGTAGCTTACTTCTCACCTATTTCTCTCCTCATACTCTTTCTCACCTCTTTCTCCCTTCTCAATTTCTCTTTACAACCGATCACATCCTAAGTGTACGGAAGCTACTGCTGATAAGAGTTGGTTAATTTAGTTGTAAAAGAATTCTGTTAAGTGCAGAGGGCAATTTTGCCCGTTTTCTTTTGATTGTTAAGATCAGAATAAACACATTAACAAATTTACAATTTTTTCTCATTTTCTTTCTTGAACAACTCAAACACCAAACATGGCAAATAAAATTTGCAATATATTACAAATCAATGTGAGTTAGAATAGACGAGCTCACCACTATAACCTAAAAACATAAAAAGCGGAGAAACTAAACATGTTAAAAATGCTGGTCTTACCTCTGTAACTTTAAGAGCCTTTCCAGAGCCAGTATTGTTGATTTTCTCATGATTCGCATTGTTCATTGAGAACAAGACATATTTTTGGAATAATTCTCTAAATCTCTCACAGCAATGGGAAGGATGACGATACCTCCCCCTATATGCCCCACCAGCAGTCATGCTATAAAGAGTTTCGCTAACCAAGCTCCAGTTAGGACCATATTCATGAACAACTGCACATAATATTGCATCTTCCTTAGACAGCCAAAGATCAGCTGATGGAATACAATCTTTGGACCAAATATTTCCCTTCTTAACTTTTTCGGATTTTATCATCAAGACCCGTTTCACAGGCATTGGAGTGATGGATATTTTTCCTCCCATCTTACTCCTGCCAGCTGTTTTCTGCTCCAACTCAACTAGACCTTCACATGGCTTTGATTCTGCGTGTTCATCCAGCACAACTAATGAGTTGGATTCTAAATCTGAAGCATATATGTCAGCAGGATCCCTCTTCGATTTTTTAGACTTCTTAAGTCTCTTTTCTTCACCATCAGTTGTTAATTTAGACTTCTTACGTTTCTTCTGTATGTTTGAATTTGGAGACACAAAATCCAGACTAGTGACAGCTTCATCATCTATGGCCATTGGCTCTGCTTGTAGCTCTTCTTTCACAGTTCTCAAGCCAGAGGTTAAAGAACCCTTTTTTAGAGATTTGAACTTTGCTTTCTTGGCTTTCTTTTTAGGTTTGGGCTTCGAATCACTTGGTGTTTGAGTCCTGCTGAAAAATGAAAGATATATTTCTCAGGTATTTTCATATTTAGAGTATTAACTTGTTTCAATACGATACTTTCCATAAATTTCAAACAATCACTAATAAATCCATAGAAAAAACTATAGAACTGAGCAGATTTTTAAGCCAGGATTTATGCCAATATCCAACTCCCACCAAAAAATACACATCACATTTTTAAGGTAACAAAATTTGTTTCCATAAGGATGGTAATAAGTTGATAGAAACCGGTTCAAATATATAAAACACAACCACAGAATACTGTTTATTTGATGGACAGATTCTGGACATACAATCAATCCACACTAGTTACACAGAAAGGCCCCAATTCCCTTACTAATTCATCGGATAATCCATCTATGATCCTTTTCCCTATTTAATCTAAAATAACACAAACTGTTCAACAACAAAACTGCCTTAGAGCAGTTATGTGACAGTTACTGCACACACAGCACATCCTATAGCAGTTACAGCACTAATCATAATTAAATAAAATGCCCACTAATATAATACACAATTTCTGCCAAATAATAATATATATAATAACAGAATAATAATATTAATAATAACAACAACAACACAAATAACAGCCCATTCTAACATAAGGATGGTACGTATGTTTTTCTGGAAGCCAGTGAAGGGGAGAAGACATTTAAAGTTCAGTGCTGTCTTACTTTTTAGATTCTAATTTTTCTGCCTCAGCTTCCTCTTTCTGTTTAGCTTCATATTCGAGCTCTTCCATTAACTGCATGAACACCAAAGCAAACATATTAACTATACCCATAAGAAGATGGAAAAAGGAGAAACAAACTTAAGGTTGATCCAACACACCTGATGTTGAGCCAATGCCTCAACTTGCTGCCGATATGCCGTTGTTGCAAAATCAGCATCCCAGCCTAATATATAGATCAAGAATAAGAGAGTATTATCATCCATATACAAACTAAACATATCTGTAAGTCAATATTTATGACAACCCATCAGCTTAAATAAGAAGATATAGTAATCTCAGGGTGCTAGTGCAGTGGTTGTACAACCTAGTCTTACCCCCCAGTAACAGGGTTCAATCCCCACAGCGGACTGTAATACTCCCCCTGCCCCCTTAGTACTAATAAAATTCCATACATCACCCCCTTTTAAAAAATAAATAAGTTGATATAGCAAACATTGCAAGCAAGGAAAGTAATCTGTAGATCAATTTCAATCTTGAAACTGTACTAGAGATATTCTGTTTGGATGCTACCATGCACTCATGCTAGAATCACACATTCATTAGGTATAATCTAATAACAACAATCACTTCAATATTTATAAACAAAAATAGCAACGATTTCAGATTTAATGAAACAGAGGGGAGCAACTGAGTGCATACTTTCATATACAAGAGGCTCCTCATCTTCATCAATTTCGGCTTCCATCTCCTCCTTATACTTTTCAATGCGATCCAACTCCCATTCAGTGTCTTCAATCCTGACTTCAGATTCCAAGGCTGTTTTGTCTATAATTGGATCCCAGAGCTCTAGAAAACGAATGGCATATCGATCAATAGGGCGTAGCTCATTCTCAAAGGCTGATATGGCTTGTCCAGCTGCAGCTGCAGCTGCTGCCATCTGTTTCACATCAGCCAGCATGTCAGCATCATCTTCTTTGATAACAACGGAGGGTGGTTTATCTTCCTGAGCACCACTTCCATTTAACACTAATGCATTCTCTTTATTCAAATTAGAAACAGATTCGCCTAATTCTGCAGGCTCGTCATCCTCATTTACATACTCATCCTCTTCAAGTCTCCCAATGGCTTCTTCTGTAAATTCCTGATTGTCCACAGCTTCTTCCTGTTCAACTTTCTTCAGTGCCATATAATCTGCCTCATCTTCTACATGCTTTAATGCAGCCTCCACATCTGCATTACTTACAGAAACGTCTCCATTGTTCTGGTTTTTCTCCTTTGGCATGTTTTTAATTGAAAGTGTTTTATGACCTGAAAATAGCTCCATAGGATCAAGCTTCTTGAAGAACTCAGTATTATAACCCCCACTTTGTATGACTAGATTATCAAGTGCGCGCTTTTGATTTGCTTTCTTCAAAATATTCTCTTCAATGGTGCTTTCACTAATCAATCTATATATATGAACTTCACGTGTCTGACCAATCCTATGACACCGATCTTGAGCCTGCTGATCCATAGCAGGATTCCAGTCGCTATCATAAAAAATAACTGTGTCAGCTCCAACTAGATTGATACCAACACCCCCACTACGAGTTGACAAGATGAAAAGAAAATACTTGGGGTTTGTGTTAAAGCGCTGCATTAAGGTCTGCCTTTCCTCTGGTTGGGTAGATCCATCTAACCGCATGTAAGTATAGCCATACAAATTAATGAATGCCTCCAATATGTCAAGCATCTTAGTCATCTGAGTGAATATCAGAGCTCTGTGACCTTCTGATTTTAATTTCCTTAACAAAATCGCCAGCTGCTGCAATTTTCCACAGTCAAATTGTATAAGTCGCCTATCTGGGAAATACACTTGCCGGCGAACAATTGCAGGCCTGATTGGGGACAACAGTGGTAACAGAACATCAGAGCACCGCTGCCTGTAGACTGGGTTCAGAAACACAGTTGTTTCATTTTTACTGCACCAGCAAACAGGAGGGGGTGCTCGAGCGGCAGGAATTGCAAACATGAAACTTTCAACCACATCAATCATCCCATGAAATCGTTCAACTGGGGAGAGAACAATGTCAGCCAGCTTTGATGAGTACAAATATGTAACTGGATTTTTCTTCATTTGATGAATATTGTATACAGGATGGCTTATGGTAACAAGGTCCCTTAGAGTCGTTGAGTAGATGGGTCTTTTTTTACACCTCAGGGAGTTCCACCATGCAGTAGCTGCTGCATGTTCCTTTGCCTCTCTTAGCCTCTCTTCCCAAATTGCCCTTTGAATCTCTTCGAAAATGTTTGTTCCATGCAGCTTTTTCTGACATTTCAGTCCAGGCTTAATTACTTCCAGGTCGTCCATATCAGCACGTTCCATAATTAGAGTTGCAGGGGTCTCAATAGCTTGCACTTCATCGCTCTCCCAAGAACTCATGTTATAGTCAAGATGAGTAAATAAAAGACCCAGACCTTCTAAGTCCACTGTTGAAAAGGGACTAGGCAAAAGCATGGAGCAAACAGAAGAACTCAACTGAGTATTAATCCCACACATATCAAAAGAACTGACAATAGGACGACCCTCAAATAAGTCGGGATGATTGCAAACCTTGCGAAGTTGCATGATAATACTAATCATCCCAAAAAAATTGGCATTTGCAAGAGTAGCTTGGGTCTCTGAGCTAGCAATGAAATCTTCATACAAATTCCGCTGCCTCTTTGACAACCTACAGTTTATGACATGCTCATGTTTCATGGGAAGTTGTTTTTCTACATCTCGCTTTAATCGACGGAGTAAGAATGGACGAAGGACATTATGCAAGCGATCAACAACCTCCTTATTAACCTTTTCCTCGCCCTCTACCATCCCTGATATAGGATTACTAAACCAATCCTTGAACTCTTGGTGTGACTGGAAAACATGGGGCATCAAGAAATGCATGAGAGACCACAGTTCCATGAGATCATTCTGCAACGGTGTACCAGTCAAGAGAATTCGTCGCTTTGAATTGAAATTCAACAGTGTCTGCCACCTTTGTGATTTCCAGTTTTTAATGAGATGAGCTTCATCTAAGATCAAGTATTTCCACTTTTTGCGCTTGAAAACTTTGGAATCCTGTATAACTAATCTATAAGTTGTTATGCATACATGAAATGAGTTTGGTTTTAACCATCCTTGTCTTTTATGTTTTCGCTCCTTTGCGCTTCCAAAATAGGTCAAAATTTTAAAAGCAGGGCACCATTTCATAAATTCAGTCTCCCAGTTAAGCATCACACTAGTTGGTACAACAATTAGATGTGGGCCCCAAATCCCCTTTTCACAGGCAAGATGTGCAAGCAAAGCTATAGTCATGATTGTTTTTCCAAGCCCCATTTCATCTGCCAAAATTCCATTCAGCTTTTTCTCATACATCGTCACAAGCCAATCCAATCCAATATGTTGATATTCACGAAGAGAGTACTTGAGTAGAAAAGGGAACTTTGTACGCACTTGAGTTGTGGAGAAGGTGTTTCCAGTTGGTTGCGCTGATCTTGCAGCAGCTGCTGCATCAGCAATTATATCCTCACTTTCTCTTTTCTCACTAGGTGCTTCCGATTGCTCTTCTGCCTGGAACTGTAAAGCCAGTTCCTCACCAGACTTGATTTCTTTATCCACAGAAACAGCGGGATCTTTCTGCTCAGCATCTTCATGGACTGGTGAATTTTGATGGTCTTCTGATGAAGCAGAAGCATAATCTGATTCATCTTCCAGATCTCCGTCATCACTCAAGTCCTAATAAATAAAAAGAGGATGAATTTTTTATATTAATGAATTAAGCCATAAGTAACTACTAGAGAATAATACCACCTACCTTTTTATACCTAGCAAGCAGTTCCTCAACAGGCATGTCACTCTCCTTTTGTAGTAATGCGATCTACAAATAATAGCTTTGTCATGAGGATAACACAGCAATATATAATATATAAATATAAACAAAGCAGACAGAATAGACTATTTAAATTAAATATTTATAAATCAGTATTCAGAAAAACTGTAGGAGAAAGATCAGCTGATTGGCTCTTAACCTCATCCTGGGGATCAATTGCATCAACTCTTTCCAGATTTTCTTCCTCAGATAAGGTTGTTTCATCATCCTGATCGTTGTAAAGTAGTTAAGACACAAAATTTTCAGCCAAAAAATGAAAACAAGTAAATATGCAAAACCTTCAAAAAAGTTAAACAATTTGATTCACTCAACAACGCCAACAACTTTTTAATATAAAATACTGTCCGAAACAGTTATATCCAAAATAATTCTGAACTCCAAAAAAACTTTATAAATACTTATAAAATTTTGACCAGCAAAAACTTATCATACACTGCATTTGCATTTGGCAACACATAAAGCAAAGGTTCATTCACAAGGAGACAACTTCACATCTAGCCATCATTTGTTGCACAACTACTAGCTAAACCCTGCTTATCTCCATGTGCGAAGCCTTGATTTAACAGAAATTATAACAAAAAAGAATCCCCCATAAAGCTCCAGTCATTCAACCTCTTGAATATGTCTCATTAATTAGATGGCTTATAGCATTTGAGCTTATAGTTTATAGTGTTTCATTTTTCTATTGTTTTTACCCTTATTAATTTAGTTAAACTCCTCGTTATCCTCCATTAAATGAACACTCTCATTTTTAAACACTAATTACAAATGTCAATCTGCCATCTTTATTTATAAGTTAGTTCAGCCAATTATTTTACCAGACATTTTAAATCCAAACTGCTAGTTTATCCGCTATCAGCACATCTGCTATCCACTATTTTTTTACCAAAGAGAGCCTTAGAACAACAATTCAGACATAATATAGGGCCAAATGTACAGCTGAAAAGCAACATCCGCAACTACCAAACAAAATTCAAAACAGAAACATGACAATTATGTCCTAACAAATAGTATTACCTTATCCTCTGTGCCAAACAAAAAGTCGCCATCTTCCTGACAATAATTTCATAGCAGACATCAAGAACACGATCAGCATAAAAATTGAAAATTTAGATATTGATAACAGGGGAAAAAGTGCAAAAAGGAAAAACATTATACGAGCGAGGAACCATATAGAGATTGTTAGCCATTGATTGCATGTAATAATATAAACTCATGATCGAAGATATTGATAAATTGAAGGCAACACTATGGCTCATACTGATTAAGACAGCAAAGCAAGGTACACATAAGTAAAGCAGGTAAAAAGTGAAAGTTTATGGATTAACATAATTGGTCTCACTATATTCACTCGTGCATGTGAAACTATCTATCTATCTATCTATCTATCTATCTATATATATATATATATATATATATATATATATATATATAAAATAGCTTGAAGAGAGCATAACTGAGTTCTGTTTGAATTATAAGTTGTAACTAACAACTAGTTGCAAACAGCCTTGTTTTAGACATTGTATATACAAGTTCAGAGTAAGAATTCTCTCTCTTTTTCCATCATTTCTTTCCTTTTATCACCTAACAGTACTTATTCTAATACAACTATTAGATTAAAGGAAGTGAAATTTAGCATTTTAAAAAAAATTACTTGTTTATCATCTTAATTCAACATTTTTTTAACAAGCGCTAGTTGTTGTTAATCATTGAGTTAGTGGGTAGGCAAGGGTTCACCTCGGACCCCTTACGCCTTCAACTCCTTGATGTCTCTTGGCGTACTTTAACATTCTACCCAACGCCTGTTTATACAAGTAGCAAGCACTTGGTTCCTCTTAGTGTTTGGTATTGGGATTCTAGAATTTAGATTGGGCCAAACTCAACCCTATAAAATTGGCGTACAAGGTGATGACTGTCCAAGCCTTATAAGGATTACTTAGGTCATATCTCTATTCAATGTGGGACTTCAACACACCCTCTCACGCTCAAGAATGGACATCTGAAGCATGAATTAGATGGATGGAATAACAGTGATCTTTACCCCCTTACACCCAAGATTTGACATCTAGAGCATGGACAAATGAGTAGAATAATAGAGATCTTGGCCCAATAACATACTTAGGATAGGCTTTGATACCATGCTAAATTTGGACTTATGGTCTAACTCATCCCCCACAAAACCGGCTTGTAAGGTGAGAATGTCTCCCATTTAGAAACATTTTTTCAGGCTATATCACATTTAATACACCCCTCTAACGCCCAGGACTAGACATCTGAAGCGTGAATTGAAGCAGTGGAATAATAGGGATCTCAACACCACCTCACACCCACGATCGGGCGTAAATTGAAGCAGTGGAATAATAGGGATCTCAACACCACCTCACACCTACGACTGGACATCTTGAGGGTGGAATAATAGAGATCTTGTGCATCCACTTACACAACATTGTAAGTGTTACGACTTTGTGGTAAAATTTCCCTTTGAGCTTGAATGGTACTTTTTTTATCACAAATCACACCTAAAGTATTTCTCCATTTCACCCCTCTACCTGGATCCTATAGTTGGCATCTCCCTCTATATTCGCATCATTTTGGAACACTCTCAATTCTCTTGTTTTTTTGTGCTTCGTGTTTATGTTCTCCTTTGTTGCTTTCTTTTATTTTAGGTTCTAGGTGAGTATGGGTTTGGGTGGAGTGCATAGTTATTAATTTGCCTTTTATATGACAGTTGTATAATAGACTTGGCAAATCATGAGGTCAACTGCTAAATACAAGATGCAGATTGTCACTATTAGAGTCCTGTTCCTAAGTCTTTGCAGTAACTTTTTCTATTTTGAATATTGTCACATCCAGGTACTCAAGGTTTGAATAGGCAGACATTTCCCCAATTTGATGGCTAAGAATTTGCTTATGGAGTTATATACAGAGCTATGGAAAAGATGCAGAAGTTTGGTGCATCTGAGGCAATGTATGAATACAGAGAAGCAAGACGAAAAACTTCATCAGCAATTGATGATGTAAACATAGATCAGGCTCCCATTGATTCAATGGCTAAAACTCAACAATCTCTCGGCCAATGTTTCAGCATCCTTTTTATTTTGACACAGGGTATTTTTGGAAATTCAAATTATGTTTTTGTGAATATTTCACTTGAAACAAGCATGGAACTAAACTTTGTCAGAATACAGCATATTATTCCCAGGAAAGTTGAGTCATACCCAAACATTAATTCTAAAGTTTTCAAAGGAACGAGATTCTTCAGAGTGTGGTCTAGTTGAGAGTAAAAGATATCCTATATCAAACCTATGTAGTTAATAGCATAAAGCGTAGCGTAGCGGCCGACCCCCAAAACGCTTAGCGGTGTAGCGGTATGGCCGCTACGTCGAAGTCTACGGAAATGATACAAGCAATTTATACCTTACACATAAAAACTCAAAAATAGAAGAATGCACAAAATTAATATTCAAATACTGCAAACAAAGTAATGGTTGTGATTGGGTTGATGTCATAGCCATGGAAAAATAATGAAAACAACACAAATTGCAGCATAGATAGAGGAAACATGTAAAATAGTGAACGGAGAAGAGAAACAATGCAAAAAAAAAAAAAAATGGAAAGAGAAATAGAGGCACAAAGCTACATTGCTTTAGTTAGCTAAAATTGACCAAAAGGCCTAAGTAAAAGAGGGAATGGCTAAAAGTGACGAAAAATTTGAATTTTTAATGAAATTTCGTCGTAGTGGCCGCTACGAGCGTTGTTTGGCCGCTATAGCGGCCGTAGCGGCCACTATTTATGGCGCTACGACTGCTACTCGAAACCGCAATGCAACGGCAAATTGTGTAGCGGTCTGGGACCACTACGCAACGCTGCGTCGCTATAGCACCCGCTACGACCGCTATTGACTACAGAGTATCAAACACTACCTAAGCAGAGTTTTGTATGGGTCTGTGAGCAGACAAACAGACACTAAGAGAGCCTCGTTCCTATAAGTGAATCAGCCTAGTTCAACTCAAGTAGATGAGGCTCAAAATGACTTTTGGATACTTGAGTTTTAGACCAAATTAGGATGCTTGAGAGTTTTAGACCAAAAAAAAACTCACCCATCTTAGCCTTGGATCCTATATTATACAGATTCCTCACAATTGGTCTGAAATGTGTGATGAAGTAGAGCTTTCACAAAAATCATATTTTATTTTCTCTTTTAAATTAGCACCGCCTACCATAACTCTAAGCTGCATAGTCAGTAATGAAGAAACCTAACAAGCTTGGTATTGGTATTGATTATAGAGGTCGTACTATGTAACATACTATTAAGCTAGATATAGAAATCATTCATGATCCTTCACCTAACAGCCTAAGCATTTAGAAGAAATGGTAAATATCATGGTACCAAAGCTTCCATGGCCAAGTAGTCAGGCGTTCAATTATTGTCGCTTCCGTTCTTCTAAAATAAAGGATCAGTTTAGAACCAGGTAATGTAGGGCTGTACATGTCCTCATTTCAAGAGCAAACGGCTGTTAGATAAAGGGACATGCCGAGTATGAAAACAGTTTGTAAGCCTTCAGCTAACAGCTTAATCATCCATAAGCTCTTGTGCAACCTCTCCTCTTAATATTTGAAGAGATCCTGCATCGACTAGAGAAGGTCAAAGTAATCCTTAGAAGACTTCGACAATCTCTGACTTACGACGAACAATCTGGATGAGTTGATGGGGACAAGTATCCACCCAACAGCTTAGAATGACACTGTTTTGTTTAAAGCCTCAAAAACCAACCTCTAACTTTGTCCAGATTCATCTGCCTAATTCAATTTATGGCAGACTATCTTCTTAGACTGAGCCAATAACTTTATCAATCTGAGTCCTACGAAATTACAATGATGAACAGTAACTCATTTGTAATTATATCCAGCATTGTCTATTTAATGCTAGAGCTTTCTGAAAATATTGTCTCGTTTACATTCCTAGCATGCAAAACCACATATGATTGCTGGATACCATTGTTGGCAGTTGGCACAACATGACTGTATATTTTCACATCATGCCAAGGGAATTCTAATAGATAATGACCCCTGTTGAGATCCCTATTATTCCACCCGCATCGGTCCACACTTCACATGTCCCGCCTTGAGCGTGAGGGGATGTGTTGAAATCCACATTGACTAGAGATATGGCCTGAGTAATCCTTATAAGGCTTGGGTGGTCCTCACATTACAAGTCAGTTTTGTAGGGATGCGCTAGGCCCTAAACCCAAATTCAAGATGCTATCAGAGCCTATTATAGATCTGTTACTGGGCCAAGATCTCTATATTCCACCCATTTATCCACACTCCAGATGTCCAATCCTGGGTGTGAGGGGATGTGTTGAGATCCCTATTACACCACCCGCATCAGTCCACACTTCACATGTCCAATCCTGACCATGAGGGGGGTGTTGAGAGCCCACATCAACTAGATATATGGCTTAAGTAATCCTTATAAGGTTTGGGCGGTCCTAACCTTACAAGCCGGTTTTGTGGGGATGAGTTAAGCCCTAAGCCAAAATTCAAATTATACTTAAAGGCCTAGATAGAGTCTGATATCTAAGCTAAGATCAAGACCCAGCACCTGATGGACATGATATTTCTAAATCAAATTTTCAGAAGATCAAATGAACTAGTTGGAGGGTTGCTCCAGTAGCAAAATATCACTAGTCATGGGTTAATTCAAGAACAGCAATTAAGCACTAGCCGTGAACAACTATTCTTCTTTCCTCACAGCAAAGAGAAGTTAACAGTATTTTTTGCCTTGTCTCAAAGGACTAAAAGGGACTTCGTTTTGGAAAGTCATTTTTTTTCTAAAATCATGGAAGTTTTGCAGTCTTGCGTGGGCGCGGGGTAGAGAGTGAGGGGGGATGAAGTGAACACAAATATGGACTTTGGAGGCATTAAACAGAGAGGTGAACTCTTGGACTGTCTGATGAATTAATTTTATATCATAATAAATGCTATGTAATTGATTGCCAGATAGGAGATGCAGGTTCCTTACTGTCCCCCTGACGAAGTTAGCAATTTGAAAGCACGGTAACATTTTTAAACAATGGGACTTGAAATGCAACATAACACTTTTCAAAGCATCGTAACAGAACTTCAAGGAAAAAAAAGGTGAACCACACTTGGATCAAGGGTGTTTATCAAAACAAATTAAAATGCAGCATCACCTCTTCATCGGTAAAATCATATACAACATTCTCATTGGCTGTCTCACTAGGAACCTCTTTGAAATTTTCTGATTGATGATCCTCATTTTGAGATAAATTGTTTGTTGGTGTAACTTCCTCACCGTTACTTTCATCCTGTAATTAAAAAATGAGCATTAAATTAAGTCCTTAACTCATTTTGCCATTCAAAGTGGTAAAACTAAAACACATACAACTTACACAACGTCGACCGGGGACCATGCTGGAGTCGTTTGTACCAGTATCGCTGATAGATATATGAACTCCATTTTCTGCATATAGTAACCATGCACTATGTCAGAAACAAGCATAACTTGTGCAAAGAAAAAGGGCCACATACCTGATGCTAATCCTTCCTGACCATCAGCCTCACCAGTACTAACTATTTCCCCAGCATCTTCACTATGCTCCGGACTACTTTCTTGCCTTGCTGATACTCCTGATTTAAAGAAATTAGCAGCATAATAAATGACTCAATGGTCTATTAAAGGCAATGATAATAGATATATTGAGGCAAAGCTGGTCACCATATGGTTTTCAATAAGAAAGGTATATGTTGGACCATCCAAATCCTAACTATCACTTTCTAACATCTTTATATTGTATATTGGTTTCCATTATGTGAGAATAATTCAGCATTTCAGATAACAGAAGAACTTGGCTGATATATGTTCTCCACCTTCACCCATAAAAAAGGGAAAAAATTTACCTTTCTCTCCAGCATAACGCTCGAGTAACTCCTCAATTGGAATATCCATTTCATCATTCAAAGCTGCTAATTCCTCTTGCCTTTCTTCTTTAGTTATAAGAGCCTCATCTTCCTCAAGGGTTTGCTCATCATCCTCCTGGAAACAGTAACACCATTAAGTCAAATGAGTTTGGACCAATCTTCACCCTTGGAACAACAGAACAAATAATCAGATGAGAAAGAGAATAATAGTGGTGATCAACTTCCAAAATAAAAATCATGCTTGAGAAAACTTCTTCGGTATGCACATGGTCAAACTGACAAGATTAGAAAATCCAGAAATCCGATTCTATATTGTTCTTTTAAAGAACATTTCTTCAGTAAATACATGGTAATTTAACCGCAATAACAACCACCACCAAACCTTGTCCCACTAAGTGGCCTCAATTGCATGGATCAAATGACGCCATAATACATGATTAATTTAACAATGTCACAATTATAAAATACAAAAAACATAATATAAAATGTATTTTTAAAAGGTAAAAACAAATAATATAATAGTATAGCATTCTCTTTGTTTGGTTGTTTAAACAGCCAAAATGAATCAGTGCCTATGGTAGCAGAACCTTGCATATTTGAACTATCCAGAAGTTGTTACATTTTTTGTTTTTTTAACAAAAAAAAAACTACTAGTAACCAATCCATATCTTTGTTTATTTCAAATTTCGAAATAAAGACAAAGCACATTCAATTCTCATTACCATGAGCAAGAATCTGGTATTAGTTTTTGAACATATATGGACATCAGTCGAACAAACAACATGCAGATTAACAAAACATCAAAACCAGTTTGAAGCTCATGCAGAGTGCAAGTGCCACAAATAGGCACCTGAACGTTTTGTACTATATTCCATAGTAATGATGGTATGCACTTGATATGAAATAAATACTAAAAAGTATAAACTCAATTTTATCTAGGCTTCTGAAGCGACAAGCTGCTATCAAAGGCAACATATCAAAAAACTCAAGAATCTGAGGATAGTATTTAGAGTGAAAAATACCAATTCATCATCAGACTGTGCATCATATTCTTCATCATGATCAGGCTCATCTGATTGATAATCTGCCACAAATGGATTGAGTAAAGTTAAGAAAATAAATAATTTCCACTTCTAACTTTAAAGATACATATTTCTACACACCAACATCAGCTTCCTTAGATTCATCGATTAGGTCTCCATTTACATCTTTCCATTGAATACTTAAGTGGTGCTCTGAAGAAATTTTCTCTGCTGGTTTATGATCCACAAGATTCTCTGCCAACATAGTTGAGTATCTAAAAACAAAAGAAAATTTAAAATAGTAGCTCAAGAGTCGAGTGGACTGCCAGATATTGCAAAAGATAATTGAAAAAATAAATAAAAGGAAACCACCTCTCAGTTTGCCCTAAAAGAAACTCAAGCTGTTTGTCAAGTGCCTTTTCTTCTTCTCATCGAGCTCCATTTGATGCTTGTAAAGAACCTAGGAAGACAATAGAGAATGAAATGAAGGGCATCAAATGGTAATCATGGAAATTATGCAAGCAATCAATCAATCAAATCAATTTAATAAAACACATTACCAGCTTTTCTATTTTTGTCCAGAACTTCTTAACATCCTTAGATATATTTAGTGCAACTTTTCTTAAGCGCTGCTCTTCTTCCTGTACAAGATGCAGTTCTCATCACACAACAGTACGATGGGGGGTAAAAATGCAAGTGATGACCATATCATGCTTTTTGTAAACAATTGTTTGTATTGCTAGAAAAGAAATCAGAACCTTCATCTTCTTTTCACCTCTCGTAGCCTGATCTAGCATGCCTTTGCTGGCTTTTAAAGCAACTTTCTTTGCCTGAGATAATTTCCATTTCCGTTCTGACTCAAAATCCTGCAAAACAAAAAATATAGCAATAAAAACCATGTGAGTTAAAACAATGCCACGTCAAATATTTCCGATGCTGAGGGTGGAACAAGTAGATACCTTCGATAACCATGCCATCTCTTCTAAGACATGGTCCCAGTGAGTTTTGGGTCGTCGAGGCTCCTTTGGAGCTTCAAGAGCCTAACACAGCAAAAAGTCAATAATTTAGAAAGAAAATGGGAGAGAGCATTATTGTCAAAAAAAAATAAGAAAATAAAAAATTCTCATTAAGGCTTGGGCAATCTTCAAACTAGCTTTTCGGATTGAGTTAGACCTAAAGCCCAAATTCTAAGAGTTTTATATCTAACACGCCCCCTCATGCAACAGCCCTTTGGATTTGAAGCATGGAAAATGCATAAGCCCATCAACATTGTGCAGAAACTTAACTTTTATTTACAAGAATAAAGGTGGCAAGAATCACATTGATAATCACTTGGCCATACAATTACACGCTCTATTGTCATATTAGAATTATTGACAGACTAAGTCTAGCTCAACCCCAAAAGCTAGCCTCTAGTGTTAAAGATATATAATATAAAATTATTAATGTTTCGCTGCCTAACAGCCTAAGCTTTTGAAATAGCAGGCTTGTGACACATATCGAAGCCTCTATGGACCAAGTGGTCTATAGTCCAATCCTTGCCACCCCCTTTCTTCGAATAACAAATTAAATCTCAACACATGATAAGTGAGCCTATTGCTGTCCACACTTCAAACCCAAAGGGATATTGCATCTAGTTTCCCAGAGAAGCCCAAAAGACATGAGTTTTCCACCAATAGACTAAGCAACAGACCGTAATAACAAACCGGAAGAATCTTAAGGTGGGATGTTAATAACAAACCAGGAAAAAAACGGGGGAGATCTCCATCAATAGCTCTAATCAACGTCAACATATAGTACATCCAAAGGCTAGATGTAAACAATGCATTCCTTAATTGTCACCTATATTAATGAAGATGTTTACATGCAGCGACCCCCTATGTTTGAAGACACAAATAAACTCTAAGTCTGCAAGTTAAACAAACAAATATATGATCCCACAAATCTCCTCGTGTTTGTTTTGAATGTCCAGCCCCAAACCTAATCAAATTAGGGTTCAAATACAGCAAATGTGGTCGCTCCCCTTTAGTTCTCTTGAATTTTTAACATTGCCTTTATGTTCCTAGTCTTTGAGGATGACATCATAGTCACCAGAAGTTTGTTTTCCCGTCTTGGGCAGCCCATCTCTAAGCTCGACTCAGTCATTGCCCACAAACAACTTGGTCAATTGGATTACTTTTTGGGAATAGAGGTTGAGCATCCATCCCCCAATGGCGTTATCCCAAGGGAAGTATATTCCATATTTATCAGCAAAAGCTTACATGTCTGATGCCAAAGGCATCTTCACTCCTAGGATTGATGATTTCAAACTTACCAAATGTGGTGCAAATTATGTTTTAGATCCCTCTGTTCGTAGACACTCAGACATGTTGTGAGTTCTATACAATATGCTACCACCACTATGCCTGTATGGGATGTATATGGGATGTATGAATGTATGTGGGATGTATCAAGTGAGAGGAGTTTTAATATGAGAGGGTAAAAGGAAGAAATTCAAACCGTATAACCATACATGCATGGTCATTATTAAAAGTTGCTTGGTGAGCATATGACTTTTTGTTTTAATCTTAACCATTCATGATTTGATCTACGGACCGCAATTTCTTTCTCTCGCTCTGTCATTATCAAACTTCTCTCACTTGATACGCTCTCTATATATACATACATATATTTGTGGGTGTAGATACATTAGTAGACAATAACAATTATAATCAACTAAAGTCATATCAAATTGACAGACGCCAATCTGTTACCTATTATAATTATAGTTTTCTTCCATTTTCTCACCTACACTGAACTCTTTAAGAAAGCAACAGCTTTAATTTCACACACGCATTGCCAAAGAAGGGGTTTGTTATCCGTGAACTATGAAGCAAAGGATTCATCATTATCAGCAGAAACCTATGTTAACATCTTAAAGAGTAGCTAACTTGTTTTGTCCAATAAACAAGATCTAGGCTCAATTCCATACCTCTACTTTTACTCTATTAGTATTTTCTTGTGTCTTTTAGCATAAGCTAATTCTAATTCACCAATCACCATAAGTTCTAACTCAATTAGTCTTACAATATACTAGCTTGTAAGTCCACCCTTTAAGTAACCGTTTTATTAACATAAATGCTGAAAGGACCAAAAAGCAGCCTCACAAGTAGAGGAACAAGAAAGAACAAGCAGCGCCAAAAATAAAAATCAGTAGCTACAATTTCATTCAATAACAAAATCAATGCATGAAAACAAAACACACACACACCCGCCGCATAGACCAAAACAGAAGAAGAATAATGAACTAACCCTTTGCCTTCGAGCTCTGGTCTCATGATCAATCCTAGACCTGGGACCTCTGGACGCCATCGCGCTCACTAGAACTCAAGCATCAAACATATCTGTTTCGCAGAATAAAAAAAAATTAAAAAATTAAAAAAATTATGGTGATAACCAAAGGCGATGCGTGACGAAACGTGAAAGGAGATACGAATGTCATTATGGAGAAGGAAGGAATCGTACCTTGTTGTGCGAAAAAGATGAAATCGTTGGAGTTTGCGGGTTCCCGAAGGAAACGGCGAAATATGTGCGGAGAAGATACGAGTTAGGTAAAGAAACGCAGTAGTTGAGAAGAGCGTTGAGAATGAAGAAATGGAAATGGAAAGTGAAGTGTAACTCTGTAAAAACCTAACGAAAAAGGAGGAAGAAGTTAGAAGACGACGATGATGGAGATTATTAGAACAAGCCAAGCGGGGGCGAGGTGGACAGCACAGCTTCTTCGTCTTGTTAAAACGCACCGTATCATAGACTCCCTTTACCCCGTAATCTCATCGAACGGACACCTCAGAGTTCTCTTTCTCCTTTTCTTTTGTTTTTTTTTTCTCGCGTTTTACTTTTATTAATTTTTTTTTGCACTTTTTGATAATTTTATCAAATTTAAATTAAAGGGAATAATATTTAACCTAAATTTGGGTGCGAGTGGTTAACACACTTCATTTAAAGAGACAAACTCAGTTAGTAGTTGAGTTTGATTTCAACGACGGAACAAGAAAACAAGTGAATATATTTGGGGGTAAATAACTATTTTAGTCCTTAAGTGTGTATGGCGTTGTCGTTATAGTCCCTGAATATATCAAAATTGCAAATGCATCTCTAAGTGTCTCTTTAATAAGTTGTTTTGATCATCAAATTTGTCTTTTGTCTCTCACTTGGATTCTCAAATGTGATGTTTGTTGGTCAATTTAATTCCTAAGATTACTAACAAAAAAGACACTCAAGGACTTGTTTGCAATTTTGATATTGTTAACACCCAAAATGAATTAAGTTTTTGGTCGAGGAACAGAGAGGATTGAGTTGAGGTTACGAGGCCGAGGCGAGCTATGGAGACAATGGATAATGAGAATATTTGCCACGGAGATAGTAATAGCGCCAGACTCGGGTTGTGAATGTGAGAGATATACTAACAATAACTTGGGCACCGAGGAGGTAGGAAAATACACCAAGGAAAGGTAAGACTCGGCTTGGAGGGAGTCACTGTTACAGGGCAACTCAGCTAAGGTACCAAAGGCCGAGGAAGTAGCTTGGCTAGGGGAGATTGTGACCATGGCTAAGGGTACTTGCTTGGAGCGCAAGTATTCAATGTAGTGGACACAATGTTGAAACAGTTGAGATTAACAAGCGTCAGAACGTCGTGGAAATAGGAGCAATTGGGGTTTACCCCACTAACCCGTGCTAATGAGATCATGGAGAAATGACTCCGAGTTTCTAGGGGTTATGAGTAATCATAGGCACTAATCTTAATTGCTCCAACGGTGAGCAATTATAGGCTCGAGCAGTGACTAAAGAGGGCTCATGCATATATATAGTAAAACTGTACATTTTTCGAGAAGGATTATGAGTCTTTTTACCACACATTTCGGGATTATCCTCATATAGCTATAATTTGGATCTAACTATTGAGAAAGATATCCAATTGGTCCTTTGTAGCGACAATTTGGATCTTTTTGGAAAATGGGGGATGATTTCACTTTTTCGTAGAAAACAATTTCGCTAAAGTCTTTGTTGTACAAGAGAATCGCGAACCAACTTGACACAATTATTTTGCTCTAAAACTAGGTAAACAAAGTTGTGACTACTGCTTCCATCACAATTGGAGGACAACTCGATTAATTTGTCCCCTTTCCCACATAGTCTGAATTATATATGATGGGTTGGTGGTGGAGATGGAAGCATATCACAGACATGATTGTTCATTCAACATTATATGGAAGCATATTATGAGGGAAGCAAACTATGTTGTATATAGTTTGACTAGAGGGTGTGGTGATTGAGTGAATACTCAAATTGGTCCCTAACAAAAAATGTGGAGACCTTTATATAAAATAATAAATAAATAAAAGTGGAGACCAATTTTATTTTTTGGTGGAAAATATGGAGACCAATTTAGCTTATAAAAAATGAGAAGTACCAATTTGGTCTCCAACAATCTTAAATGTGAGCCAGAGTAATATTTTTAGGATAATTTTTTGGACACTTTAATCCCTATAAGGTACTTATTTGTCTTACATTTTCATTTATCATGGACTAATTAACACCTCTCTTTTTCTAAAGACAAATTGGTCTTCGATTTTTTTTGTCATAGGCCAATTTAAAAATCTACTCGTGGCTAGGGTGTGGTTGTGTCGTCGGCACTCATGTTCCCCTATAGGGTTCTGGTTCCTCTTAAGGCTCTACTTCTCCCCAGTCCATGGCTTACAACTGAGTGCTTTCTGGTCTTGCGATTTTTGTTGATAATCTCTGGCCTTGCGATTTCTGTTGTTGATTGCTCCTTCAACCTAGCTTCCTTTTCTATTGATTCAAGTTTTGGTCTTGCGATTTATGTTGTTGATTTCTCCCTCAACCTGGCTTCCTCTTTTATTGAACGATTCAGATGGAAATCATTGGTATCTTGTATTGTGTATTCTTCAACCTGGTTCCCTCTCCGTCGTCGACTATGCTGTAAATCGCTGAGTGAGGGTCCTTTTCACTTGTCTTCCCTCAGTTTTGCCTGTGTGGTGACCTGGTGCTCTAGATTCTGTTGCAGATTTCGTTCGTTGTGTGAGAAACCGTAAGTTCCCCTTTGTTGTTGTTTTTCTGAATCGTTGCGGGTTTGAACTCTGTTGTGTTTTGTTGTCTTGGGTGTCGCTCCTGCCTTATCCCTCTATTGAGTTTGTTCCTGGGAGCATCCCCTGTTGGTCGCCACTGCTGTTTTGTTGGGTTGTGTTGCGTTTATGGTTTGTGCTCTCTATTGGTTTTTTCATCTTCGTTGTGCCTACCCTTTTTCCCGAGGTTGCTGGTTTGGTTTTCTTCAGGCTCTAACTTTATTGTGGTAGTGATGTCATAGTGTTTCCTTGTTAGAATTTTTCTGCAGAATACTTCTGGACTCAATGATTGGATTCAAAGATGTTTCAATCCTCTCCCATGTTCATGATTATTATGGAGTCTCACATTGCTTTCCACAGAACCAAGTCTTTTTGGGATAAAGTTGGGTATGAAATGGTTTGTGTTGTTGATGCTAGGGGCCAATTCGAAAGTATATGGATCCTAAAGCAAAATGGAAGTAACATTGTTACTATTGTTCATGATTTCTTTATGGATACCATAACTATCAAACTTTCTCTTGGGAATGACTATTGGTTTTTACCAGGCATCTATGCCTACCCAGTCTACTCTAATAGATTAGATCTTTGGCGCCATCTTATTGATATAAGGAATACTGTTGATGTCCCTTGGATGATGATAGGGGACTTTATTGACATCTTGTTGCCTAGTGAGCAGAAAGGGAGAAATTTTAACCATACAAGAGTTGATGCTATGATGAATATGCTTGATAACTGTAACTTGGTGGAGGTTTCTACAACTGGTGGATTATTCACTTGGAATAGGCCTTGTAATGGTCAGAGGAATGTCTTCAGAAAATTGGATAGGGCTCTAGTGAACGTCCCATATATGGAGATTAGCTTTTCCGGATGCTTTTGTTGAAATCCTGTGCAAATTTCACTTTGATCACAATCCCTTACTGCTCCGGTGTGGAGAGTGTCCTCAGTGTATGGACCACGCCCCTTTAGATTTGAAGTGGCTTGCTTAACTCACCCTGATTATCAAAATGTTGTCCAAACTGCTTGGAGCAAAGATTCCAGTAGCCCTATCAATGCCTTACATAATGTCCAGAGGGTTTCGATAAGTTTCAACAAAGAGACCTTTGGTAACATCCAAAGAAGGAAAGCAACCATTGAAAGAATATTAAAAGGCATTCAGCTTTCCTTGGAAAGAATGGATGTGGCTAGACTAGTGTACCTTGATCAAGAGCTACGATATGAAAATGATAGAATTCTCTCCCAAGAGGAGATCCACTGGTATCAAAATTCTAGAGAGAATTGGGTCAACTTGGGGGATAGGAACACTAAATACTTCCACGCAAAAACAGTTGTTCGAAGGAAATGGAACAGGATCCATGGTCTTCACCTCCCCAACGGTATTTGGTGTGTTGATGATGATACTCTTAGAGAGGAGACCCTGAGATTCTACAAAACCCTCTTATGTGCCCAACCAATGCCTTAACAAGTTGTTCTGGATGATAACATTATTGCTCCTTCTCTCAGTGAGGAGGCAAAGCTCACCCTTATGCGAGCAGTCACTAAGGAAGAGGTAACTGTTGTGCGAAAAGTAGTTGTGCAAGTGTACACAATCGCAACAAGTAATATATTGATAAGTAAAGTTCGTCTCCACAGGGATTGATGTTAATTTTATAGTTTAACTTACACTAACACTTAGTGGAACAAGTAGCAAATATGTGTAGTCACAAATAACAGTGTAAAAAGGAGTGTTTGAATAGAACAAGTTTAAAAGAGTGGTTTAAATATGAGAGAAGTAAGTTGAAATGCTCTTTGCTAAGTAAATTCCCAAAAGTGAAGCATTATAACGTCACACGCTATAGCGTCAAGCGCTATTGCAATTGATTTTGTGCTTTTCAGTCACTAACACCTGGGTTTCATTACAAGAAGCCTATATCTAGGTTCTAAATAAGTTCACCCCTGTATAATAAAGACCCCACAACTTTTGCCCTATGAATTATTGCATTCCTATGTCTATAAGGAGCAAACGTTGTTTAAATGTCTTTAAACAACCTTTCGTTCATATCAATCTTTGAGTTTTATCCCTGGACCATGTCTGTACCCACGAATGTACTCATTTTAAGTGGCCAACCCTAAAACAAGCTTGAAAGAATTGAAATACAAAGATTGAAACGCACAACGTGAAGTATTATAAACGCAATACTAATGGTTCATTACAAGCTCAAAGCATTCCAACTCAAGGTGTTTAGCTTATGTTGAGCATCATCAACAAAATACAAGATAATGAACTTATATTGCCGTGAACAAGATGAAAAGAAACGGTTGTAAAAGATAAAACCCGAAGGTTCCAACTCATCCACAGAGAAGACGCTATAATGTTAGCTATACACCGAGGAAAATGGTAAACAAAAGTAAATTAAAAATGAAAGCTTTAAAGTGTTTTAATGGAGGAGAAAATGTGTCAAGTTTTCTTCCAAAAACTCTCTCTCTCTTCGAAGGTGGTAGTATGGTGGAGAAGAAGATTGCTTTTCTTGTGTTAGTCCCCAAACAAGTACAAAAGGTGATGAGAACCTCTTACCAACAAAGCTACTTTCCCACTCAAAAGATGACAAGTGTCCCTCGCTATCCAATAAAAAAATCCGGGCGTGTCAGCGTGTACAGTGAGCACAGTATACGAGATTTGGAATAAAGAGCTTGGCGCCAAGAATGAACTTTTGCCTTGAATACTCAGCTGGTCTGCCCTTTTACCGCTATAACGTTAGACGCTATAGCGCTTAACACTACAACACTAAATTGCTCACAAAGGCACCAGGTGTGCCATGTAACACCTAAATAATTTGATTAAGTAATTGATTAAATTATTTAAAGTGTTGCACTAATTTTAATTATATTGAGTTATAATGTGATAACTATTTTGTTGTGGTAGGGAGTGGTGGAAGCGATGGAAGGAGGGTGTAGAAAGGGCCCAAACCTTTTGAGCCCAAAATATAAATAGACTAGGTTTAGTTGCATAGGAAGGAAAAGAAAAGAAAAACAACAGAAGAAGAAAAGGAAGAGGTGGTGCGCCGTGGGGAGGAGAAAGAAAGGAGAAGAGAGAAACTTCTCAAGTTGCTCAAGTTTGCTCAAGGAGGACAAACCATCGATTTCAGGAGAGATTTAAGGAAAGCTTGCTATTTTGGGTGATTTTGGTGTTATTGGAGTCCCTACGGTTTAAATTAAGGTAAGGGTGAGCGTTTTGGTTGACATAATTGGGTATATATGGGGTTTTGTGGGATTAGATATTATTTATGAGGTTTTGATGAATATGATGTTTTGATGAACATGAGGTGTTGATGAATTTTGATGATTTTTGATGAATTTGATGGTTGATGAGTTTGATAACCGCTTGATGATTGAATTGAGGAACAAATGTGTTTTTGGTGTTAATCATGTGTGGGAAGGATTGTTTGATGTTTTCTTGGTGAGCTTTGATGATTTTAATTGATGAAAAATTCGTATTTTTGGAGTTAAAATCGAGTTGGGTGAAGTGTTTGCACATTTTCGGAAAAATTCTGCATAATACATCGTTATTACCGATTGGCGCCTCATCGGGCGCGCTGCAGTGGCGCTTCACACGCCGATGCAATGCCCAAATTCTGCGTGTTTACGTCAATGGCGCCTCACTCGCCTCGGCTCGCGGCCATGCGCCAAAGGCTGCTTTTTCTTTGTTTTGTCTTTGTTTTTGTAAATTGAATATCTTTTGAACCGGGAACCCGATTGAGGTGTTCTAAGATGCGTTGGAAAGCTTATTCAGAGGCCTAACTGAATATTCTACTTTTAAGGCAAAATAAAATGTTTATTGTTTCTGTATCTACCGAGTAAATGGTGTGGTTTTATGAAAATTGTGATACTATGTTTATATAAGTGAATTGTTATGAAATGCTATACTATTAGTACACTAATTGACTATGGCTAGGCTGTGGTTTACCACTAAGGCCAGAATTTCTTTCATGGTGTATTTACAAAGGCATCACCGAGAGCCTTGCAAATGTGGCCAATGCCTCTGCGAGAGTAGTACCGATTACACTGAGTAATCCCATAGTCAATCGGGTTTACTATTTTATAGTCCACAAAGTTAAAAGATAACCGTGATGTATATATATGCCTAGGATGACGTGACTATATGATGTTGATGAATGTGTCGGTTCATGCTATGGGTGATTTTGATGATGTGTTGTTTAAGATTGTGATGTGAATGACGAATACACTCTACGAGTGTTTTATGATGACATACCTTGAGTGGTTATTTCTTTTATGATGATGATGATGAGTACTCCGAGTAAGTGTTGATTGAGTTGCACATGTGTTATAGAGTCTCATGACATGTGCATACTATGACTAATATTGATGATGTTATGCCTTGAGTGGTTTTTCTTCTATGATGAAGATATGCCTTGAGTGGTTTTTAAAGATGATATGGTACCATCATGCATATGCCGCGTGTGGGTTGCATTTTCATACATAATCATAAGCGTGAGTTGTTCTTTGTTGTGATTTGAAATGGTGTTGTGTATTTATGATGTGGTGATGATACCTTGTGATTGTCCGTTCTCATCCCCTATTATGTATCCGATTATGTTCCATTGAAATTCTCACCCTTCTCGCTTGGAATGTTGCTCTGTGTGGCAACGCTTATTATGTGGGCAACGCTGCAGGTACCCGCGAGTGAAGGACTTGTTGCCTTATCCTTTTAGTTTTTGGGATGTATTGTTGTGTCGCTCTCTGATACTGTAACACCTAGGGGCGTGGAGTTGGATAATTTGTTTAATAGTTGTATACTGATTTTTACTTGTTACATTGAGACGTGTTTGAGAGTATTTGGTGAGTTGGTGTTTAGGCCGCTGCGATTGTGTTTATGAGAATGGCATTTTCCATAACTGATGTTGATTGCACAAATTTGAAGAGTGCATATTTGATGAGTTTTTAAGGAAGCTGTAGCATTTCTTTTCTATCAATTAAAACAATTTTATTTTTGAAAAAGAATTACTCTGATAAATGACACGTAATATAAGGGTAGAAAAGGGGTGTTACATGCCAAATTAACAGCAAAATAGTATTTAGCCATTCTTTATCTAAAACTAACATAATATAGTAAATAAAACACTAATGTTACTTGAAAACTTACTTTAATTTAAGGAATTAAGGCACAAATAACTCATATAAATATGAGTTATCAGTAACTCAGGCTTTGAACAACATGTATCCTTACAAAGCCCGGAGCCAAATGGTTTCCAAAGCATATTCTTTAAGCAGTATTGGCATGTTGTGGGGGATGATATTATTCATTTCATTTCAGAAGCTTTTGAAAAAGGTATGTTTGATCCCTCTCTCGCAGAGACCCTCATTGTTTTAATTCTTAAGGTCGATTGTTCTAAAAACTTCAAGGAATTCAGGCCGATTAGTTTATGCAATACCATTTACAAGCTTATCACCAAAGTATTGGTGAAAAGACTCAGACCTTTTCTAGACCAGATTATTGGACCTTTCCAGAGCATCTTCCTGCCCGGAAGAGGCACTTGTAATAATGCTATCGTTCTCCAAGAAGTCATCCACTCTATGAGAAAATCCAAAAGGAAAAAAGGAGATATGGTATTTAAGATTGATGATGAAAAGGCTTATGACAATGTAAATTGAGATTTTTTGAAGGCATGCCTTCAAAGAAACAATTTTCCTCCGATGACTTTAAAGTTGATTATGCATTATGTGACTTGCTCTTATCTGTCAGTCATCTGGAATTGTAAAAGTCTTCCAAACTTTAAACCAACCAGAGGACTGAGGCAAGTAGATCTTCTATCTCCATACCTCTTTGTCATATGTATGGAGTTTCTTTCTCAAAGGATCATACAGGCCGTAGAGGAGTGTAATTGGAAACCTGTCAGATTGTCTAGGAATTAACCTCCCCTCTCCCACCTGTTTATTGTTGATGATGTCCGGCTCTTTGCAAAAACAACTGCATCTCAAGCCACAGTCCTAGCTGATATTATGACCAACTTTGCCTCCATTTCTGGTTTGAAGGTAAATGTAGCTAAATCCAAAGTATTTTTCTTTACTGCTACTAAGAGAAGTAAAATGGATAGAATTATCTCCATCTCTGGTATCCACAAAACCTTGTACCTTGAGAAGTATTTGGGCTTTCCTATGATCCATGGTAGACACAAGAGGAAGGATTATGAGTTCTTGGAGGAGAAAATCACTCATAGACAAGCCTATTGGAAGAACAAACTGCTGAACAATGTTGGTAAGATAACTTAGGTGGGCTAACGGATTTACAGACCATAGTTTCTTCCAAGAGAGCAATCTGATGTAATGGTTTAGAAATGAATTAGATGGGGGTAATCCCTTCTTTTTCTTGGCTGCCTGTTGGTGGCTATGGTGTGCGTGGAACAAGTTGTGTCTTGCCAATGAAAACATCAGCTTTTATAGCCTGCAGCTCAACACTCTGTACTATGCAAATCTTCTCCTCAAATGCTTCTACAAGTCCTCTCCTTCGACACCCCTAACCAGATGGGTTTCATGGCACCCTGTCCGAGGAAATGAAGTGGTTTTAAATGTTGATTGTAGCAGCATAGGTAACCCCGGTGTTTCTGGATTTGGGGGCTTACTCAGAAATTCAGATGGAGCTTGGATTTAAGGCTTCGCAGGGAACATTAGCTTGTTGAATATTCTCCATGCTGATGTACTAGCGATTCTTCATGGCATAAAGATGGCTTGTGATCTCGGCTACAAGGACTTGGTTTGCTATTCTGATTCGTTGACTACTATCAATTTGGTCTCAGAAGACGTGGACAGGTGGCATCACTATGCTCCTCTAATTCTCAATATTAAGGAACTCCTATCTAGAGGTTGGAGAGTAAGACTAACCCATGCCTTGAGGGAAGACGATGCTTGTGCTGATTTTCTCGCTAAGTTGGGTGATAGCCCATCTGACGGGTGACTCTCCTTTTCTTCGCCTCCATCTAGAATCTTCAATCTCCTTCTTACCAGCGCCAGTGGTAGATATTTGAGTTCATTAATCATTTTGGTTACATGTTTGATCCTTAACCAGTGTGTATAAAAAATATTTGTCCTTAAAGAGTTAGTCTTCACGGTAGTTGTGGAGGAAACATTGGTTTAGAAAAAAAGAAAAAAACATAAATAACAAATTAATTGGGCAAATCTTTTTTTTTTTGGTAAATTAAAGTTTAGGTGAGTTGGACTCCAGGAGTTCACTAGGGTTAGGGCAGACCTCACGATTCTCTGAGCGTTTACAAAGACACTTACCAATTATCTACCAAAGAAGTCTCACGCCAGTAAGCATGAGCGGGAACTCACGCCTCGCGTCGTGTGGGAAGAAAGTAAACTCGGCGAAGCCTTCATCCGTTGTGAGCAAATCCACTTTAAAAAATTGTCAATAATTTATTTTCAAACCAACATTATATTTTTCAGGAATTAACTTAAAATTTGCTTACATTCTACTCAAATTAATTATGGCGTTACAAATCATAAAAATGAAACTGGCGTTACAAAAGGAAAAAAAGAAGAGTAAAGCAAGGTAAAAGATAACAAACGCACAGAATCGGCTAAAGACGCAGCAGGGTTTCCCATTGTCAGATTCCAAATCCTCAACCACAGTAAAACACAGCAGATCACTATCCACTCTCCCCACTCACTGCCCACACCCAAATGTAACCGATATTGGCGGATTCTCCGTCAACTATCCCAAATCTCTTTCCCCTCCTTCAAATTTTCATTCAATTTCCCAAACCAATACCACCTCTATATTAACTCAACAAAACCCCTTCCCAATCCCCAAATCAAATTCAAACCTAGGGTTTCTTTCTACTCTTCACACCCACTTTCCTTCTCTCACAACCCCAAATCCACCACAATGAAAGCTTCTCTCAAGTTCCGTGACGAACAGAAGAAGCCATTGTTAAGAGCCAAAGTACCACTCAGCATTTTAGGAATTCCCTTCCAATCAGGAATCGTTGCTGGTGAATCCAAAGAACTCACTCTTAACCTCTCCACTTTCCTCGAATCAGGTCCATCACTTAAACTCGCTTATCGACCCAACGATTCTCATAATCCTTTCTCACTTATCGTGAAAACCGGAACCGGATCCTTTGGTTCTCCTCTCTCAAGTTCAATGCTCATGAGTTGTGAATTCAACTTACTCAATCGTAAAAACAACGGAAGTCCTCTTTTCATGCTTCATTTCAAGCCTCGTTTTGGTGATTTCACTTTTAAGAAGTCTCAGTCATCGATTTTCGATGGGAAAGGTGGGAAGTTACGAAACGGTGACGTTTTATGTGCTGGTTCTGACGACGATGTTTCGATTGAAGTTGTTGATTCGCCGGTTATGGGAGTTTTCTCTGCTGGTAAGGTTCCGATGTTTGGAGATGGATCTACTGCTGCCGCTGCCGGTGCGATTTCTAGCTTGTTCTCTGGTATGGAGGTTGCGGCGAGGACTACTCTTCCGGTGAAGGGACGTGCGGCGGTGAATTTTAGATGGGGAGTTAGGGTTCCGGCTGAGATTAAGGGTGAGAGTGGGTTTCAGAAGGTTCCGTTTCTTGTTATGGATAAGATTGGGGTTGAACACTTGCCGGAGAGCAAGGATTCAAAGAAGAGTGTCCCCGGAGTGGGAGCGGGTTTGGGTTTTTCGGCTAGTGCTGACGTGGCAGAGGCATGTTTTGCGGTTAAGAGGAAGATGGAGGGTTTGGAGGCTGATAATGGGCTGTTAAGGAAGGCTGTAGAGGATCTCCGGCGAGAAATTGGTGGCATTAGAATCGGAGGAGGAGGAGGTTCGGAGTTTGCTTTGTATAGGGAGTTTGAGAGGAATGGGGGCCAAGGGAAAAATTATGAGGGGAGAAAGAATGAGAAGAAAGCGTCGTCGGATTTTAGTGGTTATCCCAGAAAATCGACAGAGGCCGGTGCCAACGAGGAATTGAAGAAGACATTCCAGGGAGCAACCACTGTTGGAGTTTGAATCTATGGTGCTTTTTTGTTTGTTCATAAATTATTATTGTGATGGTGGTGGGTAGAGCTGTGTTATTTTCTGTCACAAAGTTCTAGTTCTAGTTTCAAAATTCAGTTTTTAAACTGCAAATTTACTTTTTTTTAATCGTATAAATAGATGAGGATGATGAAGTATTCGTTCTTGTTCTTCAATTATGAAATATATGAATGGCAAATCACAAATGTTGGACACAAAAGCAAGTTGAGTGAGTTTTGAGTTTTCAGCTATAGAGGGAAGGAAATGGAATTTAGGTGGGGGTTTGTTCCAAGGTTGACAAATATAGTGCACTCAAAAATTTCTTTCTGCAGCAATAATCTTCTTCATTCATGTGTTTATGTTTTGGAACGAGTGGGGTTATTTAGAAAAACCTACAAATGAGATTGAGGAGTGATTGATGAGAGGTTTTAGGCATGATGATTTGGTTGACCATGTAGAAACTCTGTATATTGGTGTGACTGTGTGTGTGTGTGTTTTAAACAATATTTAGGTTTTCTACATGTTTTGCTTATTTTTGCCTGGTTTCAACCACATTAGAGGGAAGGGGTTCAAATTCGAATTCAAATTGATATTACATCATACTATCATTTGTAATAGAAATTTAAATTCAATTTGAATTGGAATTCCATCAAAGACGTACAGTATGTTGGATTAATGGACGGGTGCAAGTGGGCCAATCATTGACAATAAGATTTGAAGGTGAAACTTGGTTTTTTATTCATTTTTTGATAGGAGGTCTTGTCAAGTGACAACGAGACCTCTATAATTTTACTACCTCCAATTGTCTCTTTTTATAGTTATTTTTTAGATGCACTAATTACTTTTTTTTTTTCAAAATATCCCTAATTAGTTAAGTAGAAAAATGACGAGTCCCAATAATTAACAAGTAATTTTGAAAACACAAAACGTTTTGTTAATTTTCTTTTCGGGAAAAATAACTTGATTAACTAATTTCTTTAATTCTTGTACTTTAATAACTTACCAACAATTCACAACAGTTAATCTCTTAAAAAATTTCTATTGTAGGAAATTTATTAAAATTTCATTAATTACAAAAAACAAATTTGGTGACTTTGTTACCAAAAAAGAAAATTAAGGAGGTGAATGGTCACTTTTGTGGGGCAATGCGAATGTATACACTGTATTGAGACAACAAATAGTTCTAGTATTTTACACTTGCATTCAGACATAAAAAAATTGATGTGTGCCAGATAAGTTTCTATATCCATAATTGTCACTGAGCAATGGCACACGTGGACATGTTTTTTTGAGGTAAATGTCGGCAAGGGAATGAAATACAAATGACAGAGAAAGTGCATCAGTAAGAAAGACCATCTTAGCCACTTCTTGAAGCTGCAAGATCCTACATGTGAATTAGTTGCCTATGTCTAGGCTTTTTTGACAGCACTCAGAATTCTATGGAAACTTCATCCACAGTTACCTCCACCATGCAGCTGGTTTCTATGCTCTCTCTCATCCTCTGTCCATTAATTGCTCATGCAGGAACGGTTGTTCTCCATCTGTAATAAGCCACATTGTAGTTACACAATTACAACTACGACAAGTATTTGTGAAAAACATACACAATAAGTTGATTCTGCTAAATCTATCAGAGCTCTCACACACAACAATTTGTGCAAACAAGCTTAACAGTGCCCATAATAGACACCACTTCTCAGCATTTACTTGCTCAGCAAGCAATTATCAGAAATAATCTTTTTTAGTTTACTTCTGCAAATTATACTAATTCAAACATCAGCTATGATGAGTCCACTAATTATACTAATCCAAACATCAGCTATAAGAAGTGTTTTTCTTCTTGAAGTTAGAGGATTGCTAAAATCTGTTTTGGATAGTAGCCTAAGGAAATGTTGTATTTTATACAACTACAAATACTAAACTTTTTTTAACTTAACCTAAACAGAAAATTGAGTTTCAGGTATGCAGCAAGATTATGTAGACATCTAATTACCACTATCACCATCCGAAGCATCTGCAATCCTTGCAATTGCGTCAACAAGCGCTTGCTCATGCTCCTGTACAATACAACAGTACAAGCAGTAATTGGATTATGAACAATAACCATGGAATATGAAGGTTGAAAGTAAGAGATTTCATGATGGTATGTAATCGTACTTTCAACATTTGCTTTGCCTTCTCAAGCTCCATGGAATCCGGCGGTGTAGTAGCGAAAATCCTTTCCACCTGTTATAACATCAGTGATATTAATAACTCAAGAACTTCTCTATCTTTCTCTCGTTCTCAATTAGGTTGCTTAGGCATGTCATATCTCTACCTCCTTAACTAGTGTATCTGTGTTCAGCAACTCAATTTCATCGGAAACTCTGTTTCCAATACCATTTTGTGGTCGAATAAGTTCTTTTCTCGCCTGAAATTTGGGCTGCCCTCTCCCTCTTCCAACACCTAAAGTATCACCACCACCATGGCTAAAGAATTTCTTAGCACCAAAACCCTGCCCGCTATGTCCACCTCTGTGGAGTATGCCCGGATCATCACCTTCCCATCGTATATCCTCAGGTGAGATCTGCAATCAAGAATGCATAATATTAGTATCCTTAAAATATTGAAGATCATTTCCGACAGATTCATGTATGTGTTCAAATAAACAACTTGATTAAGCGCTTACTAAATAATTGTTATCATATAAGCTATTTCTATAATCAAATTGAGAATATAGTTAAATTGTTTTCATATAAGCATTAAGTTGTTTACATAAGCTACTGGGAAGAGTATTAAAATAAGTTATTTTCATACGCTCTCAGAAACACTTAGATGTGTGGCACGGATGAGGAAGGAAAAAGATTCATATCATTGAATAAAAATAGAAAATAGATAGGAGAATTCAAATTTCTTTTTATTATTGAAAATAATAGCCATCATTCTTCTACCCTTTAATCTTTTCTCAGCATCCTTCTGGTACTCAAACATAAACTTTTCATATTTTAGCAGTCATTTGCTTAGAGTAGTTATTGTTGCCATCTTTTAAAGAAAAGTTTTTTTCGTAGTGATGTTACTCTTTTCATTTTTAGCTGGTGTTTTGCTCAACTTAACTATTAAATCCTACTTAATTAGTAATTACTGTTACGATATATACAACAAAACATGGGAATAAATACCTCTTTAAGATTAACCCATTCCCAAGTCTCATTTGCTTTATTCATATCATAAACCAAAGCATGCCGGCCCTGCAAAGAAACAAAATAAAACAACAGATAAAGGTTTACTGAAAAATTGGTAACTTTTTTCATAATTATGCTGGCTTAACTTCTTTCATAATTATGCTGGATAAATGAAATATTTTATGATGGGGAGGTCGGCCATGGTAGCAGTGTGCTTGCTACAATGTTTGATGGAGCTTTACCGGTGGGATCAAAAAGACTTGCACATGATTTTCATTGATTTGGAGGTGTATGATAGGGTGTTTAAAGACAATTTGTGGAAAGCCCTAGAAATAAAAAGGATTCACATTGTCTATATCTATATTCAAGCTATCAAGGATATGGACGAGCAGGCTATGACTAGTGTGAGAAGACAATGGGAACACAAAGCACATTCAAGAGCCAGCACTGCGATGCATGCTGTTTGCAGAAAATGGGAACACAAGCACATTCAGGCTTCCGTTTGAGTACAGGCAAGACGAAATATATGGAACATATGTAAATATTGGTTTCCGTTTGAGTACAGGCAAGACGAAATATATGGAATGCAGGTTTAGTAAAAGGCAAAGCAGCCGCCCAAGCTTAGAGGTCATAGTTGGGGGACCAAATGATACTAAGAGTCACACGAATGCAGGTTTGTATGATGCCTTAGGTTTCCAACTTCAGACCCTAATCAGCAATCACATAATTTAAGCATTTCTGTTTCCATCTAGGTAAAAGGGGGGCAACTATCTATACTTGAAGACTCTAAGAACGAGGCGAGCACAACCTTGTAAAATATATGCATGTTAATTATGGATTTTGACAGTTTTTATATATACCTCGGCAGGGTTGTAATCAGTCACGACAGCTTCATAAAAGTGGTTGTCTTCGGGCCATCTAGTCCAAACTTTCTTACCAACAAATGGATCAAAAGATGCTGGGTCACCAGGAGCATTAGATGCAAGAGCACTAGTAGAATTGCGATTTGGGAAATGCCTTGCACTGGTGGGTCCAGTAGACGCATATGGTACAGACTTCACTGACGACAAACCAGGCAATGACTGACCCTGGTGCCAAAATTGGTGGAAAATAAAAACCAAATGGACATCAATTAATTACTTCCTTTGTACTCATTATGTACAGAATACAAGTGCAATGCAATAAGCAGACATTTGGCCTCTGGCTCCTAAAGCATCTCCTACAACTGCAGCAGTGAGTGCAAAGACACTAATACTAATAGTGCTGTTAAGGCTCACATCGCATAAAAAACAAGAGAAGGTTGTACCGAATGGGTTGTCTTCTGTTTTTTGCGGGAAGCTGAAACAGTTGGACTGGGTAAAATGTCATGCATAGGCTGAGATGTGCTACGCCTGGGAGGTTGGTAACAGCCAGTTTGTCTCCACTCTCTGATAACATTGTTAGAAAAACGAAGCAGAAAAATTGTTAATATATATTTTAGCTGCACCACTAAAGCTACTCAAAGTCTCAAATAACTATAATACCTAATGCGGTGGATTATTTCATCTGCATTAACCCTGGTAAGAAGCTCCCTGTGTTCGTCATCTGAAACCCTCAACTCTTTTCTGAGCTCAGTTATCAAGCCTTCCTTCTCCTGATGAATACATAGAAATAATATACAAGTGAAAATTCTTAAAATTATGAAGATAATAAAAAAAAGGCGTATAAGGAACTAAAGATGTATACCCACCCAAGAAAGAGCGTCGGACTGAGCTTTGAAAGCACGCAAGACAGCAGAGTATGCTTCCTGCTCAAGTTGATGAATTTGAGCTTCCATGTCACTATACAATCTAGAGGGTGGAAAAGCAGCTACGGCAGATTTTCCATTGCCTGCGACACTTCTACTTCACAGAACTCTGTGTTGATCTGAGGTAGGAAGATCATCATCAGTAGCTGAAATAGTTTTCTGAAATAGGGCTAACGCGAATGAAAAATTCCAAATTTAAGTTTTCTTAATTATATTGATTCATGCATTCCTCACAAAAAAGTTCATATAAGACAGATAAACAAATTAAATAGGGAGAACACTGATATGACAATTTCTCAGTTCTAGAAACAGAAGACTCTTTAAATTAGACTATACTCCTGTCCAGGTTGTATTGCACAGCTCTGATGTTTAGTTTTACTTTGTAATTGTCAATTCACTGCTATTTGTAAGTACCAACTAATGCAACTGCTCTTGTATTTTGTCTGCTTTATATACTGGTTCATATAGCACAGATAGACAAATGAATAATACAAAGCATTTTCTTTGAAAATAGACCTGAAGCTTTTGCCTTCTTACATCTTCTATCCTACATATCCTATATATTATGGTATCAGTGCCACTTATGGGCTCTGAAAATCCTCCTCCATCACCATCTCCTTCCATGTATAGATTAGTCGTTGGGGGGGTTCTTCAATATGCAACCATTACAAGACTGGAAATAAGTTATGATGTGAATAAAGCTTGTCGGTTCAAGTCATGCCCTCTGGAATCTCATTGGGTGGCAGCCATGCACATCTTGAGATGCTACAAAGGGACTGTACATTGTGGTTTACGATTCTTCCCAGCAAAGCTGCAACAACCTTGGTCTATTTAGTGATGCGGACTAGTCTTAAGATCCTGGAAACTGCAGATATACTTCAAGTGCTGCAATTTTTCTAGGCCTGAATTTGGTCTCATTGTGTTCAAGAAAACAAATAGTTGTGGCCCGGTATTTGAACTTGCAGTGTCCTCTACCTTTCCTACCATCCTAACCAGGTTGCAATGCACCACTCTGGCGCTTGGTTTGATTTGTCGTTGTTGGTTCACTGAGTAATAGCTTAGCCATGATTTCTTCCTCCCGTTAAATTTGTAATCTTCCAGAATCTGTTATTTCGTTAGGTGTTACAATTCTGTTTTTAACTACCTATTGTAACTTGTAACTACTTTTGTGTTTGCTCTGCTATATATTATATACCAATTTTTAAAGCAGAGATTAACAGAAATGAATACAGTAATACACAGCAGTTTCTCTGAATGTACTCTTGGAGGTTCTTTGTTGCTTTCTTATATTTTCTATCCTCCTACATAATACTTTTACATATTCTTTTCCAATTTAATCAGCGATTATGCAGAAGTGATTTTCTTTCCCTCCTCTATTTCTATAAATTTCAATCTCATTTTTAAAATTTGAGCAATTTGAGTACCTCTAAAATGATCTATTTCACTGGATTTTCAAGATTTGACAAAGGATAAATCCAAACAATATATAATCACATACTTCAAGTTCAGAATAATTTTGCTGGACACTTTTTAAAATGGATAGCACTGCTATATCTCCTTCCCCTACCCTTCATACCTCAGTTAATATTTATAGAAAACGATACTTGATGGTAAGTTTTCCTGCCACACACTTCTTGTTATACTTAATTCCTTTGCAATGCCCACTGCACCAGCTTTTGCTGCTTATCAACTTTCTTGATCAGTTGACCATTCAGCACACTGCATGCCACAAAAAACAAATCATTGTAAGAAATTCCCTTGAGCCAAAGCACAAGTACATCAAAGAATTCCTATTAACAGAGTTAGTTCAAGTTCTGCCCCTTAACCAATTTTCACCTCAAGCTCTGCCCCTTAATCAAAGAATTCCTAATTTAACACAGGTAGCACAATAATAAGTGTGTTAAATTCTTGAAATCAATCATAAACTTAAATCTAGGGAGAGAAATTAGAATAGAATTTGGAATTTCATTGAAATGAATTCTTGACTTATTACAAAACTGTTGCAGGGTATTTAAAGGAAGCTAGACTACTCTAACTAACTGACTTTGTCAGTTAAGTTAGTTACAACTGAATGTTGGAGATGGTCAGTTAACTGGTCGGTTAGTTTGTTACCAGTCAGTCTTGAGCTGACTTGGGCTAAATCCCTTTCCCTTAATAAAATGAAGCTACAACCTATAGTCAGAAAATGATATTTATTCATAAAATCTTTAACAGCTAATTGAGTAAACATAAGGGTTCCTAATCAAATTATCATCAGCAGTGTAGACATTAGCAAGAACACTGCAAGAGAGGTACAAGAACAATAAAAAGTTCCCACTGGTTTTCTTCTTCTTTCTTGGTTTCTCTAACCTAAGAATTAAATCTTGTCATCATTTCCATTCCCCCAATACTTTATTTTGCACCTAATAGTGCCAATGCAATCAGCCCCACCCCGTGTGCAAAAAGAATAAAGGGTTCAAGTTAAACCCTAGCTTCACATTTTGAGCATCAATGTCACGATATGCAAGAAAAAGTGGGAATTTTTCAAAATAAATCAAATTCTACACAAGATAACAAAGAACTGGGATTTAAGAGAAACCTCGTCCAAGAAACTCAAAATCACAACAAATTACAGAAAGAAAAAAGATAACTTTTTTAACATTTCTTGACAACATATTCGATTGCTCCAAACTAACTAAGAAAAACGAAACCCTAGAATGTTATTTCGATGAAGTACGATAAAAGAGAAGCAAGACTCACCACTACTATCGAGAATTTCAGAGTCCGTGAAAGTTACGGCAATGGTTGAAATGAGAAAGCGAAGAAGTGCGTTTTCCCTTTGTTACCAGGTCAAAGGTTTAGGAAAAGAAAGAGGGAGGGTTTTAGTTTCAAGGCAGGGAGGGACAGGGAGAGAAAGAACGGGGAAGGGACAATGTTTAAGGGAACAAGAAAGAGAGTGTACCTCGTACAAGTTAAATGTAGTGGAGTGGCGTCGACACGAAAGAAAGAAATAGATTTGTTGGGTTGGTCTTTTTGTTTTGTTAAGACGAGACGAAGCAATGATACTGCGAGGTGCAGGCGTGCTCTATTTATAGACAAGCTCACTCTATCGGGTGGGCTTTTCGGGTAAAGGGCTTTTCGGGTAGGCCCATGCTTTAGCCAACCCCCTTTTACTCACTAGACACCCCTTTATGGGGTGGAAAGACCAAAAACCCTTTACTGAAAATATAATTTTATATTTTTAAAAAATTACATACGGTTCGGCGCACGGTTGATCGAACTTGATCGAATCTGGTAGCGCCGAACTGTGTGTTTTTCAATGTTCAAGGGAGGTCTAGTCGAACTGGTCCGATTGCCCGTGCGCCGAACGGTGCATTTTTGTCTGTCACCTGATTTTCACGTGAGGGCAATGTGAGATTAAACCAAATTTAGGGGTGTCTGTTGAGTAGCTGGAGGGTTGGCTGAAGCATGGGCCTTCGGGTAAAGGGCTTTCTATGTGTTGTGTTGCGGCCCTTTTGGTAAAAGGTGTTATTTTTTGGACCCCCACCTTTATACTAAATACCCCCCACAACCCCATGAAAAGACTGTAATGCCCCTGAATTTTAATCAAAACGCAATTCTGTTTTAAATAGATGATTCTGATGTTGAAAATTTAACAACTGAATTATCTTTTAAAATGTAATTCCGTAGTTATAATTTGTGGTCGGAGTTATCTTTTAAAAAGATAATTTCGTTGTTAAAATTTTTAGCACCGGAATTATATATTTAAAACATAATTTTGTTTTATTGAAAATTAAACAACAGATTTATCAGTGTAAACGATAAATCCGTAGTTAAAAAATTAAAAGTAACTGTGGGTATGAAATAATTATATTAAATAAATTTAAACACTTAAACATATAATTAGGACTTATATCAAAAAAATATCATTGTATTACCCACAATATCGTATTATACAAAAAAAATAACCGTGAAATAATACATCAAATGTGATATGAATTCGCTGCCAAGTCAACTACTAAAGGTGGCTGGGTTGGTGGTTTTGGCTGTGGAGCTAAAGACACCCATACTAGGAGACGCCACCCCATATGAGGATCCAACCATGAAGTAGTCTCAGGAGATGCACAAGGCTCCCACTGAGGAGCAAGAGTAGCTAGTGGACAGTCCAGCGTCAGTGCAACATGAATCCAGTGATAATTGTTGTCAAAAAAGAATACATATAAATTTATGGCTCTTTGTCTTACAAAAAGAATCTCTCAGTGGGAAATATGTGTATGACGCCAACAAAGATAATGAGACTAAGTGCTGCTGATTTCTGCAAGTAAAACAGTTTTTAAAAAAACAGAGAAAAAGTAGCGCTTTTTGCATAAATCAACAGCATTTTTGCATAAACAACAACATTTTTATGCAGAAACAACAACAGGGAAAGACATTATTGCAGATATACAACACTTTGCTGCAAAACACTCAGTAGCAGATATACAACCTACAACAGAGAAAGACATTATTGCAGAGGGCCATCGTGCTGAGAGACATCGTGATATTGTAAGCCTTTAAGGGAGACTTAACACTGGTAGCACGTCTTCTTCGATACAAGAATTCATAATTCTCAAAACTTTCTTTGTCACTAGCAACTTAGTAAGCCTAGTAAAGCTCTGAAGATTATAGAAGTCATTTTGGCTCATTCTTCTTGTTACAAGGTCAAATATAACACTAACGATGCAGCTAAGGGTTCTCTTGGGACATATGGCTGTGTCGGAATATTTAGAGGTCATATGATGCAATTCTTGGCCGTTTCTCAATGAATACAAGGAATACTCCTACTCTCCAAGCTGAGATTACGAGTGCAATCAATGCCTATAGATCGCATTTGGCAAAGCTTTGACTAATCTCTGGCTTGAGTGTGTTTCGCAATCGGCAGTGCTGGCTGCAAATGATTCATATATTGTATGGCTTGTTATTTTATTGACAAGAGTATTGGCTATGCCCCCTTGATCTTTTTTGTATATCACTATACTTTTTTCATTTTAATAGAATAAGGAAGACTACTCTTTTTCATTGCTTGTGATTTTCCCCCAAAGAGGATTTGCATCAGAAGTAGGGATGACAATTTGTCACATACCCATTGGGCGCCTCCAATAACTACCCATAATAGACGGGTAATTACCCACACAAATGAGTGTAGGCTCGGGTACGACCACTATGGTGCCCACCCGCCTTGCACTCGCACACACACACACACACACACACACACACACACACACACACACACACACACACATATACATATATATACACACACACACAATATTTCAATTTTAACTATATACAATTTTTTTATTAAAAATAAAAGATTGTCAATTAAATCAAGTAGATTTTGTATGTTTTTGTTTCGTCAAATACTATCATTTGTAGCATTTTAATAAGAAGATTTGAAAATCAAAATTGATTGCCTTTTTAATCGAATTATTACGACTTTTGCGTTTTTTTTTGTTTTTTCGCATTTAAAGTGCGGGTAACGGGTGCAGATACAGACACTTAGGTGTCCAACGGGTATAGAGACGACACTAAAGTTGGTGTCCATGCCTTTGTGGACTTGGGTACGAGCACTATATACCTCCCTAGAGGGTGCCAATTTTCATCCTTAATCAGAAGGTTCAACGAGACTCCTAATTCTTTGCCAAAAAAGATAACAAAAACCATAAAATATGTTGTGACATTCCTAGAATGTTGTGTATTTTTGTGGGCCATTGCTTTTCCCACACCCCCTCCTACTCGAAAAACACCCCATAACCCCGCGAAAAGACCAAAAGGTCATTAATGAAATCAACAACACGTCTTTTTTTTCTTTCTAAAATTTACAATGGTTCGAATGTAGGCAACCGAACAGGTTCGGCTAGACCCAACCAAACATGTAATATGTTGAAACACACCTCTCTGTAACATGTCTGGAGCACCCCAACCGAACAAATTTGGGACACACCAACCGAACACCCCCCACTTGTCTTCTCTTCACCACTGAATAGTCTTCCAGCAGGTTTGGCTTGCTTCTTCAAAGTAGCTGGCACAATTTCAGAGGGAAGATTAAGGTAAGTTCTGAGGAACTCGATTCCATCATTAGTGAGAAACCATTAATAGTGCATCCAAGCAAAGGTTTCTCTAACGTACTCCCTTGACTTGAAGCTCTACATAAGCTCAATAACTTGTAGATTTGGCACATCAATCTCTGGATGCTTTGCAAGATTGAAGTCCTTTGCAAAACAAACCCTCTGAACGAAATCAATTGAAATTTCAAACACAACACAACGAAATGTAACCCTAAAGCAAGTGATTAGATTAATGAACATTGGAATAGGTATTTGTAGATCTCTTTACGATTTTTCTCTGAAATAATCTAAACATTTTCACTGATAACAAAAACGCATGAATCAACTCAAATAATGCAAGGAATTGATAAAGTGTTCTTACGCTGAGTTCAATTATTGTTAGCCGAACAGATTCAGTGGGTGTGAGCTGAACCCGTCAAAAACACTGCGTAAGGAGGTTTCCACACGTGTTGCCGTGAGGATAATTTTGGAATATTTGAGGTTCGGGGGTGTGTGGTGAGTAGGGAGGGGTTTAAGAAAAGCAATATGCTTTTTGTGTTACTCAAATATCAAAGCCCAATCAACCAATATTCACCTTCTAAAATGGGAATTTTTAAAGACACCCACATTTTTAGTAGAATACACCCCTTGGTCAAAAAAAAAATTTTACTTGTTTTCCAAACAGGGGGTGTATGTTACTAAATCTAGGGGCGTATTCCATAATTCCCTTAAAGTTCTGACCTGTAGTTTTTAAAGCCCAAATTCCCAATCTTCACTCGTTTGCCCCATACGTATCCGGGATATTGGATTTGGTTTTGTGTTGGACTTTTTTATTAAACACCCCCTCATACTTCTTTGTAAAAGAAAAATCGTGATGTCTTACTTAATACCAAAAATAACTCTTAGTCATAGGAGAAGAGTGCGATTAGTAATACACCCTATTTTTTTGCTATATTAATGTTTTTGAGTCAAAGAGCTGGCATAATCACCACATATATGAAAAATGGGGATCATCAATGTTACATACTGAATTCGAAGATGTCTCTAACTCTAATCAATTAAGCTAAAAAATTAATTTTTACTGGTACCAAAATTTTACCTCAGACATCAAATGAAATCCATAGTTCCAAATATCAGTTGGGTTGGTAGGCTATCCAGGAAGTGAAATAAGCATGTAGGTGCAGCTCCACCATTTTGATCCTATCCTTCCATAAGGTTCAATTCTGTTATGGACTGGGCCACGAGGCCCACTTAGCCACTTGGACACGAGTTGACCCAACTACCATAGACCCAGGTCCACGACGCAGCACTCCATGATGGACCATAAGGGTCCATGCGCTACTTGGACCATGGCATGTGCAACATTGGGCTAGCATTGGCCCATCTCCATTTTATCCACATTCAAAGACCTAAGTCCAATAAGCCTCGACGACTCAGATGATCCCGAACGATCCAAAGGCTTAGAGTCATCTCACGAAACTCTATAAATAGTGGTTCTCATAACCACATAATTAAGGTACGTTTCCTTTAACCATGCAACCTCATTGATTCTCTACTGACTTGAGCGTCGGAATGTCTTTGCAGTCATTGTAACATCCTGCATCGCTTCTTGAATCGCTGATCGCCCCACGAACCAACACGAGTCTTTTCAGCATGCTTTGTCCTCACTTGCATCATTTCCGGAAAACTTCCCAGAAGGTCACCCATCCCACTACTACTCCAAGCCAAGCACGCTTAACTATGGAGTTCTTATGGGATGGGCTCCCGAAAAGAAGATGCATCTTGTTGGTATAGGTAGTCCAAATCAATTCTTTTAAGCCTTCCTTCAACTGCATGCATACCCCATACCGCACGACCTCAAGATCCCCTCTCATTCCGGTGCGTATTCGGTTCATTCACACGCGCCTTCGCTTGAAGCCGCCAGAGCCGCTCTTTGCCATGCCACCTTTTTGGGCACCGGCGATCACTCCCGCCCTCGTCACCCCAAATGTCACATGCCCACGGACTTCGCTTGGTTCGCCCCCCCGAACCACACCGCATCGGGAGAGGTCTCTGCCGCTCTCGATACCATTTGTAACATCCTGCATCGCTTTGAACCGCTGATCGCCTCACGAACCAACACGAGTCTTTTCAAAGATGCTTTGTCCTCACTTGCATGCTTTCCGAAAACTTCCTGAGAAGGTCACCCATCCCACTACTACTCCAAGCCAAGCACGCTTAACTATGGAGTTCTTATGCACTACAAGAAAAGCGAAAATCCAAGGCAAAACTTTTTCGGCGGATTTTAATCCCCACAAACTTTCCTACGGATTTTTGACATTTGTGGGGATTTAATCCACCGAAAAGTTTTCAGCGGATTTTTGACATTTGTGGGGGATTTTCGGCGTTATATGGATTTTTTTAAAATTTTTTTTTGGGGAAATTAGGGTATTTTATATGATTTAAAAAAATTTGGCGAGAATTTATATGTGTTTATGTGATTTTTAAAAAAATAATAATTTTTTTAAATCCACATAAATACATTAATTTCCCCAATTTTTTTATTTAAAAAAAATCACGAAAATGACCTCGGTCAAAACAATCTTAATCTCATAGAAAATGACCTCGGAATCCGCGAAAATGACTACCTCGGTCAAAGCAATCTTGATTCCGTAGAAAAAGCCAAGGAATCACCGAAAATGACCTCGATTCCAACGGCTCTCTTCATCCTCCCTTAATAAACTGATTTCAACAATTCACTTTCAACACACTCTCAACATTTCACTCTCTCAACACTTCATTCTCTCAACATTTCACTCTCTCAACACTTCACTCTCTCACCATTTCACTCTCTTAACAATCCTCACATTAAATCTTTACTATTTCTCAACACGTCTCTCAAATTTGTTTTGAAGGTATGTTTTAATTTAGACTTTGTTTTAAGTTATATTTTGTTTTAACTTATACTTTGTTACTAATTGTGGTGTTGTTTGTTTAAGATTTGTTTGAGTTTGGTGATTTTTGTTTCTTTGTTACTATTTATATTTTTAATTTAAATTTATTTTTTTTAAAAACATTTTATTTGGTTATCACTATTTGAGTTTTTTAATTTAAATATGTTATTTATATTTTTTTTAAAATTTATTTAATTTTAAAAAACGTTTATAAAAATTTTTTAAAATGTTTTTAAATTTTTTTTTTAAAAAAAGTATTTTTTGGCGGAAATTAGGTTATTTGCGGCGGATTTTTTTGAAAAAATAAAAATAAAAATTTTGGCGGATTTTAATGTATTTGCGGCGGATTTTAAAAAAAAAAAAAAATTTGGCGAAAAAATCCGCCAAAAAGTGCAAAATATCACTTGATCACGGAAGTCTGGCGGAAATTCACGAAAATACGTTGCCACCACCTTTTCTATCGCGGAAAAATCCCACAAAAACACTGATTGTATTTGCGGCGGATTTGGGTGTTTTTTGGCGGAAAAATCCGCCAAAAAAACCCATTTTTCTTGTAGTGATGGGATGGGCTCCCGAAAAGAAGATGCATCTTGTTGGTATAGGTAGTCCAAATCAATTCTTTTAAGTCTTCCTTCAATATGCAGGCCCCATACCGCATGCGACCTCGGGATCCTCTCATTTCGGTGCGTATTCGGTTCATTCACGTGCCCTCTTCTTTGAAGTCGCCAGAGCCGCTCTTTGCCATGCCACCTTTTTGGGCACCGGCGATCACTCCCCGCCCTCGTCAGCCCCGGATGTCACAGGTACCCCCTCGTTCCAACACACGAAGATCCGACTGACTCAGAGCATTACCGATCGCAGCGATCCGGACCGACTGAAAAGACAAACTAGGTTAAGTACAAGTTCGTTTATCAGGGAGCAAGAAGACCAAAGGAACCTAATCTCGGTCTCTAAAGTTTTATATCTCTCAAATAAATAAGTTTTGGAATAAAAGGGAAATTCAGAAGAATAAAAGAGGCATCACTTGCCCATTTTCTTTTGCGTCATAAGAAGAGTGTAATGGTTAACTCATGCTTAGTAGCAAATTTTGTATTGACCAATACTAAGTTTGTGCACTGCGGGAATCGAATGTGAGAGCACTAACTCGACCCTGTGTCACATGGTAGCTTATACCACTATGCCAACGATGTTGGTTAGTAGTTGATATAATATGATATATCATAGGTGCATTTTTTCAACAATTATAATATCAGGAAGTACATTGTGCAAGCTAGCAACAAATGTAGGTACTTTGAGTGTGTTTGGTAGAAGAGAAATGGAAGATGGATTATTAAACAAATAATAAAAAATCACTCTTTCTTCTCTCTTTCCATCCTCTCTTCCATTTTTCTCTTCTACCAAACACATTCTTAGTGTAAAACAATATCAAACTAATCTATTCCCTTTTTCTTTATCTTATTTATCTCCTAAACCAAACAATAGAAATTCATAGGCTCTTCCCTTTCTCTCTCTTTCCCTTCTCTCTATTGAGATTCCTTACACCTACTAGCCTATATGCAGGGCCGTCCATGGGACAGTTTATCTTGTGCTACAGCACAGGGCCCAAGCCCAAAATCAGTTTTTTAGGGCCCCAAAAATTTATAAACAACATATATTGATATATTTATGCACATTTGTTTACATATACTCGCTTGCAGCGCAGCGGCACTGAAGGAAGCGGTAGTTATTTGAGAGTGGCTGAACACGAGCTCGATCCTCAACATATGGACTTCTCCATTTTTTCTCTTTTTATTAAGTTGTTTCTCTTTTTTTTTTTTGTTTTATCTGCTGTTTTTTTAGTTGAGTTGTTTCTTTTTTTGTTTGATTGAGCTATTTCTGTTTTTTTACTAAGTTGTTTCCTTTTTTTTTAAAGTTGCATTTTGTTTTTTTTTTTTAAAATGTTTTGGCAAAATGATTAAATATTTTTTTTGAAGCAATGATTAAATATATTATATTATATTTATTTTGGAATGTATTCAACCAAAAAATGTATCACTTCTAGCAAATATTTTTTAATAGATATTTGAAAATTTCCAAAAAATAATTCGACAATATCAAAACCAAAATTAATTATATTTACATTTCTTTTTTTTAATAATATTGTGATTTTGAGTTCTTAACCGAATTTCTATTGAGGAATTAAAATAGCTTTTTTAGAAATTTAATTTTGTTTGTAATTATAGTATTTTTTTTATGTATACTTACTTTATATATTTGATTATTAGGTATATTCGTTGAAGATTTTGGTTGCCACAATAAATTTGTAAACCTTCACTGAGCGACCAAATTTAATAAAAGTAAGAACCCAATTTTTAAGAATCAAACAAGTCTCTCAAATGTTTGCAACGACCCTGATATTTAACATATTTAGGGACCCAATTTTAAATATTTGAACAGGACCTCCAAATTGTTTTGGACTCCCCGACTATATGTAGATTCACATTGCCTTAAAAACTGTAAATTCTTAATCAATCATTAATTCTTAGCATCGTACCAAGACAGAACAATACAGGCATCACATTCACATGACCCAACAAGACAATAATATGTGGATTAATATATTTGTACTCTCTCAAACTGCTTATTAATATTTGATTAATTATTGTAAAAAAAATATTTGATTGGTTAATTAGCAGTTTGTTCAAAATCCAACAGTACATATGAACTAGACTCCTATTCTACTTTCATTTAATTAGTTAATATTTTGTAGACTGACTATAAACTAGTATAAGTTTATGTTTCTGATTCTCCGGAACCCACAAGATAAAACCAAAAAATAATCTCACCAATAATTATGATAGAAAAAAACAAATTTAGCTTAATTATTGAGATCCCCTAAAACTGTTAATGACCAACAAGTGTAGCTGGCACATGTGATAGTAGTAGTAATCAAAACTACTTGATGTCCAAATTTAGATAAAGTATACACAACTTTGAAGTGATCAGAATGACCCTAAGATGTTGTTATATACATGTACATTTCCTGTATTATGGTTACATGCTTTTCTCTTTTCTTATTTTTCTTAAGTGCTATTGTAGTCAAGTGAGACATAACATAACACAAACAAGAGAAGGAAAATAAAGTATAATTTGAATTATATATCACATTTGCAGAATAGTTCAGAATCATAATTCATAAGTGACAAAGCTCATTGAATTAGTATTGTGATTTGTGAAGTGTGAACATGATTTTGAGTTTAAAAAGTACTATTACTAGATATTGAATCTGTCACTATATGTAAACTTTCTTGACAGTTTCTAATTTGTGTCTACTGTCTAGCTGTCTGGCTTTTTTTCCCACCCCCCTCATTATCACTCCCACCCCATAAATAGAAAAAACCCCAAAATGCCCCTGTCATTTTTTAAAAAAACGAACCAGACCCACCACAGTTATAGGATTTTCCGGATTATCATAAACAAAGGTATTTCCGGAAATTTGGAGGTGAATTTACCGGATTTAGCGCAGAAAGTTGGTATTTCCGGTTCACGATTTTTGAACCGAAATTATCCCTAGAAAAGGTAATTCCGAAATTTTGTTTTTTTAAATATAATTTTTTCCGGAAATACCTTTTTCGGAGGTAAATTCGGTTCACAATATGTGAACCGGAAATACCTCTAAAAAGGTATTTCCGGATTTTTTTTATTTTATATAACATTTATATATTTTTTAAATAGATGGTTATTATGGATTTAATCACGCTTTACGACATCCGAGATATTTCACCGAGATGCAATGACACGTTGGGCTAGAGATACCGGAAAGCGAAACGGAATCATTGTGGTTATTGTTCGAACCGAGACGACGAAGAATGGGAAAGGGAAAAAGAACAAGGTTGTTTATGGCTGTGAGAGACGGGACACATACAGTCGAGTAGATGTTGGGTGTTCTGCTAGTAGACACAAGACATCAAAAAGATGTGGTTGTAGGTTTCAATTGAAAGCTAAACCAATGTTACCTCCTAGTTCTGATTGGAAGGTGAGATTGGTGTATGAGATTCACAATCATGAGCCTCATAAGACTTTGTTTAGAGAAATTATATTTGGTAAGTTTACCGAGGAGGAGCGGTCATTGTTGGGAGCATCTCTGCTTTGGGAGTGAAAGCATCCAAAAGTCTTGAAGCATTGAAGGTCATATTTAAGAACAACTTGAGCAACATTAGTCAGTTGTATAGAACCCGCAAGAGATCCGTAAAGGAAAGAGAGGTAGTATGACTGAGATATAGCAGCTTATGACACTGATTCACGCGAACCATTACTTGTGTTGGACGAGACGACTTAAAGGTACTGATATTGTTGAGGAGATCATGTGGTCACATCCTGATAGTATCAAGTTATTGAGGATGTTTCCGACTGTTTTGATTATGGACTGTATCTTTAAGACCAACAAGTATGCATTGCCGACCACTTTTGAACGATCTAGATTTTGCCGACACTTTAAACGGTCCAGATTTTGCCGACCACTTTTCATCAACGGTGGAAATCCATTCTAGGGTTTCATTTTCCCTTATAAATAGACCCTTCCATTTCACTTCTTTCACACACAACACTCTCATGGATACTCTGAATACACAATACTCTCGTGATTCTGCACTCACTGCCCTTCACCATCAGGGCACAATCACAAACAGGGAAAATGGTGTCCATTTCGAGAGTCCAAACCCCATTTTATGCAGGCTTAACGATGACATCACCTTTGAAGCTCTGAAAGAAAAAATAACAACGAAGGTGCAGCTGGAGGGTGATGAGCAAGAAGTCACCTGGATCATTTATCGCTACCCCACTATGGGCGGTAATAATCGTGTTCAGTGGTCCACCATGGATGTGAAGAACAACGATGACGTTCGAGTAATGATGGACCGTTTTGACATATTTCAGATGCAGAGTCCTACTCAGTTGTATGTCGAAACCACCTTCGACGTCTCCAACCACCATCTCACTAATTTCTACCGTCTTTTCATTTTCTTTGTTGTTGTGTTTTGTTGTTTCCGTTCAGAACTTTCATGTATTATTTTCGCTTCATCAAAAACGCGTCTTTAATTAATTTTAATTTGTTTTTAATTAAATTTTTTTCCGAAATACCAGTAAAAACCACGTAAATCCGGTAGTAGGTTTGTTTTTTCGGATTATTAAATCGAGGTAAATCCGGTTCACATTTTGTGAACCGGATTTTCTCGCTTTTAATGTAATTCCGGAAAACCCAAATCCCCCTACCAGATTTACCTCTTCTCTAAGGTAATTCTGAAATTTTCACTATTGCTGGTGGCATTTTTGTCCGAAACAGTATTTATGGGAGTGGGAGTGATAATGAGGGGGGTGTAAAAAAAACCTAGCTGTCTGTGTCGTGAGTCATAATAGTGTGTGCATCTTGTAATGGGGACCATGATTAAATTTAATATAGTAATTGTTATCCGAGTCAGTGTTTGGGATTAAGGTTCTTGGTTTTGAACTCAAGAAGTAGCAGTCTTTTTCTGCCGACTAGCTTTCTGCCGACTAGCGGGGACGTGCCCGTCTTTCCTATGTTGCAATGTTAGTAGGTGGTTATTATTATTAGAATTAGAAATGTGTTGGTGTTAATTGGTGGTTATTATTATTAGAAATTTGTAGTACATATAATAAGAGTATTTTTGTTAGAAAAATCTGACACTAAAATGACAATTTTTTTTAGAATCTATTTTATTAATAGTTATGAATGTGTATCTTCCATAGTACGTACGTATAGTAGTTAAATTTCCCCGTTTTTTCCTTGATGCTTATCTTGTAGAAAATTTGTCAAGTTTTTTTAATATAAATTCAAGGACACATTACTCAAATAGAGGAGGATCGGAGCTGGTGAATGGGGTATAGACTGAGTCCACTTTTTATTAAATCTCAAGTCTATATCACACATAAACAAAAATTATAAAAAATAATCATAAGCGTCTTTAAATAGACAACCAAGAAAGGTTGATCCGATTGACAACTGAGCTTGGACACCATCTCAAAGTCTTGGGTTCAAATTTTGGGTGTGGCAAAATCTCTGTTAGGAGGAAAGAACCGCACAAATTGATAAAGTCGGGTATAAGTGGTCAGTCAGAATCTCTAGTGTAGATTAGTCATCTACAAAATCATAGATACTGCACACTAATAATACAGTAAAAAAATAGACAAAAAACATAAGTATCTCGTGTGGAAAGGCCAATTAATATTGTTATCGTTGGAGTATTATTATATACCAAAATAATATGAAATTTATCAATATATGGTTTTTCTTATAGACAAATGTTAGTGATTAATTTTGTCAAAAAAATGTTAGTGATTAATTACTTATTAAGAGAAAGAATAGTAAGTTTATAGGGATCGACTTCTATCTAGGCATGACAACGAAACCTGCACTACGCAGTATCCACCGCCCGCCCCTAGTTGTGGGAAAACCCGCTTGACTGGAGATTTGGAGACGGCGTGGAGTTCGGGGATGTCAATACCTGCCCCGAACACGCTCAACAAAACATTAATTAATTATTTTATTTTATTTTATGCATATATACTCAATCATTTTTTTTTTATATATATATATATATATATATATATATATATATATATATATATATATATATTTGAATTTTGATCTATTTTCAATAGAAAAGTCTATTCTAACACTTTTAATTTTTTTTATCATTATATAATAATTATGATTTTATTATATTAATTATCTTAAATATATTTTCTCATTTTTTCTATAAATTTGTGACGGAAACAGGTATCCGCAGAGAACTCGTCCCTGTTTGGGACGGGAATGGGGATGAAAAACTGGACCTTGATAGAGATAGGGGCGGAGACGAGGATGCAAACCCATCTCCGACCCGTCCCGTTGTCATGCCTACTTTTTTTTTTTGGTCAATTTAGGGTTTTGTCATGCCTACTTCTACCTTCTCTACTCAGCACTTCTTTTATATCTCAACAAAGGTCTATTGGTTGCTTAGTTTGAGTATGAAAAGTATTTTAAAATGCATTTTTTAAGAAATTTTCTTTTTGTTTCTTGCAGAAGTAATTTTTCTTAATTAGAAGCCTTAGCTTTTAAGAAAAGCACATATATATATTTGATGTTTTATGTTTTTCATTATAGATATTTGATGTAATTAATTTTAAGAAAAGTGTATCTTTTTTATTTATTTATTTTTTATTTTATTTTATAAAAATGTTTCCTAAAACACAAATAAAGTGGCCCAAAATAAACTAACTTTTCTATTTTCTGTGCAAATTTCATCTTTTAATGAGGTAATCCCGTTTGGAGTATTGTCAGACACAAAATATAGACACTTCTCCTAGTAAGGACTCGAACCTTGGTTCACCATATTATGGGAGACTTACACTTTCAGCTAGACCCAATCCGCGTTGGTTAGTATAAACCGACATTCACTTAAAATATAGGCAAAATTGTTTAGGTGGTCTTTTAAGTTATTTGTTTGTGCTAGCTAGATAAGTCCTTTAATTTTGTTTTGTCCCACATAAGTTTGGGAGGGGAGGGTGTATTTTAAAATTCTAAATTGAGGAAGCTATAAAATGTCTCTAAATATAATTGAAGTGTGTGATTAAAAGTGCTATATTGTGATTAAAAGTGCCTAAAACATATAGTTAAATATATTTTGTTTTTTACTAAATTAGAACATTTCAACTTTGATTTATATAAAAAAAGTTTCATTTTTAATCTGCACCTACACATATGCAGACTGTTATGGAGACAAGTTTTTTTTTTAAGTAATTCTAATTTTTTTTATACCTATTTTTGGTCCCGGGAGTTTTTTGCATCAACAATTTGTATTCCTCACAATGATAGATTAAAACTACCGATGGACAAATAAAAACAAACCAAATTTCATAGGACCAACTACATATTTAACCCTAATTTCTTAAAGAGAATGTTAAACAATTTTTTCCCAACATAAAATTTTTCTTGGTTAATTTGCGACTGATCCTAGCAGTAAAAAACATGTTATTAAATGGAACTTTTTGACCCCTCAAAATTTTTATCCGAACTCCCTCAACAAATGTGTGTTTTAGTCCCTAACATAGACTAAAAAGTAAAAACACACAGTCTTGTATTTTTTTTGGTACATCACAATTTTGTATTTTACAGGTTCCAAAAATAAATAAAATTTAGTAATGTTCTTTTGATCAGGATAAAATTTAGTAAATGAATGTGTAATATGAATTATTGGCATCATGATATTTCTTTCTCATTTCGTATTTTGGCGACAACCTCCGAAAGAAGAAGTAGCAAACAAATGAGTAGAACCAAAAGTTGTTTTAATAATGGACCTTTTTTTGACAATTGTTTTAATAATTGATAATATATGTTGTTGTCAGCTAATTAATTTAGAAACTATAATTGGTCCCCAGAAGACATGGAGCCATATCATGTATGAACTTTTGAACCAAAAATCTCTTTTGAACTTTTATATTTGGAAGGCACTTCATCCAAATACAAAGGTAAGAAAAGAGAAAATTTGATACTCATAAATCTATATTATTTTGATAAAAAGTGGAAAAGATAACAAAATGGAACGTTTCAATTTGATCCTCACGTTTCAACCATCAAGTTTCAATCATATAAATCCTTTCCAAATATTTGATACAATTGACATCTCCTTCAAATATTGACAATTTTCAAGCTTCTTACCGGTTCCTATTATTTATTCCTCTTCCTTTTTTAAGTCACATTTTAATTGTCTTAATTACGGTTCTTATTATTTCTTCTTCTTTATTTTTTTTCTCAACTTATGCGTTACTATTATTTCTTCTTCCAGCACCTGCGTTCGTTTCTTCCCCAACTTCTGCGTTCGTTGTTTTATTTCCGTTCGTTTCTTCCCCAACCTTTGCCCATTATATGCATAACTATGGTTAGTGGCTACTAACCATTTTTATGCACATGTGTGGTTAGTGACATCTAACCACTGGCATCTAACCACATTTATGCATAACTGTGGTTAGTATCCACTAACCATTGCTATGCACATGTGTGGTTAGTGACATCTAACAATTGGCAACTAACCATATTTATGCACATACTGATATCTAACCATTGGCATCTAACCACATTTATGTATATCTGTGGTTAGTGGCCACTAACCGTTGCGATGCATATTTGTGGTTAGTGATATCTAACCATTGTGGTTAATGAACAATTTTTTTATGTGTGAAAAAAACACCCATTTTTTTTTGATAAAAGATGAAACAAGAAGTGCTTAAGTAGGAACGAAAGAGAGATGAATTCGTTTCAGTGATGAATTTGTTTCAGAAAATTGAATTCCATGATTAAAAATATTTTGGTAGTTTTTAATTTGAAAAAAAACTGAATTCCTTGATTTTAGGCATTTATATTGAATGAGTTACTGTAGTGTTTATTTTTTAATCAATTCCATTAAAATTGCCTAATTAATAGGAACCGTATTAAACGATAATTGTAACATATTGGTTCCAAGTAGGTAGCTCAGTTGGCGAGCTAAGGGATACCACAGAAAGACACCAAAAATGAGTGCAAGAAGGAGGTCCCGGGTTTAAGTCCCGGAAACTAACATTTCCCCCACCCCTACTAACAATTGCCTATATCTAAAAAAAATTGACCCACCCCTGCTAACAATTGCCTATCTAAAAAAAAATTGTAACATATTGATTTTTAATTAATTACTAATTTACTTATATAATCTTTTAGTGATTGTCACTAAAAATATGCTTTAGTGATGTAAACCACTCTCCGAGATGCCACTCCTATACCTCAAATGCATGCTTGACACCTCACGCAGAAGCCCTTGGTTTGGTCGTAATTTCCTTATATATTATTGCTTTTAATTATTAAAATTAATTTTTTAGATTAGTTATGATATTTCTTTCATAAATATTCAACAACTTTCTTTTCCCTATTTCTCTTATTCCAAACAATATTGTAATCTATTATTTCTCTCCTCTTATTTCTCTCCTCTTATTATTTTCCTTTACTTTCTCCTAGATGAAAAATATTAGTAATATTCTCTCTAACACTCACTTTATAATTAGTTAAAATTATGTGAATTTCACAACTTTGAAAATGCGACCCACTAATTTAGTGAGACTCACGTGAAAAAGTTGCAGTATTTTTATATTTTATGTGAATTTCCGTGTGGTGCCATTGTGCGTCAACCTAAATATCACATCTCCATTGTTTATCCTAATTAAGTTGAATACAAGGCAGTAAAAAAAAGTACAACAATAGCACTCTATGTATATCGTTTTCCTTTTGGGAAATAAAAATTCATTTCTACAAAGTTTTTATTATGAGTAATGATATTCAGACAAAAAAATTTAGACAAATTTAGACAAAAACTAATTCACAATACCAATTAATCAAGTTTTTTAGGTTATTAACCAAGTGACCAATTAACCAAGTTTTTAGTTAATGACTTAAAAAATTCTGAAAAAACAGGTTGGTTAATAGCCTAAAAAACTTGATTAATTGATATTGTGAATTGGTTTTTGTCTATATTTGTCAAACTTTTTGTCGATATAACATTACTCTTATCTAATATCAATCTTTTTCTTTCAGCTAACAATATATCTTGTTTTTTCTAACGAGATATCATGTTTTTATTGATAAATGACAAGAATTGAGAAAAAAAAGGTAGATACTCTATTGTATCAATAATGACTAATATTTTTTTTTTGTACAGAATAGTGACTAATATGTACATTGGTAAAAAGAATAAAGCTTAAATGCATCTTTTTTCATTAAGTTATTTTAAAGTTTTGTTTTTGTTCTATAAGTTTTTTTTTTACTTGTGCTTTTATGTTTCAAATTTGCTACACTTGAATACCTTTTTTAGACATTTCGTTCATTTGAGTTAACAAATGCTGACATGTTCGTTAAGTTAATGACTAGTAGCCTACGTGAGTTTCACCGGCTTCTCAAGAAGTTGAAGCGTATGGCCCTCTCCAGGGTATCCACTGACTCAAGAAAGAAGACTTCTCCCAAATGATCATGGACTCAAACTGCAAACCAGTTGTTGATGGCATAACTGACTCAAGCTATCCAACTACAAAGATGGGGAATATTTTCAAGACATGTAGCGAAAAGATTTATGGATTGTCAAATTTTAGGATAAGTTTTATTAGGTGGCAAGCAAACCCAGTTGCTTATTTTTTAGCGAGGACATCACGATCTTACGGTATCTCTAAATTTCTTAAATATATTATATTCCACATTCGGAATGATATGAATTAAGTTTCTGTTTGTAACAAAAAGTTGGGTTTTTTTTCACCCCCCTCCTTCTCTCCCAGACCCCCATAATTACCGTAACGGACAAAAATACCCCTGTAAACTTACACAAATCACATTTCACAAATCACTTCATATTTCCGGAAAAAAGTGATGTTTAAGGAGAGAATCGAATTTATCAAGAATCAGGAAAGAATCCGGAATTACCTCACGCGTTGGGTAATTCCGGTTCTCAATTTTGAACCGAATTTACCTCACGTGTGAGGTAATTCCGGATTTCTTTCCGGATTTACTGATAAATTCGGGAATCCCACTTTTTTTTTAAATCATTAATTTTTTTATTTACATTTTCCTTTTTTTTGACAGTGACAAGTAGACGACTGCATGCGGTGTAAGCGCGAAAGCAGAGTCTTCGAGCAAAGACTGCACCCGACGACGACCACCACAAAGATGCTTCGGGAGTCCAAGAAAGAGTGATATGTCTAGTAGGAGTGCCACTCCTTCTCCGAACACCCTAGAGAGGCTCAGATTTGCTGGACACGCTTCTGAGCGTGACAGGCGCCAGAGAGCCAGAGCTAGAGCCATACAAACTGGCTGCAGATCAACAACAACTAGATTTTGAGCAAACCTCGGCCTCGCAGACCTCAATTTCAATATCACCAGATCAAGACCTCTTGCGCAGGGTTGGGAGGCTTGGGAGCGGGAGTATCAGGAGCATGAGGTTCAGGAGGATGAGCCTCAGGAGCATGAGGTTCAGCAGGAGGAGCCTCAGGTTCAGGAGGAGCCTCAGGAGGGTCAGGCAGCTGATCAGCCGCCCCAGCTGTGGTTACCCTCCATTATTGTTACACTGGGATACACACTGCGCGTCCCTGATAGATAGAGGCCAGGTAATATTTTAATTCTTTCTTTTAATTTTACTAAACAATAATTATTTATTTATTTTTAATAACGTATGGTTTAATTTTAATTTTCGTGAGCGTAAATCAAGATTGTATCTCATGCATGTAAGTATATTGGGTTTAGACACAGAGCACCACCCGGATGTAGCCCATCGGTTGCGCGAGGCTGCTATTTGAGTCGACATCACACCTCTCGGCGCAATCAACCATGAGTTGATATCTGCTTTTGTGGAGAGGTGACATCCTGAGACCAACTCCTTCCATATGCCTTTTGGGGAGATGACAGTGACGTTGGACGATGTGTCCGCGTTGCTCCACTTGCCACTGGAGGGCACCCTATTGGACCATAAGCCCCATGTTGATTCTGTTGAGGCTTTTCACTTGGTCGCCCAAAGATTTGGGCATGCATCGTGCGATTGTCATGGATGAGCTTAAGGAAAATAGGGCGATGTTGAGGATCGCTTTGTAGAGGACGCCGGGAGAACGTGGCACATGGTGCTTATGAGCAGCCGCACGCGGTGCTACATGCTCTACTTGTTAGGCACCACCATTCTCGCCGACAAGAGTCACACATTATTGCCGATGAAGTGGATGTATATCGATTCGTGATCTTCGCAGGTGTGGTCGGTGGTCTTGAGGTATAATCGCTCTCGAGTGTCTCTACACCGAGTCGACTAAGTTGTCTTTCATACGACCCAGCGGTTTGGCGGATGATACGATAATCGCTCCGCTTAATCAAGTATTTATTTTTAAATTTAAGCTTTTAATTAAATTACTCTTATGTTAATAATTGGTTATTTATTAATTTAATTATTTATTTTCAAAGGTAGGATATACAAGCATTTTCCCACCATCGTTGGTCGGGAAAGTGTTTGATAGACACATCACCCACGTGCCACCGGTGGGGAAAAGAAGTCTGGATAAAATAAAGTTGGTGGACTTTGTGGAGCGGATCGATAACTTGCGTTTGGAGGATGTCATTCTCACCCTTATACGCAGACCACAGGCAAAGATGTTCCTTTATCGAACATATCCATTTCTGCAGGTCGGTTGACTTCGCCCAGATGAGCCGGCCCCTACATGCCGATGACAGGTGTGTTGGCGATTCGGCACGCCCAGATGATCCCTTCTCCACCCATTTCGGGTAAACCTCCATCCGCGGACATGATCATACGGGGTTCTTTGAGGTATCGATTCAGCGCGAGACTTTTTGGCGGGGTGGTAGAGAGGCAACCTACCACGGCGAAGTGCGATCCCGACACCTACCTTGGTATACCAGTAACAGTGGTGCGTCTTACTCCGGTGTCGAGCCACACCCACGCCCGATTGCGGAATGAGGAGCCCGTTGTCCCGCAGACAGATTATGAGAGGGTGCAGAGAGTAGCTGCATTGGTCCGGGATGCACTACGTGTCGACCGTTCACCTGATACTTCACGTCGTTATTTTGAGGTCGTTTTAGACATTTTGGCCCTGTAGTTGTATTTTACTTATTTGTATTTGTACTCGTATTTCATATTCGGGTTTTTTTTTTATATATTTTGACGTATTTTAGATCATATAGGACGTCTCTTTACTCGTATATCGTAACACTTTCGTTTTGTTATTTAAATCGTAAAGCGTTCGTATCGTATTTTAAAAATAAAACGCTCGTAAATCACAAATTAATACACAATTTTTTTAAAATTTATTTTTTTAAAAAATTCCGGATTTATCTCATACGCAGGTAAATCCGGTTCATAATTATGAACCGAATTTACCTGGGTATGAGGTAAATCCGGAAATCCCAAATGTAAAATTAAAACCCCATTTTTTGAACCGGATTTACCATAAATTGAGGTAAATCCGAGAATCTTAATTTTTTATTATTTTTTTAAAATTTCAGGGGTATTTCTGGGTTTTATGGGTTTATGGGGGCCTCGGAGAGAAGGAGTGGGTGAAAAAAAAACCCAAAAAGTTTGAACGATTTACAATTTAATCATAATTTCAAGTTCTCACTAGTTCTCTTCTTAAAATATTGAGTAGAATATAAAAACTTATATATGCCGATGTGAGAGAGAGAGAGAGAGTTAAGTTGAAACTGCACAGTTCAATGTAAAATCCAAACCTGCAACAACACTTAAAACTAACATGATTATTCACAAAAGCATTGCACAATTCCCCTTTACATCTTTTGAAATGCTAAAAGTAAAGACAAAAAATATGAAGCTAGCTACTCTTCAATACAGCCAATTACATAATAAGCTAGCTTTACCCATCACACTAATAATTAATTAACAAGTGAATTAGATATCTAGTTTGTAACACAAACATATAATCACATGCTCCTAGCCAACATTTCCTGCAACCTCCTATCAGATTCTTGTTTTTCCAACCTAAACTTCTCATGACAATTAGCAATGAACATTTCTGCCATCATATCAACATCATTAATCTCCTTCTTCACCTTTTCACTATCAACATTCTCTTCAAGCCACTCCAAGTACCCTGCAAGCTCAGCATCATGAAAACAGTTCTCCACACCACCTTGTTGCTGCTGCTGCTCTAGTACTGAAACAACATGACCTGCTGGCTTCAGACCTTCATAGACTCTAGATGGAACTGGAAGAACATGAGAAGATCTTCTTGAAGAACATGACCAATTATAGTGAAACCTAAAAGACCCCATAATTATCTTTCTGCTTCTTAGAAGAAGAATGAGTATTATTGGAGCGATTTTCCTTAAGGATTTCAACTATAGCTCCTTTGAGTTTGGAAAGTGCACGAATTATACGACACACGTGTGAGACTATGAGAGTGTGTATAACACTTTTGATCTTCATGGATGATGATTTTACTGAGAAAATTGGAAGAGGGTGTGAAGGGCTAAACATCTTTGTGAGACTATGTTAGAGATTGTTGTGTTTGGGTCCTTTTTGTGATCTGATATATATGCAGTATATATGGGATATTTAACTGAATTTAGTTTACCAATTTGCCCCTTGACTTTTGTTTATTTAAAGAAAGATGCCATTTAGGAACTTTGGTGGAAAATACAGACATTTTTTCTTTTGTATAATAAAATATATACAAGCTGTTGAGGGATAGATAGATAATAACCCGCTTACCTGTTTTAAAAAATTTCTGCAGGTTTGTCACTTGTAACGTCATGAACACTCAAATTGCTATTTGCTAACACCACTTTCCTTTGCTTTTTTTAATATTGTACACTGAGATTTTGTTTCCTTCTAAAGCACATTGCTTGTGATTTTCTGATTGATTTATAAATGGAGAGTGAGATATATAAAAATATTGTTAATAAGTTTGGGTGGAAAAATTCCTCCCACAAATTACCAATATATCCCTTATTTTATACTCCACTGTTTACCAATATACCCCCATTCTATATTTTTGGACCGACATACCCACACTCTATATTTTTTACCCCACCATTTACCAATATACCCCTCATTTTGTACCCCACTGTTTACCAATATACCCCCATTATATATTTTTGTACCGATATACCCCTGACAAATTTTTTATTTGTCCAACAATCTTTTTTATTTATTATTATCTCTCTTAATTAATACACAATCATTGACTTCCCCACTTTTGGTGGGAAAATTTTATTCCCACCATTTACCAATATACCCCACATTTTGTACCCAATCATTTACCAATATACACCCACTCTATATTTTTGGATCAACATACCCCCACTCTATATTTGTACCCCACCATTTACCAATATACCCTCATTTTGTACTCACTATTTACCAATATACCTCCACTCTATATTTTTGGACTCTACATACCGTTGACAAATTTTTATTTGTCCAACACTCTTTTTTTATCCACTTTTGGTTGGGAAAATTCTATTCCCACCAATTACCAATATACCCTCATTTTGTACCCCACTCCAATATACCTCACTCTATATTTTTGGACCGACATACCTCGACAATTTTTTTTTGTCCAAAGACACTTTTTTTATCCACTTTTGGTGTGAAAATTTTATTCCAACCATTTACCAATATACCCTCATTTGTACCCCACTGACACAAATATACCCCCACTCTATATTTTTGAACCGACATACCCCCACTCTATATTTTATACCCCACCATTTACCAATATACCCTCATTTTGTACCTCACTAATTTTTTCCACCATTTAACAATATACCCTCATTTTGTACTCTCACTGTTTACCAATATACCCCCACTCTATATTTTTGGACCGACATACCCCCACTCTATATTTTGTACCCCACCATTTACCAATATACCCTCATTTTGTACCCCACTATTTATCCATATACCCCCACTCTATATTTTTGGACCGACATTGTTGCCTCATCCCACCAAGGCTATTGTTGTCTCTTCGTCTTATATATATGTGTTGCGTATTTTTATACCCCCCTTATAAAATGTTGATGTTTTTCGAAACTAGATCTGTAGGCCTGTTAATCACCTCCCCGTGCATCGCACGGGTAACCGTACTAGTTCATCTAAAGTGACATCTTGTAGCTCAAGTAATAAATTCCACAGCTACTCTGTTTTTTTATTTCGGCTGTCCAAACTATATTACAGTTGTACCAAATTATTGTCTTGTAATGTAATTAGATAGTTGAAATCTAAAAATTCATTATTACAATTATTGATGTAAGACAAGAATAAAAGAGAAAGATGTTGTCAAGCTTAAATTAGCCGAGGATCGACTAAAACTTATATCTTGTGATTATTTTTTCAAACGATTAAACTGAGGAAGAAACTATGTTCCTCAATTATGAGTTTTCTAACTACTCCAAAGAGCATTAGAATTAGGTATGAGAGATGAATAAGCTAGTCTAGAATTAAACTAAGGCAATGCATTACGTAAAAGAAGAGGAAAAATGTTTGAAAATAGATGTTTGATTGAATGTCGTGTGTCTAAGTATTTACAAGCTGAATATTTATATACAATGGTCTCGGTTAGCCACGATCACTAGCCTACCGCTAACCATGAATACAAAAACGGTTGGATCAGCTATAACTAACATACACTAAGCCTCACACGCGCTTATAACCTAGGAAAAGCGGTGCATAGCGCCCACTAGCACGTTTAGTGGATAGTAACCATCATCTCCTATATTTTAGGCGCCTAAACACATTCTCTTCAACCGCTCTACGCCTTGCCTTGCACTCTTCAACGCATTTTCCACGTACTTTACTTGCTTCCTCCCAAAGCAACTTTTCTGCTCCAACAATATTACCTCGCTAGAAAATCCTTGACTCGCTAGGTCCTCAACTATCATTCCCTATTTGAGACGCCCAACTTCAAAGCAAGAAAAACCATCCTCTTAGCGTGACTTTAGCATAAGGGTTGATCCTAAGGATCATCTTGAGATTCTTCAAAACATTCTTCTTCATTGTAGCCCTCTTCACCTCCTTCTTAATAGGCCTCACAATAGACTAAATCTCATCGAATTAGTGATCCTCAAAAATCATAGTTCACCATATTAGCTCGAGACAAAATTTACCCTTCTTCGTCCCGGAAGGCTTATCCCATTAATCATAGTTTGTCGAGGCTACCACCATAGGTGCTTTTAGAGCACTATACGAATTTCTTGTGTGTTCAGTTTTCAAGTCTACTGAATTACTACTACTACTACTACCTTCATTGTACTGATATCAAGCATTCCATTTCCTGGTGGTTGAGTCAATGAGTTCTCTCTTTTCATCAAAATAAAATATAATATATTGTATGACTGACTTGAGATTCGATGAATATTATATTTGAAGTCATAATAGAACAAAGGTTTGGACTTATAGCAACAAGAAATTGAATGGTTAAATTGCATAAACTATAGCTAGATGACGATTATACATATGAATATGATATGACACGAATGAAAAATCCTTACATATACTTTAACTAAGTAATTATACAACACCTAGTTGTTTATCTGACATTTTTTTTATCACTTTGCTGAGTTTGCTCCACGTTATCAATATTAACTCAAATTTTAATATGGGAATTTACTTAGTTATTACCTGACCCCAATCACTTGCGTGAACTCAATTATTTGTTACTCCATTTGGTTCTTATTATAGGAAAATTTTGCGGTTTTTTTGTTGAATAATGTGATGTATCTAAGATATATTATGTGACTAAATACATTATTAATCGCTTATTCAATTAACTTAAATCTGTAAAAAATTATAATAGGAGAGAGTATATACGAGAATTGATACGTTACACTGTATCAATATTTTTAGAAACTGCTGCGATTAATACTTTTTTTTTTTTGTATATGCATGTTTGTGTTGTAATCAACTTCGATATAAGAGGTCCATCAAAAAAAAAAACTTCAATGTAAGTTGTAGTTTTATTAGGTCCACATGCAAGACATAATGCCCATATTTTCTACATGGTCAACAAATACTTTAGGAGGTAACCCTTTCGTCAAATGGTCGACAACCATAAGATTTGTGCTAATATGTCCGATAGACACTATATTTCTGAACTTATTCTTTAACGACAAATATTTCAATTTCATATGTTTAGCACCCTTGGAATACTTATTATTTTTAGCTAGGGAAAATTTTGTCACCCATTGTAGTCTTACCTAGTTCGAGGGATTAAGTTTCTCTACAATACAAGCATGTAAAATACCCAATTTAAAAAAATATATCAAAATAAAAAAAATGTAAGACAAGCAGTTTCTATATGCACAGCTACAATTTGCTACATGCACCCGTACAAATCCTTTTATAGTTTATTCATTCCCTAAAATATTACTGTTATACCCCAATTTTGTCCGAGTTCTTAATAGTTTTTAATTTGGACTTTTTCAACCATTTTATTTTGGACTTTTTCTGAAAATTACAAAAAATAGTAGTTTTTTGCGTATTTTTGGGTGTTAGTTTTTAGCTACTATTCAAAGGAAATTTCTCTCTCCTTGGACCTCGTTTTTACGATCTGAACGGTGAAAGTGAAGACATATTTCCCACGAACACGCAGTAAAAAAATGAAGACGATCCGACGGTTAACGAATCCGGAATCGAACTTTTACGATGAGAGGTTTGAGAAAAACGGACCAAAAACTGCAGCTATTGCGAAAGCAATTTCTCTCTCCTCAGACCTCGTTTCGACGATCCGAACGGTGAAAGCGTAGATATATGTCTCACGAACCTACTGTCAAAAAAGAAAGACGATCCAACAGCTTAATGAATCCGGAATCGCAGCTTTTTACGGTGTGTGTTTGAGAAAACGGAATTGTGTTTTAAAGGGAATTGCTTTTCTACCTTGTTTTTGTCCCACATTGCTCACAAGAAACAAGAGCTCCCTAGCAATTGGATATAAAAGGGGTTGAGAGGTGAAGATTAGAGGAGGAGATCATTGGCGGGTTAAGTGATCTTTTGGGTCAAAGAGAGAGCGCCCATTTCACTAAAAGTCCGCTCTTTGATCATTTGGACGCGTTTTGAGTCGGCTTTCCGATTCTCAAAGCGGTTCGCGCGGTCTTGGGGTCAAAATGGACTAGATAGGAGTCCTGTTCGCCGTTGACCTGGTCGATCGCTTGCGGTTCGGTCGACACTCGCCGAGTCCAAAGTTAGTTTTGTATTTATTTTGTTTATTTTTATGTACATATTTATTTATCATTTATTTATAATATAATCTATTTATTTATTTATTGTTTATGTATATATCTATTCATATTTATTTATGTATATAGTTATTTATTTATTTATTTTTTTAGCCTAGTATTTATTAATTATCAGCTTTTGTCTTTTATTTTATTTTTATGCACAAATTAGTTTATTTCTTCAAAATCAAATAAAAGACTAAGTCAATTGTACAACCGGTTAGTCATCATCCTAGACCAATGAGTACATCTGCATTCAAGAATCCTAAAAACTTATAAGTAAATAAATAAATCACTTTTCCTAAAAATAGGGACTAATGAGTCACATAGTTCGGGAGTTCTAGAATACCTATTCTAAAACCAACTCACCTCACATCAAACAAACTTCTTTCAAAAACCTCAAAAATACTTTCAAAAGTAGGGACTAAGTCGGTTGTACAATCGGGTTAGTCAGTCGCCCTAGGAATCGATGAGTTGTGCAGCTCAAGGAATCCTAGGACCCCTACACTAAAAAAACACCAACCAACAAACCTTTTTCGGGAAGAACTACGTAGCTTTGATTCCTCCATTGCATCCGAGGAGACGTAGGAGCAAGAGTCCACTCTTGTCAAGCACTAAAAATAAAAACTTAATTAAGTCTTTTCTCTCAGTAAATAAAAGGGTAAATATTAAAATATAATTAATTAGACAAATGATGTCGTAGGGGGTGCTAACACCGTCCCCACACATAACGACCCTAACCCTAAACCCGCATTGTCCAAAACATAAAGGGATTTTCCGAATTTGCCCTTAAACTAAAATTTGGTGGTGGCTTCCTTTCGAACTTCAAGAATCCTTTCCGGATTTTTCTGGTCGCTACAATTACTTTCCCAAAAACTTTATTTTTGAACCGAGTTTTTGTCATACCCAAAATTCGAACTCGAGACATTGCGATGGGATCTAAGTTACCACTCAAATCAATCGTTGTTGGTAAAAATTCAAATTAAATAGCACTAACACAAAATACAAACTAAATAATACTAATGATTCAAAATTAGGATAATAAGAACAAGAATGGATCCAAGGAGATAGAGAGACAAAAACTTTTTTAAAATAAAATATAGTAAGAGTGTGAGTGATTGTGTGAGTGTGGTGCATTAGAGTGGTGCAAAATTAGGAACTTTGGAGCAAAACTAAGAACTTGGGTGCAAAACATATTTTTCAGGATGCAAAAACATTTTTCCCTAAGGTATCAAGTGTTAATTTTATTATTTGAGGGGTTCACTGAACCCCTCAAATATATGTAGGTCCACCATGTTGTGACTAAAATGAGACCGATCGAAAAAAATGGGTGGAAATTTTTGTACCCTTCTCTTAGACCCCATACCCCTAATTAAATTTAATATCAAAATACCCCTCTCATTTTCACAAAAAGTACTCCAACCCCTAAAATTTCACCTTTCCCCGGATTTATCTTAAACACATAATCCGAGCGTTAAATTTATAGCCGGATTTATGTATTTAGGATAAATCCAAATTTACTAAATCTTTGACTCAGGAAACACACTATATGTATAAATCTGCATTTATGAACTATCATAATTTGATAACACAAGTAACCACTTTATTTGCATAGTTCATACACAGTAGTAAAGATGATGAAAACTATAATTTGATTACACAAGTAATCATATAACTATCTTAGTCGTAACGTTCTCAATACAATCATATAACAAGTAATCATATAACTATCTTAACTATTACATACTTTGAAAATTTGAGGGGATGAAAACCTTTGGGGCAAACACAAATACAGAGGAATCATGTGTTAGTATTGTGAATAAAGAGGACAGTACAAAAAACATAGTTTGTTAGTATTGACCGGTAAGTAATTTGACCCCGAATTTATCCATCATAGATAAATCTGTAGTCTACTGCTATTGCTATTAGTGGCGGATCTTGACAAAAAAATTGGAGGGAGTCAAAATAGTAACAAATATATAAATCTAAATTAACTATGTATTTATAATCGTTTGTTTGGTTAGTGTTCAAAGTTATTTATGTCAATTTTAGTGTCCTGAGTTCAAATCTTGCTTGATGCATTTTTTTATATTAATTTTGAGAAAAATATACAAATAACTGCAAAAAAGAGGTGTGACCATCACAAGAATTGAACTGGAGACTCTAAATACACTAGTAATGCTCTTAACCACTCAGCTACTGATACAATTGTGCTTAGTGTTCATTCGGTTCTATATATTTTAACTTTGGGTATAAAATATATATGTGTACATACTAACTTAATGGGAGCCGGGGGTGTTAAGATATGCCACTGACTGCTACTGTTGAAGAAGTTCTCGGATTTATCACTCGAAGGTAAATCCAGAGTCAAATTTTCAACTCCGGAATTATCTTCAAATGATAAATCCTAGAACTTCTTCAACAACAGTAGTAGCAATAGACTACGGATGTATCAACGTTGGATAAATTTGGATACGCAACCACTACGGAATTATCATCATAGGATATTTTTCGTAAAAAAAGTTTATAGTTTAGTGAAGGGCAAAACGAAACTTTGGGTGAAAAGGGGCTAAGATGCCAAACATGGGGTACAAAAATCGCAACCCATCGAAAATTATACGAATCAATGAGTAAGTCAAATCCTATTGAAGGCGCAACCATGCTTGTCATTTATCATAATAAATTTTGGGTTACTACCTGCACCCCTATATATTGCTAACGACACCCCAATATGAAATATTTTCATACTTTTCACTCATTTTAACCAATATTTTTAAAAGCTGGATCGGAGATCGAATCGCAAGACCTCCTGGTCATGGTTCAATTAGTTCACTACCTGGTTCAACCATGATTGAACCAAATGAGTAATTAATAAATAAATAAAAAGTATTAAATTTTGGGGAAAAAGTAAATAGAAAATTCAAATAAAAACATTTTGGGTGATTCAAAACAGTTAATTGGCGGTTCAAAACGGTTGAACTGCGGTTCAATCCGCTCCAACCCGGTTATGGGAGGTTCAACCAGATTGTGGTCCAATTGGAATTGAACCAACAGTTAGACAGAGCGGTTCTTGATTCAACCGGTTGAACTATCTGATTCGGTCCGGTTCTTACAATAATGATTTTAACCCTTGATTGTAAAAAAACTAGTATACCCCTTTCCACACGCACTCCCATCCTTCATTTTGAAATATCATTATTCTTTCCCCAATTCATTTCCAAAGCGGCATGTTTGACTTATTTTACACAAATTAACTTATCATTGTTTTGTGTTTGTTAAGTACTCCCTCCGGATCTAATTATAAGCAAAAAAGTGTCTATTTCTATAGTGGACTTAAATATAAGCAAATTTCAACTAATCTACCCATATTTAATGCTATTTTTTCATAATTACCCTTAAATTAGCTCATTCATGTTGTGAAAAGTTGACTATTAATTAGGGATTATTTAGTAAATCTATTTGTTTGTTCCATGAATTCAAGGAAATTAAATGCACAAAACTATTATCATTAATATGTGTGAAAGTAATTATTTTTGCTTATAATTAAACCTGAAGGGAGTACTAAAACATCTCCTTTGTAGTTGTCTTAGGATAATTAAAATTAAAATAAAAGAGGTTTGAGACAATTTTGGGACTCTAAAAGACTCAATAAATATAAATGGTATATTTGGAAAATTTAATTTAGAAGTATCATTGTTTTGAAACAAAAACAAAATAGCAAAAGTACCGAAGATTAGGAGTGGAGAGAGTAATTAGTTTTATAGGTTTTTGTAAAATTTAGTTTAGACAAATAAAGTGATCGAATACATTAACCATATCATAATTACTCTGTCCCTAGATATAGACCTTATTGACCAAATCACTGAAATTAAGAAAATTAAAAAAACTATTAAATGTGTTGACTATTGATATTATTTTTACAAATTTACCATGTAAGAGAAAGAATCAGTGTGTAACATCCCTAATTTCGTTAATTTCGAATTAAGAAATTAACGAGTGATTTATTACTCGAGTAGGTAATAAATCAGCTCACGAATATTAGGTTGTCACAAGAATTTATAATTGCTAGAGAATATAATTTAAAATACATAATTGAGTGGAAATTATACTTTAAGAGTATTTTAGTGCTTTTATACCACTCACACTAAATGAGATCCAAAGACCCAAAAATATCCAAATACTCTCTCATTCCACACTTGTGTGAAATAAAAGAGAAGGGGAAAGTAAGAGAGAGAAGGAAGGAAGAAGGAAAAGAAAGAAAAAGAAATAAAAAGAGGTAAATAGAGAGAGAGGGAACCCGAGAGAAAGAAAGGGAAAGTAAGAGAGAGGGGTTGAGAGAGAGAGAGAAGAGCCGAGAGAGGGAGTTGCAAGAGAGGAAGAAGGGGAAAATTATGTCCATTGTCTTCCTCCTTCTCACCCAAACAGAAACCTAACTTTACCTTACTACCATCCTTCTTCTTCTTGTCATAAACTACTCATAAAACCATAAATCTTCACCTTCCAAACAGCCCTAAATCAAAATGGTAAGTTGATTTTGAAGCATTGCATGTCCCTTCTTTCAACTGATATGAAGTCACTTAAGCCTCCTCATTCCATTTCTTTTACCAAGAGTTTCGAAAATCACCAAAATCACAGGTTTCCCAAATCTGTCCAAGCTTCAACTTCCATGGAAATGTGTTTCTTAGCTTGCATGTTCATCATTGGATCATTAGGGGTTTTTAGAGGACTTCTACTTCAGTTCCTTTGGATTTCTAGAGCCTACCTTGTGGGTAGAAGCTTTTGAACAGAAGGTTTAGAGCTGAGATTAGAGCTTTGGAGCGTGGTTGGTGATTGGCGGAGCGTGGAGTCGAATTCGGGGATCGTTCATGAGGTTTCGGTCGTTGATTGAGCTTCGTGAATCTCAGTTGTTTGTGATTTTCATCACAAGAGGTGAGTTTTACTCGCTTAGGGTTTTGTTTTATGTTGTGTTGACTGATTGATTTCTGTGGTTGTCGAAATTGCTCGCGTTTCGTAAATTTTGAGTCGCGAAAAACACAATTTGGTCTCGAACTCGCTGTTTTAGAAAATCTGGACACAGCTTCGGTTTCCTTAGAACTGGGACTGTTTGGTTAATCCAAAAATTATGTTTCTGATTGTTTTTGAAAATAGACTTAACGCTGGGTCGCTTTTTGGCACCTGGTTTCGTTAAATTTGGAGTTGTGTAGCTCAAGTTATGAGTGTCTCAAGTTATGTCAAATTTTTGAAATTAAACTGTGTATAGGTTCAGTTTTTCAGGTCTTGAGTTCTCAATTGAACTCCGTTTTAAATAATTCTTATTTCATTGGAAAGTAGACAAAAAGTCCTTCGAAATAGGCACAAGAATCACTTGATTTGACTGTGTATTGAGAGAGAACAATTAGTTACAAGTTTCAGTTTTGTAACAGTAACGATTTTGCACCAGCCACATTGTTTTAGCCATAACTCTCTGAATACTTGTCATATCGATTGTGGGACTTGAACCATTGGAAAATAGACAAAATTATCTACACATTAGGCAATCGGTTTGGATGGTTTTGGTTAGAAATTGAATAAGTTATGCTCATTCAAAACCGCTGCAGAGATGCTGTCCGTAATACATTCGGTTTAGAAGCGGTTGAACGAGTTCGGGATGAGTTCGTGAGTTTTTCGTAATCGTTTGAACTTCTAGAAGTTTTCGGTTTTGTGTGATTTTCATCACACGAGGTGAGTTTTACTCACGTTTAGGAATTTTAAATATTGTTTTTGTGTTACGTTTGAATGATTTCAAAATTCGGAGTTTCGCAAATTTTCGAGTCAAATACGGTATTTTACAAAAAATTACGCGTGTTGGAAATTTTAAAAGAAACCATATTATTTTGATTGTGAATTCTTGTCTTTGGATTGGGATTTATGTATGTGGTTGTAAATTGTCCGGATCGGTTATACAGTAAGTATTTTTTTGGGATGTCCATATTTCAGAGGAAACTCGCCGAATTTTCGTTAGAAACTTTGATACATGTTCAAAGTGGTTTTGAATTAAACGGTTAATGTTACTTAATATTTCGTAAAACTTAGAGTATCGTGTGGGAACAATTGTTTTAAGAACAAAAATTGGTTTTCGGATTGGTTATGCGGAGTTCATAAGAAGAACCGTATGATATGGATTTATATCATAGAGTAAAATTATATTCGATATATATATATATATATATTTATATATATATATATATTATGTATAGTCCGGGTGACGACCCACCTGTTAGCATACTAGGAGGGGAGGTCATGACCCTAAACCTAGGCCTTCAATGATAGGGTTCACCGGGATTAGCAGATGTGCGATCGGTGTTATGCTAAAGAGAATTAATGTATCGTGGCCGGGATTAGCAGATGTGCGAATGATATGGTACAATTGTTTTGACGTTATGAATGCAATCGCTGCACGGATTAGCGGTGTGCGATCGGTATTGTGCGATTAGTAATGCGTGCATGGTTTATTTATTAAATCAAGAAATTAATTAATGTTTTATAAATGGACCGAGTGATAGGTAAGGGGTCACGGTAAGACTCACTGAGATTTGTTATCTCACCCTACAAATGTTGTTGTTTTTCAGAGAAACAGGGAAAGGAGATTCTTTATGGCACGAGTGAATAGCGTGCTCGAGAAGGAAATGGAAGACATAGTTCTTCTATTATTAGTTATGGTTTTCCCTTGTATCTTTGTTTTCGATTTATAACTTGAATTTGTATTTGAGTTATGTAATCGTTTCCGCTGTTGTCTTGTTTTTGGATATTGAACTTTGGACTATATTATGTTTACGACTCTTTGATTTGGATTCGAGAGTTTTTGGTCAAATCAATATATGAGACAGGAATTTTTATACTCGATGTATGCCATTAGTACACTTTAGTATTTCTACTAGATAGAAATATGAGGGTGTTACATGTGTCACTTCAAACCTGCATTATTTTTCGTACATTTTCTTGTATCTTGTTGAAAAACATGACACCCATAGAAGAAATTAGAGAAAAAAGCTCTAAAAGTCTATTATGTTTTTTTTTGTTGACAAATCAAAAGTCTATTATGTTGAAAGTAGTGAAATGTAACAAATGAGAAGAGTTGATTGGAAATGAGTCTACTATTTACTTTCTATACTAACCAACTAATGAAATTTACTATCTATTCATACTAACTGATAAATGAGTCTTACTATTTATATTTCAACAGCCTCTTGCAAGTTGAAAGGTGTTCACAACAATTTCAGCTTGGGATAATGAGATAATCAATACAAAATACTATCAAGTAAAAAAGATGAAGAACAATCTCTGAATTGGTGGTAGTTGAGGTGCATAGCTTTTAGAAGTCTTTGACAAACTTTTGGGACCCTTCAAGCTTCTTCCAGAATCTCCACAACATTCACTCCAAAAGAATCAACAAACTCTAGGAGTAACCATGCATCCAAGCGTCAAAGAAGGCAACAAAAGCTTAACGATCGAGCATAAACCACAACTCAAGATTTAACCACTCTCGGAGGAAGCAAAATGCTTAACCACCATAGGGTGAGCTAATATCAACGAAGACATAGAGTCAAAGGCTTAACCACCAAAGCAAAAATATACCTCGAGTTTAACCACTTGGTAGAAGCACAAACAACAAAGAGAGCAAAACTTAACCATCCATGGAAGGAGCCTCACAACTTTGACCCATGGATATAAGTTAATAACTAGCCAATAAGGAAAAATATCAACAAAACCAATTAAGATAACAAACTTAACCATTCATGACAGAAGAATCACTCTTAACCACCACAAACAAAAGTTAAAATCAAGCCAATACGACTAAAAAAAATGTTCATCGAATCCACTATAACAAGACAAATATCAACAACAACGATACCAATTCCAGCAAAGCTTTGATAAGGGTGCATCAAGACCTTTATTAAAAGTGAAATTACAATGTTGTAAAAGTTGACAAAAAGATCTACAGCCAATTGGAGGACCAATGTGCATGTTTCATGAAGCCACACATCTTGATATAAAGCTCACTGTTAGTCTCTATTTAACTGTTATGTGAACCTCTTGTATACAATTCAATCCTCCGATATCATGTTGAAAAATATGACATCCATAGAAGAAATTAGAGAGAAAAACTTTAAAAGTCTATTATACTAAAAGTAGTGAAATGTTACAAATGAGAAGAGTTGATTGCAAATACTATCTATCTTATATACTAACCAACTAATAAACTTTACTGTCTATAAATACTAACCGATAAATGTGTCTTAATATCTAGATTTCAAAAAGCTTTATATTTCTTTTGTCAAAAAAAAAGCTTTATATTTCAACATATCTATTTAACTTTTTTTTTTGCATTGATTGTCAACCAAGTTGGGCTTGAGTCTATTCAAAATTGGGTTTTTTTTTACCCCCACCATCTTTTCATATACCCCCAAAAGATTTTTTTTGACGAGAATACCCCTAAAAAAATTGGACCAAAAATCGTATATACCTCACCATACATATATACGACTTTGTAATTTACAAATCGTATATATATATATATGTGAATATTTTTTAAATACGATTGTTTTTTTAAAAACAAGTCGTATATACATAAGGGTGGGTGTATATACGACTTTGTAAAATACAAGTCGTATATACCCCCACACCTACATATATACGATTTGATGAAATACAAGTCGTATATACGTAGGTGTGTCGATATAACGTGAGGTGTGGGGGTACATACGACTTGTATTTTACAAAGTCGTATCTACACTCACCCTTATGTATATACGACTTGTACTAACTTTTTTTTAAAATAATATTTTTATTAGTTTTAACGTTTAGGATTTGACTTCCAATGTTGATCAACGGTGTAGATTACACCGACAATATCAACGGTTGATAATCATTGACGACATCTATAAAAACACTACTAAAAATTCGTTAAAGAGTCAAAACTAATCAAAAAATTATAAAAACACCACTAAAAATCTAATAAAACCAAAATAAGGTTATGCAAATTGTTTTAGATTTTTTGGAGACTATGAAAAATTTAAAAATTTAATAAAAAATAGTAAATGATGGAATTTGGGATTTTGAGCCTCGCAATCCCGTAAGAAGTCCTTGCTAGGGGAGTATTGGTCCTTGATTTTTTTTTCCAGATTTAATGGATGTGGTTTCATTACAATCGGAGTAGGTTTCCCGAAAACCGATTTTTTAAGCCAAAATTATTCCCTCGACGTATAACATTGTCGCGTGTTAACGAACTACACCCTATACAAAACCAAAAGACGGTCAATATTCATATCTAATTTATTTTTATAAAGAAATATATTTTTAAATTTTTAAATGATTTATTTATTTTTTATTTGGGTTACAAAATCGTATATACGTAGGTGTGGGGTGTATACGACTTTGTAATTTAGCAAATCGTATATACCCCCACCTAATTATGTATATACGACTTTAGTTTTTTAAATTTTTAGGGGATAATCGTATATACATATATACGATTTTAATTTTTTACATTTTTTAGGGGAAAATCGTATATGCCCCCACCTTAGATATATACAATTTCCCTTTTTTGTTTGAGTTGTGGATATGTTGGGGTTTTTTAAATTTTGTGAAGGGTATTTTGGTCTTTTCACAGGGACGTGGGGTTTAGATGGGAAAGTGGTAGGGATAAAAAAAAACGACTTTTCAAAATTTTGGTTCAATTTTCTAAAAAAATTCGGTCTAAACAAGGTGTGTTACTCCTAGTTCTAATTTTTCTTTTGGATTTGTCATTGTTATAAATTCAAACAAATTGTTCATACTCCAATCTAAACACAATTCCCTTCAATCACAAATCTAAGCAAAAAAGACTACCTTACACCATTTAAGAAAATTAGTGATTTGATTTAGTTTTATTTTTATTTTTATATATAATCAAAAATATATATAATTTTATTTCTTAAACTACGTACCTAATCGAAAGTTACTATAGAAACATTGTCATTAAATAAAGTGTAGTTAGTTAAGATTTACTTATATTTTAGATCATTAAAAATATGAAATTTTATTGCTTATATTCGAAATGTGAGTAGTATAATTCACTATCATATATTGGCTTCACACACTATTGCATGTTAATTCAGCAATAGTATCCGATTTATATTGGCCAAATAAGGCTATGTAGAAAAAGATAATAGATAATCTAGCTTATATCGGATAAGCTAGCAGATTCAATTCAAAATTGTTTGGTAAAATTATCGATTAAATTAACTTATACTATCTCTGTCCCACAATATACAAAACTCTACATTACACAGACCAGTGAATGACAGTGAAATCAACTATTCTCATTTAATAACGCTAACAAATTTCCTTCTTTTCAAGATTGCCCTTTTCATTAATGATGATTTACACTCCTAATTAATGGCATCACTTTTAGCTATGCCACTTAAATAGGGGTAAAATTGGGATTGATTATTTAATACACCTTAAAATTTGTGTTTGTTTCTTACTAGTATAATTCACTCGTGCCAGCACGAGTCGATATTCATGTGTGTAGACCGTAAGGTAGCTACTTCAACTACTGTATTTAGACAATTATATATATTTTTCTATATATATATATATATATATATATATATATATAATTTTGCTTCAATTTTGATTAGTAAAATTTTAAATATTTATATATATATATATATATGATATAATTATATATTATAATTTCAAATGGGATGTGGGGTTTTGTCGAGGAAATGATTTTGTTTCTTGTCTTATAATGTTTTGTAATAACTAATTTAAGAAAAATTAATATGATAGTTTTGACATCATTTCCCCTGACCCTTGAGATGATCAGGACGACCCCTCTCTCCGATTGTAGATTATATCGTTGAATCTAACCCTGTTAGTTTCTCATTAAGAGATTTTGTACCCTCCTTTATTTTGTTTTATGAAAAACAAACCACCAAAAGATTAAATATTTCCTCACACTACTTTGAAAGAGCAGAACTCTAATGTATTTCTATCCTTGCTATAATAAACTCTAATTTTGCATGATATCTAATAAATGGGGTTGACTATCCCTTATACCCGTTATAATATAACTTTGCTTTATACTACATTGTATATATGACTTACAATCTATCAAAAAAGAATCCACCAAAAAATCTATCAAAAAATATGTGTGTTGCAATTTAAACGGGTTATCGTATATTTCTTTGCCATAATGACTCAAGTTGCATACTTTAGATTAAAAATGGTAGGATAGAATACATTTCATGTAGTCCCATTTCTCAGTTATAGACAGAACCCAACAACATAAAATAGTGTTTATATATAGTGATCTCTGCTATCCAATACAATTGCTTGCTGCTTCAAAAGAAAATACAATTGTTTGCTGCATATGATTTAACTAAATATTTATAAGATTGTGTAATTGGGTCCAGCCTTATATGCATGAGAGACGAATAACATAGGTATCCTTGACTTTGGCACATGACCATACCCCACCCCAAAGGAATAAGATTTATGCCTAAAGATAGAAAATTACCTTGGAGGACAAAAACAAATTCAAAAAAAGCATGGTTACGTTAGTAGCTTGAAGAGATTCAAAAGTAAAAATTCAGGAAGGAAACAAATGGAAAGAGAAGAGCGACTCTAAAGAATACAAGATATATACTTTTTGTGATATCACTATTTTAACATGTAAATAGCAAGAGTAGCTAGTGAAGAAGAGTGTTTTTCTTTGTACCACTAAGTTCAAAATTCCAAATAGTAAGAGTACCAAAGTATATTATGAGAGGCCCACATTATCAATGTTTTTGCCATAATAGTACTCTAAAATTTAGTAGTGACATTACATGACATTGTAACTAAAATTGAACTTCATAACAAAAACTAATATTGGTTTTATGGGTTTTTTTTGAAGAGAATATTTATTTATTTATTTTTATGTTTTTTTTGTAAAATAAATTGGTTTTTTTGAAAGAATATAAATAAGAAAAACGAAAAGGACTGGATTAGTAGAACAGGGGGTGCAATTAGAGCGGATGGATGTATTATTAATAGGGTTTGCGAATAATGAAGCCCAATTTACATTTCTGGGTTTTAATAAGTGGTTTCATGAAATTGAGCTTTCAAAGAGGCGATATAATTAAAAGAAGGAGTGTAAAACAAAATCGACATTTTTAAAATAAAAAAATAATAAATAAAGAATTAGTATTTATGGCTCATTAATTTTGGTGAGAGAGAGTGAGTGTTTTGTACTGATAAATGCAAAGTTGAAAACACAAATAAATGCAATTAAATTTGAATTCAATATATTGGTTCCTATTTTTAGGGATTTGATTAGTAGCAATGTTATTAAAATCGACCGGTGATTGACAGAAGCGGGACACTTGGTCTTTGGGTCAATGGTCAAACCGAGGGTCAGCGATTGACTGCGTGACCGGTATTAATCAATTTGATATTAAATTAATATGAGAATTAGACAAATGTAGGATATTATAAGTCAATATTTTTAATATAATTGAAACTTAAAAACAAATTTTAAAATGAATAAAATTACCCATATTTAATAACATTATAGTTAATAAATATATAGAATCTAAAATCTATGGAATGTGATACAAAATACTAGTTGTCAAATAAATATAATATATAATAACAAATATATAAGTATTAAAACACATAATAAATAGATATAAATAATAGGTAAAGGGTTTTGTAATTAAAGAAGGAATATGGTAAATATTATGTAATACACTTCAATACCATCAAAAAGATATTATAGATATAAGTAAATGGAGATTTATAATTAATATTTAAGAATGAGAGAAAATATTCATTTAATGAAAGATAAATGAGGAATTTAATGAAAATAACAAGGTGAAAATGAGATAGAAAGTGAAGCAGTATAAATTTATAAGCTCAAACGCTACTTATTAGATATAGTTAGTTGTTATATTATTTAGCTATTAGTTAGGTTTGTTGGCTATTTAGCATGCTTGTTAGCTAGTAGTTAAGCTTATTATCAAGCATTATAAATATTCCTTTTATATGTATAATTACATTTAGATAACAGAAAATATACATTTACTTTTTCCAAAATCCGCTCTGTTACTTTCTTGATATGTTAGATATAGTCGGTTGTTATATTATTTAGCTATTAGTTAGGAGATTGTTAGTAGTAATTAGTGTATACCTATATAAATAGGCTTGATGTAATCATTTTAGTTAATAGTCATTTGAAGCTTTTCTCCTCTGGACCTGTATTCCGTTCCTTTTATTAGAATCTTGATCAGACCGATTTTCTCTCTTCTCTTTGTGATTTTCTCTTTTTCTCAGAATATTGATTCATTTTTCCTCTTGCTATGATTTTGTGCCCTACCTCTGAATCCACAATTTTTTTTCTTCAGTTTTTGATTTGAATTGTTGGATCGTTTCAGGATCCTACCTTTCATGCGATTTCATGTATCATTTCTGGTTGTGAATCACATTCCAGTTTCTCCTTCCTCTGGAATTTTCCTTTTTTGGCTCCATCTTGCCCTTGAATCAATTTTTTTCCTTTTCTCTTGTTCCTTTCTTCCACAAAAAAGCCATAATAGTTTCCTTCTTCTCTTCATCTTGATGCATTCCGTCTCTATAGGAATTTATGTAGAGATCATGTATTGATTTTATAGCTTCTATCGTGTGGTCATAACATTGTTTCTTCCTATGCGTGGTTATAGTATTGCTGCTTCTATCTAGTGGTTATAACATCGTCGCTTCCTGCGAGTGGTTATAGCATTGTCGTTTCCTGCGAGTGGTTATAGCATCGTCGCTTCCTCAAGTGGTTATAGCATTGTCGCTTCTTACGAGTGGTTATAGTATTGTCGCTTCCATCGAGTGGTTATAACATTGTCGCTTCCTCTGAGTGGTTATAACATTATCACTTCCTCCGAGTGGTTATTGTACTGTCGCTTCCTCCAAGTGGTTATAACATTGTCTCTTCTATCGAGTGGTTATAGCATTGCCGCCTCCGAGTGGTTATAGCATTTTGCCTTATAGCTTTGTTTTTTGCTGATGTATTTCCGACATCTCTCATTGTAATTTTCTTTGTTTTGTTTTGATGTACCTTGTATTGTTCGTGTCAAACTAGAAGTGTTGTGAATACCTTCTTGCTTGCGGGGGACTATTAGATAAAGTTAGTTGTTTATTATTTAGCTATTAAATTATGTTTGTTAGCTATTTAGTAGGCTTGTTAGCTATTAGTTAAGAAGATTGTTAGTAGTTAGTGTATGCCTCACTACAACAGAATTGTTAAAAAATGGCGTCCCCTTTGGCGGCGCTTTGTTATAAAGCGCCCCTTATCTCAAAACACGAAAGTCCTTCTGAGGCACTTTATACATGGCGCCCCCAATTCTTAAAATACGGAGCCACAATCAGGGGTGCTTTACACACGGGCGCTCCTGAAGGTGAATAGAGAACCACAATCAGAGGCACTTTACACACTAGTTAGAGCCTGCATGTTTACTTGTTTTTAAACCATTTGCACATATAAGCTTGTCACATCTCACATGTAATTAGGCCAATAAAGCCTTATCACTTATTCATGATGGTTCTTCACTAGTCTGCATTGGTGGAACTTCTAATTACCTAATATAATCTTAGATGTGAATGCCTTGACAGTTTGTAGTTCGAACTTTAGATATTAATTATTGTACGTTAGATTGATTGGAATGTGGAAATTACTTATTTTTCTTAGAAGTGATATGTGCAAGATTGCTAAAGTTTTATTTGTTGGATATCACTTGTTAGTTATTGGGATGAGCATTTTGATGTTCCTTCTAAGTCTTTCTTCTTTCTGATGTTTCAGGTAACTTAGAGATCGTTATGAACTTTGTTGAAGATTTCTTAAGATTGTTTCATTGATAGAAGATGTTTTTGTAGCTGTCTGGATTTGAATTATTGTTATTGTAAGAGATATTGCTTTTGTTCCTCACATTGGATGTCATTTTGGTTAGCTTGGATTCGAAATTCATGTACTTTTGGTTAGCTTGTTTTTTGTTCCTCACATTGGATGTCATGTCATTTTTGTTGTCGATGTTGACATTCAGAATTTGGTTAATGATTTATGTAATTTTTGTTGATACGTACTTTGTTAATGATTTATAAGTTATTTAGTTGGATCGAATTTGATTTGGAATTGGTTTGTTGATTTGAAATTTGGTTCATATTGGTTATTGAGTTGATATTCGTTGTTGCTGGTTGATGAAAATGAGAGTAGGGATGTGCTGCAAAATATTGGATATACCATAAACAGAAAAAATATATTTTCTTTTTTGTCTTTTTCCATACTTCAAATCTCCTTTAACATTCTCTCTCTTAAGTATATTTGTGCTAAACTTAGGACTGTGCAGATGATTGCAACTCATTTATGCAACTTGCAGCTCTTATTACGGCTGCTACCTCTCCCTTACCTAACATTGTTTCTGTTATATCCATATCTAGATTCATAATTATACCATGCATCGAAATTTTGAACTATAGGATATAGGGGCCAATGATTGTCAAACTTGTAGTCATGAAATTCGTAGAAGAAGAAACCAAATTACAGATATTAATAAATCTATCAATTAAAATTCTTTTTTTCTTTCACTTAGCCGCCTCTCCCATGACTTTCGGACCAACCCCCTTAGTGAATCCCTCGGTGTGAAGTTCGTCGGACTCGTACTCTCATCTATGTCGAGTGTTCCTTAACTTGGAATGGATGGCGGGCGTAGGTGGCAAAGCGTTATATGGATCACGGTGCTTTGCAGTAGGCGCTTCTCCAGCTCTCGCCAAGAATTGTATGGGAGTCGTCCTCGGAGGACTTCCGAATGGCCAAATGCAGGGAATTCTCTCTGTACTCTCGTCTGGTATTGTTGTTGATCCTGAGAGCTACCCAAAGTTCGGGCGGATTGTAGGAAGTGGGCGTCGTTTTGTATTTCTATGAGAAGCTCTCACGGCACCCGATTCCCGATGGCTTTGAAGGGGATTGGCCGGGACGGGGCGCGGGCCTACAGAGGAGGTAGAGGTATTTATGCGCTGGCCCCATGAGTGAGGGGCGGTTTAGAGCGATACACACTTTCGATGAGAAATCGCGAGGTTGGAAGGCGACCACTTACTTATTATGGAATGACATATATGATGATGATGGTAGCTATCGCACAGCCTGCGGTACATATTATATGAAGATTTTTGCCATCTTAACGGATGACTTACATTGTAGAGAAAGGTTTATCTAACTAGTTAGGGAGTTTGTTGACAAAACACGTAGTAGGAATGGAGACCTTTCAATAGGCGGAGGTGACCCGATCAGCGATCAAGAGGCAAAAAGACAACAAATAAGCGGAGGCGTGTCTTCGTCGATGATGGCATTGAACCGGACTCGAGTTGAGAAAGAGGCAAGCGCTTTTAATTAAGCTTTTGGATTTTGCTCTCGAATTGACTATTGAAAAGGAAGGGATGTTGGGCGAGGTGATGGCTCTCTTTCAAGATATGCATCTCGAACGGTCTCCACAATTCAAGAGTTGGTTGATCGTGTTGCGAGGGTAGGCCGTCGACTCGAAGCATCGTTCACGTGCCCTCATTGTAGTACTTGACCTTATTTTCTTACTCGTCACGATCTGGATCCGCGAATCAAATGATTCTTGGCTTGAACTAGCACTTTGCTGCTTTATTCACTCGTGAAGACGATCGGGCGAGATGCTAATTGGAGAAGGACTAGCCGGACCAGCCTTCGGAAAGCACGAGCATACATATTCGAAGTGTTCGTTCGAAGATTCAACTATACCTTTTCACTCGGGAAAGCCACTCTAGCCTATACTCTTTGTCTTGAATCACGGAGGAAGGACAAGAGCTCGGACAACAACTATCAAAGCGGAAATGCACACGGAACCGGATCCACGGTCATCGATAGGCCGGAAAGACGGTCGGGATGAAAAGGTGGGCGCCCGATGAATTAAGCGGCAGAAATCTCAATAAAAAAGAGTCTCGGTTCAGCTCTTACGCGAGTAATTAATCGCATAAAAAGCGGCGGCGAAAGAAGCAATCCATAGAAAGATTTGGCGCGCTCACTAAATTACGTAGTTAATGATATTTGTAAATCGGCGGTCCTGTTTGGAAAAGAATCAGCGAGAATAGCCCTCTCAGCCTCTTATATAGGTATGGCCAAGATCGGCTAGGAAAAAGAATATTTAATCGTGTTAATGCTAAAAACTCAAATACAGGTATTCTCAGGCATTTTAAATATCTTAGACTTGGTTGAATCAATTCCGGTAAGGAAGGCAAAGATTCTAAAGAAATTCTGGATGATGAACAAGATGCAACTGTGACAATATGAGTCACTTTGGAGCAGTCCTATGAATGGGTTTAAAAAGATAGATAATAGAAAGTCTATAGGTTAAACACAATGTTTTCTCCGTGTAGGAAGGCATTTTGTCTATTTGGTATAGGGACCACTTCTTTGATGCGACAATAGCTTTGTAAAGTCTAATCTTCACAAACTAAGGTTTCCTCGAAATCTATCAAATATTTATTCTTGAGCTTGAAAGCCTTGAGCGGGGCGAGAGGAATAATGGCCTACCTCGGGCATGTTATGCAGGCTGGATCATGGCTTGAGTGCGGAGAGGAGAAGCGTTGGTTTCTTGATCTCTTTCGAGGTCTGGTGAGCTTCAACAAGAGGAGAGTAAGGTTCGCGTCGCTAGAGTCGATTCATGCTTGGCGCTCGCTCGCGCCTCGTGTTTTTCGGCGAGTGTTGTGCCCATGCCGAGAATGACCACGGTTGGAGGAACTCTAACTCATTTGGGTGAAAACTCCTTCTTCCGATCAGTAGAGAGGCGGAAGAATTGATTGAGAATAACAAGGTTGGAGGGCGGAATGCCCGGTCGAAAGGCGCATCATGACTTAATACCTAATTTGCCATAGAAGGGCTCGATCCCGGACCTAAGCGCGAGGGAATTGATTTAGGTAGGGCTCAGGCGAGCTCTTAAATATTAGCAACCCAGCGACAAGCCTAGCCCATAATGCTTTGCGGGTAGGCTTAGGGCATACCTACGCCTAAGCTATGACTTTCTTCTCTTATGTATGTAATAGTTGGATGAAAAGATCGCTCATCCTACGGTAGTGATCGAGAACTCAAAAGCTGTTTCATAGTGTGTACTCGTACTCACAGGCTACGGACTCTATACCAAGTCATGGCGATAAGCGAAGCCAAGCCGCCAACCAAGCCAATGCGGTCGGTGAACTAGGTGGAAAAGTCTTGGGTGGAGTGCGAGTTCTTTATTGCGTCTATTGCGATGCTTTGGGTCGGTTTCTTATCTAGAAATTGAGTGCGATTCGCTGGCGAATCTTGACAATAGACACGAAAGAAGCGGAAGAAGCCATTCATTTTAAAGAATGATGAGTCGAATTTGCTTGGTTGGCCAGAAAGAAATGGCTAAGGAAGCGAGTCGAGGTTCACTCTTGTGTCGTGTGGTTTACGGAAATTTAAAGCGATTTCCTCCATAAATTCTCGATCCAAATGGCGGAGAAGTTTCCATATTTATACCTTTTCTTGTTGGAGAGCGTAGTCAGTTGAACTACAAAGAAAAAAGCTATAAGTAGGCTCGCTATTGCGAGCTATCACGAGCTTTTGCCTTTACTGCCGCCCGAAGCAAGATGAGGTCGCTCTCGCCTTGAAGAATGGAGTGCAGGCTTTCGAAAAGATGAAGATGCAAAGGGTTAGAGAAAATATCTTTTGAACAACCAACTTTGACATAAGGATGGATTATGATCGATCGTACTTAGATAGGTCTCGAGATAGACCGGCGTCGGTCATTAGCGGTGGCTATCGGACCCGGATCGAGATCGTCACGATTCTCTATCGTCGTTGGCTCGGAGGAATGAATTCGAAAGCAAGGAATAGTACCTAGAAAGATAGGCTATGACCGGACAAATCCTTAAAGGCGACAATCAAAGCATCACGACTCAGAGGAACATTCCTCGAGGAGTGAACGGTGAATCGGTAGACAACCCGTAAAAGGAAAGCGCTAGGCATCAAGCTTACACCTAGGGAGATAAATGTCACGAGTTTGGCTAAGCAACTAGTTAGTTCAATCGGGGTGCCGCCTCTTTGTAACCTAGGGATCACTGGTGAATGGTCTCGGGCGAGCATGTTGAAGTGCTCGTGTATTCCACTCTACCTCGGGAAGATGAGCACTTAGGGTTTCAGCGTGGCGTCAATCGAGTCCCGCCATTCAGATTCAAGCAAAAGACCTCTCTAGTCTCAGAGATTTAGATATTCCTTCTTCGCATGAGTCTCACTAGTTCATTCTTTAGTGAGACTCGGGAAATCGGCCATCCCCTCTAACTCCAAAAGTTATAAAGGAGGGCGGTGTAACTCAGAGGCTTGACCCCTTGAGTCACGCTATTTGGCACATAGGCATTCACTTTTTATGCCTATCTGAACCTAAAGAAACCATCAATGATTACGCCCTCTCGTCCACTCCTACAGGCAATAAAGACTTGTTATTTGCCGAACGAGAAATCTTTCTTATTGATAAAAACTTAGACTCATATTGAAACTTCAAACTTGATTACTTATTTGAATGCGAGGTCAAATAGGCGCTTCTGACACAAATTCTTATGTTTGATTGGAGTGCAGGCAGAAGCGATTGATCAAAGTGTGTTACAGGCCATGGAAATTGCTTTTCGATGATTATTGAGTTGGGCGGCAGAACCAAAGCGAAGAGAACCACAGGGAATTTTTATTTCAACTATTACATCTTTTACTAGTTGAAAGTGATGATGTTGACTAGAATGAGAATGTTAGGCTAATCCAGCTTTCAGACACACAGTGAGTTTGTGAACTCTAGAGGTGAACAATGGAATCGGGGCACTCTTTGGCTGAAAGGACAAGGTTGCCTTTGATCCCGATAAGAAGCTTTTCTCGGCATTTACCTTGATTATTTTGAAGGTCATGTCGGTCATGCAAAAATCGGCATTCTTAGATCAAGGTAGAGTCTTCCACGGTGATCAAGGTGGCGTCGAGTTTGCTCTATTCTCTTAGCTCGGGCTCTGCTAGGCCGCGCATGATAATGATATAGCGGCCCGCTGTCCTGTATTCCAGTTGAAAGCGAAAACTGGATCGGCTGGTCCTTGACGAACGAGAAGGAGAGAATTCGGTACATCGGGGGGATTATGGCGAATTACGAGAATATTGAAGAATTGCGCAAAGATAAGTACGGATGGTAGCTATCGCAATGCCTTAATAAGGCACGAAAATATAATAAGAGAAATAAAAAAGTCTTTTTCTTCTCAATCAGTGAGGCCTCGCTAAAGCTCACTTCTTGAACTTGAAACTCCACGACATTAGAGATTTTTTGAGAATCGCTATTTTGTTCGATTCAACGATAGTAGGAATGGTGTATCCAGTGAGGACGGTCTTTCATCGATGGCGATGTGCTAGTCTTTGTTGGTGAATGCCTATCTCGTTTTGGTGTTCAAGTCTCGGTCCTTGTCCTTTATTAGTGGTGGTATCACTAAGATTAGGTTTAGAAATGATCTATTTACGTAACTAGAAATTTCATAAGAGGTCTTGCCACATTAGTGCGGATATCGGACTCGTGCCCGGCTTCATCTTCTATCTAATACCTCCTCACCTCAATGAGAGGATGGATGCTGAAAGCTTCAAGTGTAGGATCGTAGATTACTAGGTGCTAAGAAAGACTATCAGTGCAAATGGATATTTTTTGAGTCGTTAAGCGCTCTGTCGATCGATGGTAGCTAAGCGATTCCAATCTTAAGTTGAGGATCGTTTCAAGCATGAGCGGCGAGAACCACACGTGCAAGTTTCCCTGCATGTGGCTCGTCCAGCTTTTTCAGAAGCGTTTGCTGTGACTTTCACTAAAATATTTCCTCTGTGCTATTTTGGGTGCCGGGATCACGAATACCTCGTCCACGAGAGCCTTTTTCTAGCTACTTTGGAGGACTAGATTGTTAAGAAATCAATCACGACTCTGTCTTTGGGCTAAAGCCTATAGTTCTCTCCTCACTGGAAGTCTCTTAGTAAGTAGCATCGGCTCTTAGGAAAGCCTCGATAAGGAGTATTCGCGGGCTATCCACAAGCATTAGTTCTCCCCACGACCGACCTCCCGACCTAAAGATCATCGTGGACGGCGCCTTCTTCCGAAAGTCCTCCTCTTTGCTTTGCCCAGTGAAAAGAGGCCGAAAAGATCAGTATCAGATTCCTCGGGTCTTTGCTGCGTCATTTCTGGTAGATAGGCGAAGAGCTAGTGAGGCGGGAATATCGTATGTAGTGTAGAATCGGATCTGAAGCTCTTTACTAGGATTGGAACAAGCGAGGAGCAGTGACCACAAGCTCGGCAAGCGCTCGACATGCGGTTAGTATATGTATTTTCGCGGAAGGTGAATCCATAGAAACCTTGGCTTAGTGCCATTCGTATGTGGCGGATGATTGGTATCACGAGGATCGGTTGCAGCGGTTTCACATGAATGTGAATCAAGAGATTGGCTTGAATTGAAAGGCTTTCCAACTAGCCATTGTACGAGAGTTTCCCTTCTTTTCTTTCGATTACAAAAGCGGGGTGCAACAACTACCGGTTTGGGCCTAATATTTATACTATATACCATGTTTGTATGGTGGCGCGATGTTCTCGTGAATCCACGTTGGAAGGACATCATACCAAAGTCGTACAATTAGGACCTCGATATGGTTCTATTAGTTCATCGTATCGGAGCTTCATCATGATGATGGCCTATGGTGGTGATGAATTCGTTCATCGACAATGCGGTACGGTTTCTCTCACTCGCTATAAGCGATGTTCAATTACGCACCTAATGGCAATCTCGAGGATTCGTCCTACTTCTAGATTGAACCACACGAAAAAGGCTATGGTGGCGCTTTCTCACTCATTGATCAGGATTTTTTGTCGTGTTATTCGCATTCTGTTTTGGCTACTCACGAAACTCTTTATCCTTAATAGGAGGTATACGTCATTGGACCAATGATTGCTACCATCTCGGGCATCGGATCAAGCTTCTTCCAGTGCGAAGTCGAATATTAATGGTTTTGAAAGCGTTATTCTTAATTCCTCATCCGCTTCCTTCCTCAAAATAAAAAAGCGCGATAGGGCAAGGCTACTCTAAAAGCGACCCTTGGCGAGTTCGGGGGTCATTTTTGTTGCAGATTCCAAATGCATCAGATAAGATGAAACTACTTCAAATAATCTATCTCTAATAATTTCCATCAGTTCATCTTTGAGACACGTACAACACTTATCTTGTTTTTAGTTTGCTTTTGCTTCTTCTCAATTCATAATTTAACTTTTATTAGCTTGGACAAGAATCAGACAACTTAAATTTTGTCGTCGATAAATACAATTGTACAACCTAAAACCAATTAGAGTTTGGTTTGGAGTAAGAAAATGGGTTGTGTTCCTATCTGATTTCTTGGTAGGAAATACACCTACGAGTATAAGGAATGATGATTATCGTAAGAATAAAGTGTATAGAATGAAAGAGGCATCGTTGGTGGAAAAAGCGTGAGGCGTCACGGTGTTGAACACCTCTCCTACAACAGTATAATACTTTAATTTCTAACAACTTGCCTATCTAAAAAGGTGTAGAAAATGAGTGAAAATAGAGAGAATGAACTCTAAATCCCTTTCATTGGCCTTAGTGGACTATTTTATATAGTACAATGCTTATTAATGAGATTAAATGGGTATTATGACCATTATGACCGTTACAATACAATGAGAGAAATATTAGGGATCAGGGATTCTCCAATGAATGCATTGATTGTTTTTCTGTTGATTTGTCGAGCGGATATAGGCGAGAAGACATTGTCCGATCCATGAGTTTGATAAGAGAAATAACCCAAACCCCACCACTACCCTCTCACTCTCTCTCTCCTCCGCGCCGCCACCACCACCACTGCGACCTCTCTCTCTTCTCATTGTCCATCTCTCTCGCTTCACCCTCTCTCTCTCTCTCTCTCTCTCTCCTCTTTTCTCTTATTCCCTTTAATCTTCAACCCCAAACTGAAAAATTTGAGTTGCATAAGATGCATGCGTGGACTCGGTACAACCCAAGTATACTCTTGGTTCCAAACCCTAGATCCAACGGTCCACAACAGAAATAAAGAATAATATTAGTACTACAGCAATCGACGACATTGAGTGCGAGCCTTCATCCAACTGTCCACAGGACACCAGCACGTCCATGAGCTTGATGCGCCCCAAAAACACCTCGCCAGGTACAAATTCACTCTCCCTAACTAATTATTGACTTCCTCTCGCTGACTTGAGCGTTGTAGTGTTGTTTGCAGAAACAACACTCAATTTGGACTCTAAGCCCCGACTTCCATAAGAGTCCTACCAACTATTTCAGACCGGTCCAACGGCTTCGGATAAGGTACATCTCAGGATCCATGTACGTAAACTGTATCATATGAAAGTTGGGGTGGCGACTTGTGGTTAACAATGAACGAATTAATTATTTTTCCTTTTCCGGGCACTTCGGGCATGAAGGTTCTTCAGCGCAATTCAGATCGTGCGCATGCATGTATAAGTTTGGTTTTAAGAATGAAGACAAAGTTTAAGCACTTTATTTGACTGAATTTAGATTATTCCTTTGTGACATTGAAGAGGCTGAACACTACAGAGGAATCTTGCTCTCCACCCTTTAATTACAATGCTAAACCCATTAATTTTGATTCTCCACTTCGGATAATGACATTTTGACTTTTGCGAGGAAAACTATTGATTTACTTTTTGTGACAGTTAATGCAATTTATTTTGTAGTTAATGACATTTATCATCCTCATCCACTATGAGGTTAGTCAAGCCAGGTTTCCAAGCAGATCAAGGGCTTATTATATGGATTTCTATTTTATAATGTTTTGCAGTAGTATTGAAATTAACCACAATGGAAATGTACTAACAAGAGTTAGTAATTGGATTGATTCCACTCAATGGTTTCAAGTTGAATTTTAGTTATGACAAAAATCTCTATCGTAAATAAAGAACCACCACGGTTGACAAAGTTGGAGTGCGCGTGCGGTGCGAGAACTAGGTGTATTTCGGGGGTTGTGAGAACCCCTCTAGAAAAATAAAATTAGCGCTAAATCTTTAGGAAAAAATATTTTTGTGCACAGAAAAATATCTTTCGCACCAAATCCTTAGTTTTGCGTCAAAGTTCTTGATTTTGCTTGTAAGCTCTAATCTTTATTTAGAATCGTGTTTTGTGAATATGTTGGTTCTCTTAGTCTTATTTAATTTATATTTAAGAAGCTTGTTAGTGTTATTTAATTTGTGTTAGTACAGTTCAGTATGAGTGTAAGCACTAATAAAAATCTTATTTTTATTATATTTTTAGCGATGTTTAAAAATTTTGTACACCATAACCTGTCTTGGGTCCATCACTGTATACACGGCTGCACACCAATAATAAGATAAAATAACCAATGAAAATGTGCTATATATTTATCCAGCTTGTTTTGTTTTTGTTAATTTGTCTTTTCCAATAAAATTTGTTCGCTCTAATGATAGACTGCTTAGCTTTTTTTATTAAACAAAATTAGTAATTAAGAGCATGATTGACAATTAAGGGTGGCGGCCACCAAACTTATACTTATCAAAATAATAGTCTTTTTAGGTAAAGTAAAAAAATTTAAATTAATTGTCGTTTTGTCATTCTAATGTATTATTTATTAAATCTTTTCAATTTTACCCTCATTAATTGTTGTAACTTTTCACTAACCAAAGACATCACCAACATACATTTATTAATTGATGGAGATAATATAGTAAAACTACCATTTTACTTTGTCAATTTATTGATTTTCTTAATCTCAGTGTCAAAGCATAAGCGACTATTATTTTGATACGGAGGAGTATTGAATAGATTATCTCATCCTTAATAAGGAATATCATTGTGGGCAATAATAATTGTATTCCTTATAGAGAAAAGTCTTTGTACCACCAGACTTTACATCTCTTTACTTAAGTGAGTCGTTTAAAAATTTGTGAGTTATTTGTTGATAATGATGTGTAGTTTTTTTTTTTTTTTTTTTTGAACAAGCGAGGTGGTTGCGGATTTATTAATAAAAAGGAAATAAAGAAAAGTGAAAGGGTGGGTAGGCCAGAAACTCTTTGCAGTGAGAAAATATCAAGCCAAAACAATAATAGAGAGCCTCTTACAGGCCACTAAAATCACCAGTAGCCTCTGAGGCTAGAGTAAAAACCTAAAACCAAACTAACTTACAAAAATTAGATAAACAGTCGAGACCAACCAATCGCTGTCTAGCGGAGATAATCAAAAGAGCGAGAAACCCTCAAATCAGATCAAAAAGAAACAAAGATAAAAAAGAAACAAAGTGATGATGTGTAATTATTTATGTGACCCTCAATTATATATCTCTGTGTGTGTGTGTGTGTGTGTGTGTGTGTGTGTGTGTGTGTGTGTGTGTGTGTGTGTGTGTGTGTGTGTGTGTGTGTGTGTGTGTGTGTGTGTGTGTGTGTGTGTGTGTGTGTGTGTGTGTGTGTGTGTGTGTGTGTGTGTGTGTGTGTGTGTGTGTGTGTGTGTGTGTGTGTGTGTGTGTGTGTGTGTGTGTGTGTGTGTGTGTGTGTGTGTGTGTGTGTGTGTGTGTGTGTGTGTGTGTGTGTGTGTGTGTGTGTGTGTGTGTGTGTGTGTGTGTGTGTGTGTGTGTGTGTGTGTGTGTGTGTGTGTGTGTGTGTGTGTGTGTGTGTGTGTAGGGTCCATTTAAGAATCAAATGGGAGTCCTCCATTGTGGATGCTCTAACATCTCCTTCTCGACTAAATGAGCCTCTGTCCAAAGTGTGTTGCTTTTCCCGCGCTCCTCTACTCAAAACACACCCGTAAAAGTGTGAAATGACGAAAAGACCCGGCCAAAGCGTCTTTTTTTCAGAATTTTCACGTGTTGAACACGGGCCTTGAACCCATTCGAATGACGCCGACTGCGTGAGTTAAATATTAACTTCACACCTGCTTGTGCGTAATTTCACTGTTGAGCGAGGTCATTGAGCGTGTTCGCATAACGCTTGTTCGAACCCATTCGAGCGACATCGTTCAGCGTGAGTTATATATTGACTTCACACCTCTTGTGCGTAATTTTACTGTTGAGCGAGGTCATTGAGCGTGTTGAACAGATCGTTGAACCATCGTTAAACACGTCCTCACGGCATTTCACGCGAGTTATTTTGGAATAAAATTTGTTAAGAGGTATGAAGAGTAGTAGGGAGAGTGGGAAAAGCAAAACCCTGTCCAAATGTGTGCAACCCGTTATGAGATGGTTCAAATTGTTTGGGTATTACTTTTCCCACACCCCTCTACCTGGCTCACGCCCGTAAGGGTGTGAAATGACGAACCCGGCCCAAGCGTCTTTTTTCAAGAAATTTCACGTGTTGAACACGGGGTTTGAGCGAGTTCGAATGACATCGTTCAAGTGTGTTAATTTTTGACTTCACACACTCTCTTGTGCGTAATTTCACTGTTGAGCGAGGTCATTCGAACTGTTCGCATGACCTTGTTCGAACTGCGTTCGAGCGACATCGTTCGCGTGAGTTAAATATTGACACACCTTGTGCGTAATTTCACTGTTGAGCGAGGTCATTCGAACTTGTTGAACAAGGTCGTTCGAGCCGTCGTTAAACACGTCCTCCACGGCATTTCACGCGAGGTTATTTTGGAATAAAATTTGTTAAGGGTGTGAAAGAGTAGGAGGAGTGGGAAAAGTAATACCCAATTGTTTTGGGCCACATCAATGAGCTTTGTTACCCACTTACTTGGTTTTCTATATTTATTATTTTTATTTTTGTAACTTTATGGGGTGATGACAAAAATAATTGCACTTATATGGGTATACACAGATATAACCCACAGCGAGTAACTTAATGAGTACCCACGAGTTGAATAAGCGAATAATTAGACTATATGTTAATAAATGGATTGGAGCTTGATATTAAGGTACACAGTATGCGTGCCTTGCGTACGTACCTATACCGTAAGAAATATACTTATTTGGAAAATTTTCTATTATTATTAATTTTAGTGTTGTTTATATTTTTCATTAACTACGTCTACTATAAACTAACAAATAAATAATAATATAAATGTATAATGAAATACCTAATTTTTATATAAATGAAGAGAAAAAATAGTGTTAATTTTATTTGGTATTTCAATTAATATTAAAAGTATTAGTATATATCACGGTACCCACCAAGAGACAACACCAATGAAAAACCCACTAAGCATGTGCAGAGGCGAGGCACAAGTAGCATGTATATTAAGGTTAATGGGTAGTGTGCCTGCCTGTTGACATCCCTAGTTTATGGTGTAAAAAGAGGTTTAGACTACATTTGTTTTAAAACCTTAAGGTGATAGTTAAATAGTTGAAGTATCTTTGTTGCATTTCGACTAAGAAAAATCAATATCAAGAAGTGACAAAGCATATGAATATTGGAGTGTTCATCGGCTAACTCGTTGTTGCTCCTGGTGCTCCCCCGGACTCCCGACAAGTGGTATCAGAGTCATGGTTCAGCTTGGTGGAAGAGCGGGTAGTGGATCCTGGTTTGGGTGCAAGTCTAGCGATGATGGTGACTCACACTTGGGGGGAGAATGTTTTGATCAAGTCTAGCGATGAGGGTGACTCGCACTTGGAGGGAGAATGCTGAGAATTCATGTGTGACTGGTTAGTCCCACATTGGGTAGTAATGAGTTAAATGAATGATATATAATAGAGGAGATCCATATACCCGTTGTCTTGAGATTTTCGGTGGAGATGTGGTGTCAAAATCTCTCAGTGGCCCGTTGGTACCTATGAAGCACAACCTCTGACACGGACACCAGACACGCAGACACTTCTAATGTCTAAAATATAGGACACCGGGACACCGCATGTATACAATTTTTTTTATTATAATTAAATAAAATATTAGGGAAAATCCCAAGTCCCACATTGACTAGTGATAAGGTCTCAGAGAGTTTATAATGAAGAGGCGCCCTCACCTTACTGGCCCAGATTTTGTGGGGTTGAGTTAGTCTAAAACCACATTCTAAGATGGTATCGAGTCTATCCTAGATCTATCGGACACCTACCATTAAAAAAACACGCTACAAACCCAAAAATAAAAAGGTGTTTGCGCGTGAGGGGGTGTATTAGGGAAAATCCCAAGTCACATTGACTAGTGATAAGGTATCTAGAGGGTTTATAATGAAGAAGCGACCACTCACCTTCTGGCCGGTTTTGTGGGGTTGAGTTAAGTCTAAAAGCGTTAAGATAAAATATGAACATTACCTATAAAAGATTTAAGTTGAGCAATTTATTTCATAACAATAAAAGTTCTTAAACAAAATAAGATAGTTTTCACATTCATTTTCCATCTATCAATAAGCTAAAAATTATCTAATTAAATTTAATATCTCATCACTTATATTTTGACACTTCTTTAAACTTTGTAAAAATGTCTCAAAAGTGTTCAAGAAGTATCTAAGATGTGTCGAAGAAAAATAAAAATAATAATTTTGGGACAACATGCGAAGTGTCGGAGACAGCGTGTAAATGCGGGTGTCGGACAACGACACGTGTCAAACTGGAACACATCTAATCTAAGAAGTGTCCGTACTTCATATAGGTGTCCATGCTTCATAGGTTGGTACTCTCCCGGACCCCAACAATGAACACGATGAATTGTAATTTGTGTATCTTTTTAACTTTTGATAATGGGAACCCATTAAGATTACTGAACACTATTGGGAATTCTGGGAGTTAAAGTTCCACTGTGCTTTTAAGATGAATATAAAAGTTAGCTACACTTTTTGGTCATGTCTGATTCTTCACTTTGCAAGATATATGCAGTGTCAAGCAATGGGACAAGACTTATAACTCTATTATATATTTTCTTTTTGAGGAAAGAAAGATTGGCTATCTATTTTTCGATTAATCAACTGTATATGAATGACTAATATTTTCTTTCCGAATCACTTGCAAGAATAATTTCAGATCTATTGTTTCTGAATTTATGCCAGTATCTTTATCTAACAATTAATTATTACCTATAGATGCCCATAACAATATTCTACAATTTTTAAGATAATTAATTAATTATTATTTTCAATATTAACTTGGGGTAGTACTACTTAATTGTGACTCATTCAACCTAGCTAGCTACTAGGTTGCTTTAGCTATCTTCTTTCCTCAGATTCTATAGCACTTGGTTTAAAATCATATGAAGACAACACTAGACAAAAACTATTTGTTTGTTTGTAATGCTTTGTAGTTTTCAGTGTTCTGTATTGGTTATGTCAATGGATTAATCACTATTCAATATTCATACACTATACTTTTTTTCAAGAATAAATATGAGTTATGACCTTGCATGGTTGCATTAAACAAATTAGATTCAAATTCAAATCTTATTGTTGAAGCCTTCAGAGAATATGAGAGAGAATTTTATGCCATTATAGCCTCGAATAATTTAGCTTCAGTATTCATATTCTTACCTTTCCAATCTTCTGGCTCATCTCTCTTTGCTTCTTATTTTATTTCCATTCCCTCCCCCATTTCATTTGGTATGGTAGATTAGAATTTGAAGAGTTGACTTGCCCACTCTGCTTGTAAACGAATAGTGTCTCGAACAGGATTAACTCTGGTGGGGGACAATCCTCCGAAGGAAACGAAAAAAAAAAAAAATCATTGAAGGGACAATTGAGAGTGTCTACAAATGAATGAGAACAAGATTGATTGTTTAGGAAGGATACAACAAAGCCATGTAATAAATGGTGATTTCAATTCTGAACTAGGAAATTGTTCTAGTCAATTTTTGATACAGAGAGGCTTCAAATATGGTAACTTGTAATCAACCATTTTCAATGGAACAACCACCATTATCAAGCACAATTATAAGCCGTTTTGAGTCACCAGCTTCTGCTTTTTATGCAACTGAAATCTGCATGGGTTTTCCACAATATGATTGTCAAGTTGGTAACCCTTCTTTGATATCTCAATTCTCTAAGGTTAATGATTTAGAATTCCCTTTGTATCAATGTCCTAAGGAAAGTCTTTTCCAACCTGGCTCCAACTTTGAGATATCAAATTCAAGCACTTTGCAAATGCAACCAATGCTTGAATCTCAAGTGAATGGTGGTGATCAATGTTGTTTAACATCTCCTGGTAGAAATTTTCTTCCTATTGAACAACATAAATTCTTCATTGATGATGTTGCTTCAATTCCTCCTCCTAAAGCAGCAAATATGGATCACAAAGTAAGTATTTTTGCAATCCCCATATTTTTTTTACAGGTAGGGAGCGCCATTAAAGCTTACGATACAAATCTCTCCTTAGAAATATCATCGATAAACTTATATTTATTGCATAATTTTTTTGTGCTGCAGGTTTCTCGTTGTTCATATAATTTACCTGTTTCACAATTATGCTTCTCATCACAGCAAGAGAAGCTGTCTTGTGGAAACTCTGGTTCTAATGGATCAGCAGTTTCAAGTAAAACACGTATAAGATGGACTCAGGATCTTCATGAGAAGTTTGTGGAGTGTGTGAATCGCCTTGGAGGTTCTGAGAGTAAGTAACTTGCTAAATTTAATTATTACTTAAGAAAAATATTTATATTCAACATCTGATTTTATTCTTGGCTGGTTAATTTGTAGAGGCAACACCAAAAGCTATATTAAGGTTGATGGAATCAGATGGGTTGACTATTTTCCATGTTAAAAGTCATTTGCAGAAATATAGAATTGCAAAATACATGCCAGAACCAGCTCAGGGTAATCCATAATCTTCAATGATATTATGCACTTTCAAATATTCTAAACAAACCTGTTATCATGTTTCAGGGTAAATCTGAAACAAAGAACTAATAATGTAGAGAACGTGCATCTTGATGTCAAAACGTAAGGCTACTTCTTTTGCCTTATTCATTTTGTTAGTTCTGTTCTTACTGGAATCAGATGTTGTTTACTCTTACTTAAAGTATTAAACTATATTTGTTGTTCTTAATTTCCAGTGGCTTGCAAATTAGAGGCACTTCAGCTGCAACTAGATGTTCAAAGGCGTCTTCATGAACAACTAGAGGTAAAGTCATTGCAATTATTATTATTACTTCATAGTTGCATTGCATTCCTATATATGTGCTTGCACCGATACTTTAGATTAAAGATATGTCCAGGTGTCAGAAGCGTTGTGGCTTGATTCTTACTTATTTTTCAAATTATGTTTACTAGTGTCTATGTGCTGCGTGAGTGCTTGTATTATGTTCACTTTGTACTAAGTTCAAATTTTGTTTTGATTTATTTTGTGGTTCCAGATTCAGAGAAAATTGCAGATGAGAATTGAGGAACAAGGTAAGCAGTTGAAGATGATGTTTGATCAGCAGCAGAAGACAAGCAGTAGCATCTTGAATAATCAAAATTTGGGAAACACAACAAATAATGATAAACCAATTAGTCCTAAAGATGTTGATGTTTATATTTCTGAAGGGTCTGGAAATTCCTTTTTCCCTTACAAGATAAGTTAGGTGGTCTTAAAGCTAGCTCATTCATATTTGATACCTCCTTACATATGCCATTATTGTGTAAACAAAGTTTACTCCTCATAAGTGATAATCAAACTCAAACCACAGCATACAATTTTGTAATTGTAATTTTACACACAGTTCACACATAGATCTTTTTATCAGTTTAGCACAGAGTTGTTGTTTTGTGCTGCTCCTTCTGCCTTTGTCTTCAGGACATCTGATGCTTAGCCCAACAATAGCTTGGTCTAAAACAATACAAGATCTTTTATAATTGTTTTCAGGCGCATACTTGTTACACATTCCCCTACTCACCACACACCTAATTTTTAAAAATTACAAAAATATCTTGCGTGAAATACGATCCAAAACAATGCTGCATTTAGGACTCAAATGCAGTGCAAAAAGTACTCTACTTTGGTTTGGTACTAAGGTACCCTAGTTAACTTTTGTGATTAATGATAGTACGATATCATATAACCGTACCTTCTATAATTTTCCTTAGAGTTGGTATTTAGCAGGTGAGTATCCTTGATATGAAGCAAGTAGGCACTTGTAAGTTAAATGGCAAAGGTGATGATGGGGTTTGATGCGCACATCAGAAAACATGGTAGAATATTGCAAAATGCTAACTGCCTAACTCAACTAAAATGTACAAGGTAAAGGTTAAATTAACCGGAGTTACAACTAGATATACTAGTTTATTTTGCATAATTAACCAGAGCCTAATTAATCAGTTACAACTTTATATACTAGTTTATGATATATGATTAACCAAAGTCTCAAAAACATAAAAAACACTTATGCAAAATTTTTAACAAGCAGGACATTATAGTGCCATACATGTTAAAAATCATATAATTGGGAGATGTTTGACAACACATAAGCCACGATACTATGTACCATACCGCCGGTTCGACATCATAGTGCCATCCGGTTGAAAACCAAAACAAAAGGGAGGCGCTTTGTCACTTTTATTCATTAAGGTTACTTTGATCATTTGGTAAGGTCAGGGGTGCGTGGTGAGTAGGAAGGGGAGGGTAAAAAGTATTGACCTTAAGGGTGTGTTTCGGAGTTTGGAGGGGAGGGGATGGGAGGGCATAGGGCTAATAGTGTAAATTTATTAGTGATGAGGAGAAAAATGATCCCCCTAAACCCCCCCTCCCCACCCCAAACCCTCTCGTAGTTCATTTTTGGATCTCCTCCAAAACCCTCCAAAATTGGGGGATTTTGGAGGGGCTCCAAAAATGAACTAGGAGGAGGGGTTTGGAAGGGTTTAGGGGATAGTTTTTCTCCTTATTACTCAAAATTTACACTACTAGTCTAATGCCTCCCTCCCCTCAAACTCCCAAACACACCTAAGTTTTCAACTATTATTTAAAATGTGAGGCTTAAGTAAAGAGAATTGAGGCTTTTATATGATAGGCGGGGCGGCCATGGGCTTGCGTGGGTTGTGCTACATATGAGGGCTCGACCTAATGCCATTTTTAGGTGATTGCTTTCCCACCCCTCTTACTCAAAACACACCCCTGAGGTGTGAAATGACCAAAGGCGGCCAAAACCTCTTTTTTTCACGAAATTTCACTGTTCGAACACGGGCCTTGAGCGAGTTGAGCTGTTTATCGTTCGAGTGTGTTAAATCTTGACTTCACACCCTCTTGTGCGCAATTTCACTGTTCGAATGGGGTCACTCGGAGCGGTTCGCATAACCTTGTTCGAACACCTATTTTATTACAAAAAATGGACCCTCACACCACATTCATCCGTTTTATAGCGTTCGCATGATGTTGTTGAGCGTGTTGAACAAGGTCATTATTTGTCATCACGAGGGCCGTCCCAAACAATTTGGAGGCCACTGTGCAAATATTAAAAATGGGGCCCTTGATTATACATTTTTTCATATACTATTTTTTCCATGACTCATACTAATTTTTCATGAATCATATAAAAGTTTTTTAGAGCACTAAATCATCTCAAACACACAACTTAAAAAGCGCACTTAACATATTTTGTCACGATTTTTTTACCATATCAATTCTTGAGGAGGTAACATTGCGTATTTGAACACTTGAAATTTTCTAAACTCTAAATTACCCCAAAACAAACTACTCACCATCACACTTTACATATTTTGTCACGAAATTATATTCTTTTTCACCAAAATGGTTATTGAAGAAAGAACTTTGCAAACTTGAATACTTAGAAATTTTTACGAACTCTAAAGTACTCTACAAAGACCTTTGCTCGATCTCACACTTTACATATTTTGTCACGAAATTAAATTCTTTTTTCACCAAATCGGTTATTGAGGAAGAAACTTTGCGCATTTGAACACTTAAAAAAAATTCTTAACTCTAAAATACTCCTAAACACATCGCTTAACATCAGACGTTACATATTTTGCCACGAAAATAAATTCTTTTTTCACCAACCCAATTATTAAGAAACAAACTTTGTGTATTTGAACATCTAACTTTTTTCGTAATCTAAAGTACTCTTTTAAGGGGCCCTAAAAAATTGATTTTAAGCCGAGGCCCTGTGCGGTAGCACGCCCTGCACGCCTTAAGGGCCGTCCATGGTCATCACGCGAGGATATCTTTGGAATAAAATTTGTTAAGGGATGTGAGAGTAGGAGGGGGTGTGGGAAAAGCAAACGCCTTTTTTTATGGCCCAAAAAATGCTGGAGATGATATTTACAAACTATAAAGATATGGGTTTTTTTTTGTACCCCCACCTCTTCCCCATATACCCCCACCCAGTAGTATATTCCCAAAATGCCCTTCAAAAAATCTGTTTTTTTTACAAAGTTACACGAATAATATATATATATATATATATATATATATATATATATATATATCTTTTGGGGCATATATCGATGTGCAATGTTTTGACATCGTATATATGTTCATTAATCGCGTATATCACGATTGATGCGTATATCGCACAATGAACTTATATCACGATCGTTATTTTTGCACATCGTATATATGTTCCAAAAATATATACAATAGGCTTATTTTTGGTTACTTAGTTATGATTTTATTACGGTTTTAATTTGAAGTCTCGTGATTTGATTAACATCAGCGGTGTAGATATATTGGATAAAATAAGCGCGTATAATTACAAAAGCGCGATATAGTAATATATACGCGTGTAATACAAAAAGGTGTGAATCTATCTATAAGTCGTCAATAGAATCATCGGCTAAATCGACACATCTAGGCGTATCACCAGGGGGCGGGGATGGCTGCGGAAGGACACATAAGCGCCATAGGGTAAAGCGTCAGGCATACGGATGCAACCATGAAGCGGACTACGGTGAGTAGTCTTTGGTACCTTTGTGGGGCAATAGGAGGCAGCAGACAAGTGGGAGAGATTGAAAGATGCAACCGGTGTACATTTTGCTTGTTGAGCGGATATGATTTTGAGTCGGTGGCGTCGATTGCCTCTCGAAAGGCGGATAAGTGAAATTCATAGGCAAAGAAAAGCCGAACCAATGCAACATTATACTTGGTTGCAACCATATACCCCATCTCGGGCAAATCAAACCACTTTGAGTCGGTGGCGTCAGTATGATTTCGATAGTTAAAGCTTTCTTGAAGCTCTAACGATCGGTTCTTCCCGAACATGAAATTTGAATACAATGTTTCCACTGTCCTTTGTTTCTGAATCAAAGCTTGCCTAATCGAGGCCAGAGTCCTCACCCATGTCAAGTCCAACCCCATTGCTCTAAAGCGCGATTCACAGTCACCTTCAACATCAACAATTTTTTGAACATAGTTGCGCGCGTGTCTTTGGAACAAGCGGTAAATGGATTTTAGTCTCGGTATCTGTGATAATACTCTAGAAGCACCACTGAGATAATTTGGTTGACATGATGTAGGAATTTTGGAAGCCCACGATTCTTGATCTGTTTTACCTTCTCATCCACATGCTCCCACCGGAAGGATCTGCTTAGCATCAAATAATTTGTTTTTTTTCTTCTTTGGTGCACCTTTTGTTCGACTTTTGATTTAGGTGTAACCATAGAAGAAGTAGAAGGAAAGCTATCTCATTAATTTGCCTCTTAATAAGATATTTTCCTCCTCACTCACTTTATCAAATCTTGCTGGATAACATCAAGCGATAAGAAATATCACGGGTAGATGATTTATCTGAGTGGATTTATCATCTCTTTGCATCAAACTCAAGTGTTTCGGTGATCATCAACAACATTAAGCGGAATAGAATTGCGGAAGCATGAAAAATACCGATCTCACAAGCACAAGGAAGTAGATGTGTCTTCCTTTGAATGCCGCAAACACAGCCCTTTGTCATATCAACCCAGATTTTGACCTTTCAAACTCTTTCACCATGTGACCCAATCACGATAACGAAACAAGTCCTTGAAGATTTTTAAGCGGTGGAATATTAGACTTGACTTGATTACGTTGATGCTTCTTTGAAAAGACCGATAATTTGATCAAAATGAATTATCGACATGTCATCACTAGATATGAAACATTTTGATAGATCACCGCCGAAGTCTTAATTTGTCTTTTCAAACTCAATGCAAAGATTAAAGCTCACGAAATAATAAACAAGTGTGAAATAAATTTAATAGGCGATAAAAAATATGTCCACGTGTCAAAAAAATCGAGTAACGGATAGAAATAATAAACAAGTGTCAAAGAAATTTAATCGGCGATAAAAAATATGTCCACGTGTCAAAAAAATCGAGTAACGGATAGAAATAATAAACAAGTGTCAAAGAAATTTAATCAGCGATAAAAAATATGTCCACGTGTCAAAAAAATCGAGTAACGGATAGAAATAATAAACAAGTGTTAAAGAAATTTAATCAACGATAAAAAATATGTCCACGTGTCAAAAAAATCGAGTATGAGATAGAAATACTGTTGGTCGTGGAATTCCCAAGTGTGGGATACGGTTAGTCCATCTTTGAGATAAATCACTCCTTGTGCGGTGTCGACCATGTGTCGTGCACATATTTAATGAGAGCGAGTTTATCGAGCAAGCGACCTCAAAACTTGATTAGATAAGTACTCTGACTCATCAACATAATCAATAATACAAAGCCAGAGAGATAGGACCTCCTCCTGTCTATCCTTGTGCACCAACTCTTTAATCTTAAGCTTTGACATTTTTGTCACATGCCAATGACACAATAAATTTGTAGCGAAGGAAAGACATCAAGAATAGCGGACATCTGGTAGAGATCTGCATGCATCGAGAAAACTTGAGGATGAATACAATGCAACTCACATATACCTACCTGTAATTTCTTTGCAATACCCAAGAAAAATGAATAGCGGCTCTGCTTGATATACACAAATGCAACATGAAAACTTATCTCGGTGTTTGTGACTCCAACAATCTGTAGAAGAGGCAAGTTATATCTGTTGGTTTTGTAGGTTGAGTCAAGAATGAGAACTTTGGGAAACAACCTCAATAACTTTATAGAAGTGGGATGGACCCACATGATATCACTTACGACATCGGACAGGGAATCTTTCTACTCAACATAGATAATTATGTGATGCAATTAGTCTCGACACCTCACGAATATCCGTTCTAGGACCCCTCTTTGTAGACTAGTGTTTGTGGCCTTTGCCTATAAACTTGGCGAAGAGTAGTCACATTCTCGGATCTAGTTTCTTGAAAGCGATAATAGTAGCTTTCGGTCAGACATCGAAGATCGCATGCTCGTTAACGGATCCTTTTTGCGCCTGAGGCGGGCGCTTGAATGCATTAGTACCAATGGAAGTTTTAAGCAACTTCGTGTGTGTGTCTACCACATTTAGCAGTCATCACACCAACCCCACGGCTTGATTGCAAGTAGCTTTCATTCTAAAAGGGCATGACCTCTCCTTTTAGGCGAAAACCCTTGAATCATTAGTAAACCGCCTTGCTTCTCACGACCAAAATCAATCTTATCTCGTCTCCCCCTCTTTCCATTTGCTTTTACGATCTCACTATAATATGACTACAGAATACTTCTACCAATGACTTTGGCCATCTCTCCACGACCTCGCGTGTAGAAAATATCTACAAAATATATAATTTATTAAGTACTTAAGTAATTTAATTCTATTTACCAAACTTGAGTAACAAAAATATACAAGTATCCGTCGTGAGCGCGGTGTAGTATCAATATCAGCGAGGAGCCAGTGAGAGTCGGCATCTGCTGCTTTGTGGCGGGTCAATATCTGTTTCAACAAAGCGGATAGCAACTCGAGGAAAAAGCGAAAAAATAACCCGATCGTATATACCTCCTCGACCTTGTATATCGATGGGTATTTTTCACATAAATATATCATGGCGGATGTATATCACGATTAGATCTTCAAAGCCCACTCGTATATAACGCATATCGATGGGTAATCAATGAAGCGTTTAATAATGCGATCGTATATATGTCTTGAAGGACGTATATCGATGAGTAATCAACGAAGCGTTAAATAATCTGATCGTAAATATGTCTTGAAAGACGTATATCGATCTTGTGACTTTTCAGTCAGTCGTTGATATTTAATGTAATCGTATATATCGCCCGGAATTGAGGTATATACGATCACGAGATAATATAGTGCCGGTCGAGTGAATTCAATCAAGTCGAAAAGTGAATTATGGTAGGGTAAACTTGAAATATCATAAATGGGTGGGAGTGGGAGGAGATGGGGTGGGGGTATAAAAAAACCGCCCCTAAAGATATACATGCCACTTTGATCAATTATCATAAAGTTTCGAGTGCTCTGTTTGTTGGAAGAGAGTGTTGCGTCCACTTGCTACAGAGTTTGAATCCTGCAAGTGGAAGTTTTGAGTTGTTTTTTTGACTTAATAAAATAAAATGGTGCGAAAATGTAACAATTACGTGAATCAAACCTATGACATCCTAGTTAGGCCTCTCCACATTTACCACTTGACTGCATAAAATTGTTATGCATTGAGTTAATATATATATATATATATATATATATATATATATATATATATATATATATATATAAAAGCAGAATGAGGATTCTTTTTGTGCCCGTGGACCACCCCTGTGTGGTTTAGCCTTCAGTTTTGCCAGGTTCCTACGAAGGAAGACATTACTCACTTTTGTGGTTGGTTTATAAATATATTTACTTTTTATAAGTTAATTTGTTTTGAGTTAGGATAGAGAATGTATTTATTTTGACTTTAGAAATATATTTATTTTATACATGTCGTAATAGTTTCATTGTTTTTGATTCACTTTTGAATACTCTTGCTCATTTTTCTTTTTAGAGAAGCAAAATATTTGTTACAATGTAAAATTATTATTTTAAAAATGAAGCGTATTTTAAAATTTCATGAAAAGAGAGTGATCGATATCTTGAATTTTGATATAAAAGTACTTTTGTTATATAAAATTTTTAGGAGTATTAATAGGTAAACACATAACTACTTAGTGGAAACAATTTATTTCAAAATATTCACAAGTAAATATCTAATCTAATTATGATATAAAACAACTTCGTAAAACATACAAATTATTTTTACTATTAAAGTTAAACTATAGAATCATTCGTAACAGGCAAAGCAACACAGAGCGACCCACACATATACATGGGTATACAAGTACAACGAGTTGACTTCTAAACTATCTACTAAATCTATTTTCAATCAAACAAAAAACTATTTTCTTAGTATTACTTTTAATCTTTACTAGATTGAAACTGAATGGCTTTTGAACTTGTAGTAGTATAAAAAGAAGCAGGGGTGATAAAACACTCGTTTTATCACTCTCTTAACTAATAATCTCTTTATGATTGATTGAAATTGAGGTGGATTTTCTTATCTAATGGAGCTTAATTCCAAAATAGTGGGACCAACATTAAAAGGTATAAAAAGGAAATAGATCTCCTCTAGTGAAAAACTCTCTAAGTATTTTTAGTGGTTAAATCTCACCTTTAAATACACTATTTCTCTCATTTTTAATGTTAAACTAGTATTTTATAAATGCATCCTTGCGGATTCCATATATTTGTTATAAATTATTATGAAATTATAAAAAAACTAAAATTTGCTTCTATTGGCCCTATTTGATTTGAAAAGTATAAAAATAATGAGAAACTTATTAGACTACAATATTTTATATTCATTTTTATGCTTTTTGTTATTTACCTTTATACCCCTGTTTTGATATCGGAAGGTTAAAACTAGTTTAATTTAGTTTTGGTTAGTTTTTCTGTTGCTGAATCCATGAAGATTCACCTTGTATATATACTCTGTAAACCATTCATTCTCTCAATGAATTCTATGAAGTTTTCTTCCATTCAATTTTCTTAGTCAATATGGTATCAGTAGACATGATTTCGTTCTTAGCGTCATGCATCTACATTGATTCGTCTTCTTCTTCGATCTTGTCCATTTTCGGTTCAAGATTCGTTTGTTTTCCTTGATAATCCTTCCTTTCCACTCTAATTTGAGCATTTTTACGTGCAATTTCATCAATTGCATCTCTTTCGTTCTCCATGGCAAACCCTAATGAAACTTCGAAGCCGGTTTCTTCATCTACCCCGCTCAGCGATAAGAGTTCCTCAATAATTCTAGCCATGAAAGCGTCTCGATCCTCTTTCATTTTGCAACCTAGCCTCGTCTTGGTTACTCGGTAGCTCACCGCGATAATTACAATTCTTGGTTTTTAGATCGATGCGCTTTGCTCTCAAAGGAAAGAACAAGTATGGGTATGTTGGCCGGTTCCTTTCCTTTCCACGATGATCCTCGAAACAAGTTGCTTGGGAATTTGCCAGCGATAACATCGTTTGTTCGTGGCTTCTTAACTTTCGGTATCAAGGACATTGTCACCTCTATCATTCATGCCACAAGTGCTTCAGAAATCTAGACTGATCTGAAAAATCGGTTCCAACAAGTCAATGGTCCAAGAATCTATCAGCTTCGCAAAGATCTCAATGGGCTTTCTCAAGGTAATTATTCTGTGACACAATATTATACCAAATTGAAATCTCTTTGGGAAGAATTACAACAATTTAAAAGCCAGAATGTAATTGCCACTTGTGGTGGTATTAAACCCTTCTAACTGCTGAAAATGGCCAGTGAGTATGTCATGCTTTTTTTGTGGGGTTATCTGTTGGGTTCTCACATGTTAGAGGACAAATTTTAACCATGGTCCCAATTCCCCCAATCTCCAAGGTGTTCTCTCTTGTTCTTCAAGATGAGAAGCATCGTGAGATTGGAAATCTTTCTAAACCAAATTCTGTCGAAACCCAAATTACTTTTCTTTGTTAAGGCCTGCGGAACAAACAATCTGCAAAACTTGATCTGTCAAGAAGGATCGACCCCTCTGCACTAACTGTGGTATTCTTGGTCACACTGTTGACAAATGTTACAAAATCCACGGTTATCCCCCTGGCTATGACAAGAACAAGCCTACTACTACCAATCCAGCCAAGACCACAACTCCTAATTCTGCAAACCAAGTGACTGCTACTAATGATTCTGCCTCTCAGTCAATGTTCACCAATGATCAATGTAATATTCTGTTAGCTCTCCTCTCAGTCAAATAACTCAGTTTCTTTGTCGGCCCGACACCAATCACGGTGCCTCGGGTGATGTGTTCAACGTTTGTTTGAATACTACTTGATCACATACTTACAATTATCTTTTGGCATTCATTTACGGATTATTGACTTTGGTGCCACATGTCATATTGCATATACTTTAGATAATTTCATCTACATTATACGTACTACTAATTCCTTTGTGACTTTGCTTAATAAAGCATTATTCAAGTGCACTTTATTGGTTACTGTTTCTTTAGGTAATGGACTAATTTTGCCTGATGTGCTTTATATCCCTAGCTTCCATGCTAATCTGCTCTTTGTAGGATCACTTACTTACAACCTCCAATATTTCTATGTTTTTATTGGAAATAAATTCTTTATCACGAGGATCTCAGACAAATGAAGTTGATTGGGAAAGGTGAGCTGATTAAGGGGCTCTACCTCTTTCAATCTCATCAACCAGTTCCTCCCATCAATGAAGTCTATTCCACTACTAATATTAGACATATTACACCTTATGACATTTCTGCTAAAAGCGATATTTCTTCTTTAGTACTTTACAGTTTGTAGTGCTGCTATAGTTCATTCACAATGTAATTATGTTCTAATAAAGAATCTTTCAATTTGTGGCTTGCTCGTTTAGGACATTTGTCCAATGATTGTTTTCTTTCTCTTGCTAAAACTTTAGAAGCAAATTTTAGTCATTCTAGTGTATCAAATTCATGTAACATTTGCCCCTTATCAAAGTAAAAAACAATTACCTTTTCAATCTTTTAATCATATGTCTGACTCTGCTTTTAGTCTTATTCATTGTGATATTTGGGGGCCCTACCATGCTCCTACTCATGATAATCATAGGTTTTTTTCTTACTATTGTAGATGATTACTCTCGGTTTACCTAGATTTACTTACTTACACATAAATCTGATGCTTCTACTTATATACAACATTTTTTGCATTTGTTGAGACTCAATTTGATACTGTGATTAAAGCTGTTAGAACAGATAATGCTAAGGAGTTGGCCCTCACAGATTTCACGGCAACAAGAGAGCACTCTCCATCAATTCGATTGCGTGGAGAGACCCCTGACAAAACTCCGTAGTTGGCGCAAACATCAACACCTTACGAGATGTTACAAGGGCCTCTACTTCTAGTCGAACACCCGTATGCTTTTGGGGTGAATGTTTGAAGGCTGCTACCTTCCTCATCAACATAACTCCTTTAAAGGTCTTTGAAAGGGCATTCACCATATCACCTTCTCCTCGACAAAGATCGATTTATCTTCCTTAAAGGTTTTGGATGTTTGGCTTATGCTTCAACCTTGCCTTGAAAGAGGACAAACTCTCTCCTAGGGCCATTCCTTCGGTCTTTTTGGGCTACCACAGTTGGTTACAAGGATTACAGGACTTTATAATCTTCAAACTAGGACCTTCTTCATCTCTCGGAATGTGGTATTTCATGAGGCTGTGTTTCCTTTCCATAACATAGCTTCTCTGCTTGAACGATTGACCACTTTCCCAGATATATGTCTCCCCATACCTCTGGCTGACATTGCCACCACAGATACCTCTGATGTTGTCTCTACACACCCACCTGTGCCTCCACCACAAACTACTATATTTGAACCTCCTTCCCCCTTTGGCTAACCTCCTCCATCCACTTTGTAAACAACGACCTTGTTCCCCCGATGATGTTCCACGGACACACTACTACTACTCTCAGGAGGTCCTCTCGGGTTAGCAATCCTCCCCCTTATCTTAACCAGTATCATTGCAACAGTGCATCTACTTATCTCATTGCTAACTACTTAACTCATGATAGACTTACACCTACCTATGATACCTTCATCAATCACATTTCTGCCTTTTATGAGCCACGGTTTTATCGTCAATTTGCGAACTCACTGAATGGCGACAAACTATCACATCTTGGTGTTGCTCTTGAACACAATAACACATGGACTCTTGTCCCTCTACCTCAAGGTAAACACACCATTGGTTGTAGATGGATCTACAAGGTCAAAACCAATCTTTGATGGCACTCTGAGACAAGCCTGAGAAGCCACGACTAGTCGCAAAGGGATACACTTCGACAAGAAGGTGTGGATTTTCTTGATACATTTTCTCCGTGGCCAAATTAACCACGATCGGTATTCTTTGTCCATTCTTTGCTATAAAAGGTTGGCATTTGTTACAACTAGATGTTAACAATGCTTTCCTAAATGGTGACCTCTTTGAAGAGGTTTATATGGAACTCCCTCCAGGATACTACACCAAAGACAATAATCTCGTATGTAGACTCAATAAATCTATCTATGGTCTTCGTCAAGCATCCATGCAATGGCTTACCAAATTCTCTCAAGCCTCACTAGCGCAAGTTTCACCGATCCAAGAATGACTACAACCTCTTTCTTCTTTGGTTACGGTGCTACATTTGTAGCCATTCTTGTCTATGTTGATGACATTGTCATCAACGGCCCATCAATTGAAATGCTTCATCAGGTGCAGAAGAAGTTTCAGAGTTTGGGCTCCTTGAAATATTTTTTAGGGCTTGAAATTGCTAAGAGCAATGTTGGGATCTTTCTCTCTCAAAGAAAATACACCCTTTCCTTACTCGGTGATCTTTGGTTTTATTATTTATGCAAACTGCATCACTCCTATGAACTGACTTGAAGTTAAGTCTTTGTGATGGTAATCCTATATGCGATATATCAGCATGTCGAGAAGACTTATTGGCGGATTCACGTTACTCACTATTTCCCGCCCAAATATCTGTTTTTCTTAGTAAAAAACTTAGCCAATTTATATCCAAACCCACGATGCTCACCTTAATGTAGTTCATCATTTACTTAGATACTTAAAGACGCGCTTGCAATTGGTTTATTGTTCTCTGCTGCATCTACTTTGTGCATCAAAGCTTATGCGAGATAGTGATTGGGAGTTGTCGACGACGAGGAGAAGCCTGGCCGGTTATTGTGTGTTTATTGGCGACTCACTGGTGTCATTGAAATCAAGAAGCGACATGTGGTATCACGTTCTCTGCTTTGAAGCGAATCTGAGATCACTAGCGGTGTGGCGGTGAGATTCGATGGCTCCTTTGCTTTGCTTAAAGACACGAGTATAAACATCAATTTTGCTATGGTTTCACGGATAGTCAATCGCCATTCACCTTGCTTCAATCCACCTTCCATGAGAGGTCAAAACACATTGAGATTGATTGCCACTTCATTCGAGAGAAAGTGCTTCTTTGGTTTAATTAGACTTGTCCATGTTAAGTCTCGACATCAACTTCTTTGATTTATTGACCAAACCAGATGGTGGTGCACATACATTTCTGCTCTATTGTCCAAGTTGGGACTTGAAGCATCTACCTCCCAACTTGAGAGGAGGGTATTAGACTACAATATTTTATATTTCATTTTTATGCTTTTTGTTATTTACCTTTATACCCCTGTTTTGATATCAGGAGGTTAAAACTAGTTAGGTTAGTTTTTGTTAGTTTTTCTGTTGCTGAATCCATGAAGATTCACCTTGTATATATATACTCTGTAAACCATTCATTCTCTCAATGAATTCTATGAAGTTTTCTTCCATTCAATTTTCTTAGTCCAATAAAACTCGACAAAAGACTATATTTCAACTTACTGAAAAAACTCGTGTTGCAAAAAGTTAAAAAAAAAGTCAGAATGTTCTTCTAATCTTAATAATAACGTAAAAATCAGAAAAAAGAAAATAAGATCTAATATAAGAAATGCACCCTCGTTGGTGCTCTCGTTGCCGCTAACTTTGTCGGTCTCATTGTCGCTCTCGCTGTCGCCTCCGTTGCCGCTCCCATTGTCGCTACCCTTGCCGCTTACATTGTCGCTCTCGCTGTCGCCTCCGTTGCTGCTCTGTTGTCGCTCCATTGTCGCTTTCTTTACCACTCTTATTTGCGCTCTCCATTGTCGCTCGTGTAGCCTCTCTCTATTTTTAGCTCGTTTGATTAAATTATGAATTATTAATTTAATATCAATTCAATATGAAATGATGTGATCATTGAATATTAATTTAATTATTTTAATTAAATTATGAAATTATTTTAAAAAATGTAATTTTGGAATTTTTATAGTCGTTAAATATATTTTTGTCAATTGTTAGTGGTTAAATTGATTGATTTTATTAGATTATAAGTAAATAGTAAATTTTTGGTCTTTTAGTAATAATTTAACTTTTTACTTAAATTATTAAAAAATGATTTTGGAATTTTTGAAAGAGCTTAATTTTTGTTTAGAATTGGTAGTGATTAAATTAGCTGGTTATAGTAGTTTTAGTATAAGTCAGTAAATTGCAAAGAGAGAGATAGAAAAACATTTTTGTGGCAAAAAAACCAAAGTGTACCAAAAAAAAAATTTATTTCCCTAAACAACACAACTTTTAGATTAAATACCAAACTAAGCTACTTTTTTTTTCCTTTGGTGAACTCGCCCCCACCCCTAGTTCACCAAAGAAATTTTGCAATTTTTTAAAATCTTTTGATGAACTACGCCCCACACCTAGTTCATCAAAGGGTTTTTAATTTTTGATTTTCTTGTATTTAATTTAATTAAAATCTAAATTAATTTAATTTAATTACAATAATTAATTTAAATAATTAGAATAATTATTTATAAAATAATTGGGGTAAAAAATGAAGATATTAAAAATTGCGGCAAAATCTAGGTAGTTAAGCGATTGTCGGTAAGATGTAGACCATTAATTAAAGCCTTGAATTTAATAAGTCATAAAAATACAACTTCTTTGCTATGAAATACAACTTGTCAAACTAATAATACATTAAAGTATTAACGAAGAAGATGAGACCCGTTCCACACCGTCTAGGGGCGGGGATTACGTTGTGGGCGTTGGCCAGTTGTGGTTGTTCGGGTTCTTCCTCGATCGTGACGGGGAGGTGGGTCTGGAAATAATTGGGGTTGGGGCTCGGGGGCATGTTGGTATTGATAATATTCGGGCGCAGATGAAAAACTTACTGCAGGGCTCGGGGAGGTGGGTATTGATAATATTGGGCGGTGATGAAGAACTATGCAGTAGGGCTCGAGAGGAGGTGGGTATTGATAATATTGTGCAGCGATGAAGAACTAGCACCGCGGCCCTCTCTTGAAGTTCCACGAGCATAAATCGCGAGACTCGGTATCTGCGTGGCGAAACCAAGCAGAGTCGAACATATCGGTGTCTTTGAGATGTTGGTGTGTGTGAATAGAGTGGCGGTGGGGCACATATTCTTACATCTCACACGCATTTGTTTGGTTCGATCTTGATTTTTGCGGGCGTCGATAGCGATTACGGTTACGCTCTCGGCGTTGATTTGAGTTCTTGGGGAGGTGGTGGTTGTTCTTCATCGATTCTTCCACATCGACCCACTGACACCGGCGCCACGAGGATCCACTTGTTGTTGGTCGGCGAAATGTATGGCGAGAAATTTTTGAAAAACGGCGCATGTATCTATCAATTTGCTTTGGTGTTCCATAGCGGGTGGCCAAGCAAACACCCGATTTTCTCTATCATTCCAACGATCGATCCGGCCGAGTGTGATATCGAGTCAATCGGTGTCATCTTTGTCCTGCATGGTGATTACGTGCGACGAGTCAAATCATGTGGTTGGTTGGTGGTATCTCTTGCTTGAAGTCGGTATTGCAATTTAACCTATCTGCGTGGTGCCATTCCACCATATGGAAACACACCATAGCATTGTGTTTGTAGTCCATATGGCCGAGCCCTCATATCGTCGGTGGAAGGTTGAAATCCTCATAAGGCAACCACTTAAAATCCTCATTTGTCATGTGATCGATCCTTGTTGCATGCGAAACAAGGTCTCTTGGACATCTGGTGTGATTAAGTGGTGGTGTTGCCCATCTAGTAAATAAAGGCGGTTAACATAAAGATCAAATGTAATTGTTAGTATTTTTAAAAAAAGTGTCAAATTTTTACCTCTTTGCTAGTGGCCAATCATATGAAAGTGTGCAAGGCGGTGCTAGGAAAGGCATGCGGTGCGGACCAAAGGCGTAACAAAAAGTACACCCACCCATAGCCTTTAAAGTGCGTTGTAGATGTCGTACACAACATCGGTATAAGTTTGTCAAACATCTTGACCCTGACTAAATTTGGATATTTTGTCGAAATTTATCAAGGGAGTAGGTATTTCATCTTTGACTCTGTTTGATGTTTTATGCGGGAGTATGTACCCCGATCAAAAGCAACAACCAAGCCCTACAATATTGTTTAAGAAGCTGTCATGGAAGCCCCTGTGGAACCTCCATAAATTCACGGCGTAGCCAACTCAGCGGGAGGCGGTGGCCATCTTTTCCATTAGGTGGGACAACTTTACCCAAATATCGTTCGCATAGTTCGGGCCAAGTTTTTGAGGTATTGCGATAATGGCATCTCGTCAGCAAGCCCCTGCAATTTGGGCGTCTTGGAGAGTTATTGTGCTCTCCTCTTTGGAAGATGAAAGCGTGTGTGTTTACGGTCTCAGCGTTCGATCATTCTTTGCCACGAGAAAGTGGTTGGATTTTGAGCAGAGCCAATTGAAAGAATTTTACCAAACCCAGCTCTTTCTATCAAAGGTAGTATAGATTCATCTGGTGTGGGAAGTGTGAATTTGTGATGAACATCCATGGGGTCATTGTTGAGATAGTTGGAAATATGATTAGCTTGGTTTAGTAGGGTAGACATTTTTGGATGGAGATGAAGAGAGTGATAAAGAAAGTAAAGTCGGTTGCGTGTTAGACCAAGAGATGAAAAGCGAGAGAAGAGAAGATGGTTGAAGGCAAGGGCTTGTGGAAGGTGAAGAAGCGAGAGAAGAGAAGATGGTTTGATTTTTATGCGAATGAAAGCAATGAATATATGGTTGAATATTATATGGTATTGAAAGATGGTTTGACCCATGGTTTTGTTTGACCCATGGTTTTGTTTGAGCACACGGTTTTGTGGGAATCAATGAATTACGAAGATTGTTGGTGGTTGGTGGGGACAAAAGCGCAATAATGGGTCTTGGATTCCAAAATGCAATTATGTCACCTTACGATAGTGGGAGACAAGGGGGCCCTTTGGGGATTGTCCCCACGAAAGTAATTTTTTTGGCGATATTTATGGATGGTTGATTGCGCGAAGCGGTTTAAGCGGTGTAGATTGCACCAAAGTTTTAAAGGCCAGTTGCAAAGCGGTTTAAGCGGTGTAGATTGTACTACTGATTTTAACTATGCATACGTAAGCATAAAAAGGGTTTTTAGTTATTGTATTATTTAGTAGGTGTAGAAGAAAGGAATTGAAGAATGAAATTTTTTTAACTAAGTATAAAAAGCGGTTTTTAACTAAAGTGTTGTGTTGGAAAAAAAAATTAAAAATGTTTTAATAAGTAATTTATTTACTAGAAAGTGTGTTAAAAATCATTTTTTCATCTAAATTTAACATGGTTTTTGCCTAATTTTTTCCCATTCAAGCCACATTTTTAAATTAATTATTTCTTGAAACAAGTTGTGTGATCTTCTTCTTGAGGAATAGGAGAGGTCACGAAGTAAATGAGGTCTCATTGATTTAATACTTATTGTATTACTTTGTAGGTTTTGACTAAGTATAAAAAAGGTTTTTACCTAAGTTTAAGAATATTTTTCCCACGAATTAAATTTCTATTTTAATTTTGTAAATATTATACCTTGTAGAGAAAGTGTAATACTAAAGTGTTGTGTTGGAAAAAAAATTTAAAAAATGTTTTCATGAGTAATTTATTTACTAGAAAGTGTGCTAAAAATCATTTTTTCACCTAAACTTAACATGGTTTTTGCCTAATTTTTTCCCTAATTTTTTTCCCTAATTTTTTTATTTAATAAAAATACCTATATTGCCACGACCAAAATGGGTATAGTGGTGTAAATGATGATTTTGATTTTTGTGTTCAACCATTATTAAAGTAGTTCACATGTCTTTGTCCATATACTTGTGTCTAAGTTATTCACATGACCCTAATAACCCTTTATGACACTAATTCACATGCCTTTGTCAAGTTGCTTGTCTCTAGGTTGTTCATATGTCTTTCACATTGTTTATGACAAGTATTCACATGCATTTGTCCATAAGGAAGTGTCATAGTATTGTCTAAGTTAAATGAATTTAAGTTAGGTTAAAAAATTTAATAAAATTCAATATTTTATATGACATGATAGGAGAGGTACTGAGGTCAATGAAATCTCATTGATTTAATATTTATTGTATTACTTTGTAGGTGTAGAAGAAAGGAATTGAAGATTGAATTTTTTTCACTAAGTATAAAAAGGGTTTTTACCTAAGTTTAGGAACATTTTTCCCACGAATGTAATTTGTATTTTAATTTTGTAAATATTATACCTTGTAGAGAAAGTGTAATACTAAAGTGTTGTATTGGAAAAAAATTTAAAAAATGTTTTCATGAGTAATTTATTTACTAGAAAGTGTGCTAAAAATCATTTTTTCACCTAAACTTAACTTGGTTTTTGCCTACTTTTTCCCTAATTTTTATGTGCATTATTTTCACAAAATATACCCTACATTGCCACAACCATAATGGGTGTAGGATTGCAAGAAACAAAGCGGTCGGTGGAATCCTAACCGTTCAAATTGTCGGTGCAATCTAAGCGTCGGACTTTCAATAATTATTCACATGCATTTCACCTTACGATAGTGGGAGACAAAGGGGCCTTTGGGGTTTGTCCACTAGGCTTTGTCAAGATGCCTTAGTGGTTGTCATGAATGTTACGATAATGGTCGAGTCCATACACATGCCGCGGTGCCGCGATTCACTCACGAACAATGCCGCGGCTGCCTGATGGACTACGAGCAATGCCGCGATTCAACTACGCTGATGCAAGGTTTGGTCTCTATGAACAATGCACATTGAAATATTCAAAGCGCCGGTGGAATCGGCCATATAAAATTGTCGGTGCAATCGTAGCCGTCAAAAGTCACGGTGCAATCACGGCCTTCAAAACCAAACCCCTCGAGGCAATCTGCAAGTCGAATTTCAATAAATACCCACTTACATCTCTCACCACTAACCACACCTTTACAAATCCTCCTACTACCAACTAAAACTCAAACACACCCTCCTGCTCCCAACTTCATCAATGGCTCCAACTCCATTGATTTTTATCACCGTGTTTTACAATGGTTATGTAAAAAAATCGGATACTCGGGGTTTGTTGTTTAGATGTCAAAACTACACCCTTGTCAAACTCGGCTCTAAATTCAAACTACCTCAAGTTAAAGAAGCCATTGAAAAAATAATATCTCTGACCGATTTCCCAAATGGTTTCTAGTATTACATATCGGTACCCCATGACACTCATGCATTTGGTTGTGACTTTTATGCGAGTTTGAAATTACATCAGATGAACAACTTGAAATGATGATGGAGCATTACCAACAATGTAGAGGTCAATGTATCATACACACAGAAATATCTGTGATTTGGTTGATGCTCCTTCAAACTATACTCAAGTAAGTGAACCCCACTCTATTCCATCTCCACCACCACACACCATCCCTTTTTCTCAACAAACATTTCAACCATACTGATTTCATCCCACACTGTTTACCCTCACTTCAATCCTTCATCATCCCAAACGAACATGCATTATAGTCCTTATACACATCACCATCACTCTGCGCCATCATCCTCGAGAAAACCCCATTGACCTTAATACAACTAACCCTCCGGCCAAGCTGAAACTAATACCCCACCGTTTACTATGTTTGTTGGTGTCCATAATGAGGGCGTTGGGGATTATAGCGATGATGAAGATGAAATTCTTGAGCGTGAAGGCGCTCGGGAAACAATTCAAACTACCCCCAACATAGGTGTTGCATTAGCGAGCTTTGTCCACACTTTCAAAATGTCACGACTTATAGCCCGAGAACCTTATGATTTAGAGTTTTCCCGTCCCGTGGGCCGGAACCAACTTTTATCAAATGAAGACCAAACGAGCTGAAACTCAAAATGAAATTTCCCACAAAAGAAATAGCCATGGAATTCATCCAAACATATCACCTAAACAATTACTGTTTCATACCAAGTCAACAGATCTACTACTAAAGTTTGGGAGATTTCTTGTGTTCACGATACGTGTTTGTGGAGGTGTGTTGTGAGGCTCGGAGCAAAATCTGGTTTGTGGGGATTACGAGTTGACTCACCCACACACATGTACAACATCCAATATTTCCCAAGATCACCTCGGATAGCGTCTTCCTTCATATGTTCTCATATCCTTCCACTTGTAAGGCGAGGACCCAACAATATCGATGCATTGTGTTGATTGCACACATCGGAGCGATTCACGTACCACGAGTTCCTACAGGAAGGCTTGGATTGCTAAACAAAAGCAATCGAAAAAGTATCTGTAATTGGGAAGACTCTTACAAGGAGGTAACGGATGCCTAGTGGGTTTCTCTCACTTTATATACGAACACGATTATCATTGGCGGTACAAACCATTCTATGAGAGCGAGAACAACAAGTCACCAACAAAGGTGTTTTCCACGCATATTTTGGAGTTTTGGCGTGCATAGAAGGCTTTAAGTGCTGCAAACCGGTGGTGTCTGTTGATGGAACATGGTTGTATGGTAGGTACAAAGGGGTCCTTCTTTTGGCAATCGCACAAGGCGGAAGAAAGCGGAACCTTCCCGATTGCGTATCACGATTGTCGAGGTGAGGCAGCGGAGGCTTGGTATTTCTTCCTATCTCGTTTAAGACAATTTGTGACACCACGGGAGGGACTACTGTTTGATATCGGATAGACACGAGTCTATCAAAAGTCTTTATTAGGCGTGTAAACACCAAGCTGGAAACACGTATTACGTATCGCCACATAGCACGAGAACTTCATGAGACACTTTAAGAACACTCTCTGCCGGGGAAACATCTCGTCAATATGGGGTGGTATCTTTGAAACTTTATTAATTTTTGATTATGTATTTTGCATTCCATAATTACCAACATCTTACTTTACTTGCTTGACATACTCAATGCGGAGAGATCATTTAATCACTACAAAAATAAAATTGCGGCGAAGTAGGTCGATGGCGTGAATTGGGTTGAAGACATTAACCCGAGCGGTTGTTGATATCGCGAGATGGAGGTTGCCGTTGGGGGCACTTGACAACAAACCTTGCGAGTGCATCAACAATGTCCTTAAGAAGTGCGGAATCTCGATCCGTTCATTAATAGATGCAACATATTTTAGGATGAGCGAGATCTTTGTGAAGCAGCGGGGAACACAAGCCGCAGCGATGATGGCATACGGAACAATGTTCTCGAAACATTGATGAAAAACATTCTTTGAAAACATCAAAGTGTCACAAGCGCGCACCGTCGCAATTCCGCGATCGTGTCGGGCAATTGTTAGAGTTCGGGAAGAACAGCGACCACAAAGTGGTAGACCCTGCGACCACATTTGTGGTCGACTTGAATCAAAACACTTTGTGAGTGTGTAGGAATTCGGGCCCTTCATTACCCATGTTCACATGCCATCGCGGCATGCTCTAAATGCGATTCACGACCACTTGCGGTTTGTTGATCCACCTACACAATGCATCATGTTTTCAATACTTACATTGTGGAGTTCCCACCCTTGCCTCACGAGACTTCATGGCACGATTTCAATACGATTGAACTCTGGCATGATCCAACTAAAAGAAAGAGATAAAAAGGGCGACCCACGATCTACTCGTATTAAATGCGAGAGATGGATCAAAGAAAGCGGGAACCCACTGCAAAAGATGCGGAATTTGTAGAAATGAGGTCACAACAAAAATAAGCGCCCTAACCGCAATGTAAACTAGTCAATGTTGTTTAATGTATTATTAGTTTGAAGTTGTATTTCAAAATTAACATGTGGTATTTTTGTCAATTATTAAATTTAAGGTTTTAATGTTAAGTCACATTTAATTAAGTTGGATCAACATTAAATATTTTATCTTCAATCTTTAATAATGCGTTGTGCGAGTGTACATTGTGCGAGTGTGCATTGTGCGAGTGTTGCATTGTGCGAGTGTACATTGTCGCGAGTGTGCATTGTGCGAGTCTTTGCATTGTGCAGTCTTTGCATTGTGCGAGTGTGCATAGTGCGAGTGTGCATCTTTGCATTGTGCGAGTGTGCATAGTCTTTGAGGTCTTTTTATTGAGCGACCTAGATTTTGCAGACATTATTTAACGCCCTAGATTTTGCAGGCATTATTAAGCGGCCAAGATTTTGCCGACACAATTTAAGCGGGGTAGATTTTGCGACACTAAAACCTACGATTGCGGTTATGATCACCACCTAGATCAGCGGCTCACACACGATCCGTCTATTATAAATACATTCTCAAATTACACTAACATTAACACCACGGTTTACCCTCGACCTACCATTGCCTTACGACTCATCTTCTCTTCTCTCGCTTCTTCCCCAAAACCATCGCCCCACGCTACAATGGAATGGCGGTTGTGCCAAACCCAGTACTCAAACGACAAATTCCTAACCGCCGCTTTATCCTGATGGGCTGTCACCCAAGCGAACATGGCGGCGTGTTTCGTTGTCCTAACCATGTGTTATGCGGGATGAATAAGGACATCACATTCGCCCTGACTCAAGGAGAAGGTGAGAGGAAGATTCGCCCGGAGGGCGTGGCGTAAAGGCGTCGATCGCATCGTTTGAAAGTTCAATTGTAGAGATGATGGGGTATCGATATTGATCATGGAGATCCGGCGGCGAGGACATCGCGCAATGATGGAACATCTAGCTAACGTTAGATGGGGCGACAAATCTTAGAGGCGTATGTGAACACAAGGCGAACTCGAGAAGAGATCATGCATCTTCTTGACCACCACCACCGCACCACTGACAACCCGTACTTACGCACCTGTAAAGTTGAGTATGAGATGATTAACGAGTCTGGGGCGACCATTACGATACGTTGATTCATAGTCGTGAATCAAAAACTAAAAATTTCGAGCTTAAGAACAACATCACATTCGCGAATTGAAAGAAAAACTAATAAAAATGTGAAACTAGATGGTGTTGAGCAAGAAATTAAAAAAATCGAATGTGAATCCCCTACGTCGTAATTTGGAACCCACGTAATCGTATTTAGAAGTGCCTTAAGCCTATCAAGAATAGCGAAGGCGTTAAGTCAAATGTTTGAGAAACATGAAGAATTCCAAGGTTTCATTGAACCTTATCTCGAATTGTTCGTCGAAACACGAGAATCTGTCGAACACATCCGCCGTAGAATTAGAGGTAGTAGTAGTAGTTCTAAGTAGAACTAGGTTGTATTATGTTTTCCTGTTGTTTCGTTTTAAATTTACTATGCTTGTATTTTTGCAATTTGTGTTTTTATTTTTGTTCTTATCGAATATTAAATTCTGTTCCACTTATTAATATCTTAATTATTTACCGTATTTTTTACAGTAATTATTTTATAAATAATTTTATTAATTATTCTAATTATTTAAATTAATTATTGTAATTAAATTAAATTAATTTAGATTTTAATAAATTAAAATACAAGAAAATCAAAAAATTAAAAAACCCTTTGATGAACTAGGGGTGGGGCGAGTTCATCAAAGGATTTTAAAAAATTGCAAAATTTCTTTTGGTGAACTAGGGCGAGTGAGTTCAAAAGGAAAAAAAAAGTGAAGCTTAGTTTGGTATTTAATCTAAAAGTTGTGTTGTTTAGGAAATAATTTTTTTGGTTTTCTTTGGTTTTTGCCCATTTTGTATGTTACCTCGTTTTTGAAAAAGTAGAAAAAGCTACACATTTTTGTCTTTGATATGATTATTTTCACTTTTGAATAATCTCGTGCATTCTTCGTTTTTAGAGAAGCAAAATGTTTGTTACAATGTAAAATTATTATCCTAAAAATGAAGCATATGTCAAAATTCCGTGAAAAGAGTGTGACTCATACTTCAAATTTTGATATAAAAGTACTTTAATTATATAAAATTTTGAGGAGTATTAATGGGTAAATACATAACTACTTAGTGGAAGCAATTTATTTCAAAATTTCCAGAAGTAAATATCTAATTATGATATAATAAAACCAACTTCGTAAAACATACAAATTATTTTTACTATTCAAGTTAAATTATAGAATCATTTGTAACAAACAACGCAACACAGAGCAAACCGTACTTAAACATGGGTATACAAATAGTTGACTTCTAAACTATCTACTAAATCTATTTTCAATCAAACAAAAAACTAATTTTTAAGTATTACTTTTAATCTTTTCTAGATTGAATGTGAATAGCTTTTGAACCTACAAAAGTATAAAAGAAGTAGGGGTAATAACAACACTCACTTTATCATTCTCTTATTAATAATCTCTTTATGAATGAATGAAATTCAAGTGGACTTTACTTATTTAATGGAACTTAATTCCAAAATAGTGGGACCAACATTGAAGAGGTGTAAAAAGTGAAATAGATCTCCTCAAGTGGAAAACTCTCCGAGGGTATGTTTGGGAGGGAGTTTTGGGAGGAGAGAACATATTTTTTAATTCTAAATTGAGAAAACTACAAAATATCTCTAAACATAAACGAAGTATTATTAAAATTGATATATTGTTTGCTTCAAATTTTTTTTGATATATTATTATCTTTCAAGTTATTATTTTATTTTTTTAAAATCACAAATACATATTAAAATATAGATAAATCTTTTTCAAATCCTCCTCTCCGTTCCCCTCCCAAAACCTCCTCTCAAACATGCCCTAAGTTTTTCCTAGTAGTTAAATCTCCACTTTTAAATAAATTATTTCTCTCATTTTTAATGTTAAATAAATTTAAGGGTAAAATATGTTTTTAGTTCCTACAAAATTTTGTTTTTAAATTAGTCCTACATTAACGAAATAGGTGTTTTGGTCTACATTTTTTTCCCATTTTCATTAAGAGTGCATCGTTGACTCCATCCGATTAAGCGAAGAAAAAGTGGCGTGGCTTTTACACGCGAGTTTTTTTAAATTACGTGGCATATCGATGGCTTGCGTGGATTAATCAATATCACTCACATGATGTGGATCTAAAACCTACCCGTTTAACTCATACCCCACCCGGTTTGATTGATTAAGTCCCTAACTTAGACATAATAGACCATGTAATTAATCAAGATTGACCTGATTTGGTTTGACATGCAATTAAAAAAGCGCGTGTAAAAGCGCGTCGCACCGGTTAATACATTGAATGGAGTTAACGGCGGAAGCTTTTAATGGCGAAAAAAATGTAGAGGGCCAGCGTCTATTTAAATATACTCTTCCTCATTTTTAAAGTCATCGGAGGAGATCCCCTCACGAGTGAAAGAGTGTGTTAGGGGAATTTTTATTTTAATAAAAAGTAATTGCTCAAGAATGACGACATGAGTGCAAGGATGCAAAATGACAGAAAAATGTCGACATCATCTTCTTCATTTGACGTTTTAGATCTATGAGTGGAGAGAGAGAAGAGAACATAACCGGACGACAAGACAACTCAACAACATAGAACGGCGCTTGGTCGACTTCATTACAATTTCTAAAGAGAGATGTAGGTAAGTGTAACAATTCAACAATTGTTAAGTGAAGAACAACAAGCAATTCGTGTAAACACTGTATTGAATTGAATTCCCTTCAAGTATTACAAATGGAAATGAAGTAAGAAGGGGAAGTTGGTACAGAATCCTTCCCAGAGCAAATTACACGAGAGAGAGGGAGGTAGTTAGAGGAGGGAGAAAGAGAGGATTGACTTCAATCATTTCGTTTCATCATGCCCTTTTGATTTCACTTCCTTTCGTATATATCAAATACTTTTTTCTTTTTGTGGAGCTTGGTGATTCTATTCTTCTTTTGAGAACTCCTGCAGATGATAGGTTATTCATTACAATACCTTCCTTTAAAATGGCCTTGTCCTCAAGGTTGTAAGAATTTCTCTTTGGAAGACATATCCATGTGCCATTTGCTTGAACTGGAATGACATAATTGTTGTAGACATATTCAAATGTCCACGAGGATCCCATTGTTGTTCTTTCTTAATTCCCACCGAAAAATTCAACATACATTGCGGGAACATGACACCAAAGATGCAAACAATCACGAAGTCGGAAAGAGTTAAGCGTGACTTGGTTTGAAATGGAAATAAGTGTTGCCCGGCATGTGCTCGAAGTGAAGTATTCTCAGATAATAATTCCATCCTGTTTTTCGATCTCCACCCTCACCAATTAGACCAATAGGATTATGTCCATGTAGTCTACAAAACACCATATTTGTGCTGCAAATAGTGCTCTAAGCGATACAATTCCTCCAACAATACCATCGAATCACAACCACTAGTGATGATCGGTCTAATCAATTTCATAGTGGCATAAAAGCGAATCGCTAAATACCAAAGTGCTTGGTAATCAAAACTCACGATAAGAGTCAAGTTATTTGGGCTATGTTCAAATGATCCTCATATTTAGAAATGGATAAATTTATATGCTCAAGCATGCCAAAGAACACTATATTAGCAAGGTCCTTTGCCACTAGAGTTATCAATTCACGAACACGGTATTACAATCCATCCATGATGCAATTTTATTGAAGGAATAAACTTGTAACGACTCCACAAAAGGCCAAGGATCCAATTGACAAAGGAGTATCAAGAATGCCCCGCAAAATGAAGGTAGTTTTCATAACCCACATTGCCCATTTAACAAAGTGAACAACTCCAATTCTTTTGCATAAATGAGCAATCCATCCTCCACGTATTTGCTACTATAAATCCCACCAACCCAATTGTCATGTTGAGCGAAACAATTTCGATTATGATGTATGACAAAAATTGATTTGAGAGCAACTATATCATGAATAGTTATAGGCATTCTCACTAAACTTCCCGAAATTCAACTTGAAAATAAAAATCCCAATTGCTCCTTCTAGTTGTTGGAAATTGTCGTGAGCATTCCACAAGGCAACAAACCAATTACAAGCGGACATAACTATTGTTTCTTATGACACTACCACCACAATGACAATAACAATTGTTTGAGCAATAAAGAAGAGAATTTGGTAAGTGTTGTACAAAGAGTTTCGTCCAAATTAGTCTCATCTCATTATTAGAATCTAATAGAATACCCATGAGAACAACTTTGATATGCATGCACCTGCTTTGCCAACAATACCTCAAACCAACCAATTATCTTTAAAGCTACGGTCCCCACATGCGATAGCGGTACTCTTGAGCCACGAAACAAAATTGTACCCTTCCCAAGACCAAAGAAGAGATAACCTTCCGGCCATGGTGCATTTGGAATTAAAAACTTGGGACCAAAGAAGAGATAACCTTCGACCATGGTGCCTTTGGAATTAAAAAGCGAGAAAAGTTTCCTAACAATAGAAAAGCTAGGTCTGAAGTACTTTAAGACCACAACCTCATTTGCCAACCATGAATTCCACCCCAAAGTCTACTTATGGTGAACATCACTAATAGAATTGGAGTTAGAATACCACCTCCAACAATCATGGAAGGGCCACCACCACTAATAGCAAACATAATTTCAAATTTGATTGTGTTTCTAAAATGTCCTTAATGTGTAATTCCTTTGTCCACCTTGGATTATGAAATTTAAGTCTAATATCGGATATGTGCTTAGTAGTCATGATACAATTTGTAATTTCGTTTCCATCATATATGACTAAAAATAGTGTGCCTAAGACATTAACATCTAATTCAATTGAAGTCTTATTGGAGATCTCGTAAAAACATAGAAATAACTAATGTCCAAAGCACCTGTACCACATCAATAGTGATTAAAGGAGAAGTATCGTGGTAACCCAAACCTGCTAGAGGAAGCATTGTGTCTGGTGTTGGTGCAGAACGACAATTCTGTATGAATTCATAATTTGCAGCACCTAGACTCATGTGATACCTTCAGTGAACGAACTTTGTTGTGCGACAATCCAGGGCTCTAAGACTGGAATCTGGCGGCTCGCGCAGTGGAGGAGGCATGGTGTGCTTGACTAAAAGGTTGTGTGAATGGTGACAACAGATTTGTCACTTGCTGCAGTGGTTTTCGTGTGGCGATCGTGTCATGACATTTTGTCGAACACAAGACATGCATGATTGCGTCTCACATACCAGAGACATTATATGATGTTTCGGAAGGGAAATAAGCACCTCTTGTGTCCACGAAGCAATTTGCAGCAACTCACCATCATCGTTTATTGATTTAGAGCTTTCTTGATTGGCTCTTCTAAATGGTTTTCACCCGAGGATTCTTCTGTCTCCTCCATAAGCCGTCCTTGAGTCTTGGAGATCCACAACCGTCATTGAGATCGCTCATTGGAGTAATCGTTGACACATTTAAATTTGACACTTGCGGTGTAGGCACATCAACATGTTCCGTGGATGTAAGGAACTTGTCCCGAAGCTAGCGAGGACATCATTGAGTGAGTCACGGGAATTGCTATTGACCGATGGCAATTCTTGATTCAGTTCCTCCTCGTTGTCAACTATCAGTGAGAATAACACGATCTTGGGCTTAAAGCGCCATAGAAGCGAGAGTGTGAATGAGTTCCATGTAACCTCCGGATGACGAGGATACCACCAGCGCCACCATTTGAGAGCCTGACCATTCATTGCCATTGCAACGGTCACCATTTTCTCATCCTCTAGTATACCTCTAACCTTGAAATATTTATCAGCACAAAGAACCCAGAAGTAAGCATCGTATTGTCCATTAAACACTAACAGCTCCATTGTTTTAGAGGTATGAGATCATCAATGAAAGCACCAATGTAACAATTCAACAATTGTTAAGTGAAGAACAACAAGCAATTCGTGTAAACACTGTATTGAATTGAATTCCCTTCAAGTATTACAAATGGAAATGAAGTAAGAAGGGGAAGTTGGTACAGAATCCTTCCCAGAGCAAATTACACGAGAGAGAGGGAGGTAGTTAGAGGAGGGAGAAAGAGAGGATTGACTTCAATCATTTCATTTCATGCCCTTTTGATTTCACTTCCTTTCATATATATCCAATACTTTTCTTTGTTGTGGAACTTGGGCTGATTTGCTCTTCTTTGGGCTTCTCCTAGATGATAGGTTCATTACAGTAAGTTTCTCTGATTCAATATGTTGTTATATTCTAGAAGAAGAACAAAGTTTTGAGTTGCATGATATATGTGAACATGATGATGATATTAGAATCTTCTTTTTTCTATATTAGACTTGGAAGGTAAAAGAAACAAGAGTTTAGTTTTGTCCAAGATGTACATAAATCAATGGGAATCCAACATAGGAAATAACAATCAAATTATCCAGTTTGGTGAATCTCAACATCAAAGTTTTGATGAGTCTTGCACCATCCTTTCTTCTCTCGAAACATTAATACCAACCGTTCCTGTCTGGAGCAATGAGTTTCTAACGACAACAACTGACGACTCACCTTTTCTGTTTTGTCAACCCTCTAATCAAGAAGATACAATAATCAAAGATGATCAATTCATGACTAGTTCTTTGCAATTGGTTGTTGAATCTTTGATGTCTAGCAGTGATGACACTATTTCTTCTTCTCAAAAATATGGTCAACTTCACTCTTCTTCTGGAAAATATGATAACAAGCCATTTTCTGACCACTTTCCTCAAGAACATAAGAAGGTGGTGGAGAGTGATGATGCTACCCCTAATCAGAGGTCCCTTCAAATTTCCTTTCAGAGAAATCAGGTACCCGCTCCTTACTTCTTAGTAGTTTTCTATTTACCTTTTAAATTTTGATCTCTGACAAACAAATAATCGTTGAGCATGCTTTTGTTTCCTCCCAACCCAACCCACCACGGATTAGCCAGCGGTTCCTCTATGTTAGGATATAAATTATAATTTTCGAATATTAAAGCAAATATAAGAAATTTAGGAGATACAATTCACAAGTCTGTCAAAAACTTTATTGTCATTAAGAGATGTTACTTGCATATGCGCGCGACAGTTAATAATATCCACTAAGTTATATACATGAATGAAAGTTGGAGTATCTTCTTTCTTATAAATAGTAAGACTTGTGAAGAGGTGAATCATCTCTACCTTAGGTGATCACATGGAGACATGAGAATCCCCAACCCCAACAATTGATGGTCATGTGGAGAGCTTGTGTGTATACTCAACCATGCGCGCAGGTCCTAGGAGAGAGGAGGGTGTGTGTTATCGTTTTTGTGTGAGATGTGAATGTTGTCATTTTTATAACTCTTACAGTATGATGACTTTTTTTGAAAGACAAACATATATTGTAGGGTGATACATCTCTTGAAATAAGTTACAAATTGTTGTAATTTTATGTAAGATAATGAGTAGATTATGTTTCCACCCAAAAAATGAGTAGAATACGTTGAGGTGTTTCTATGGATGTAGACAAGAAGTATCGAGTAAATCTTGTGTTAATTTGTTCTGTTTGTTGTGATTTGGGACATGGGGATTAATCAGACGACATGTGAATGTTATCATTTTTTGTAACTTTTAGAGTATTTTTTTTAGAAAGACAAATTGATACAGCTCTTAGATAGAGTTAAAATTTGTTGTAATTTTATGCAAAGATTATGAGTAGATTATATTTTCACAAAAAAAAAGAGTAGATTATGTTGAGGTATTTCTGTGGACGTAGACAAAGTATCGAGTAAATCTTTGTGTGTTCCTTTAATTTGTTTTGTTTGTTGTGTTTTGAGGCATGGTGATTAATCTGTAAGTCATGTTCTTTCTTATAAATAGAGAAATCTGCGAAAAGGTGAATTATCACTGCCTTATAGGTGATCACCTTAGAATGTTGTTTAGGCCTAACTCAACCCCACAAAACCGATTTGTAAGGTGAGGGTTGTCTATTCATTATAAACCCTCTTGAGACCTAATCACTAGTCGATGTGGGACTTGAGATTTTCCCCAATAGATCACATGGAGACGTGAGACATCCCAACAGTTGATGGTCATGTGGAGTACTGTTTGTGCGTATACTCAACCATGCATGTCTTAGGAGAGAAGAGGGTGTGTGTTATAATTTTTTGTAACTTAGTATGACTTTTTTTTTTCGAAAGACAAACATAAAGAGATATTTTAGGGTGATACACATCTTGGATTGAGCTACACATTGTTGTAATTTTATGTAAAATAATGAGTAGATTATGTTCCCACAAAAAATTGAGTAGATTATGTTGAGGTATTTCTGTGGATGTATACAAGAAGTATCGAGTAAATCTTTGTGTGTTTCCTTTTCTTGGATAATTAAACTTACAATTCTCTTTGTTCCGATGATCTACCTGCCCGTTTCTGTGTAACATGCACCATGTTTTTTTTACTCCTGAGTCTTATCAGTGGAATTCATGTACGCAGCCAGACAAGCAATCTTCACCTTATGGAGTTCCTTTTGCAACATCTAGCAACTCTGATTCTAGAAGAACTGGAACAGGTAAAAGAAGAGTAAGATGGACAAAAGATCTGCATGAGCTATTCATTGTGATTGTCAACCACCTTGGTGGTCCAGACAGTAAGTTTTTATACCTGATCAATTAAGTAAGCTTAGAAATTACTTGTTACCTAATTATGCTTATTGGTTAATCATAGAGGCAAAGCCTAAGGCTATACAAGAGTTGATGGGTTCTGATGAGCTGACCATTTCCAACGTTAAAAGTCATTTGCAGGTAGAATTGCTTCCATCAGATAATTGCTATATATGATAACTGGCTATGTAATATTTCTGTATTTATTTTCTTGCAGAAATATCGTTCTGCATTACACATGCACGCAGCTTTGAAGGGTAATTTACTTTCTATTCTATCTGTTTAATTAGTGCCTCGTCTTATTCATTATAAACAACAACAAATCCATCAATCTTCTATGAAAATTGGTGTAACAAATTTTTGAACTCAACTTTAATTACTCCTTCCCATGATATAACAACCTTTATAACTAATTCACTCGTATATGAGCTTAAATTAATATAGGATCTTGTTAATGAGTTTTCTTAGGGCACTAGTTAAGAAATCAAAACTTTTGAGCTTTTAATTGAATGCACCACTTCTAATACAATATTTCTATATATTTGATTCCTAAACCATTATCTTTAGATTAGTCGTTAGTATTTACGTTAAATTATCAATAGCTTGTATATATGTTGGTATTTTTTCAAGATTACCCTTAATTAAACTAATGAGACTTATTATCTCACTTTATCCACTTAATTAATTTTTTTTAGGACTCACAGGTCACCACCGCCTCTCACTACAAATAAGGGTATAATAGAAAATTAGTATTTGATGTATTTGAAAACTGATGCATGTTTGTTAGGACAGTATATACGACCAGTAAAAGAAGTAATAATAGAAATGACAGTACAAAATAGAGACACGATATTGGTCACGCAGTTCGGTCAATCTTTTCTTATGTCTGGACTACAGAGAATTTGTAGTTCCGTCTTATTTCAAAATCAAATTAAGATTTCAGTGTTACAATAGATACTTATAATAACTCAGTCTAAATTACAACAATACCCCTGAACCGTATCACACGGTAGGCTACTCCCCATGCACCCCCAAATAGTTTGGACCAAGCCCACATATATACTCAACAATCTCCACATTGGTGAATATCAAACTCTATGAAGATTCACGGCATGATGGCAACATCTTTGGCATTGGGGGTAGAGCTCCTGCTTAACAACGAGTAACATTTAACAAGTCTAGTATCACTAAAACCTTACAGCCGATCCATGTAAATTTTCTCATCTACATTCCGTGAAAAAATGTTTCTTCACATTCATACGCTCTAAATGCATGTCTCGATTGGCTACCATGGCTAACAGCGGCACGATAGAAGTATGTAACGACTAGAGAGAAAAAATCATCATAGTCAATCCCTTTTCTTTGCGAGTACCCCTTTGCTACAAAGCGGACATTGAACTTTTCCCCCTTCTTTTTGTGTTCTTCGCTAGTTTCCTCTTATACACCCCTTGCATCCAATAGCCTTTTTTCCTTAGGAAGTGAGCGAGATCCCATGGTTCATTTTTCTTTGAGGACTCTATCTCCTCCACCAATACCCATCCACTTATCTTACTTCTGGCTGGCTAGCTATATATAGCCTCTCGAAAAGTGGACGGATCTTGCGAACTAGTACGAAGTGCATATCTTCGCCAAGTCTTCATACTCATATCTATTTGGTGGTTTGATCTAACGACGCGTTCTCTATCATGTAAAATAGAGTAATCATCAAGTCCATCTGAATCTCCAGGTCCATGTTGAATTTTAGTATAAGAGCCTGGTTCGGCTTGTGGTTCATGTACCGACCGCATATTGCCCAGTAGTGACAACCCAATATGCACCTAAATCACCTCATTGTTGGCGCTTTTTCCTTGAGCCGACACATCTATTGCTGTGATCGCTTCAACATGGACCGCTCATCAAACACAACATCTTTTCTAAGTACCATCTTCTTTGGCCGAATCCCATAACTTGAACCTCTTTTCACCTTTTGAGTAACGCAGCGAAGACACACACCTTTGACTTTGGATCAAGTTTGAATCGATCTTCACTGGATATATGCACATAAGTTGGACACCCAAAAATCCTTAAATTGTCAAGATAATAGGGTTTCATGTCCATAACTCCTCCGCAACCTTCCCGTCAAATGAAGCCCATGGTGACCTGTTGATGACATAGCATGTCATGTTAATTGCCTCTACCCAGAAACCATTTGATAACCCACCACTCAAACGGGGACATCTTGGCCTTTCAGTTAGCGACCTATTCATTCTTTGTGCCACACAATTCTATGGCGGTGTCTTTCGAACTGAACAGTGCTTCTAAATACCATGTTCTGCACAAAATTTCATGATATTTGAATCAATGTACTCTGTCCTATTATCTGACCTTCATGATATCCCTATCTCCATTAGACCTGTAGGAGAAACCATTTGCCTGTAGAGTACCTAAGGAAATAAAATTCTTTCTCAATTCTGTAATGTATGTGGCATCGTTCAACGTTCGCAAGCCACTATATTCCATTGCAATTTATGTTTGTCTTATTCTTGTGATAGCCATGCTTTATCATCACCCAAAAAAAACAAATCCAAAATTACTTGACATAAATATGGTGAACCACTCCCAGTGCGACATCATGTGATAAAGCATCCAGAGTCAAGAATCCACGCATCTGTGCAGTTGCAAGATGAAACACAAAGAATATCCCCTTCACTGCTAGAATCATCGGTTTGAACCATATTTGCAGAATTGGATGAGCCTTCGTTTCTGTTTGGAATTCCATCTTTCAATGCCCAATTTGTTTGCAACCATATCACTCTACTGTTTTCCCGCTCTTGGATTTAGACCTTCTCCTTCCATAACCTGCTTTACCCTTGTTCCGCCCACGATCTTGACTCCCCTTTACATACAGGGCGTCACCTTGACTTTCTTCCTTTACACTCTTCCTCCTTTGAGAATGAGACAAGAGTGTGGTAGTAATTACATCAAGTGGTTGTAAGAACCTTGTAACAAGCACATCAAAATAATTGTCTTGTCTTCGTAATCGACCTTCACCCCAAGCCTCGCCTAATCAATGATTATGTTCATGAAAGTATTGATATGTTGTTGTAAATTAGATCCTTCCTACATCCTCAGGCTGTATAGTCGATGTTTCGTGAACAATTTGTTCATCAGCGTCTTTGACATATATACTGACTCTCCAATTTGTCCTAAACTGCCTTCGAAGTCGTTAAGTCTAGAATCTAATACATCACTTCATCTAAAACGCATAGACGTATCAATATCGCAACCTTCTTCTTCATCTCTACCTAATCGTCGTCTGCCATGTGTGCCAGTTACGTCTAACGCATCGCCTTCTATATATCTTGTTTAGCCAATAGATCCATAACCCTCCTTTGCCATAACTAAAAATTGCCCGTTCCGTCGAACCTTGCCACTTTGAATTTGGCACCAGAGTTAGACATCATATGATACCAATTGTTAGGACATCAACTAGTAAAAGAATAAATAATAGAAACAGCGCAAAATAGACGCGCGATATTGGTGGCCTTGATTCGACCAATCTTTGTCTACGTTTGCGACCACAGAACAACGGTAGTTTCGTCTTATTTTAAGATCAAATTAGGGTTTCAGTGTTACAATAATTACTTATAATAACTCGGTTCAGATTACAACATATTATTCATATGTTAGGACATCAACATATGAGCCATATAAAAAATGGTTCTATATTTTTGGACAAGAAAAAAACTCTACATTTTGTTTCTTAGAATATGGACCAAATAGATAATCATTGTATGGCACCCATGGTTACTAATATCGATGGCTTGAGTGTGACTTAGGGTACTAAAGAAAAGTTAAGTAACTATTACTAAAAAGGGTATTGGGGTAATTTACTAATAATGTTTTATATTTATATTTATATATATATATATATATATAAATATATTAGATATAATATAAATATATTATATATAATATAAATGTATATGTGGCCGGTGGCGGAGCTCCGGCGGCCGGTCACCGGAGCTCCGGCGGCCAGTGACCACTTACAACAAACTGGAATCTGTGGTAAGTTAGTGGCCACTTACCACAGATTCCAATTTATGGAAAGTGGAAACCAAACAGTTTGATTATGTTCTTGTTTAATTGCCTTGAAGGTGGTGGCATGAGCTCGCCGTCGGCCGCTGAGCTTCAGCCGTCGACCGCTAGAGCTCCATGTGGCCACCATCGACAACCACCATATATATATATATATATATATATATATATATATATATATATATATATATATATATATATATATATATATATATATATATATATATATATATATATATATATATATATATATAAAATATTTATATTATATATAATATATTTATATATAAATATAAAAATTATTAGTAAATTACCCCCAATACCCTTATTCATTATCCACCATTAGATCAAATTAGATTAATAAAAAAGAGATCCAATGATTAAAATTGGTTTAGTATTAAGAGTTAAACTCTATCTAAGAATTGAAGATAAATTTTATTCAAATGAATGGTGAGGTAAAAACTTAGTACAATATGAAGAGGTGATCACTATATATAGTGCACCTTCTAGTGAAAGTAAATACAAAAATCCAACTAACTAACCAACTAACTAAGGAAAGTAGTTACAATTGAAAACTAATTTAACTAACTTGTAACTAACTTTCTAATACTCCCCTCAAGTTGGAAGAGAGATGTCAATATCTTCCAACTTGGAGATGAATGCTAAAATAAAGCTTTCATGTATCTTGCACTATCGGTCAACCAAAAATTCAAATACACAAGCCACATGAATATGAAGTCCATTCAAAGAACCATTGTAGACACTTTAAGAAACTTAGGAAATTGAAATCTCATTCTACAAGGCCAAAAATCGATTGCTACTATGTTGATGGCAATTGAAAACTTGAAGAAACCACATGTCGACAAAAGAACATTGAGCGGTCTTCAAAAAACCCCATACAAAAATGTGGATCCAAGAAATTAATACAAGAATCCAACAAGAAAACAAGATGAAATACAACCAAGCGTTGAGCGGATTTTTAATTTGCAAAAATGAACAATAGTTACGGGCAAAAATATTGGATTGTTAGATATATGAGTTGAAAAAGATTTCATTTCTTTGGTCCATTCTCTTTTCCATAGCTACACAAATTTCGACTAGGAAGAAACAAGAGACGAAACACAACAATGTGATGAAGCTCGCTCGAGGGATAGTCGGCGAATAAACTTCAATAAACTTCTTGAACACATGGAAGAAGGGATAAAGAATGCGAAGCATCACTTCATTCAGGGAAAAAATGTTGTTTCATTAGTTCTTCCATGGCTACAAGCTGGACCAGCGAAGAAACAAGAGACAAAAACGCAACAAAGATGATGAAGCGGGTTCGAGGGATGATCGAGGAAGAAGCTTCAAAGAACTTCTTGAATACACGCAAGAAGTGACTAAATTTGTCCTTAGGGAGATGTTGAGATACCAACACAAAAGCGGAATTATCCGAACGATAGAGCTATAATGCGTCATCATGGTTCTGTGGAGGATTTGCCATGGCAGAGATGAGTTGAACAACAACCAAGCAGGTCAAAGAACAAAGGAAGAATGATGAACGCGGAGAATCTCAAAGAACATATGGAAGAAAAAATCAATAAATTTCTTTTGATACCACGATGAACACAAATAGTTCATGAATCGCAAAGCAAAAGAAGAAATTTGCGAGAAGACAATGGAGGAATCACTTGGAGTGAGAGATGAAGCGGAAGCTACATAATCGACACGATACCATATTAAGAGTTAAACTCTATCTAAGAATTGAAGATAAATTTTATTCAAATGAATGGTGAGGTAAAAACTTAGTACAATATGAAGAGGTGGTCACTATATATAGTGCACCTTCTAGTGAAAGTAAATACAAAAATCCAACAAACTAACTAACTAACTAAGAAAAGTAGTTACAATTGAAAACTAATTTAACTAACTTGTCAACTAACTTTCTACTATTTAGTAAGAAAAACTAAAAAAAAGTTTAGTATTCTAAGTAATACCCCGATGGCTTGGTCCATTATGGATCGATACATTAAAATTGATCAAAATTCCGATGGTGATCAATGTCATTCTCATGTAGAAGTTCACGGTATTATTCTTGTCTTCATAGCTTAGACAGTACATGATAGATGCTGGTTCGACAAAATTCATGGCAAAACAAATATATGAATTGAGTTTTGAGGCACTCATATTCATTTTTCTGTTTTTGTCAAACTAGCACCAATCAAGTTAGTGTCTCACTCGTGAGGATGAGAAGTTTTGTGGACTTCTATTGCAGGAATGTCACCGATCATCGTTGGAGTTACAACTTACAAGTGATTTTCAAGTACCAATCCATCGTGGAGAACCTATCAAATTAAGTACAAGGTAGAATTTTCCATTAATACTACATTAAATGCGTTGAACTATAGTCTTAAACTTCAATAATACTGTTTTATCTGTGTTAATTTCAGGAAGATTGAACGAAAGAAATAGAAGAGATGAGATCAGTGAGCTTCAACTCAAAATGTAACATTGATTGAACTAAGTTTCTGTTGTTGAGAACCTTCTTTTTGTTGATCACATATACTCTTTGGATCCTCTCATTCCGATTCATTCTTTCTATATCTCTCTTAATTTAATTTTCTCTTGACATTATTTATAATTTTTTAATGATGAGAGCGAGTAAAATTAAGGCAGAAATAGAGAAGACCAGAGGAGATATATGGTGAATGGAATGAGAGGATACAAACCATCATTTGTATCATCGTGTTTTATTTGAATTTGGATCTCTCTCTTTGTCATCTGCTGTGGTGCGAGAGCGCTAGATTTAGAGAGAGAAGAATCTTCTCTCTAAATCTAACAGTCCTATTATCTGCTGCATCGTGCAGACACAACAGAGGATCCGGATCCCTTTTATTGGCACACTAAAATGTCTATGAAAAGTGTATATTATAATTGTCAAAGTAAATTTCACCAATTTCCCTACTTCCTGGCAGCCAAATGCAAATCGAGGAATCAAGAAAACTGCAACTTGAGATTCAGAAGAGAAATCACCAACAAATGGAGGTACTAAACATGCATTCTAGTTTCGACGGAAATCTATATTTTACAACAATTAAGGAGTTCGAGCATGCTGTTATGCTATATTTTATTTATTTATAATTTGATTTGGGGCACAGGTACAGAAAAATTTGCAACTCCTAATTGAACAGCAGAGGAAGCAGCTCAAATTAATGTTAAATCAGCAAAAGCAAAGAACCAACCAAGAGAAATATGCTGATTCAGACCCGAAGTGACTTTGCAAGAACTGATGGTATTAAAAGTTCATTTGTAAATGTTTTTATCGATAACCACAAAATAACTGCACGTAGCAGAGCTTGAATTAGGGTAAAATGGAGTTGTATGCGATACTCCTTTTTGTGTCTCATGCATGCTAGAAGAAGATGCTATCCTAGGCATGGTTCTTATAATCTTATTACTGTTTTATTTAGGAATAATGGCACACCTACAGCTAATTTTATGGCATATTTTTGTATGATGCACACAGAGGTTTCAGTACAGACACGTTACATTACACATGTAGGAGGATTAGTGGGATTATCACCAAAATTATGGTTATGGTTGGAGTTCATGTGACAGTTCCTTCCCACCATGGCTATGTTCCAGTTGGTCGACAATTTTTGTGGGGAGCTCATGATACCCTTGTAGTATATACTATGTTATGTTAGAGTCTTTTGAGTCAATGGATTTGTAGCTTTGTAATTAATTTTGAGTGAGGTGAGAGGTTGGGTTACTTAACTTAAAATGATTGAATCTTTTGTTACCTCTATTTCCTTACACTTTTCACTCTGATGTATTTGACACTTTGTGTTTGGTTCTGCGGTGACGCGAATTGATTTTGACAGAATTGATTTTGCAGAATTGATTTTAGTTAAAAGTGAGTTAAAAGTGACGTGATTTTCGTTTGGATACATTTATCGAAAAGTGATTTTCATCAATCCTTGTTGTTTGGATGAGTTAGACCAAAATTGCTTTTGACCATGAAATTACCAAAATGGATTTCAATTTATATTTATACTAAAAAACTTAAAATTGATAAAATACACAATAAAAATACTAAATTAACTTATATAATATTTAGATTAAAATTACACGTGTATATGAAACTAGATATTGTAAAACAAAAAAAAAGCCAGATACTTTTTTAGTCTGTATATAAAAAAATGTTGAGTGTTTTATTGGTGACAAAATAAAAAATATAACCGAAAATATTTGTAACGTAAAGAGTTTTTTTTTGACAATTTAAAGAGTTAAAAAATTACTATTGATTGTAATGTAAAGTGTTTTTGCTTTTTAGTGTCAAGAGTATCTTTTTGCTTTTGTTTTAATCGCTTTTTTTTTTTTGGTCAAATTTTAATCGCTTTAACTAGGAAAAAAAATAGAGCAACACGTTTTTGCTTTCACAAGCCCATCTCCCATCCAGTTATTAAAGCCCAACCCATTTCTTTTTTCCTTAAATTTACTGTTCATCGTCTTTAATCTAAAAAAATAAGAAAAGCAGAAACTCCAACACCTCCATTGCAGAGCATAAAAGCACCAATAAATATAGAATAAAGAATGGTAGAAATGTCTATTTTCGTCCAAAGGCACCCAGAATTGATTCCTTTTGAAGCAAAAGCTACAAAGTGTTGCTTCTAATAAAATCGATTTTCAAGAGGTGAATCACTTTTCCAACTTACACCCAAACATCTTTTTAAGACAAAGAAATTACGAAAGCAACACCAAAAGTGCTTCTAGACACTCTCACCGCCAAACCAAACATATACTTAAGCATGTGAGCTTTTCCGATGGGGCCACTCTTATGTATGTTGTGCATCTTCAGTTTTATTTCCTACATTATTTTAATAATTAGCACGGTTGTCAAACAACCACGGTTGGATCGGCTAAGATCAACGTCTATTAGCGCCTATGCGCCCTAAATACTAGGAGCAGCGCTCCACTACGTCCACTAGCATAGAAAGTGAGGTGATATATCTCCGCTCCTATATATTTCCACGACGCTTCTCCATATTTTCTTCAACCGCTTCAACGTTCCAATTGTCCACGTGCAATGTTTACTTACTCCCAAAGCAAGCTTTTTTGCTTCAACAAAAATATCCTCAGCTGCATAATACATTGTGCCCTCAGCTGAGTTTCTCTTTAGCCGAGCTCTCTATGCTCAACAAGAAATACCATTTTCTTTGTATTTTAGCCTATGAGTTAGCTTTAAGTGCATTATTCAAGCTTTTCTACCAAGTCTCCCTAAGAACAACCACATTTCTGCCTTCCTCGACAAACACTTCTTCATTGAGGCTCTTAGTTGGCTCCACTATAGATTGATTATAGATTGATTCTCTCAGAGTTGATGACCTCCTTTCTGAAGAAAACTCATTGTTTTAGCCCCTTGGGTAGCACATACCCTTACTTTCCTGACCATGCTTAGCTGAGGCTACCAACACTTCTCACGTGGTTGCTCTTCTTGAAAACAATAGGAAAGAGTAGAAAGAATAGGGTCATTCAGTGACCTACCCCATTTTGCTTCGTATTTGAGCAACTCGACCCATGTGGACTACGTTGGGCCCACTCGGTGAGGATCTTCCTTGGCCAACCACTCAACATTTTTGGGTATTAACAAATGCCCCTATTTTTGCCGTATTTTTGATTTCTCCTTCGATATAAATGAGCATTGCTCATATAATTGAAGATGATTAAAGCAATATGGTCTTTTATAAGGAATTCTTATATAACTTCTGATTTTAGGTTCATTATAAAAAAATATGGTTTTATTTAACTTCTGATTTTAGATTGATTTTGAAAAATAGGCTAATTGAGAAATAATTGCATTTATCTACATGCTTTGATTTACTACATTTGAAGTTGTAATAACTTAATGGGTGTATATTTATGTTTATGCATTCATGAAAAATATGCTAATTGAAAAATAGTTGCATACTTGCATGTCTCCCCCCTCCCTCTCTCTCTTTCTCTCTCTTACTAGACCGTGCACCCGTGCAATGCACGGGTGACAAAGATTTATCATATAAAAGTGTTTCATACATTGTTCCATTATGTTAAAAAGAAACCGGCAATAGTAAAATAAGATACTAATAATAATATTAATTCTAAACACTCTAAGTGAGTTTAATGTTTATGGGCTACTGTTGAACACTTCAAACACAGCAAGTAACAATTTACCCTTCAAATCAAAATCATCACGTCCACTTTGCTTCACTTAACGCACCAAGTAACACACAGCTTGTTACAGTTCAAATTAAACCAAAATTTATCTGCGTGTACGTAAATTTGACGAAAATATATATGAATACAATCATACATAAAATTTTCATAACGAAATTTTACAAAACACTTATGGACACAATAACTATCTAAGCACTCCTAAAGAAGATAAAGCTAGGATTTTCCACAGGTATTTTTAACATTATAGGGATATTTTCAGGGAATTATTCTTTTTCCAAAAGAGGACGCCAACCACGAAGTTGAACATTGCCATCAATAATACGTTCGGATAATAACAATGTATATTCCCATGTGTTCCCACAATCATCGTTCAAAGTGATATCAGTATCAACTCTATTTGGAAATAGAACATCACAATAGTCCAACGAAATATGCTGCAAAATAGAAAGACTAAACTAATTAACTAATAAATAGGTTTCGTAGATCATAGGAAAACTTAGTAACTTGAGCATAATAATTACCAAATAAGAACTTGAAATATCAGCGTAGGTGAGACTTGCAGACAACACCAACACAGAAAAGGTTTCTTTGCAAAGTGCATTGTTGGCTCTAATGATTTTGCCATGGAATGATTATCTTCAATGGAGTGCGATCGCTGGCAAAGTTTAATCTCTTTGCGGTGCGGACTGCATCAAAAAGTGTTAAGGAATGAATCCTTAACCTCAACGAAGAAAGCAGCAAACCAGGACATACACCATTTTTATCCAACCACGAATAAAAGCGATAAAAACTACCTAAGCTTTGCCATCCTTCGACGAAGTAAAGGTCATCTTCTCTCCACGGCAACTTTTACTTTTATTTCATTACCATGTGTGTCAAAAGAACAACAATCAAGCGAATGTAATCTTTGTATTGTTGGTAAGAAAATATGGAAGCTTAACTTCATCCTAAAATGGAACCATATTAAAACCAATCAACCATATGGAAAATGTAAAGAGAAAATAAGAAAGTACAACTAAAAGTAAAATTTACTACAAACCTCATCCGGAATATATTCAACTTTGATGTTGTTCAAACTTAATCTTTAAGGAATAACGATAATCTCGTCCATTGTACGGGTGTAAAGCGAATCATCCGAGAAAAATTTCAGCCAATCAATTCGAAAAAACAATTATAGAAGAGTAGAAAAGATTTGAAATATACCATAAGCGGAGAAGTATGAAGTCGTTTCACGGGATCAACAACTCTATCTCCGTGAAGAGTAGAAAACATCAAATTTTACTTGCAACACATAAACCAAAGAACTAAAATTGATGTTGGTTAATGAAGAAAACAATACAAACCACATCAACTAAAATAAAAGCAGACATTATCATCTCTATCAAGGAGGTTGGAGTGCGATTTGTTCATGTCCAATTTGATCGTTTCTTGATGAGGTTCGGGATAGGTTTATAAAACTTCCTTAACACTACGCAGGCGAAAACAATTAGTCAAGCGGGGGACACAATAATGACTACCACTATTCCACCAACTATATTCAGCAAAACTAAACTTATGAATTGTCAATGTCAAATTCATCTCAAACATCACCCCATTTAAATTTCTTGTTTTTGCTCCTTGGATTTTCGCTATATGTAGAATAAAAAACAACATTTTGTCTTGTCAAAATTATACCACAAAAATCCATTTATAGTATTACTTTTTCCTTACTTGACTTACATGCAAGATCTGAAGCACTATATCAATTCTTGATTAATCAATTCAACAATCATAGATATAATACTTACATTTCATAGAAGAACATTCAATGTAGCACAAACTCTCACACACATAATGCACACTTCATTGTTAGAGCCAAGAAGTAAACTCCAAACCATTTAACTATTTCATATAGGAACAAAGTTTGACTCAAACAATAAGTCTCACACAATAATTAGTATTGACTACTTTTTTATTTTGACTTGTTAAAAAAAAGTCTCACACAAAAAGCTTTTTTATGTATATACTCTGACATTTCTCAACGTCCACAAATCTGAAAACACTACATATTAAACCTCTTCTTATAGGGTGAATAGTCCCGGTGGTAGAGTGTTGTCTAGAGAAAATAGTGGAGTGATGTGGTGAATAGTCCGAGTGAGTACTTATTTATGTATAGTGCACGTATGCATGTGTCAAATATCACCACTGTTTATGTACAGTTCAAAGGGATAGAAGGATAGAAAAAATGCAGCAGTTCACATGAAAATTGAAAACAATAACATTGGCACTTGTGAATACTCTTAGTAAATAATAAACTTAAGTAAATACATGTATTACAAAATAGTAACTGAAACTGAACAAATTGATTTATCAAATCGCATAACCTATATTCATCATCTAGATCTTTTACTTTCAAATCTCTTGCCATCAGCAAATGTCCTTCCGACTCAACACTGAACAGAACACAAAACAAATTTTTCTTTGGCATCAACAAATCTCTTTCCGTAAATAACAATATTGTCTTCAAGTGAACCCAGGAATAGAGGCCAAAATCTGATGGGAAAAAAATTGAAATCAGAAAATGCATACATCCAATTAATGAGAGTAAAGATAGTCATCTTAATGAGAAGAATTCATAAAGCCTTACTGGTTCAAACCCTTATAATATTTCATAAAACTAATTCTACAACCCAAGCCAATGCTAAAATTGGAACAATGACTAACATGATAATAAAAGTGATTAATTCTCCATCTAAGATGGAAAAAAATATGTAGACAATTGCGAAAATGGTGAGAAGAAAAAGAAACTTGTGGTTCATTTGGTTAGAATAAATGAGAAAACTGTTAAAGTGCAGGATGTTAGAACTTGAGATTAAAATGCGATTTTATAGAGACAACTTTTGTGAAGTGTGTCATTTGTTACCGTTAATCACTTTATACTACCACTCCTTTCACTTTATAACCGTTGAATACCATATAAAATACCAGCGACAAAAATTTTCCCATGAAAATAAACCTAATTAGAGCTACAAATTCTAAAAGTCATCTCAATGACAGCACATTATGAACATAATGAAAGAGATTACCAACATCTGCGGCTCCTTTACATCTCTCCCAACCCATTTATCTCTAAACATATGCATCTCGATCATCATGTTTTCTCTCCCTTTTGGATTTGGGGATATGGAGAAAGGTCTAAGTTTTGTGTTGAGTTTTTATGCAATGTGGGATTTGAAGTTGATGATAGCGTTGGAAAGAGGAGGGGACGACACAAAGGAAAACAAATAAAGGAAGAGTGTTTATGCAAGTAGGCTCTAATGTCACATCGTGTTCCTACCAAATAGTTTCTTATAATGTGATTTCGCAGAGCCTTTGTTCATGAACAATAATATTGTTCCCTACTCAGAATACTATTCATCGTGTCCCTACCACATAGCAACTTATCACGTGATTTCGCAGAACAACTTTGTTCATAAGCGATACATTGTTCCCTCCTCGAGAATCTTTGTTCATGCGCAATATCACATTCATAAGCGATGTGGTTGTCACTATAAACAATAATATTGTTTCTTCCTCGAACACTTGTTCATGCCTGAGAAGCTGTTCATGAATAGTAGTAAATGCTTGATGGTTGTCACTATTAACCAAATTTGAACACACCAAAGCGCCTAACTGAAAAATTTGGGACTCCGCCAAAATGAAAAAATGGTGCCCAAAACTGATTTTAGGGACTCACTCCCTTTTATGTATTAAGATTCTTCTATTTTCTATATATATATTTTTTTTCATTCATACTATTTTTTTTGACAAAATCATTCATACTGTTGGTTTATTGATTTTTGGGGCTTTAATTTCTTTTCTCATATCCACGTAGGCAGGGAACAAAAAGACCAACCAAACATTTACATGACCAAAATGCAACAACAAATACAAATTTCATAGAGTGTATAGAGAGTAAGTGCTTTTTATTTCCAAGTTTCATAGATTAGCTAGTAAGTGTTACTGACTTGCTTCTAGAGTTTGAGACCAGCGTATTTTGCTTTAAAACTAAATAAACTCATTGTTGGATTTCCACTATTTTAAGGGAATATATGTTCTAGCATGAACTGATACAGAAGCGAGATCAATTACGGGAGAGAAACTAGTAGGATACCCGTGCATACGCACGGGTGCTATCATGTTCTTTTTATGAATGAACTTAGATAGTATTTAAGTAGCATGAACAATATCCTGTGAAAATAAAAACAAATTTAAAGTATATAAAAAAGGAGTTTCAAATAAAAAATAGACAAATATTAAAATCTAAAAATGTAAAAATATTATTTAAAAACAATTGTGCATTTATCTGGTGTTTTTTTATATCAGTGCAATATTTTTTATATATCTGTATTGTTATCCCGTGTTTTTATATATCAGTGCAACTATCACATGTTCTTATATATATCATTACAGTTATCCCCGTATTTTTTTATATATCAGTTCAACTATCTCGTGTTTTTTACGTATCATTGTAGTTATCTCATAGATTAAATTGGTTATTTGAGTTGATTAGTAGATTATAGTAGATAATAAAAGATAGATAGTAGATGATCAATAAGAAATAATTATCACGTGTTTTTTATATATCAGTGCAATTATTTGTCTTTTTTAGGTATTAATCAGTTTAAATAGTCATTAAGATAGTAGATTGTCAATAAAAAATATTTATTTTAAATATTAATCAATAGTTTAAATAGTCAGTAAATTTTCTTGTGTTTTACATAGTAGGTTTATTGTAGTCTTCAAAATTTTAATTATCAATGACAAATATTATCCTTTGTTTTTATATATCGGTCACGATTATCCCGTGTTTTATTTATCATTGCAGTTATCTCGTAATTTCACTTAATTATTTTAGTTGATTAGTAGATTATAATAGATAGTAAAATATAGATAGTAGATTAGTAGACTATAGTAGATAGTAAAAATAGATAGTAGATAATCAATAAGAAATATTTATCCGTGTTTTTTATATACTTGATCACAATTGTTTGTCTTTTTAGGTATTAATCGGTTTAAATAGTCATTAAGTCTTCTTATTTTTTTAGATAGTAGGTTTATAGTAGTCTTCAAAAATTATAATTATCAATGGAAAATATTATTCCCGTATTTTTTTATATATCACTGCAGTTATCTCGTGTTTTTTATATATCAGTGTAGTTATCTCGTAGTTTCAATTGATTATTTTAGTTGATTAGTAGATTATAGTAGATGGTAAAAGTTAGATAGTAAATTATCAATAAGAAAAATTTGTTTAATATTAATTAGTAGTTTAAATAGTCACTAAGCCTTCTCGTGTTTTGAGATAGTAGGTTTATGATAGTCTTCACAAATTATAATTATCAATGGCAAACATTAATATCGTGTTTTTTATATATATCATTGCAGTTATCCCGTGTTTTTATATATCGATGCGATTATCTCGTAGTTTCGATTGATTATTTTAGTTGAATAGTATATTATAGTAGATAGTAAAAGAGAGATAGTAGATTATCAATATAAATATTAAACAGTAGTTTAAATTGTCATTAAATCTTCTTGTATTAATTTAAATATTAATCAGTAGTTCAAAAAATTAAATATCAATGACAAATATTAATCATTTGTTCTCGTGTTTTTTATTTATCATTGTAGTTATCCCGTAGTTTTAATTAATTATTTTAGTATATTAGTAGATAGAAAAATATAGATAGTAGATTATTAATAAGAGGTGATAGTAGATTATCAATAAGAGTGTAAAGCAGATTTCAGAGAGAAAAGAGAAGATAATTTTAGTAGAGTAGTTAATTTAAGTAGAGTGGTGTTTGTATAAATTTAAAAATTTAGTTACAAAAACTAAAGTGAAGTGAAGAGAAAAATAAGAATTGTTTATGGAAAAATAAAAGTAAAGTAAAAAGAAAAAAAAAAGTAAGAAAGAGAGTGTAGGAGAAAAGTGAAAAGGAAGAAAGAGAATGTAAGGAGAAAGAGAAAAAAGTAAGAAAGAGAGTGTAAGAAGAAAGAGAAAAAAGGAAGAAGAAGAGTGTAAAAAGAAAAAGAAAGAGAGGATAATGACATTTTAATCCCTAATATGAAGATGTGTCTTGTTAATAAGAGATTTAAAGTGGTAATTTTGCAGGTAGTTTGTTTGTATAAATAGATATTATCATCGTAGTTATCCCGTAGTTTTAATTAATTATTTTAGTATATTAGTAGATAGAAAAATATAGATAGTAGATTATTAATAAGAGGTGATAGTAGATTATCAATAAGAGTGTAAACAGATTTCAGAGAAAAAAGAGAAAATAATTTTAGTAGAGTAGTTAATTTAAGTAGAGTAGTGTTTGTATAAATTTAAAAATTTAGTTAAAAAAACTAAAGTGAAGTGAAGAGAAAAAGAAGAATTGTTTATGGAAAAATAAAAGTAAAGTAAAAAGAAAAAAAAAAGTAAGAAAGAGAGTGTAGGAGAAAAGTGAAAAGGAAGAAAGAGAATGTAAGGAGAAAGAGAAAAAAGTAAGAAAGAGAATTGTAAGAAGAAAGAGAAAAAAGGAAGAAGAAGAGTGTAAAGAGAAAAAGAAAGAGAGGATAATGACATTTTTATCCCTAATATGAAGATGTGTCTTGTTAATAAGAGATTTAAAGTGGTAATTTTGCAGGTAGTTTGTTTGTATAAATAGATATTAGATTAGATTGCTCCTTAATATGATTTTTGAGGAAAACTTTTTGGGCGACATTCCAGTACTAAACTCTATGAAACTTGTATTTGTTATATGCATGACAATATATAATTACATGCACTTTTCCCTAAATTGATAATATGCTATTATTATCTATTTTAATCATGCATATAACATGCACTTTTCCCCTTACACCGCACGAGTAATGGTATAATTTATCATAAGTGAAAATATTAGGAATAATTAATTTAGTTAAAATAGAAATAACTAATATTGGATTATTTATGGAATAAAATTATAATTTACAAGAGTATTAAATTGCATCAAGTGAATACATTTCTTTAGTGTTGATAATTTTTATAGTTTCAAAAATCGGACTGAACCAACTGATTCCATTGAAAAACCACCTCATTTTAGAACTAAAGGAAAATAGTAGCCCCCCCCCACCTCATTACTGATTGCATTGACAATTTTAGCGACGTCGGGACACCTTGGGCCGGACCAAACAAATCGACTTTGAACTGAGAATTAGTCAGGTGTTTGGTTCACTTTGCTTCATAACCAATGGAAAATAGTATGTTGCCAGTGTTGGTTAAATGACAAAATAATATGTAATAAATATATGATGTGTTTCAGGAACACTAAAAAACCTGTGTAATATATATAAGATGTGTTTCAATGAAATCTCTTGCTTATCTAAAAAAAGAATATATCTCTCTCCCTCCCGGGGAAAGCCTAAATAGAATTTAACTTTGTCTTTGTCTTGAGTTCAAACTTATCTTTGTGGATAAGGTTTTTTTTTTTGGACAAAAAGAAGGGTCGTTCAAACCTTCTGATGAAAATCCCTCCTTAGGGAAAAAACATCATGAAGGAAAGAGTATTCCCCCTAAATTTTATTGAGAAAAAAGAGAAAATTAACATGAAACATGGGAGGACTAGACCAAAACCCATGAGAAGAAACAACAAAATAATTGGAAGAAATAAAAGCAAACCTATAGCAACTTTCATCCCAACCAAGTCGACACTAGAGCTGCTAACAATCATCTGCAGCACACCAAGAATAGGAGTCAAAAGGCGGACCCAGCCCATCGATGGGAAGAGGGACTAACAAAACCTGTAGTTAGGCAAGCCTAACCTATTCCTGTAAAAGTCCTCCGCAATGAAGCTCGAGATGAGGTTCCACCATGTAAAGCCACTTGAGTTAGTACCATGACCTGCAAGCTTATCAACATAAGCATTACATCTGTAAATATGGGTACAAACGAAATTCATCTGTCTAGTCAGGGAAAAACAATTGTTCCATCTGTTACGGAGTCTCCAAGGAACAATATTAAAATTCTTAAAGGCCGAAACAACTAATTGAGAGTCGCATTCTAACCACAAAGACATCCAACCTTTATCAAAAGCAGTCTCAATAGCCAACATGGCTCTAATGAGCTCAGCATGAAGGGCGTGGCTATTACCTATCGAGGGAGAAAAACAACCAAGAGTAGTCGCACTCCTGTCTCTAAAAATACCACCACAAGCAGCTGGACCAGGACTTCCTTTAGTAGCACCATCAATATTACACTTAATCATGTAAGGGGCGGGAGGGGTCCAAATTACCTCTTTAATGGTGGAAGAATTTCTGTAATTACCAGTGACATTAAATGCTTTTATAATCGCAAATTCAGCAACAGCGGAAGACATTGTGGACTTAGAGGCATTTCCTGCTAACGTAACACTGGAGATAATTAAATTGATAGCAGTGTGTAATGGAATCGCGTGATTATCAAATCTAGCTATGTTCCTGCAATACCAGATCACCGAAACAATGTTTACAACAACAACACAGACAATCTCACTCAATTGAGGACTCCAACCATGGGAAGTCAAGGATAAAAGAGTTTGGAAGGAAGTAGTGTCAATATTGAGGCTTAGGATACCACCGAGCCAATTCCAAATGTGTTGAGCAAATGGGTAGGTCAGGAAAAGGTGGTGAGTGGTTTTGAATCACTACCACAGATGCTACAAACAGAAACTAATGTGCAACCTCTATTCCAAAGTTGGTCATCTGTAGGTATCTTATTATGAATAGCCCTCCAAATAATAAATGATTTTGAGGGAGGAATAAAATTCTTCCAAACAGCCTTAGTCCAGGGGACAACCGGCCCAGCAGGAGCGTGGAAAAGGAAGGAATCCCTGAAAGTCAGATCTCCTGTATTAGCGTGATCCCACATCAATTGATCCTCCATCAGGGCGTTAGGAATAAAAATTTGTTGAATTTCAGTGTAAATTTTGGGGAAGTGATTGATGATCTCGGTGGGGATGAACCATCTACCATTTGCTATAAAATCATTAACAGTAGCTTTGAGGTCCATGTGCACATCCGGAGGTATACCAATGATATCCACAATAGGCCTAGAAAGCCAAGAGTCCGTCCAAAAATTAATGCTAACACCATTGCCAAGCTTCCAAGTTGAGTGCTCGAGAATTACAAAAATACAGGACTTAAATCCAAGCCAAATAGAAGAAGAGACGTGATAGTTTACCGGCTTATTGTTTTTATAGACCCTAGCTTTCAAAAGTATAGCCCACTGCAGGTTGGTAGAGACGAAGCTCCAGCCAAGCTTTAATTAACATACCAACCCTATTAACAGTTTTTATAGATCGAAGACCCAAACCACCTTCTTGAAAGGGCTTACACACCGTATGCGGACAAACGATAACAACTTTCGAGTAGTAGTAACATCACCAGACCACACAAAATTTCTAATCCAAGTGTCAACAGTATTAAGGAGATTAGCAGGCCAGGCATAAATGCGAAAGCTATATACCAGCATGCTCAGAACCACAGAGTTAACCAACAGAACTCTACCCATAACAGATAGAAGCGAGCCTTTCCAGGAGGATGGTTTAGCCTTAATCCTATCCGCAAACAAATGGATTCGTCAAGGCTTTCCTACGAATAAAGGAACACCATGATAAGCAAAATGGAGAGATCCTTTAGAGAAATCGAGTAAAGCTGAGATGGCGTTAACACGGGAAGAATATATGCTGCCAGTGAAAAACTTAGATTTCTCTTTACTGATGACCTGGCCTGAGACTTGTTCATATGAGGAAAAGAGTTTCATCAAACTAGAAATACTTTTTTTTGTAGCTCTGCAAAAGATCATTATATCATCGACATATAACACATGACTTGACATTTGGAAACCACGCGGGCCAACCATGAGTGAAGCTTTCCATCAGCCACAAGGTTTTCTTTTAATGACAAACTTATATTATAAATATAAGTGCACAAAAGTACCGAAACCATACAAAAGAGACTGATTAAGAAAAAACGAAACCGAAACCAAGAAGCACAGGACATAACAAGCGGGGAGCACTGCTTAGAAATACACACACAAAAACATTTGCCCACCATCATAAGAAAGGTAGGGAGCTACTCCACTTCTCACTAGAAACCATCTCCATGACAAAACATTAATCCACAACACGCGATTATTTGGAGAAATTAGAAGTTGACATCAAAATATGTGATTAATGTGGGGCCAAAAAAATACGTGAGTAATAATGTAGTTCAAATACATATTTATTAAAGTGTTTAATTTGTTAAATAAATATATCAGGTGTTTCAATTCATTAACTATCAACTTGCATTAACCATAATTTGAATGTTATAAGGTATAACCATCGTGTTTAGCTATTCAAATATAATATGTTGTTACTTGTATAAGTTATAACCAAAGTACAGATATCACCAAAAAAAATCAGAGTACAGCTCCCCTACCTACATGCCTCCAATCCATCAATGAAAGCCTGGACTGAAATGAAAGTAGGGTGGTGTAGTGCCATATTGAAGTGGTACGTACGGACACAAATATGCCCCTTGCCGAGTCCAAAATAGAGTTAATGTGTATTTTTGTTAGGCAGTTATTTTTCGTACCCCCCTAATCCCCTACGACACCCCCATATTATACGTTTTGGACAAAAATGCCCCTAGGAATATATAAAATTTCGGAATTACCTGAGTGAATTGGTAATTCCGGAAGAAGATAAAAAGATTTTCGGAATCACCAAAAATTGAGGTAATTCGGTTCAAAATTGTGAACCGGAATTACCTCAATTTTAATAATTCCGAAATCTTTATCTTCTTCGGAATTACCTAGTTTTGAAGGTATTTAAAAAAAAATTATTTAATTAAAACCAATTAAAATTAATTAAAGACGCGTTTTCGATCACGAAGCGATACAATACATGAAATTGATGAAAAAAATAACATAACGCAACAACAAGCGAAATAAAAACACGGTACAAACTAGTGAGATGGTGGTTGGAGGCGTCGAAGGATCTCAAACAGCGGCCCTTTACGGTTTCGACATCTGGTGAATAGGACTCGCATGTCGAAATATGTCAAAAGTGTCCATCATCACTCGAGCGTCATCGTTGTTCTTCACATCCATGGTGGACCATCGAACACGATTATTATTATCGCCCATAGTCGGGTAGCGATAAATGATCCGGGTGACTTCTCGCTCGTCACCCTCCGTTTGCACCTTCGTTGTTATTTTTTCTTTCGAGCTTCAAAGGTGATGTCGTCCTTAAGCTCGCATAAAATGGGGTTTGGACTCTCGAAATAGACACCATTTTCTCTTTTTGTTATTGTGCCACGATGGTGAAGAGGCGGTGAGTGCAGAATCACGAGTATTGTGTATTGAGTATCCATGAGAGTGTTGTGTGTGTGTGAAATAAGTGAAATGGAAGGGTGTATTTATAGGAAAAAATGAAACCCTTGAATGAATTTCCACAGATTGATGAAAAGTGGTCGGCAAAATCTGGACCCTTTAAAGTGTTGGGAAAATCTAGATCGTTAAAAGTTGTCGGCAAGATCTAGGCCGTTAATTAGTAATGAAATAAAAAAATGTTTTATTACTTGAAAAAATGACTTTTTACCTATGTTACGGTCAATTTTTACCATGCGTAATTTTTTTAAATTTTTAAAAAATTACAAACTTGTAGAAAAAGTATAATACTACGATATTGAGGTTAAAAAAGCGAGATACAAAATTATTTACGACTGTAATTGTACACCAAAGTGGCCTAAAAACATGTTTTTAGTGTTAAAAATGACTTTTTGACACTTGTTTATTATTTCTATCCGTTACTCGATTTTTTTGACACGTGGACATAATTGTTTTTCGTCGATTAAATTTCTTTGACACTTGTGGATTATTTCTATCCGTTACTCGATTTTTTTGACACGTGGACATATTTAAATATTCTACACATTGTTAACGTGTACAAAAAAACCAACAAATAATAATGTGAAATTATATAAACAATCAAGATGTGATATCTACATAATCATATGGTGTCATTTGAACATAACGGAACATAATCGGGAACAAAAGAAGACCATAAGCGCATGCGTCCAAGCGTATGGATATTGCCACGATCTAGCTTCATCCGAGGGCGTATCGACCCCAAGAAGGATGTGCGGGAGGATAGGGCTAGTGTGGTTCAACTTGACAAGAATCCAATGATTCCTATGGATGAACCCAACACAAACCAACCGACTACATTTGGAAATACAATCTCCCCTCAAAGGGAAGAATGTCCAGTTCTCATGAAGGCGACAACATAACCACGGGTCTCGATATCTAGTAGCTATGACATGTCACGTATGCGGCATGGTCATCCACTTCTCAATAGGTTGTTCTCGTCTGTTTGGGATAGAAACTAATGAATCTCTAATGTTCGAACATTGTCACCCATCAATCGTGTGTGTCTTTGAAACCGGTTGTCATCCATCTCACTAATTAAATCATTCCGAACCATCCGCCAACCGTGTCAGACCGGTCTAGTGAAGTAGAGATGCATCTAAAGCCACGATTTCCATCCCCGCGACATTGATAATGTCGTCAATATACCTATGTAAGAACTGCGGAAAGTGACTTACCAAGTGGATGTCATCTTGTGCCCGCTCCTTTCTTGACCTCTGTGGCGGTAGCTCGATGGTACTTGTGATGCTAGTTTTATGGGACCGTCGGGAGGTATCTTTGAAGGTGCATGCGATGGTACTTGGAAGGGACCGTCGGGGGAGGTATCTGTGTGGATTTTTCTAAAGATGCATCAAGCGTGCTCCCACATGAGATGGATCTCTCTTCACGTCATACTCTTTCTTCTTCTTCCCCTTCTTGGTGCACCCCTAGTTTTGACTTTGTGGCTAGGTGGAACCATGGATGTAGTGCCTCTGAATACATAATCATCAAGACCTCTCTTCCAAACACATCTCTCCTCAAGGTGCATGTCATTCCACTTTGCTCCAAATCTCTCTCTTGTATAGCTTAAGTCACCTCCTTCGGCGCTTCTTTGATCCGCTCCTCATCCATTGCCTCCAAACTCGGTCTCTTCCAATGAGAGTCAATAATGTCCAATGGTATTGGTAGTCCCATTAGGTGTAACCTACCAAGTTCACAAGAACAAGGTAACCCATGAGTAACTTTAATGACACAACCAAAGACACTTTTTCTTATCAGGTGCCCACACCATCCATCATGTTATCAAACTCCCTAAGCAATATGATTCAACGCCTCAATAGACACCAAACCGTGTAGATTCTTGTAGAATGGAATGTTGTGTTGGGCATCTATACTGATTGATGCTCTTTTGAAAAGAATCCACAATTTTATTAATTTGTGCATTGATCATCCCATTAATTGACTCCGGCTTTTGCATAAATCACCACCACTAGAACCCAATGATCTCTTCAATGCCCAATGGCGACCTCAACCCTATGGCACGTAAGGCAAAATTAAAACAAAGAAACCACAATCATATACTTAAGCCACATAAGAAAAAAAATTGCGTACACTATTAGTCGTGGTATTTCCATAGTGTCTTACTTTATCAGTCCACAGGCCACAAAATCTTTCCTTGTGAGGATACAACCACATCTTTTCGAACTCTTGTGTCTACCGCGAGAACACCCAACATCTACTCAATTGTATGTGCCCCGTCTCTCCATGACCATAAAGAACCTTGTTCTTTTTCCTTTCCCATTCTCGATCGTCTCTCGATCGAACAATAACCACAATGACTCGTTCGCTTTCCCGAGTATCTCTAACCCAACGTGTCATTGCATCACGAGTGGGAAATATCTCGGATGTAGTAAAGCACCTGGTTAAATCGTAATAACCATCTATTTAAAAAAATTAAAATGTTAAAAAAAAAAAAATTTGAAATACCTTTTTAATAGGTATTTAGGTTCCTAATTGTGACCAGGAAATACCTATTAAAAAGGTATTCGAAAAAAATCTTATTTAAAAACACAAAAATTTTTGAATTACCTTTTACGGAGATAATTAGGTTCAAAAATAATGAGCAGGAAATACCAATTTTTCTGCGCTTAATTAGGAAAAATCACCTCCAATATTTTGAAATATCTCTCTTTTTGGTAATTCCGGAAATTTTTTTTTTATGTAGGTCCGGTTCGTTTCTTTTTTTAAATGCGGGGGCATTTTAGGCATTTTGATACTTATGGGGGTGTGGTCGATAATTAGGGGGTACGAAAAATAATTGCCTTTTTGTTATTGTTTGGTATATCCCTTTCAGATTTGTGGTTTCCACAAAAGAGGTACATCTACAGTGCAGTGCACAATCCCTTTCTAATTCAAATCTAATTAAGTTACTGCTAGTAACCAAAACAGATATCCACATCCACGAAGGTATCATTACAGTCTACATAGGTAGTATGCAGAAGTAGCTTGATGTCATAAGGCTCCCCTCTCTCCTTCATCATCTCACCTCACTCATAAAGCCTCTCAAACAAAGCACCCAAATAAAGAAAGTACAAACTCTATTGGAGTATCTCTCTCTCTCTCTCATGTCTACCTTTACCACCATCACCTTCCTTGATATTGGGCACACAAGTGTACAGTCTACACACACTTATCACTTACTATACTGACATGACCCATATATTGTCATGTGGGGTCCTTGCTTTTCAATTTCACTACCCTTTTATCTATCTTTGAGCCATCTCATCTCCATTCAGTTAGTAGCTGGCACCAATGACTTCTTCTCCTTCCACTGATGGCTTGAAGTTTGGTGAAAAAATCTACTTTGAGGATGTCAATGTGAATGTTGTGGCTCATGCCACTTCTTCTTCGGGGAAAAAGAAGGGAAAGGGTGGTGGTGTTCATCAAGGGAGTCAACCACCTAGGTGTCAAGTTGAAGGTTGTAAAGTAGATCTGAGTGGTTCTAAGCTTTACTATTCTAGGCATAAAGTTTGTGCCATTCACTCCAAATCTCCTACTGTCGTTGTCGCTGGTCTTAACCAAAGGTTTTGCCAACAGTGTAGCAGGTTCAGAACATCTTTGCCTTACTTTTAATTATGTTTAGTGTTTTTTTTTTCCCATAATGGGTATGTTCTGGTTTGCTTTCCTTTGCTTCATCTTGTCTGCCTCACATTTGGCTTGTCCCCTATTTTTGGTTTAATGTTTCTTTTGATTTTTATTCCATATATTTTGCCTTTCAGTTTTGACCTTTTAAGTCATGTGACATGTTCTACAACAGATAACGATGGATGGAATGTTTTTATAGCATATATGTATTTTAATGATATGATATATTGATATGTAGCAACTACAATTTTTCTAGCTGGTCCCATTTAGTTGGTTTGCTTGATTGGTTTGTTTATTATTTATATTTTAATGTGTCCCGTCCTGGACTATTTAAAACTCAATGACTTTCTTTTCAACTATACTATAGCGTGTTCTAATTAATGTTTCTTGAGTTCAAGATATCTTGAACCCATGTGATGTTTCTTAATGATGTATGTGTTTAGGGTTTTCTAGCTGATGTTAGTACAACTCAGAGTTCAAGATTCCGTTAATAACATAATCTTGCAGATTTCAACTCTAAAAATTCTCTTATGTACTTTCTGTGAATCAATCAGTTTAGTTTCACTTTCTCAGGCAACAGAAAACTCAGTTTTCCTTTTGCATTTTCCTGTACTGTGTTTCATTTTCCCAGCTTGTGAAAATTAAAAACGAAACTCCACTAATAGCTGGACTTGGCCTATGTGAAATGTACGTAACTAAAAGGATACATACTTCAAATGCATCTAATTTCTTATGTTAGAATTTCTCAAATATTGTGTCTGCATGCCAATGTTAGCTTTTGTACAACTCAATTACATAACTATGGTAGCACTTTCTCAGATTTCATCAGCTTCCTGAATTTGATCAAGGAAAACGAAGTTGTCGCAGGCGACTAGCTGGCCATAACGAACGACGTAGAAAGCCCCAACCGAGCTCCTTGTTAACTTCTCGCTTCGCCAGACTCTCTTCACCTACTTTTGGTTAGAAATTATGAATTCCAAATATCTCTATTTAATTTATCCCCTCGGAAGCATCAGTTATTTCAGCTATAATGGTTTGACTCTGTTGTCAACAGATAACAATGGCCAACGCTTTCTAATGGAATTTGCTTCATACCCAAAGCATTCTCTTAGATCATCTGAGCCTGTTTATGGTAATCAAACTGCATCATTTCCATGGCATGCATCAGAGACACCATCTGATTTTTTCCTGCAAGGATCAATGGGTGGAACAAACTTCCTTGGTCCTCCTACTAGCTATAATCCTACAATGGAAAGTTACAATGAAGTTGCAAACTCGAGCCGTGCTCTCTCTCTTCTGTCAAACCAATCATGGAGTTCTAGAAACACAACACCAAATGTTCATGAGCTGAATAACTTGTTGAATTTTAATAATGGAACATTCATGACACAACTTGCTGCATCTTCTTCTCAAGGTGCAGTCATCCATCAACTTCCAACTGCCTCATGGTTTCTAAAGGGCATTGATTCTGTTACTACTTCGCCCGAAGTTGTTCCTGATCTCGGTCTCGGTCAGCCTCTTCATAACCATCTTCATGGTGAGTCTGATATGTCACATGGCAGAAGGTATTACATGGATCTTGGGCTGTCAAGAGCTTGTGAGTCTCCTCACTGGTCACTTTAAAGATCTTGTTTGCTGTCAAGATCTTCCTTTTGGAAAAACTTGGATTCGTGTTTGTTTATTTTGAGCTTAGAAGCTGGGGCAAGTCAAGGTAGGAAGCCTTGTTTCATTTTGGGCAACATTTCAGGCAATTTTGTTTTGGTCTACTTGAACTTGTAAGCAAGGTTGGTTGTGCTTTCTTTTATTTTGTTAAATTTTCAGAAATGGATCATTTAAGTTGGTATGATTTTTTTAATGAATGGACTAGAATGCCATGCCAAATGTGACTAAAATGAATTTGTATAAGATTGAGTTAACCCATGTGTCACTATCTACTTCCCCTATGGGAACCTTGGATAAAAGAAAAACCATTGATCCTTTCTGATAGGTTTGCTGAATGTGGGTGGTGTAGTAGTGATGTGGCAGTAGATGTGTCATTCTGGAATCTGGATTTGGGCATTGACATGCGTGATCTGATGGTGAGGAGTTTATACCAATTCCGCATTAGTCAAACAATCTTACCCTTTATGCTTCTCCCTCTCTAGTCTCTTTTATAAGTTGATGTATTTAATCTAAATTTTAGATCAAATATATCAATCTCTCTATGGCATTTGCTTTTCCCACTCCTTCTCCTACTCACCGCACACCCTAAACAAATTTTATTCTAAAAATAACCTCGCGTGGAACGCTCGTGCAGGACGTGATTAATGATGGTTCACATGACCTTTTTCGAATATTCGTGTTAAGGAATATTGGTTAATGTGGTGTGAGAGTCTATTATTGTTGTCTCTGTTAACAGCATACGAACGGAATAAAATAGAGTGTTCGAATACGCCTATGCGAACTGGTGCGATTAGTGTCATCCGAACCTGTTAAATTTCGCACAAGAGGTTGTGTGTGTTAATATTTAACGGATGACTCTGTTCGATCAATTTCGAATGTCCGTGTTCGAACCGGTGAAATTTTTTGAAAAAAAAGACGCTTTGGCCATTTCATTAATGACCTTTTGGTCTTTTCCCGGCCCACCCTTATGGGGTGTGTTTTGAGTAGGAGGGGGAGTGGGAAAAGCAAATGCCCTTTCTATTTAGCAATTTTTGCTTATGAAATATACAAGAGGGAGTACTTGTTTGGCCCATACTTCCTACAACCCCCCAGCTACTCACTAAAATGACATTAATGAAATGTGCTCGCGTTTTTTTCTTCTTTTGGGATTACGATGGTTCGGAAGTACAGTTCCGAACCAAGCAGACATCGACATGTACATGGTTTTTAATAGGTACGGAAGTTTACTTCTGAACTCCAAACCAAGTCAAAATGTAGCGTCGGGGAGCATTTCATGTGATGGTATTTTTGGAATATTTGAGGGTTGGAGGTGACCACTAAGTAGGGAGAGAGTTGTAAGAAGTATGGACCACTTGCTTTTGCTCCAAAATTGGGTTTTTGGTTCTAGGGGCCCAAATTGAGTTATATTAAGACTGGTTCTTGGTATTCACCTAGAGTTTTGCTAAGAAATCAGTAGGAAACGTCAATATCTATTTTCATTAAGGTGTGAAATTTTGAAGTATATACTATTACTAAGTTTGTGCTTAACGAGTAACGACTACTATAGTAACTTTGCAGCATCAATTCTTGTTTGTTAAAAGGTAAGGAGGTTCATTAGTATAGTTTATGAAAATTAAGTGTTGGGGAAGTAAAACCCTTTATTCTTCAAATGACTACCTGCAAAATTCCAAACTGGTTCAAAACTCTTGGTACAGCTAAGGAATATCAGTTGTGAACAAAGAAAGAATTTGGGGATGATTAGATTTAAATTAAGTTGGAGATGATTAGAAATTCACGTGTTAATTGTTAGAGAGGAGATGAGGGGAGAGCAGAGTTCAAACCCTCTACGCCTACATTTCCACTAATATTGTCCATTTCACTCAACCATCTATTATCGTATTTTCTGCATAAGTCACATCTATTGAGTAATCAAGTTGGCATGCCAAAAAAAGGGCTTCTGATCCCACTATTACAAAATTACTTTATTTTACTTAACCAATTAGTTAAATAAACATACAAACAGGCTACGTTGTATTAGTCCATTTCATGACAACTAGAAGGGACAAGGGTGAGTGGGAATCAATCATCATAATATATATATATTCATGGCCATTAATAATCGCAATTCCACAGATAAATTATTAAAATAAAAAAAAAAGCTCTCACACTAATCACGGCTAAGAAATCTCAATTAAAAAAGATGTCTTATGCAAATATTCTACATGTGAATACGGCGGAGAATCATATTCCCAATAATCACAGTTCCAATATAACTTCTCCCTTCGTCTCATATTACTTAACATTTTAGTCAAGAAAATTTGTCTTATATATATTATCCGATGTTTTATATATCAATAAAACATTCATAATTTTTTCGCTATTATACCATCGAAGCGTTAATGTGGTTTCCTTTTCTGAATGTTGTAAAAAAAAAACATTGAAGTATTAATGTGATTTTATTTTCTGAATACTTTTTTTTGGTAAACAACCCTTTAATATCCCTTAATTCGCCAACCGAATATTTAATTATGGAGAAAAAAAAAAGCTACCACATGTATCACGGTGGACACAAGCTAAGCACAAGACACGTTTTCCTTTCTCTTTTACTTGCATCTTTCCTCAACTCGCCAGCCATGCTATAAAACCAAGCTTCTGCAACTCTTATAAAAACAAACACAATATCCATTTCAAAACCAAACATTTACAACGATGGGGAATCAAAACTCAGCAGAATATTCAAATGCAGAAGATGGGAATGCTACAAAGATTGTTTTAACTGAACCACAACATATGCAGAAGAAACCCACAACAAAGGCAGAGAAGGTTCAAATGCAGAGGAGGAACATGGTAACAAACCGCTCTATAATGATGACACTTTCACCAATTATATTCAACGTGCTAAGAATAAAATCCGAAGCTTCTCCAACATTGGTCATCATCGTCATGAGGAGCATGACCCTTCACAAGATGTGTCTAATGTTGAAAGCAACGAGGAAAATGAAAAGATAAGTTTTCTGATTTTATTCAGAATGCTAAGAAAAAGTTGAGAACTATGTCAACAATGGGGAAGAGAAATTCCTTCAAAAAAAGGTAAAAAAGAGTGGATATTGAACCTTGGGGGAAGGAGAAGATTACTACTATTACTAATGTTCTTGTATGTTGGTGGTGATATATCTAGATATGTTTGATGATGCATTTTAAAATAAGAAGTAACTAGTTCTAAAGCCCGTGCGTAACACGGCGTTATTGTATTTCATTTGACGTAATAAAGCATAAAAACAATACTCGTAACATATATAAATAATATTAAGAATTTCATCGTTTAAAATTTCATCTTATAGCGAGTGTTAAAGAAAGTATCTAGATATGAAATTCTTAATATTGGTTAGAATTTCATATCTAGATACTCTCTTCAACACTCACTATATGAAATTCTTAGCAATACTCTCTTTTAGACACTCTCTTCAACACCCACTTTAGGGTATGTTTGGATACACCCAACTTAACGGAATGGAATGGAATGGAGCGGAACGGAATGGTGTGGAGCGGAGCGGAATGGAATAAAATTTCCATTCCATTGTTTGTGTATTTTATGATGGAACGGAACAAAATTACCACTCCATTGTTTTGAGAACGAACGGAATGGAATCAATTAAAATATTTTTATTCCTTTGTTACCCTTACTATTAAAAACACTACATGTAATAACTTGAATATTAAAAAACGCAGCAACATCACACTGGTTCAAAAAATGCAGCATCACCAAGCAAAAATGCAGCATCACTAAGCATGTAATTAAAAGAATTGAGTAAAGAAGCATGAAAAGGGGAAATCAACATCGAGTGGAAAAAACACCTCTGTTAACGTTATCAAATTCAAAATGAATACTCCAAATTCAGTTAATAAATTTATGTATTAGAGTAAAATAATTGTTTTAACTTCAAAAAGTTCGAAAGTTTCAAAATTGGGCCCAATTGGAGAGATCCAGGAAATGATTTCTACCTGGAGGCTCTCGTCAAGATGGAGAAAAACAATAAAATAAAACAGATGCATAACAATAAAATGAAAAAGAAAAAAAACAAAAGAAAAGGTTTTTGGATGGAGAAGAAGAAGTGGAGGAGTTCAATGGAAGAGATGAGCTACTGATCAAACGAGAAGAGGTAACGTTAATTTGTATAAAATAATAAGGGTAAAATTGTAATAGACAAATTAGGGTGAGCCATTCCTCTCACTCTCCAAATTGGGAGGAACAAAAATGAGGAGATGTGATGGAATAGGAGAGAATGTATTCCATCGGGTTCCACTCCATTTCATCCTTTTTTAAAGTTTTCAAACAATGGAACATTGTCCAATTCCATTCCATTCCATTCCATCCAAAACTACCAATCGAAACATACCCTTAAAATTGGTTAAAATTCATGTGTGTTCCACCACTTTAGAATTAGAACTCATTAATTTAGTGAGACCACATAAATTCTAACCAATCATAGTGAGTGTTTGAGAGAATGTCTAAAAGATAGTGTTGTTAACACTTCTCTTTTACAAATGATGTATCGTATTTTTTTTTTGAAGCAATGACGTATCGTATTATTTAAGAAATATAGTTTCCTTTTCACAATATTAAGCAGCCTAACAATTTTGGTTATTTTTTATATACCTTTTTTATGCTTTAGTTAGATTAGGTTCTAACAATTTATAATTTCATCAACATTTTTGTATGTCCTAGTATATAGTCAACAGGGCATTTACGGAAAAAAAAAGTAATGTCACACTGACTTTTGTAAAGGACAAATAAAATTAATTTAAATTACTATTTTTTTTGAAACAATTTAAATTACTATTAAAAAGTCATATATGTTGGGAAATAGAGGTCGTAACTTATACTAACATTGGTTTTAAATTTTTTCTTAATTGAAAGCTTTTGTATCCAATACATAATAATGGATAACAGTGACGTGGAAGGCCTGGTCTTGTGATATTTTTGTTATATAGAACCACCTATAAAATGGATCCACGTCAATTTGGATGATCGATGACCGAAAATGCGGAGGGTGGAGTGATGGGACGATCCGAGTGAGTGAGTCGCCCGTCAGACTCCGCTTCGGACGCGAAAATGCACTCCAACACTAAGTCAGTGGGGTAGAGTGATAAGCAGGAATGATGTATGAGTCAGAAGAAGCTACCTTGTCAGTGGTGGACCCCTATATATATAGTGATAGGGGCTGGCTTGCAATCGTTGGATCAATGGTGGTGATGCTCCATGCTAATTTGGGCCAGGCATGCGGCCTAAGAGCGGATTGGGCCAAACATGCGGCCTAAGAATATGAATCTTATCTCGGTTCTTGACTTTTCACATATGTTAACTTAGTCCCCAACATTTACCAAAGTCACATCGGTTTAGTCCTTCCATTAATTACCGTAAGTTACATAGCTGATATGGCAGTTAAGTGCTAACGTGCCAAATGTCAGTGACCAAATTGACACACTCAAAAAAATTTACCACTACAATAGATTTAAGGATGGATAGCGCTTTTTTTGCCCATCAGTAGTAATTCTAAAATGGAGCTTTGTGGAAGAAGGAAGGAATAGGTGGTTTCGGTGGGACTTTCTTCTTAGTTGAAGTAGGGTTTGGTGGCGGTGGTGGTGTGGCGGTGGATGTGAGGATGAGAGGGTGGTGGCGGTTCGCCGGAGGTGGTGATTGCTCACTGAAGAAGATGAAAACAAAGATTGGGGTGTTTTGCTGATTTATTAATTTTGTCAATTTGGTCCCTCGTGTTGTTTTAAGTTTCATTTTGGTCTCTTATATACCACATCATTTAAAGAATTCCAAGTCAGCAGTGACACTTAAGATGTCATGTCAATAGTTAACTGTCAGTGTAACGACTGTTAACAAAAACTTAACGACATGGACCAAAATGAAAGATGAGGGGCCAAAACGGACCAAAACAAGATAAATGATCAAAATGAAACCAAAAGGGACATTTAGCCTTCAAAATTTATTACTCCCTCTAGACTCTATTATGCCTAGTTTTGGTGGACTCAAATGTAAACAAATGTCAACTAATCTACACATAATTAATGTTATTTTTCCACAACTACCATTAACCTAGCTCATAATATTGTGAGAAGATGACTATAAATTATGGATAGTTTAGTAATCTATTTATTATTTTTTTCCACGAATTCAAGAAATTAAATGCATAAAACTATCATTCTTAATATGTGTGAAATTAGTTATTTTTTCTTGTAATTAGGTCCCGACGGAGTATTTTGAAACCTTAGGGGTTAACTTAGTAGAACATGATCTAACTTGTATACCAGAGCATAATCTTCTCACTCATAATATTATAAAGCTGAGTATTTTATTTCAAAATTTACAATACAATGATAGATTGATTGATCTAATGATAGATTATATATTTCAAATTTGATTTCATTATTTAATTTTGAATTTTAGTATCATTTTCTTACAGGATAAAAAAGACATATAACTAGAAATTAAATCAATTATAACCTGTGTCAAAAAAAAAATCAATTATAACGTTAGTTTTTTTAGGCATTTATAACGTTAGTTTGATTAACATTCTACCAGATATTAGGGGATTTTTATATAAAGAGAACAGGTTAAGCCACCTATATATTCTCAACGTTGAAAACCATTAGCTGTAAAACAAAAATTCAATTCTCCATCATACGCTCAAGCCTCCCATGATGTTGGGTTCCCAAGAGTATATACCCACAGATGATGAACTTCTCCAACGTTTCCTCTGTAACAAGTTTCACAATAAACTCTAGCTACCTCCCCTATCAATGTTCTTAAAGATGACTTGTAAAGTTGTGAAAAGAATCATTGGGAAATTTGGGAAGAGTTTAGAGATTTCATATACTTGCAATACATGACTCGGTTAGCGTTGCAGCAGCGCAGAATTGTCGGCTTTAATCATGGTCCAAGCTGTGTTTTTTTGTTTCAGGTACGAAGAAAGCACGGAACACCTTCCTCAGATGAGAAAAAAGTAAGCAATTGTGGAGAGAGGTGGAAGAGTGGGCTGGTTTGCAAGGGCAACAGTATGCTGGGATGTGGGAGCACTTCCTTGCTCACAGCCTGGCTGGCGGTAAGAAAAAGAGCAAAAATTTCAGATACATCATTTGGATAGTTGTGGTGTATGTGGGTCATTTGGATTCGCAGAAATAGTGTCATATTCAAAGGAGGCCTCTTCAATGTTCCTCAAATGTTGTATCATGTTAAAGCAATTTCTTGGAGCTGATTTTCTAATAGGAGATGTGCTTCTTTACCGAGTTATTTAAATTTCAACAGTTGGTGTAATAATTCATTGGAGTGTTTGCAAGTTTGTTCTAAGTAGCTTGCCCTCCTTTGTAAACGGATGTGGTACCCCTTGTACCTCCTTAATACAATTTTTGACTTATAAAAAAAAATAAACTAAGAGCAAGTTATGCCACACATGCTATTGAGTTGGATGACTCAAAATAGCAATTTAATTAATTTTAATCCAAAGTTTTAGGTAAATCATATATTTTTATGATCTCATATTTATTTCAAAGGATTAGTTTGTTATTTTAAATTATTATCTTCTAGAATTGGTTTCTTATTTATAGATTTATAGATTTGTTTTCTAGTTTAAGTAGGATTAGTTAGGAGCCTTGTATCCCTATAAATGTGGCAGTAACTACTTTTTTGCATCACATCATAATCCATAATTATATCATAGCAATATCATACTCAAAATCTAATATATCTTCTCTTATAATAAAATTACCCAACACATGTTAATAATTCTATTAATAATTCAGTTCTTAATTTGGTGTTGTTCTTTTGCTTTCTCATTTTGTAGGACAATTCAATAATAAGCCTTGGTTTGAGTGTTTTGCAAATGAGTTGAGGATGATTAATGGTACGAATTTAACAAAGAGTTATTGTTGGAACGTATTGATAGTAAGTACCTTAAAAATGGATAAATATCGTTGGTGAAGTCGCTGACTGTAGCGATCGAAAAATTCGAGAAATGATTCTCCGAAGTTTGAAATAAAGCTACCACTAAAGCTTAATTCTAAGGGCAAATATTGGTAAATCACTTTTAAACGGATAAGAGTATTTGAGACCAAATTTGAGTTTAGGACTTTCTAAGTAATTGCGTAAAAATAATGTTAATTTTTAAAATGCTTATTTTACCCTTTTATTGTTGGTTAAAATAAAGAGACTGAATAATTTTGAATTAAGAAAAGAATTATTTAGAATAAAAGACTAGAATTTTTTTATTTTTTTATTTTTGCACTTGACAGAGGTGGACGGTGGACCCCCTCTGCTCTCCGAATAGAGAATCAAAGACCTCAAAGGCCACATAATTCTTGGTAGAAAAAGTTTATGTGTTGGTGTTTTTAATATTTTTAAAGGGATTTTAAGATTTTGAGTTGTACAACTCGTTCATCCTTAAACACCGACTAACCCAATTGTACAATCGGTTTAATCCCCTGTTCTCTGAAAATTTGATTTTTTTATTTGAGAAGATTGTATTTGTGTTTTTGAAATAAAAATAATTATTTTATTAAATAGGGATTTCGGAATTTTGGAGATGTACAGTTCATTCGTCCTAAAATGCTGAGTAACTCAGTTGTACAACTAACTTAGTCCCCTATTTATTTTGAAAATATTTATTTATATATGAGAGGAAAATGAATGTTTTATTTTTGTATTTGAATATGGCGGACCCAGGACCCTGGGCTAGGGGATACAAATTTTTTCAAACACACATCGCTAAAAATATAATAACAATAAGACTTTTACAGGTTCACACCTGTGTTGAACTAGATCAACACAAATTAAATAACACTAACAAGTTCCTAAATACAAATTAAATAGCACTAAGAGAACCAACATATTCACAAAATACAGATTCTAAATAGCATTAGAGTGGTGCAAAACCAAGAACTTTGGTACAAAACGAAGGACTTGGGTGTAAAAGATGTTTTTCAGTGGTTACAAAAACATTTTTTTCCTAAGGCATCACCGAATATGAATGAAAAGTTGATAGGAAAAAAAATGAAGAGTGCAACTAGTGAAAAATAGTTATCATTAATATTTAAACAAAATAAACTAATTAAAAGAAAAATAAAATAGAAAAGGGAAGGGAAGGGGATAGAGAGCTTCGCAGGGAGGTAAATTAGTGGTGGCCCTGATCATGGGCAGCAGGGGCGGTCGCCCAGGGCCCCACTTTTTCGAGGGCACCAAAATTTGTTGTACTTAGTAGTATGTACATATTTTTGAATACATCTTTAATTTTATGTTATTGCAATTTTGTTCGCACACACAAGTTTAGATCATTTCCTAATAATGACATGAAATCATATTGCAAACATTTTTAAACTTACTTGAAACACGACGGTTCTTATGATCTTGATGATAGAATTCTATTTGAAGAATTAGAAGTCATTATAGAGAGAGACTTTAATTGCCGAATCAAAATTAGGTTATATATTAATTGTTTTCATAATACATGTAGACATATGTAGAATATAATAATAACTATGTCACAAAATAGATTCACTACAAGAAATTCGTTTAGTAGCGGCGGCCGCATTCCGGCGGATTTAAGGCCATTACCGGCGGAATAGTAAGCCGGTATTTTACCGGCGGTTTTCGTTGTTTTCCGGCGGTTTTTTAAACAGAAAAAAGATTTAAAAAAGATTTTTTAAATTTCCGCCGGTATAGCCCATTAGCGGCGGATAATCCGCCGAAACGGGTTCCGCCGGTATCTGCAAATAGTCCGCCGGTAATGACTATCCGCCGGTAATTGCAATAGTCCGCCGGTAACGCGATAAACCGCCGGTAATTCAAAATTCCGCCGGTATCGTCGCTAGTCCACCGGTAATTCGAATTTCCGCCAGTAATTTGAAAATATCCGCCGGTAGTAATAAATGGCCGCCGGTACGTATTTATTGTCCAACGGTTATAATTCTCCCTTATAAACCGATTTCTTCCTTCATTTCTTCAACACTTCCATTCCAAATTTCTTCAACACCTCCATTCCAATTTCTTCAACACCTCCATTCCAATTTCTTCACACATTTCTCTCTTGTTGTTATAAATCTCTCTTATTTCTCTACAAAATCTCTTGTTTGAAGGTATGTTATTGTATACCTATGTAGTTTATATGTGTTAGTTTTTGTTAATATGAGTTAATATTTACTAATTATGATATTATTTGTTTAGCAATTGATTGAGTTTGAGGAAAAGTTGGAGAGTGTTCTGCACAATTGGTTGAGTTTGTTCGAAGCTATTTGCGTCAAGTCAGAGACTCCTCAGCATTACCGGTTAGTAATAACTATTTGATTTTGTAATAGTAATTATTATTTGATTTATGTAATAATAAATATTATTTGATTTGGTACAAGTAAAAAAATTAGAATTAAAATTGCTATTACTATAGTTAATATTATTTAGTTAAATAGATATTTTCAAAATTATTAATTTATTTTTAATTTTAATTGAAAACTGTTTATGTTTATTTAAAAAAATAACTAAGATTCATAAACAAGTTATTATATTTATTATAACGAATTATTATTTAAGAATTAAATTTTAAGTCGTGTTAAAAATAGAGAATTAAACTGTTTATGTTTTTTAACAAAAATAAATATGATTTATAAGAAATTTATTATAATTATTATATTAATTTTTTTAAATATATATATATATATATATATATATATATATTACCGGCGGATTTTTAATAATTACCGGCGGAAATTTATTTATTTTTAAAAAAAAACAAAAATATTACCGGCGGCTTTTTAATTATACCGGCGGAATATTTTTTTTTTAAAAAAACATTTAGCGGCGGCTTTATTGACATTACCGGCGGCTTTTTTTAAAAAAAAATCAAAAAATTTACCGGCGGCTTTTTCCGCCGTAAAACATCCGGTAATTACCGGCGGAAAATCCGCCGGAACCCGTCAACTACCGGCGGTTTTGTGACCTTACTGGCGGATCGTCACGGAAAATCGTGAATTTCTTGTAGTGATTCACTACAAGAAAAACTGAAAATCCAAGGCAAAACTTTCTGGCGGATTTTAATCCCCCAGAAACTTTCCGGCGGATTTTTGACATTTGTGGGGGATTTAATCCACCAGAAACGTTTTGGCGGATATTTGACGTTTTCGGCGGAATTATGTCATTTGTGGGGATTATAAAGTGGAAACAAAAAGGGTTCGGATAAAAAAAAATTGATCCGCCGAAAATAGCCCCTAATCTGCCGAAAATGACAGCAAAATAAGGAGAGGGAAATTTGAAATTCAAATTTCCGTCGAAAATAGCCCCTAATCCGCCGAAAGTGAAGCGCGGTCTTCAAGGCGTTCCAACTGCCAAAAATCCGCTGAAAATAGCTCCCAATCCGCCGAAAATGCTCGCGGTCTTCAAGGCAATAAATCTGCCGGAATTAACATGAATCCGCCGATAATGACACATTCATTCCAACGGTTCTGAATCCTCATCTCCTCTTCATATATCTCATTTCTTCCATTCCTTCATTCACTCATTCTCTCTAACACTTTTATAACTTCTCTAAAATTCTTTCACTCAAACTTCTTCTCCTCTCTCAAACTTTTGATCTAAAATTAATTTTTTCTTCTCCTCTCTCAAACTTCTGAAGGTATGTTTTAGTTTATACTTTGTTTTAATTTATACTTTGTTTTAAACTATTAGTTACTAACTGTGGTATTGTTTGCTTAGGAGTTGTTAGAGTTTGGTGACATCTGCTTGTTTGTTCAAAGGACTCCAATTTAACATCAAGTCAGAGACCTCTCAGCACCATCGGTTAGTTATTGAAGTTATTAGTTGTACTTTAACGTTATTTGATGTTATTAGTTAGAATTTGTTCAATAATTAAATATGAAATATTATAATATATTAGTAAATAAATTAGTAGAAATAAATATTAATGTATTTAATTTTTTTTTTACTTTTAAACTTTTGTTAATATTTTTTTAATAAAAAATAGATAAATCCGAAATAATTTTTTTTTAATTTTTGTTAATATTTTAGAGGAAATACGAATTATATAGTTAAAAAATAAATTATATCTATTTATTAATTATTAATTTATGTTTTTAATACTTTTTAGATAATTGTGAAATACATGAATATATTAGTTTTTCGAAAATTCATTGTACAATTATTTATTTTGATTAATTTGTTAAAGTTTATTATATTTTTGAAAATTCATTATTTTATCATTTTTTTTGTTTAAGTTGTTAAAATCTATTATGTTTTTGAAATTTCATTATATTATCATTTTTTTTGTTTAAGTTGTTAAAATCTATTATATTTTTGAAAATTCATTATATTATCATTTTTTTTGTTTAAGTTGTTAAAATCTTTTATATTTTTGAAAATTCATTATATTATCATTTTTTTTGTTTAAGTTCTTAAAATCTATTATATTTTTGAAAATTCATTATATTATCATTTTTTTTGTTTAAGAGAGTTATTGTATGTAATTTATTTTCATTTAAGTAGGTATGATATGTAATTTATTGTTATATTTATGTGTTAAAATATTATTTATGTTGTTAGTTAATAGAGTGTTAGTTAAAATGACTAATATTAACGTTTACCATAACATAATATATAAAATGTGTTAAATTATTTAAATTCTATTTATATTATAATTAATTAATGTAATGTTTACATTGTTAGTGTATGTAAATATTTGTATGTGTATGTGTATGTGTATGTATGTATGTATATGATCATATGATATTTGTATGTGTATGCGTATGTCATGTGTATGAGTATGTAAGTAAGAAAATATAAAGTTTGATTTATTATTTATGAAATGAAAAGTAATAGTTATTGTTTATGATAATTTTTATTGTAGTACGTAGTACTAGGATCTTGAAAACATGGATCGTAGTTGGATGTATGATCGATTATTTCCTGGAAGAAGAGGTTTAAAGAGACGTTTTGCAGAAGGAGTAGAAGAGTTTATTTTTTGTGCTAAAGCGTGTGACGAAGGATTTGCGCGAGAAGGGGAATTAGATGTCCGTATGCGAAATGTTCAATTCGATTTATAAAAGCGAAGATGAAGTCGAGAATGCATTTGTACAATAATGGGTTTAGGCGGATTATTGGATATGGAGTAAATCACTAAGTAGTAGCACTGGGTACTGCGGTTAATGTTCGGTTGAAGTATATCTTTCTAGTACTAATGTTCAGGTTGAAGAAGTAGCTTCCACATCTGGATCTGGCCAAATCATGCAACCCGCGTTAGATGTTTATCAGGGAATGATATCTCATGCCGTTGGAGTAAATTTGGATTTTGAAGAACCGGAATATGATGCTGAAGAAGTTCCTAATGAGGAAGCACAATTGTTTTACACGTATTTGAGTGAGACAAATAAACCATTATTTGAAGGATCTAAAGACTCAAAATTATCAATGTGTGTTCGGTTGTTGGGTCTTAAGTCTCAATTTAATGTTGCCGAGTTGTGCATGGAATATATGACCAAAATGATGTTGGATGCAACCCCTATTAAGGGACTTTTGCCGCAGAGTTATTATGATGCTAAAAGACTGGTATCGAAGCTTGGCTTAAAATCTAAAAGAATTTATTGTTGTGTGTCTGGTTGCATGTTCTATTATAATAATGAGTTTGGCATAAATGATGGAAATTTGTGGAATGCAAGTTGTGTGGAGAGCCACGCTATCGTGTCAACAGAGAGAGGATGAGCAGAGGCAAACCGGTTCACTTAAAAGCAATGTTCTATCCGCCGCTTATACCAAGGCTACAGAGGATGTTTACATCAATGGAGACCGCTGGTAAAATGGCGTGGCACCATGAAAATAGAAACAATTCTGGTGAATTACGTCACCCATCTGATGGTGAAGCTTGGAAGCATTTTGATCGTGTTCATCCAGATTTTGCGAGTGATCCACGCAATGTTCGGCTTGGTTTATGCTCTGATGGTTTCACACCCTATATTCAAGCATCGGCATCACCGTATTCTTGTTGGCCAGTTATTGTTACCCCATACAACCTTCCACCAGAAATGTGTATGTCTAAACCATACATGTTTTTAAATGCTATTATTCCGGGGCCAAGCAATCCAACAGCTGGTATTGACATATATTTGCAACCTTTGATTGATGTCCTAAAAAGGTATCGACTGTATGATCCGTTCGTCATTGCTCAAAATGTGAGACAAGTCTATTATGTCCCTTATCCATCAACGCAGACTGATAGGCGTGGTTGGTGTGTCGCAATTAAGACAAAACCAAGAGGCCGGATTGAGACAAATGACACACTGGAAGATGTCCCATTTCAAATGGATGAGATGTCTAATGTAAATGAAGTGATTCAAGTTGAACCCATTACTCGTTTATGTGATCAACCAAACACCGGCGATGAAGTTGATGACGAAGAAGATGCTGATGAAGATGCAGAAGACCATATTGGTGTATCAAGAATTCCCTGATCATCTGATGATGATGATTTTGAGAATGAGTGGGATTCAAATTAGTTTTTCTAGTTATTCAGTTTTATTTGGTACTTAATTAGTAACTGGTAATAGTATGGATATTTATGGTTATTTTGTATGAATATTTGTACGAATGTTTATGCAATATACATGTTTCTTTTTTTAATATTTAAATGTATATATATATATATATATATATATATATATATATATATATATATATATATATATATATATATATATATATATATGTATATAGGTATGTCATCATCGGATCCTCATCCGATGGTGACGACACACACGATGTTCCTCCACCTGTCGCGGATACGGCAAGTGGGAGGAAGAAGATTATTACTCGCCTAACGCGCCGTCACAGGACGCGTCGTTGTGTTGTTCCTCTGGCGAGATATTTGCCAAAGCCAAACACAGATGGTGCGAGTAGTAGTAGTTGTGCACCTCTTCCTGTATTGTTGGCGAGAGAGGACTTACTACAGTAGACACATGTTGAAGATGGTCGTGTCATCGTGGTGCCTCAAGGAGATTCGTAAGTATATAATTATTTATTAATTTTTTGTTGCCTTTTATACAACTTTCGTGGTCCAAATTCAGCTTTTTTAAAAAAATTCAGGTTTCTTCCTTCAAAGCCTACAGCCACCGCAGTCATAAACTCAATTCAGCAGAATTTCCAAAAAGGTTGGAAAAATTGGACTGCTGTTAAAAAAGATAAAGAAGATAATAACAAAGACTATTTTAGGGGCATGCTCAATTCTTTCTTGGTAAGTTCTACGAAATAATTAATTTTTAATTATTTTATTGAATTGTTTAATTTGTTTGTATTAACAATATTCTTCTAAATTTTTTAAATAGGAACAATGTACATGGTTACCGGAGCAGCAGAAAGATGTTGAGCATGCGTTCAACAAGAGATGCAGTGATCGATATTCTGAAGTACTGCGGGGTGTGCGGAAGATGAAGGCAAAACCTTTGTTTATGGGACCAGAGGCTTATGCACAACTGGAAGAGTATTGGAAGACGGATGAATTTAAAAATAAACAAGAGAAAACTAAGAAGAACCGCGGCTTCAAAAACGCAGCTCGCTCGCACGCAGTGGATGTGTTAGTCTTTGGAACTCATCACGGCGCATGGTACGTAATTTTATAACTATTACTTAATTCATCAATTAATTAAATTTATTAACTATGTGTTAAGTAGTTGTTATTAAATAATAAAATTATGTATCTAGGAGGATGAACTTGGACGGGAGGTCGGTTTGTTCGAGTTGCATCGCAACTTGTATATCACGAGAGGAGGATGATACATTTATCCACGATAGAGGCGAGGAGGATTGAGTAAAACTACATTATGTTATTAGTTATTTATCTTTAAATACAAATATATATATATATATATATATATATATATATATATATTGTTTTTATTGTTTTTTATTAATATTTATTTATGTATCTGTTGTTTTTTTAGGATGCTTATGATGCTGGAATGGCCGAGTGGCGTGAGTCTCAGCTGCAGAGCAGTGGGAGCACATCAGTCGATCCTGTGGAGGAGGCTAGAGTGGCTCGCTCTATTTGGGATAAGCGGTTGGCCCACAAAAGAGTGATCGTTTGACGAGGATCCGTAGCATGGGACCCAAGTTCTTCAAGGAAAGCATTCTGCCGAGTCGATCATATTTGGGGACAGAGAGTAATGGTCGTTCTTATGTTGCTCCCAACGCAGTGCTAGATCAATTGACCCAGCAATTTAACCAGAGATTGAACGAGCAGGCGGAGCAACATGCACGACAAATGGAAGAGGTAAGGGAGCGGCAGAGGATAAGTGAGGAGCGCGCTGCTGAGCACGCTAGGATCATTGAGGAGCGCACTGCTGAGCAAGCTAGGATCATTGAGGAGCGCGCTGTTGAGCAAGCTAGAAGAAATGAGGAGCGCATTCAACAGTTGATGGCTCAGATGAACCAGCCTTCGAGGCCATCATCATCATCATCATCATCATCACATATGGCTTCCTACCAGCCGCAGTCTTGGCCTCAGTATCCTCCGTACCCTCAGCAGTATCCACAACCCCATTATTCTCAGCAGTATCCATCCCAGTATCCTCCCCAAAGATCCTCCTCAAGACTACCACCACCCCAGTAAAGCAAAGATCCACCCCAAGATCCTCCCCAAAGACCAATCACCACCCCAAAGAAGAACCGTATCAACCCCAAAGAATAAAGATATCCTCCCCAGCAGCAATCACCCCAGCTCTTCAATAATATTGATCTGAATTATACAGCGTTGGAGCGTGCTTTGTTCGGTGATGACATCCAACCAGCACGAGGTGATAACTATTATCACAGAGATGACTCGGATGAGCACGCACCTTAGTAGCTTTATATTTGATTATGGATGTTTATTATTATGGATATCGGAGTGATTTGTTGGATTTTAATTTATGGATGTTTATTATGGATGTTTATTATTTGGTATTTGAGTTTTTTAATTTAAATATGCTATTTATATTTTTAATTTAAATTTATTTATTTTTAAAAAACATTTTATTTGGTTATCACTATTTGAGTTTTTTAATTTAAATATGCTATTTATATTTTTTTAAAAAAAATTATTTAATTTTAAAAAACGTTTATATAAATTTTTTAAAATGTTTATAAATTTTATTTTTAAAAAGAAAAAGTATTTTTCGGCGGATTTTGAAAAAAAAAATTAAATTTTGGCGGAAATTAGGGTATTTGCGGCGGATTTTAAAAAAATAAATAATTTTTGGCGGATTTTTATGTATTTGCGGCTGATTTTGAAAAAAAAACAACTATTTTTGGCGGAAAAATCCGCCAAAAAAACCCATTTTTCTTGTAGTGATTAAATAGTCTCACTTTGATTTCTATAGAACATAATTGTTTAAAGAACCTTCATTGTGAACAAATCATTATTGATTTTAACAAAAATAAAGAAGAATGATATTCAAATAATTAAAAGGGCATCATTTTTTAGTTCGCCCTGGCCCCCAAAACCTCAGAACCGGAATGAGAGAGAGAGAATATATTGAGTGTTCTTGTTGAATCGTTCTATGTGTTTTCTACTGAGGAGCTGGCTCTCCTTTTATAGGTGAAAAGTTAGGTGTGGAGACTTGTTGGCCAAGTTGACTTGCTGGGCAAGCAGCTTGTTGGGCAAGCAGCTTGTTGGGCAAGTAGACTTGTTTGGCAAATAGATTGATGGCTGAAGGTTGATGCTACTAACACCCTCTTTTTTTTTGGAAGATTTGTAATTCCTAGTTATTTATTATTATTTTTACATTTTCATTTTCATTTTTTTATATTATTTTTTATTTTTTGACCACATTTATTTAATTTTTAGAAAGGGAAAAATGTTTTATTGGGCCATAATGTGGGAAAATACCCAAATTAGCAAGGTTTGCACCATATTTGCTAGGGAGCTTTAAAAGAGTATATTTTGGCCTACGACTTGACAGTTTCTATCTACTATCGGCTATAAAAACGAAAAAATACGGACAAAATTAGGGTATAACATTTTATTTTTTTACCAAAGGGTATAACATTTTTAACAACGATTAAAAGGCAATAAAAAGCTTAAGATCCATTCTAATAGTGGATCCATTTGCTAGATCATGCAATGGAAACATTGTTCTATTACATTATAAAATACACAAACAATATAAGAAAACTTTGTTTCCATTCATCTCCGCTCCATTTATTTCAAATTTTAAAACATCAAGGGGTTGATATAAAGGTGCATGACATACTTTGTATCTCGTAGGTTGCAGATTCTAATCTCAACTAAAACGTTGGAGTGAGGTAAATGCAATTTCTTTCATGAGTGTCCATATGAAGGTTTTTCATGTCTTGGATTGGGGAGTTATCCCATCAACCTTAAATTTTGTTTATCAAGAAAATATTATTATTTCAGATTTTAAAAATTTCAAACTTAAAATATAATTCAATAAAGTATATTAAAGATTTATTTTGTTACCATGTTTTTGTTGCACAGTTTTCACAGGCTTTGCTGATGACTAATCTACGCTGGAGAACCTGGTTGACCATGAGTATCGGCTTTACCGGCCCGTTTGGTTCTCCCCTCCTAACATAGTTTTTGTCACACCCAAGATTCGAACCCGAGACCTTGGGGTGGGATCTAAGTCTAATTACCACTTGGACCAACGTTGCTGGTATATTAATGATATATATGTCAAATATTTTGTATTTTATTTCAAAATTTAAAATGATAGATGAATTTAATGATAGATTATTTATTTTAAAATTTAAATTTGAATTTCAACATTTAATTTTGAATTTTAATATCAATTTTTATTGGATAACAAAAGACTAGCCCTACGACTTGTCCGATGGACGGGTTGGCTAACAATTTGTTAAAGAGACCTAAACATAAAAACAACAGTAAATAACAACATCAAACAAAATCTAAGTATTTTTTTTTACTAAACAAATTCTAAGTATTAGAAAGACATCACATTTAAAGACAAAACTCACACATATTAGATCAAGTCATAACACAAAGAGCTTAAACTTGAAGCATAAACAACAGCCTAATCACACATCTTAGATGAAGTCATAACACAATCAGTTTAAAGTTGTAAAATAAACAACAACCTAAAATAAGATTATTCATATTCATCAAATGTAACCATAAAAACTTAACCCATAATACCGTCTTACCGGTTCGAGGGATTATTCTCTAGAGTTGCGCGTAGAGGATACCCAGTTTATACCAAAAATATTACACATGAAAACTTAACTCATAATTAAAGAGAAAAGAAGACACCATATATAATTAAAAAGTGAAACACGTACGTGGGTCTCATGTAGAGATTGATTTAAAAGTATATGCTTCTAATACTTCTTGATGCGAAATTATCTAAATAAAGAAGAAAATACTAATTTGGACATGTAAGTTTTTCCAAGATTCTAAAGTACCCCAAAACACACTGCCTACAATCACACTTTATGTATTTTGCCATCAAATAGATTATCGACGAACGAAGTATTTCAATAGTTAAAAAAATTTATGAATACTAAAGTAACCCAAAACACACTGTCTAACATTTCACGTTACGTGTTTTGCTACAAAATAATCTTGTCCTCATCAAGTACACTAAAGCACACTATTTAGCATCCCACTTTAAAATATAAAAATATAAATAAAAAATGTAGATTAGTCATCGGTAAAACTCTGTTGGGAGGATATAATCACACACGCCGACAAAACCAAGTACCTGTGGCCAGCCAATTTCCCCAGTGTATATTAGTAATCGATAAAGCCGATGAAAACTACACACTAATGAGATGGTAACAAAAAAATAAAAGAAAGGAGAAAAAAAGCCAAAGTGAAAAAAAAAAGCCAATTGGCCAAAAAATTGGAAGCCAATTGACCAAAAAATCTTTCCCCCCAAATTTAACATGCATGTCAAACCGCATACATGTTTTAATTAGATACTTTCCTTGTCACTATAGCGAAATAGTTGGGAATGTATACCCAAATGACATGCCTTAACCTAATTAGTCCATGTGTCAAGTATTTTCCATGTCACTACGACCCGTCCGATGGACGGGTTGACTAACAATTTGTTAAAGAGTAAACCTCTAAAGAAAAGAAGCATAAAAACAACAGTAAATAACAACGCTTATCTAAATAAAACAGTAAATAACAACATCAATCAAAATCTAAGTATTGTTTTTGACTAAACAAATTCTAAGTATTAGAAGGACATCACATTTTAAGACAAAAGTCACACATATTAGATCAAGTCATAACACAAACAGTTTAAAGTTGGAGCATAAACAACAGCCTAATCACACAGATTAGATGAAGTCATAACAAAATCAGTTAAAAGTTGTAAAATAAACAACAACCTATAATAACATTATCCATATTCATAAAATGTAACCATAAAAACTTAACTTGTAATATCATCTTACCGGTTTGAGGGATTAGTCTCTAGAGTTGCGGGTAGAGGATACCCAGTTTATACCAAAAAAATGTACACATGAAAACTTAACTCATAATTAAAGAGAAAAGAAGACAACATAATTAAAAAGTGAAACACGTACGTAGGTCTCATGCAGAGATTGATTTAAAAGTAAATATCAATTTAATTATGCTTCTAATACTTATTGATGCGAAATTATCTAAATAAAGAAGAAAATACCAAACATCTAATTTTTTTTCAATATTCTAAAGTACCCCAAAACACACTGTCTAGAATCACACTTTATGTATTTTGCCACCAAATTATTTTTCCATCAAATAGATTATTGGCAAACGAAGTGTTTCAATAGTTAAAAAATTTCTGAATACTAAAGTAGCCCAAAATACAGTATCTAACATTTCGCGTTACGCGTTTTGCTACAAAATAATGTTGTCCCCATCAAGTACACTAAAACACACTATTTAGCATCCTACTTTAAAATATAAAATATATAAAAAATGTAGATTAGTCATCGGTAAAACTCTGTTGGGATGATATAACCACACACGCCGAGAAAAGCGAGTACTCGTGGTCACCAACTTCTCCAAAGTGTACATTAGTCATCATTAAAGCCCATGAAAACTCCACACTAATTAATGAGATGGTAACAAAAAAAGTAAAAGAAAGGAAACAAAATAAAAGCCAAAGTGAAAGAAAAAAAAACAATTGACTCCGATGGACGGGTTGTCTAACTATTGATTAAATGAATTACTTTTAAACAAAAACAATAGTAAATAATAATATCAAACAAATTCTAAGTATTAGAAAGACATCACAATCAAAGACAAAAGTCACACATATTAGATCAAGTCATAACACAAACAAATTTTAAAGTTGGAGCAAAAACAACAAACCTAATCACACATATTAGATCAAGTTATAACACAAACAAATTTTAAAAGTTGTAACACAAACAACAATCCATCAAGAATGACTATTCTGCGTTAGTTTGCTCTTGAGGTTGATAGATCCGCCCCGAGCCGGTTGTAGGATTCACATCGATCATGCACGGTTTGATTTAAAACTAACACAAATTTAAGAATGCTTCTAATACTTGTTGATGCGAAATTATCTAAAAATTAAATAGTTTTCCACCAAAAATTGCATATTTAAACATCTAAAAATTTTTCAAGGTGTAAAAGTACCCTTGAAATATAAAAAATAAAAATAAAAAAGAAAACCTACAAATATAAAAAAAGAACTTTGGATGTGGTAAAAACTCTGTTGGGATGGAAGACTTGTGGTTAGCCAGACTCCCCAGCGTAGATTAATCATCGACAAAGACAATGAAAATTACGTACCAATGACATGGTAAAAAAAAAAAAAGGAAATAACAAAAAAAAATTAGAAGCAAGAAACAAAAAAGAAAGTGAAACAAAGAAGAAAGAAGAGAAAAGAAAAGCAACCAAAAAAAAAAAAATCATGCCATAGACCAAAAAATCTTTCCTACCAAAATCCAAATCAATTTATAATCATGTCAAGCCAAATAAGGTATAAGATATCACGAATTCAAAACTATTTCCTATCGGTACAACAACATCTTAATATTAGGAATCACATCTTTTTTTTTGGTAAGTCACGTATTTTCTATTTTACTAAATTAATTTTTGTTCAGGAACACACATATTAAAGAGATCTTTTCTCGGCTACAATTAAGCTTTTTTTAGTTATTGTTTTTCATTGAGCCTATTATGTACTTTTTTTTATCTTTCAATCAGTTATTGTTTTTCAGCTCCGCAATAAATTTAATCCTCCGAATCAATTTTCTTTGGTTTTTTTCCCCACCCCCTTCCTTTATACCCCCCACATACCACTAAAACCCCAAAATACCCTTAAAAACATATTTTTTTAAATCGAAATTCCAATTGTATATACGTTTTGAATACATATATACGATGGCTATTTGAATATACAATGGTTTTATTTTTTTTATTTTTTTAATGATTTGTTTTAATTTTTTTAAAAAAATGTTATAAAAAGGCTATTAAAAATTCGTTAAAGAGTCAAAACTAATAAAAAAAATTATAAAAACACCACTAAAAATCTAACAAAACCAAAATAAGTCTATGCAAATTTTTTTAGATTTTTTGGAGACTATGAAAAATTAAAAAATTAATAAAAAATAGTAAACGATAGAATTTGGGAATTTGAGATCGCAAACTCGTAAAAAGTCTCTTCTACGGAAGTCATGCTCGTTGATTTTTTTTAGATTTAATGGATGTGGTTTCATTACGATCGGAATAGGTGCCTGAAAACCGATTTTTTAGCCTAAATTATTCGTTCAACGTATAACATCGTCACGTGTTAACGAACTACACACTAAACCTATTTTCAAGTCTAAATTATTCATGTCTAATTCATCTTTATTAAAAATATATAATTTTAATTTTTTAAATAATTTAATTAATTTTTATTTGACTAAAAAAACAAAAAAAAATATAGGGATCATATATACACCTCCAACTCGTATATACACCATCGTAGATACCATTTGGGGGTGTACATACGATGTGTAATTTTGGCCATTGTATATACCCCCACAAGGCGTATATACGATTGGCCTTCAGTGACATCAATCGTATATACGCTTTGTGGGGGGTATATACGATATGACCAAAGTTTCAAGGTGGTATATATGTTCATTGAACATATATACTTGGTCTTAATTTTAAAAAAAAAAAAAAACATTTTGTGGGGGTATGGGGGAAGATGGTGGGGGTATAAAAAAAGGACCCATTTTCTTTTTTTAATTTTTCTCTCGATTATATATTAGATCGGCTATATATTAGGTTTATATATTTTGAATCAAAAGTGAAAAGTGGATGCCGTTATTAGGTTCACTTTCATCTCAAGGTTTCAATGATGATGGGTTGTCCATCAAATAAGGAGTATATGCCAACCGATGATGAACTTCTCCAAGATTTCCTCTATAACAAGGTTTACGATAAACCTCTACCTACCTCTCTCAAAGTTCTTGAATATGACTTATATGGTGAAAAGAATCCATGGGAGATTTGGGAAGAGTTTAGAGATTCTCACTCCTATGGTGGAAAAGACATTTACTTTTTCACAACTTTGGAGAAAAAATCTGCAACTAGCTCACGTTTGGTTCGTACCATTGGGATGGGTTCATGGGAAGGTGAAGACACTGGAAAAATTATAATTGCCAAAGATAGGAATCAACCACTTGGCTTAAAGAAACGTTTTCGTTTTGAGAAAAGTGATACTTACCATGATGGTGGATGGATCCTACATGAGTATAGTCTTCACGTATCTTTGATAAGTGCTTCTATGGAATCTATTATACATTATTAATTTGACCTTTCTTCGGTATCGCATTTATTTTAAATTGAATTGCTATGATAATCATAAAAAAATTAATTTAATTTCTTTGTGGTTATTTTTTTAGTACAAAGATATTCACTACAAAAAAAATGCTGATTAGCCAGGAATTAGCGACTGAAAAATTTTCCTCGCAAAAAAACAAATTAGCAAGAGAATTAGCGAGAGAATAAATTCCCTAGCTAAACGTCACCATTAGCGACGAAATTGAGGCAAGGCGCCAATTTGAAAATTTGGGCACGCAAATCTATGGTGGTTAGCGACGGAATTATAGGTCCCTCGCTAAATCTCTGACACGGTCTGTCACGACTTGGAAAAGATCTGACCGTTGCACGCAAATCTATGGTGGTTAGCAACAGAATTATAGGTCACTCGCTAATTCCCTCGCTAAATGTCTGTCATTTTTTTAAACTCCGAACCAAACACACTCTCTCTCATTTTTACTCTCTTTTATTCTCTCCCCTCTTCTCTCTTCTCTCTTCTCTCTTCTTCTCTTCCACTTTCCCACCAAACCACCACCACCACACCACCAACACATAGCTCTCTCTTTCTTCCACACCACCCCCACACTACCACCACCACCACCACCACATAAATCTCACTCTCTTTCTCTCTTACTCTTCTCCTTCTCTCTCTACGACCACCACCACACTACCACCACCACCACCATTCACCACCACCATATAGATCTCTCTCACTCTCTTTCTCCCTTACTCTTCTCCTTATCCTTCTCTCTACCACCACTCCCACACTACCACTACCACCACTAACACCACCACCACCACCACCACACCAACATTCTCACTCCTCTCTCTCTGGAAAGTTTGATGATGAGGATAATAATAATAATAATAATAATAATTTAACAATAATAATAATAACAATATATAGTAATAACAATAATAATAACCCTTTCCAGTTGAGAAGAAGTGCCTGGTCGATTTGAGAAGTGTGCTGTCAGACTTAGCGAGGGAATTAGCCACAGAATAGTCCCTCGCTAATTAGCGACTGACACAATTTCCCTCGCCAAAGGGAATTAGCGAGGAGGATATTAGCGATCGAACTGATCCCTCGCTAATTCCCTCGCTAATGGCAATTAGCGACGAAATTGGACCTTTTAGCCACTGATATTTCCTCGCTAAATCCAATGTTTTTGTAGTGATTGTTATGTGCGATTTAGGAAAAAGCGTACTACGGGAAAGGATTTGAGAAATACTTCGAAACTAAACATAGGAGAACTATGGTGGTTATTGAACCAACAGATTCGACCAAAATTGTAAGTATCACGCTATATATTTATAAATATTACTAGATGTAGATATTACTATTGTTTACTTTTTAGTATTGTTTTCCCTTTTTATCATATTATTGATGTCTAATATTCATTAGTTTTGTCTATGACAAATTCACGTCGGTGAACCTAGTTACTCACGTGTTTACTCAGTGTTGCTTATCTATATATACTCACATTGGTTCTTTTTTTATATGTAGACGGAATGGTCATAATCACTAAAAACTCACACACGCAATTGTAAGGTCCTGGGTTCGAACCCGATACATGGTATCCAGTCTAACAATTAATTTCGACAATTGTTAATTGAACTACGGATAATGATACCGTTATTTTAATTATTAAAAACCATGTTTTTTCATTGCAATGGTACTATTAGTTTTTGGTGTTAATGATGCTAGGCTAATTGGGTTTTAATAATACTATATCAATTATCGGGAAAAAATGTGAGCATAAGAAAGAAGAAGATGATGGTGTGAGAAACAGGATTTGGATCCTCTCATACAACTCTCTCTCAATCACTCTCTATACTCTCTAACTCTCTCTCTTAAAATACATAAAATAATATATATATATATATATATATATATATATATATATATATAAGTGAGAGAAAAAGTAAGAGAAATGATATAAATTTAAGAGAGAGATAGAGAGTGTAGGGAGTGTTTGAGAGAGTGTTGAATGAGAGGATCTAAATGCTGAGAAACACTAGACAAAGATAGTTCTAGGAGTCGCAGTTGCCACTAAATCGGCGAGTATTGTGCTATATTTGTAGATGAAATGATGTGGCAATCCTCAGTTTCTGTTTTAAGCCATTTAGTGCGTGCCACGTGTCACTCTCAGATTGGACAGGTTTTGAATATCGGTTAAAACCGTTGGAGCTCTGTTCTTGGCGCCAACGGCTCGGTTTGATTCTCGTATATAGTTTTAAGCTCTCATTTCGCTTGTAATCGATCTGTAATCCATAATTGGGTGTGTGTGAGAGATATACACTGGGAATTAGGGTTTCAGGGAAGTGAGGGGGTTGAATCAAATTGGGATTTCATTATCTTGTACAATTGGATCTTGAATCATTGAATGCAATCTGAATTAAGCTGTTGCTTAATTCCCCAGACGTAGATATCACTCTGATATCGAACTGGGTGAACAATTGCGCGCGTGTTTGATTGATTGTGTTGATTTTACGTTTATCCCCAAATTCATCGCGTTAGGGTTCTTAAATTGGGAATTCTGGAATTGAACGATTAATTACCAAATTGAAGTCAAAGATTGAACAATTAGGTAATTGTGATCGTGTCTAAATCGATTGTTGTAAGAAATTCACGAATCTTGGGTCTCAATTCTCAACAATTGGTATCAGTAGCAACATTGAGGAATTGTCCATGGAAATGACAAAGTATAACATTGAGAAGTTCAGTGGCAAGAATGACTTTGGTCTGTGGAAGATGAAGATGCGTGCAATCCTAGTGCAACAAGGTTTGGAGGAGGCTCGGAAGGGAGGATAAACTACGAGAAACAATGACTGTGAAAGAAAAGAAGGAGATGATGAACAAGGCCTATAGTGCTATTATTTTTTGCTTAGGAGACAAGGTTCTTAGAGAAATATCTAAAGAAAAATCCGCTGCAGCTATTTGGCTAAAACTTGAAAGTCTTTACATGACCAAGTCTTTGGCAAATAGGCTCTATGTAACATCCTGCATCGCGCCAGAATCGGCGATCGCGCCTCACGAACCAACACAAGTCTTTTCAAAGATGTTTTGTCCTCACTTGCATGCTTTCAGGAAACTTCAGAAGGTCACCCATCCCACTACTACTCCAAGCCAAGCACGCTTAACTATGGAGTTCTTATGGGATGAGCTCCGAAAAGAAGATGCACCTTGTTGGTATAGGTAGTTCAAATCAATTCTTTTTAAGCCTTCCTTCAATGCATGGTCCCATACCCGCGGCCTCGGGATCCCTCTCATTCAGTGCGTATTCGGTTCATTCACGCGCCTTCGCTTTGAAGCCGCCAGAGCCGCTCTTTGCCATGCCACCTTTTTGGGCACCGGCGATCACTCCCGCCCCTCCTCACCCGGATGTCACATGCCCACCCGGCTTCCGCTTGGTTCGTCCTCGAACCACACCGTCTCGGGAGAGGTCTGCGCTCTCGATACCATTTGTAACATCCGCATCGCTTCGAATCGCCGATCGCGCCCCACGAACCAACACGAGTCTTTTCGGCATGTTTTGTCCTCACTTGCATGCTTTCCGAAACTTCAGAAGGTCACCCATCCCACTACTACTCCAAGCCAAGCACGCTTAACTATGGAGTTCTTATGGGATGAGCTCGAAAAGAAGATGCACCTTGTTGGTATAGGTAGTTCAAATCAATTCTTTTTAAGCCTTCCTTCAATTTATGCATACCCCATACCGCACCTGACCTCGGGATCCTCTCATTCAGGTGCGTATTCGGTTCATTCACGCGCCTTCGCTTTGAAGCCGCCAGAGCCGCTCTTTGCCATGCCACCTTTTTGGGCACCTGGCGATCACTCCCCGCCCTCCTCAGCCCCGGATGTCACACTCTACCTGAAGCAAAGGCTTTACACTTTCTAGATGCAACCTGGTACATCTATTGTAGATCATATTGACGAGTTTAATAAGTTGATCTTGGATCTTGAGAATATTGATGTGAAGGTTGATGATGAAGACCAGGCCTTATTGCTCATAAGATCTCTGAATAGCTCGTATGATATACTAGCTGATACTCTCATTTATGGGAGGGAATCAATCACACTTGAAGAGGTTCAAGCTGCTCTCATGTCAAAAGAATTGTCCAAGAAGAAGGACAACAAGGAGAATGATCAAAGTGAAAGTCTTATGGTTAGAGGAAGACCTGATAAAAGAGAAGGAAAAGGTAAAAACAGGTCTAGATCCAAATCTAAAACTAAACACAATAGATGCTACATTTGTAATAAGGAAGGACATTATAAGAATAAATGTCCAGAGAAGAAGAATGCCAAGAATCAAAAGAATGATGATGAAGGAAGTGCATCCTTTGCCTCTGATGGCTATGAAAGCTGTGTGAAGTTCTTATTGCTGCAGAATATGACCTCGCATCGCGAATCATCGAGTGCAATGATATCACGGGCAATAGACTCAAGATACTCTTATCACATGTATGGATATGAGGATGTGAGGTGCTTGTTCTTTGCAGGTATGATGGTAGTGAATCAAATGCAACCATCGAGGCTAAATGCATTGATGATTGGGCAATGGATTACGCTTTGCTCATATCACATGTGCCACGTAGGGAATGGTTCGTAGACTACAAGCCTTACAATGCGGGACATGTCCTCATGGGAAATCACATAGGCTGCAAGGTACAGGGAATAGGCAACCTTTGTGAGACTCAGTTGATAGATGGCACGATAAAGCTTCTTACAAATGTGAGGCATGTTCTTGACCTAAGAAGACCACTTATATCATTGGGAATGCTTGAAGATGCAGGGTATAGCTTCAAAGGTGAAAATGGCATCCTCAAAGTCATGAAGGGATCTAGAGTAGTAATGAAAGGTGAAAGGAAAGGTAACAAGCTTTACATACTCCAAGGCAATACTGTCACAAGAGAAGTTAATGTTGCAGACTCTCAAGCAGTTAGCAAGACACTCATATGGCACCAAAGACTCGGGCATATGAGTGAGAAGGGCCTGAAGGAGATGGAGAAGCAAGGTTTACTAGGTGGTGATAAGGTAGAGCAACTTGAATTTTGTGAACACTGTGTAATGGGGAAGCAGACAAGAGTGAAGTTCTCCACAGGAATACACAAGACAAAAGACAAGCTTGGCTACATCCACTGGACCTTTGGGGACTGCGCTCGGACACCAACTCATGGTGGAAAAAGGTATGTCTTAACTCTTACTGATGATTACAGTAGGAAAGTATGGATTTACTTGTTAAAAACAAAAGATGAGGCATTCAACTCATTTGTTGAATGGAAAAGGAAAGTAGAAAATCAAACTGGTATGAAGGTTAAAGCTCTTAGAACTGATAATGGACTTGAATTCTGCAATGATGAGTTTAATAGATTTTGTAAGGATAATGGAATCTATAGAAACATGATCATTAGGGAACACCACAACGGAATGGACTTGCAGAAAGGTTAAATAGAACTTTGCTAGAAAAGGTTAGATGTATGTTGACTTGTGCTAAATTACCTAAAAGCAGGGTGAGGCAATTCATCTGCATGCTACCTAGTAAATAGAAGTCCATCTACTGCATTGAGCTTTAAGACTCCACAAGAGATATGGACTGAAGAAACACCTAAAATAGATCATTTGAGAGTGTTTGGTTGTCCTGCATACTGTCATATCAGAGAAGGTAAACTTGAGCCAAGGTCAAAGAAAGGAATTTTTGTTGGCTACCCTGATGGAGTGAAGGGTTATAGAGTGTGGTTACCAGAAGAAAGAAAATGTATCATTAGTAGGGATGTAGTATTCCATGAATCAAAATTGAGCAACAATAAGAGTGTGAGTGAGACACTAGAGAAGCCAGATCAGAATAGTGAGTTTCAAATTGAGGTGGAGTTATCAAATAAGAATAAAACCAATGGTGTTGTTGAAAATCAAACTGAAAATCAAGACACGACCTCTCAAGCTAGTTCTGATTCTGAAGTTGAACTTGATGAACCAACCAATGACTATGTGTTGGTAAGAGATAGAGTAAGGAGACAAATCAGGCCACCAAATAGACTTGGTTATGACTCAGAGACTGCTTATGCTCTCAACACAGCAGAAGAGTTCATTAATGAGGATCCATCAAGCTATCAAGAAGCTATGGCAAGTAAACACAAGCAACAGTGGTTAATTGCCATGGAAGAGGAAATGTCATCAACTATGAGAAAAATGAAACATGGAAATTGATCAAGAAACCTACTGGTGTGAAGCTTGTAGGATGCAAATGGATATACAAGCTTAAGGAAGGAATCACAGATAATAGTCCACCTAGATTCAAGGCAAGGTTAGTAGCAAAGGGGTATACTCAAAGGGAAGGAATTGATTACTCGGAAATTTTCTCACCTGTTGTCAAGCATGTAACACCCCCTTCTACCGTAACCACTATTTGAATTATTCGAAAAATCAGAGTGCAATAAAATTTTTAGTGCGACCACTCGAGGGTGTCACATTTAAAACAAAACACCTTTCAAAACTCCAAACTAATTAATTAAAAATAAAACTCCAAAGCTTAGGATACATAGCACCAACAATGTCCGAGGACAAAATACTACAGCAGTGGGAAAATAATAACTTAACGTAATAGTTCAAAATATATAAAAGAAATAACAACTAAACATCCCCCGGTGCTACGTATCAGAGCCGACTCGACCACACTAGAAGAAGGATCTCTAGTCACCTTCAGTCACCGTCACCTGCAAGTTGCCGACATACGAGGCAACACGACGCAGTAGGGTGAGTCTCAATGCATAGGAAATAATAGATAAAACAAGAAACACACGAGAGAATAGGCACACCAGAGATACAGTCAATTCACATACACCATTAATACAGTTACACCAAATACAGTTACACCAAATACACCATAAATACAGTTACACCAAATACAGTTACACCAAGTACAGTTACACCAAATACACCATAACTACAGTTACACCAAATACAGTTACACCAAGTACAGTTACACCAAATACACCATAACTACAGTTACACCAAATACAGTTACACCAAATGCTGAGTTACACCAAATACACCATAACTTCTGATTACACCATCTGATCACACCAAGTATGCAGTTACACCAAATACACCATAACTACTGAGTTACACCAAATACAAGTTACACTAAATACGGTTACACCATAAATCTGATTACACCAATACACTATTATATTTATGAACACCCAATCAACCACCAGAACATGTATGTAATGCATGAGATGCAACCCAAAACTCCACTGGGCATATGCATGTGGATCCATCACCAAAATTGCCTTGAGGGCATTCACCAAACACCAAAATAATTTATGAGGCCGAGGCCTATTCACCAAAGATATGCATATGATTATGCGACACCATGACTATGCACCAAAATCACCAAAAGAAAGCAATAATATACTCACCAATAGCCTTGTGGGCTCACCAACACCAAAGAAAGGTCATAGACCCCAACTCACCATTATTTAATCACCAATAATACACCACACCACAAATAGTACTTCTTTAGGGACTAAAAGATCACCAAGACTAATTCTACCCAAACACCTAGTACTCACATACTCTCTCCTATTTAATTATATCAATTAACAACCAATCACCTTCATAACAATTAACACCTATTACACATCATATTACATTTAACTCATGCAATTCACCTTATAACTCAACCAAATAATTACTCCTAGTGTTTATATATTCAATTTACGCTACAACAACACCATAACACCACAATCAAGAATTTATCAATTCAATGCATGAAATTCAAGTCAATCACATGTAAAGTCAAACAATCACCTAATCAATCAAATACTCCATAAGTCAATTCAAACAATTACTCCTAACACCTAATCCCTATGATTTCATGGTTTATAAATTATTAACTATGTAAGAGAGCCCCCATACCTTGTTATTTGAAGAATATAACACTAAAGCTCCCAATAAAACCCCTCCAAGACACCAACACTCCAAACCTTCCCTCTTTCTCCTTGAATCGATCGCTCCTCTCCTTCTCTCTAGCCCTAGCCGTCGCACCTCTTCACTCTTCTCTCCTTTCTAATTTTGAAATTTTGTTTCTAATGAGGGTTTCTCCTAAGACCCTAAGGTTTTATTAATTGCGTTTGGGCCACTTAACTCCATTGGCCCTAATTGCACACCTCTAATTATTTTCTCACATCCTCCCTATTTAACTAAAATACTCCCCATTTAATTACTACACCCCACTCCTTAATTAAATTAAATACCCTATTTTTAATTTGATTTTTAATTCTCAACCATACGCTACTTTTCCTCCTACTTTTCCTCCCTCCCATAACCACTTTGGTTTTCCCTAGAAACTTGTTTTTTTAATAACAATAATAATAATAATAATAATAATAATAACAATAATAATAATAATAATAATAATAATAATAATCATATATTAAGTATTTCTAACATCAATTTTAGTCCTTCTCAACATGGTCCCTATGCCAAAAACTCTCCAATTTGGTCCACTACCCTATCAAATCAACTCCAAATAATTTCTAATAAAATTTAGGGCGTTACAAAGCATACTTCAATAAGGGTCATTTTATCTCTAGTTGTGCAGTACAAAATGCAATTAGAGCAAATGGATGTAAAAACAACATTTTTACATGTTATACTTGAAGAGAAAATCTACATGACACAACCAAAGGGCTTTGAGGTAAAGGGGAAGGAAGAGCAGGTATGTCTTCTGCAGAAATCACTCTATGGACTGAAACAATCTCCTAGGCAGTGGTATAAAAGGTTTGATGCATACATGATAAACATTAAGTTCAAAAGGTGCAGTCATGATAGTTGTGTTTACTTCAAACAACTAAATGACAACAGTTATATCTACCTATTGCTATATGTAGATGACATGCTCATTGCTTGCAAGCATAGCAATGAAATTGACAGACTGAAACAATTGCTCCACAAAGAGTTTGAAATGAAGGATCTTGGCAAAGCAAGCAAGATACTAGGGATGGAAATCATCAGAAATGAAGAGACATCAAGTTTATGCATATCTCAACGAAGTTATGCACAGAAGGTAGTGAGTAGGTTTAACATGACAGATGGAAAACCAACTAAGGTGCCTCTAGCAGCTCATTTCAAACTATCAAAAGAGGACAGTCCTGTCACAGATGCAGAAAAGGAACAAATGGAGGGAATACCCTATGCAAGTGCAGTGGGAAGCCTCATGTATGCTATGGTGTGTACTAGGCCTGATCTAGCCTATGCACTAAGTCTGGTTAGTAGGTATCTTGCAGAACCAGGACAACAACATTGGCAAGCTGTCAAATATATTCTGAGGTACCTAAATGGATGCGCAAAGGTGGGTGCAGGCTCTACAATAAGGAAGCCAAAACTCGAGGTGGAGTTGAGGGTATGTGGATTCAGATTTTTGCAGGATCGTGACAAGAGAAGGTCACTTACAGGTTATGTTTTCACCTTGTTTGGTAATACAATAAGTTGGAAAGCTTCACTTCAGCATGTGGTTGCTCTATCCACAACTGAAGCTGAGTACATTGGGGTTACTGAGGCAGTTAAGGAAGCTCTTTGGCTCAAGGGATTGATAAATGAACTTGGAGTCAAACAAGAGAGTGTAAATGTGTTTTGTGACAACCAAAGTGCCATACATTTGTGTAGAAATAGTGCCTACCATGAAAGAACAAAGCACATAGATACACGGCTTCACTGGATTAAGAATATCATAGCTCAAGGCTCTGTGAAAATTCAGAAAGTGCATACTGCTCAGAATCCTGCAGATTTCATAACTAAGGTTGTTCCTCTAAGCAAGTTCAAGCTTTGCTTGAATTTGCTAAGTGTTGGTTAAATAGTTGATGAAGGTGAATTAAGCTTCGGTATTATGCAGTTGCATTGTAAGGTTGATTGCCAAGGTGGAGATTGAAATGATGTGGCAATCCTCGATTTTATTTTTAAGCCATTTAGTGCGTGCCACGTGTCACTCTCAGATTGGACAGGTTTTGAATATCGGTTAAAACCGTTGGAGCTCTGTTCTTGGCGCCAACGGCTCGGTTTGATTCTCGTATATAGTTTTAAGCTCTCATTTCGCTTGTAATCGATCTGTAATCCATAATTGGGTGTGTGTGAGAGATATACACTGGGAATTAGGGTTTCAGGGAAGTGAGGGGGTTGAATCAAATTGGGATTTCATTATCTTGTACAATTGGATCTTGAATCATTGAATGCAATCTGAATTAAGCTGTTGCTTAATTCCCCAGACGTAGATATCACTCTGATATCGAACTGGGTGAACAATTGCGCGCGTGTTTGATTGATTGTGTTGATTTTACGTTTATCCCCAAATTCATCGCGTTAGGGTTCTTAAATTGGGAATTCTAGAATTGAACGATTAATTACCAAATTGAAGTCAAAGATTGAACAATTAGGTAATTGCGATCGTGTCTGAATCGATTGTTGTAAGAAATTCACGAATCTTGGGTCTCAATTCTCAACAGTAGATGTTGTTTTTTTTGATTTTTTATTTATTTTAGATCACAATCGATGTATATCAAATCCACTAAAATTTGATTTCGATTATTTTGGTTGTTCTCTTGCGTTCTCATTTTGTAGGACAACAATGATGCCTGCTTAGGGAAATTTTTTTTATCAAAAATCAGCAAAGCAGCCAAATGATGAAGAGAAGAAGAGCAAGTTGATTGAAACTCCTACTAAAGAAGAATGCGAATGTAATGAAGAAGAAGATGTCAATAATATGCCAGCTTGGTTGAAGGGTTTTGCAAATGAATTGAGGATGGTTAACGGTGAAAAGTTGATTAAAGAGGAAGAGATTCAATTGGACCCACACGAATTTAACAAAGAGTTATATTGTTGGAACGTATTGATAGTAAGTACATGAAAATATGCTAGCTAGTAAACAGTAGTTCAATGACAACTTATTCATTGTATTCGTTGGTTTAACTGGCATGACTCATTTACTTAATGATGCTCTAGTTAAGTTTTTATCCTTTCCTTTATGTTCAGGAAAAAAATATTTTTTTTTGGTAAATCAAAGTATCTCCTATTGCGCAACTGCAAAAACTAATCCTTTTAAGTATTGAGATTCATTTAAGGGGTTGACCTCTCCCACCAGATACTTTTCAATACGCGTCGGCCAAGGATCTCGAACTCATTACCAAATAGTTAAGGAGTCCTAGTATTTACCACTTATACTGTACCATGTTGGTAAGAAAAAAATATTTTATCCTTTCCTTTTGATGTCTTTTCTTAATTAGTTAATTAAAATACATTTTTCGTCCTTTAAGTTAAGTGGACCAACTAAATAACTTAAAGGACAAAAAGTACATTTTAGCCTTTTTATCTATACCTTAACTAGTAGTATACTCGTGCATGTGCACAAGTGACCACATGTTCTTTTTTTTTTTTACAACATGTGGTCTTTATATAAATAGATTCAAACAACATTCATTTAGTTCTTTCAAATCAGGCCCCGCTCGAGGTGGTTTTCTGTGTTGAAATTTTCAAAAACCAAAACTAGATTCTCTTTTGAGTTTTAAGAATTTCAAAAAACCAAAATTTACAGTACGTAAATAAATTTTAAAAACAATAAAAATAAATATTCATCATAAAACCATCTTAGTCAAAACAATATTTAACATTAGATTTGAAAGAAAATTAAAATATTATACATATATAATGTATTTATTTAGTGATAATTTAATAATATTGGTTGAAAGTAGTAGTTATCAAAAGATGCTTATCGGAATGGTAATCAGTGATGGTCAGAGTGTTATGGTGGTGGTGGTGGTCTTCGTAGTTGTAGTTAATGGAGGTGACTAGTGGTGGTGAAATTGTTGGTTGGCGGTGGTCGCAGTCATGATCGGTGGTGGTCAAAGTGGTTGTCGGTGCAGTGGTCGGAGTGATGACCAGTGGTGGTTGGCAGTGGTCGGAGTATTAGTCAAAGATTGTGGTGATTTTTCAAATTTATTAATTTTGTCAATTTGACCCTCATATTTTTTTTAAGACACGAATCAGCCACTTGGCTAACAGAAACGTTTTCGTTTTGAGAAGAGTGACACTTACCATGATGGTGGATGGATCTTGCATGAGTATAGTCTTCACGTATCTTTGATAACTGGTTCTATGGTATCTATTATACATTATTACTCTGGCTTTTATTTGGCATTGCACGTATTTAAAAATTAATTTGCTTTGATCGATACTTCACCAAAAATTAATTTTCTTTGAGACTATTGTTTCTTGCAGGGAAAATTTAACGTTCTATGCAGATTTAGGAAAAATGCACTGCGGGGTAAGGATTTGAGAAATAATTCTCAAACCAAACAAATGAGTATTGTAGTGGTTATTGAACAAGTAGATGCCACCAAAATTGTAAGTATTGCGCTATATATTTATAAATATTACTAGATGCAGATATTACTAAGTTTACTTTTCAGTATTTTTTCCTAATTGATAATAATATTCATTAGTTTTGTCGATGACAAATTTCTGTGGAGAACTTGATTAGTGATGTGTTTACTCAGCGGTGCTGGTCCATATATTCTCCCCTCGCAATAGAATTTTTTTGTCACACTTCATACTCGAACTTAAAACCTTAATTTAGATGAGATCGAAACCCAGTTACCCCTTCGAACTAACTTTTTCATTATTAACAATCATAGTCTTTTGTCAAAAAAAATAAAGTAAGTATTATCATTCATGTGTTAATTGTTTCGTTCTTCTTTTTTTGAAAATAAATTGTTTGGCTCTTTTCAAACCATATATTAATCTACTTTTAACTGCTTCCATTTATTTTATTTTTTTAATAAGCAAATTAATTTTATTGATAGGGGAAGGCACAAGGAATACTCTGCCCATGTTGTTACAAGAGGTGGGAAGGGGGGCTCATTAAAAACCTCTTAAACTCATTGGGAAAAAGACCCAAATAGGAAAGGAGTACCTCAAACGACATTATTGTTCGAGTTTACAAAGTTACAGAAATTCATGTTTGTTGTGTTTGTTACAACATAAGAACAACACGCTTAAAATACTCCTAAAACTCCTCCTCCTAGCATGAGCCAACTAACCCTCACCCATTACGGTGTTCTTCTTTGGGTATTTAACATCACCATCTCCGCCTCACCATTAGTACCATACGATTTCTTCCAAAGCTGATCCTCCAATCTTAAGTTTATGCAGTACGCCTTACTTCCAAAGCCTCTTCAAATTTGATTAAGAATGCTTAATGGCGAGGAGCGTCATCTTGCAAAAGAGATGCAGATGTTTCTACCTGCCCTTTCATTGAGCCCTTGCCAAGAGAAAACAACCCCTATTGAAAATGATTTCCACTACAACTTTCCTTTAAAAACCACATCATTCCTTGCTCCCCACAATATTCAAGTCACAACTAACCATATTATGTATCTGATTTTCTTCTTTAACCCGAAAGACAACTACCATGATATAAGAAATGATCTAGAGGCTCGCTTAATACAGAGTCACGAGCCATGTACCAACCTTCTTCCAAAAACTACAGCTGCGATTTTGCATTGGAAGAATAGGTAACTTACTGATTCTTCTTCTTTAATGCATAACGGGCAACAACTATTAAGATGATGATCGATAATTCCTCGAGCAATTAGACTATTTTTTTTCGAACAAAATTTATCATGCCACTGACATAAAATAATATATGAAGCTAATTACATCAATAATCAAATGTCTGAGTAAAGAAAGAAGAAAGAAACAAAACAAAAACAAGGGTATAAATACAAAGGCGTAGTCCTTCCAAATATGATGATGTGGGAAATAGCAAGGGACATGATGCTCTCATTGTATAACGTGGGTGTGGAACAAACCCTGATGGGAATGTGAAGAGTAGATTGGAAACAAATCTTTCTTGTGAAAATTTGTTTTAAAGAGCATCAAGCTCTAATTTCTTGTAGAAATAGAATGACCAGAAATTTGAGTACCATCGCTAGTGGAAAGCAGATACTGACTATTCAAGTCATCGAAAGCTCTACTCCGTGAAGAGTACATTGAAAACAAATATTTCTGAATGATCCATCTCCTCCAATCATCTCGTTTCTCTATTTTTTCGCCCCGCACTTCAACGACACGAGAACTTTGAAGCAATGTTTATCTGATCTGAATATCTTGAGTCATATGTTGCACTTTGTGGAAGCTTGCTACAAAATATATCGAAACCCAGCCATGGTCATCGATATGAGCCCTTAAGTAATCATCTCGTTTCTCTATTTTTTCGCCCCGCACTTCAACGACACGAGAACTTTGAACCGCGTTTAATACCGTCTGAATATCTTGAGTCATATGTAGCACTTTGAACCGCGTCGCGACCGAGGCTAAAAATTTTGTCATCGCGTCGCGACTGAATCGCATCGCGTCGCGATGGTCTGCAGATTTGACAGCAATTTAAGTGAAAAATCGGATTTTTTGGGTATTCTTCTTGGAGGCAAAAATAGGGTTTGGAGCTGCGAAAAAGAGCAAGAGTGGGAGCTTCTCTACACTTGGGAACAAGGAATTGAAGGATCAATGTACTCTTCTTCTTGTAACTTCTCTTTTATCTTGTTTTTCAATATTTTGAACATGAATAGTTAATTTTCTTATAGTTAGGAAGAGATGAATCTCTCCAAAACTATCCTGTGATTCAATTGTTATGATCAATGCAATTTAATTATGCTTTTAAATTTGCCTTTACCTAGATCTGTTCCTATTGCTTTACAATAATCGTTGTTGTTGTATTGAATTAGGGTTTACTTTCACCATTGGGAGATGGGTTATGTTATCCAGATATTGGGGTTTTAGGTCATGAGTGTTGTGAACACTCAATTTTTTCGGTGTTTTTCACTTTTTTCGAAAATATTACAAAAAATAGTCACTTTTTGCGAATTTTCGGGTTTTAGTTTTTAGCTATTATGCGAAGGTAATTTCTCTCTCCTCAGACCTCTTTTTGACGATCCAAACGGTGAAAGTGAAGACGATCCCACTCTCTCTCATTTACTCTCTTCTTCTCTTCCACTCTCTTCTTCTCTTTTCTTCTCTTCCACCACCACACCACCACCACCAACCACCACCACCACCACTCTCTTTTCTTCTCTTCCACCACCACACCACCACCAACCACACTACCACCACCACCACCACCACATAGAGGATTAAAATATTAAATATAAAAAAGCATTTTTAAAATATTTTAATATAAAAAAACACATTTTATAAAAAATTAAATAAAAAAATTAGTTTAAATAAAAAATTAAATTTAAATAATAGTTTTTAAATATTAAGAATTAGTTTTTTAAAAAAAATTAAATAAAAAACGCATTTTTAAATATTAAGAATTAGTTTTTAAAAAAATTAAATAAAAACGATTTTATAAATAAAAAATTAAATATAAAAAGCATTTTTAAATATTTTTTAAAAAATATATATAATAGATTATTGGCGGAATTTGACCAAGAATCATTGGCGGATTTATCGTCGAATTTTAGCCGAATTATCGGCCTAATTTTGGCTAGTAAATCCGCCAGTAATTACTGGTTGAAAATCAGCCAAGAACGCTATCGCGCGGCGTTTTTACGGTGATTCATGGCGGACTAAATCCGCCAGTAAAGTGCAATTTCTGGCTGATTTATACCATTACTGGGGGATTGAGTTAGCCAGTAATACAATGAATTCTTGTAGTTGTTTGAGAAAAAATGGACCCAAAACTGCAGCTATTGCGAAGGCAATTCTCTCTCCTCAGACCTCGTTTTGACGATTCGAATGGTGGAAGTGAAGATATATGTCTCACGAACCTACTGTCAAAAATTTAAAGACGATCCAACAGTTAACGAATCCAGAATCGCATTTTTACAGCGACAGGTTTGAGAAAAACGAAAATTGTGTTCTCTAAACGGGAATTGCTTTTCTATCTCGTTTTAGTCCCATATCGCTTGAGAGAAACAAGAGCTCTCTAGCAATTGGCTATAAAAGAGGTTGAGAAGTGAAGATTTGGGGTGGAGGATCATTGGCGGGTTAAGTGATATTTTGAGTCAAGCATTTGCGGCCCATTTCACTAAAAGTCTATCTTTGATCATTTAGTACGTTTTGAGTAGGTTTTCCGGTTCTCAAAGCGATTTTTGCGGTTTTGGGTCAAAATGGACCAGACGGGAGCCAGTGTCACGGTTGACCTGGTCAGACTGCTTGGTCCGGTTCGGCATTCATCGTGTTAAGGGTAGCTGTCCTAGGACCGATGTACTAGGGGTGTAGTGGAATTAGGTTTCCACCCTTCTCTATGCATAACCGACTCCCGAATCCAACCTAGTTTTTGCAGACCAAATGACTTTCAATTAGGTTTTTCTCAATTTTCCTATTTTAAATAAATTGGGTGGCGACTCCTCAAATAATTTATTTTTGAGTCATCAACGTCGGGATCACGATCCCGATCACGACAGATCGAGATGTACATCTTATCAAACCCACAACACCGGTTTAAGAGACCCGAGTTGTACAGCTTGGTCCTAAACCCTCCAAAAAAGTAAAATCCAATCAACAATTTAACCTTTTTCTCTCAAACTTATTTTCTTAATCTAATCAATTCTTTTTTTCCTCTAACCACTATTTTCAATAAAAATAATAAAAATGGGTTTGATCGAGATGTACATCTTATCAATTCCGCAACACCGGTTTAAGAGACTCGAGTTGTACAACTTAGATCTTAAACCCCTTCAAAATTAAAATCAACCAAACAACACATTTTCGGGAAGAACTACGTGACTTTTGAGTCCCCTTCAAATATATATATATATATAGAGAGAGAGAGAGGCAATAATTAAAGATATATTTTAAATGGTTATTTTAAATTTTACAATGATAGATAGATTACTTATTTTAAAATTTGATTTTATTGTTTATTTTTAGATATCAGTTTTTTAAACGGCTATCTTCAAAAAAAAATTGAAAATCAAATCTTTAAAAAAATAATTTAACGGATATCTTCACATTAACGGCTTGCCTACAATTTCGTAGTTATTGTTATCACTTTAAAAAGTGTACAAGTTATTGTTATTACTTCAAACTATATATATAGAGAGCACAGGTATAAAAGTTTATTAAACAAAAGTGAGAAGTTTATGCCCCACACATGATGTTATCAAGTTCTCATTCATTAGATCATATGATTTCCCCAAGTAAAGAGTATATACCCACAGATAATGAACTTCTCCAAAGCTTCCTCTATAACAAGATTCACAATAAACCTCTACCTACCTCTATCAATGTTCTTGAATATGACTTATACGGTGGTGAAAAGAATCCTTGGGAAATTTGGGAAGAGTTTAGAGATTCTCACTCCTATGGTGGAAAAGACCTTTACTTCTTCACAACCTTAAAGAAAAAATCTGCAACTAGTTCACGCTTGGTTCGTACCATCGGGTTGGGTTCATGGGAAGGCGAAGATACGGGAAAAATTATAATCGCCAAAGACACAAATCAGCCACTCGGCTTAAAGAAACGTTTTCGTTTTGAGAAGAGTGATACTTACCATGATGGTGGATGGATCTTGCATGAGTATAGTCTTCACGTATCTTTGATAACCGGTTCTATGGTATCTATTATACATTATTACTTTGGTTTGGCCTTGCATATATACAAAAATTAATTTGTTTTGATACTATTGTTTCTGCAGGGCAAAGATATTGTTCTATGCAGATTTAGGAAAAATATACTACGGGGCAAGGATTTGAGAAATACTTCCCAAACCAAACAAAGGAGAACTGTGGTGGTTATTGAACAGTTAGATGCAACAAAAATTGTAAGTACCTATAGTACTGTGTTTTCTTTTCAGTATTTTTTTTCCGTTTTCAGTGTTTACTCGGCATTGCTGGTCCGTGTATTCACCCCTCTTAATAGAGTTTTTTTGCCACACTTAAGACTCCAACTTGAGAACTAATTAATTTAGATGAGATCGAAATCCAATTACCCCCTTGAACTAACATTTTCATTATTAGCATTCATAGTTTTTTATCAACAAAAAAAAGTTTGATTCGTCGCAGCGATAAAAATGTTGTTTATGGACATGCGGTTGCCGGGTTCGTCCCCCCGGTGTCGATCCTTGATTTTTGAAAATAAATTATTTGGCTCTTCTCAAACCACATATTCCCACTTATCTTTAATTTTGTTCCTCCCGAATCGGAAGGAATGTTGTTGGTAAAAAGGAAAAAAAACACACGTTTTTTCTTTTTCATTGCAACGGTACTATTAGTTTTTGGTTTATTGCTTCTACATAAAAAAAAAATATTTTCCCCTCCTTTTAATATAAAAAATTCTTTGGTTTATGAATATGATTTCTTCTTTCATTTAATTATATTATAATTATAATTTAACATGTTTTTATTGTTTGTATAAACTGTATGATTTAGATTTACAAGATTTTTTTTGGTACATAGTGTATTAAGTAGTAAATCAATGATGTTGGTAAAAAAAGTCATTCAATAATTAATGATTAAAAAAAATCAATACATCAATCACTCTAAAGTTAAACTTTGATTATACACGTCAAAAAGAAAGTTAAACATTGATTATAATAAATTAAAGAGTAAATTATATCATACATGTTGTTGAGTTGGATGACTCAAAATTGCAATTTAATTTTAATCGCATGTTTTAGGTAAGTCATATATCTATATTATCTCATATTTATTTCATAGAATTAGTTTGTTTAAATTATTATCTTCTAGAATTAGTTTCCTTATTTATAGATTTGTTTAATAGTTTCTCCATTTAAGTAGGATTAGGAGCCTTGTATCCCTATCAATATGGATTAGTAGTTACTACTTTTTTGTATCACATATAATCCATATATAATTATATCATAGAAATATCATACTCAAAATCTAATATCTATTCTCTTAAAATAAAATTACCCAACACATATTCTATTGATAATTCAGTTCTTAATTTGGTATTTAATTGTTCTCTTGCGTTCTCATTTTGTAGGACAACAATGATGCCTGCTTAGGGAAATTATTTTATCAAAAATCAGCAAAGCAACCAAATGATGAAGAGAAGAAGAGCAAGTTGATTGAAACTCCTACTAAAGAAGAATGCGAATGTAATGAAGAAGAAGAAGAAGATGTCAACAATATGCCAGCTTGGTTGAAGGGTTTTGCAAATGAATTGAGGATGGTTAACGGTGGAAAGTTGATTAAAGAGGAAAAGATTCAATTGGACCCCAACGAATTTAACAAAGAGTTATTGTTGGAACGTTTTGATAGTAAGCACATGAAAAATGGATAAATATATACTAGCTAGTAAACAGAGTAGTTCAAGGACATTTTATTCATTGTATTTGTTGGCTAGCATGACTCATTTAGTTAATGATGCTCTAGTTAAGTTTTTTTGTTGACAAAGATGCTCTAGTTAAGTTTTTATCCTTTCCTTTATCTTAAAGAATTTTTTTTTCCAGTAAACCAAGGTATTCCTGAGACTAATCCCCCTAGGTACTGAGATACATTTAAGGGGTTGACCTCTCCCACTGGGTATTTTTTCGTACACACCGACTAGAGATCGAAATGGTTAAGGAACCCAAGTATCTTTCAAATTAGGCCCCGCTTAGGGTGATTTTCTGTTTTGAAATTTTCAAACACTAAAACTAGATTCTATTTTGAGTTTTAAGAATTTCAAATCATCTTAAAATCATCTTAAAATCAAAACAATATATAACATTAGATTTGAAAGAAAATTAAAACATTACAAATATATAATGTTTTTTTAACCAAAGAAAAATGAAGACAAAAAAGATACGAAGGGGGGACTAGACCAAAACCCAATGCAAGAAAGCAAAATGGCCAAACTAAAGTAAAAAAGAACAAAAACACGGGTAAAAAAATCAAAAACAAAACCACATCAAAATGATTCAGAAACAGAATTAGCTTTTGAACGAGTATTGTATCCAACAACCAACTTCTTTAGTTGTCTTAATTTCTTCTTTTGAGTCTTGCACTACAAAAAACGCTGATTAGCCAGGGAATTAGCGACTGAAAAATTTTCCCTCGCAAAAAAACAAATTAGCCAGAGAATAAATTCCCTCTCTAAACGTCACCATTAACGACGGAATTGAGACATTTAGCGATGGAATTGAGGCAAGGCACCAATTTGAAAATTTTGGCACGCAAATCTATGGTGGTTAGCGACGGAATTATAGGTCCCTCGCTAATTCCCTCGCTAAATGTCTGACACAACCTGTCACGTCTTGGAAAAGATCTGACCGTTGCACGCAAATCCTGGCGGTTAGCGACGGAATTAGCCAGTCCCTCGCTAAATGTCTGTCATTTTTTTAAAACTCCGAACCAAACACACACACTCTCATTTTTACTCTCTTTTCTTCTCTCCCCTCTCCCCTCTTCTCTCTTCTCTCTTCTCTCTTCTCTCTTCTCTCTTCTTCTCTTCCACTTTCCCACCAAACCACCACCACCAAGTACCCCCTCACTCTCCTACAACCACCACCACACCACCACCAACACATAGCTCTCTCTTTCTTCCACACCACCACCACACTACGACCACCACCACCACATACATCTCACTCTCTTTCTCCCTTACTCTTCTCCTTCTCTCTCTACCACAACCTACCACACTACCACTACCACCACCACCACCACCACCACCACACCACCACTCTCACTCCTCTCTCTCTCTCTGGAAAGTTTGATGATGAGGATAATAATAATAATTTACAAAAATAATAATAATAACAATATATAGTAATAACAATAATAATAATAATAACCCTTTCCAGATTGAGAAGCGTGCTGTCAGACTTAGCGAGGAAATTAGCCACGGAATAGTCCCTCGCTAATTAGCGACTGACACAATTTCCCTCGCTAAAGGGAATTAGCGAGGAGGATATTAGCGACCGAACTGGTCCCTCGCTAATTCCCTCGCTAATGGCAATTAGCGATGGAATTGGGCCTTTTAGCCACTGATATTTCCCTTGCTAAACCCAATGTTTTTTGTAGTGTTGGACACAACCCGTTCAAAGTAGGCATCGCGCAACAGCTCCATGGGAATCAGAAGTCACCGGATCACCAACATCGTCTGAAGACTCACCCCAAAGCTTTCTTAAAATTTTCATGCCAGATTTAACTACCAGGTTCGATGTAGCAATAGACTTTGAGACAGCAGACACATCCTCATCACCTGAGACATTCCCCAATTCATCCCTAAAATTCTCATGCCAGTTGCATCCACTGTGTTAGAAGAGGATGTGTCTAGCCGAGTCGTTGGAGATTGGGTGGAAGAAGAATTGACCTCCTCCAAAGAGTTATTTGATGAAGAGGGGATCACCAACACCCCTAAGGTGGGGGCATGCACAGGAGATTTCTCACAAGAGATTTCACAAGGAGGAGCCGACAAAATTGAAGAATCTTTATGCATAACATTATGAGAATTAATTGCTACACCAAGAAGACGATTTGGGATCCCAGCCATCTCCTCAGGTGAAATAACTATGTTATTCGTACCCTTGAAGCGACTGGGATCTTTCTCTTCCTCTACCAAAACCACACTAGCATCTTGCGATTTGGATGGGCCAACTTCCATTACAGGCGCTCACATTTTTCTCCGTTGACTTCCCTTTATCAATCTTTGGTACATACTGAAAAATAGGTTTCACCTTTTGAGGATGCACCTGATTTCCTTGAGTTATCTCCGCATCTTGGAAAAACTTACAATTTTGGAGAGAATGACCAATACATTGACAAGAGTTGCAAAACATATCTACCTTGCTACCATACTTATTAGATCCCTTGTTATACTTATTAGATACCCTTGCAGAGCTCCACCGTTTTTTCTAGCGACTCTCCATCTAACGAAATTAACTCAATATATAATGTATTTATTATTAATAATTAAATAATAGTAGTCGAAAGTAGTAGTTATCGAAAGACACTTGTCGGAATGATAATCGGTAGGCCTGGACATCGGGCGGTTTTGGGCGGTTTCGGGCCCAAAACCACCAACCGAACAACAACCGCGGTCCAATAATAGAGGCCCAGTTCCGCCCAAACTTTCTCTCGGATTTTCGGGTTCGGTTTGCGGGTTGGGCGGGTGAAAACTGCGGATAGAGACGGGCTTGGGAGTCAGAGAAAGGGAAACGAATCAAGGAGGATGGAGGAAGTTAAACTCCAAACCAGAGAGGTAGATGAAGAAGACGATGGATGAAAGTTACTCCCAGAAAGGAATTGGGAAGCTAAAACAATTAAATAACAATGTAATAAAATAATAAGTGGATTGGTTTTCAACTTAAAAAAAGAGAGAGAAAGAGTCTCCGTGTGTCTGTTATGCTTCAATTTCAATCCTTGAATAATGTGAAGTGTTAATGTTAATAAAATTAAATAGTATGATAGAGAACAACATCGATCAAAGCAGTCCGCATAGATTGTAACGTGTGCGACTTTTCAATAAAGTAGCTCTTTTCCACCTTGTGCTATAACTGCAGTAGCTCTTTTCCACTGTGTTATAACTGCGGGTCGGTTTTGGTTACCGACGGTTCCAATTTTTAAAACCGATTCCGCCCATTTAAAACCACCTAAAACTGAAACAACAATTCTGTGAACCCGACGCCGCCCGCACCCGCCCACACACTTGTTTAACACTTCGGTTTCTTGGGTTTTCAAGTGGTCGGACAAACTTGTCCAAATTTCTAATAATCGGTGGTGGTTAGAGTGTCATGGTGGTCTTCGTCGTTGTAGTGGTAAAAGTAATTTCCACTAGCCTGTTGGAATGAGGTAAATATAAATTCTTTCATGAGTGTTCATATGAAGGTTTTTCATGCCTTAGATTGGGTAGTCATCCATTCACCCATAAATTTTGTTTATCAAGAAAATATTATTATTTTAGATTTTGAAAATTCAAACTTAAAATATAATTCAATAAAGTATATTAAAGATATATATGTCAAATAGTTAGTATTTTATTTCACAGTTTAAAATGATAGATTCAATTTAATGATAGATTATTTATTTCAAAATTTGAATTTCAATATTTAATTTTGAATTTTAATATCAATTTTTATTGGATAACAAAAGATATCCCGAATTCAAAACTATTAGGAATCACTTTTTTTTTGGTATTTTTTACTAAATTTTTTTTTTCAAGGCATGAAAAACCTTCATATGAACACTCATGAAAGGTGGGGCTCGTTAAAACTTCCAAGGGCCAAAATCCATTGGAAAAAAACGAGAAAAGAGTACCCCCAAATGACATAATAGTTACAATTTACATAGTTCAGTAAATTCAAAATACATGTTTGTTCTATTTGGTGTATCACAATAGTTACGCCCACAAAATACTCCTTAAACTCATCCTCATAAATCTCATGCACCAACTAACCCGCTCTCATCCACATCCTCTTTTTGATCGAATTTATCAGCATCAATTGCGTTCAAAACTCCAGCCAAATGCATTGAAAAATGCCCCTGATGAAAATTTGCATAACACTCTCAACGAAATCAGACTCGTCTGTCATATGGCCAAGCATTATACCGGCCTTCAAATGCCTCTTCAAATTTGATTGAGGCTCCTCGTCGGCGAAGAATGCCACACCGTAACAGGAATCAAATGTTTATTCCCGTTCTTTCCTTGAGCCACTGCAAATAAAAAACAACCACTCTCTTAAAAATGGTTTCCACGATCAATAACTTCTCCTCTAAAAACTACGTCGTTACTTGCTCCCCATAATATCCACGTCACAGCAAACCATATAATATAAAAAACCACTGGCCCAAATATATTTCATCACCTTCCTTAACTCATTTGACATTTCACTGTTATCACCCATCTCGAGCAGAATATTATAACAACTCTTCTCTTAGAATCCTGACTTTAAAACTACTGAGCAAAGCAGCCTCTCACTTTCTATCATGTACAAATCCTAAGGGAGTGTCGACTTGGAAGACAAGACTGGTTGGAATCACGTATTAAAGACATCTTTTCTCGGCTACAATTAAACTTTTTTTAGTTACAACGGCTACAATTAAGCTTATTATGTACTTTTTTATTTTTAGATATCAGTTTTTTAAACGGCTATCTTCAAAAAAAAAATTGGAAATCAAATCTTTAAAAAATAATTTAACGGATATCTTCACATTAACGGCTTGCCTACAATTTCGGCATGCCTACAATTTCGTAGTTATTGTTATCACTTTTAAAAGTTGCAGTGTACAAGTTATTGTTATTATTTCAAACTAAAGTTTATTAAACAAAAGTGAGAAGTTTATGCCCCACACATGATGTTATCAAGTTCTCATTTATTAGATCATATGATTTCCCCAAGTAAAGAGTATATATATACCCACAGATAATGAACTTCTCCAACGTTTCCTCTATAACAAGATTCACAATAAACCTCTACCTACCTATATCAATGTTCTTGAATATGACTTATACGGTGGTGAAAAGAATCCTTGGGAAATTTGGGAAGAGTTTAGAGATTCTCACTCCTATGGTGGAAAAGACCTTTACTTCTTCACAACCTTAAAGAAAAAATCTGCAACTAGTTCACGCTTGGTTGTACCATCGGGTTGGGTTCATGGGAAGGCGAAGATACGGGAAAAATTATAATCGCCAAAGACACAAATCAGCCACTCGGCTTAAAGAAACGTTTTCGTTTTGAGAAGAGTGACACTTACCATGATGGTGGATGGATCTTGCATGAGTATAGTCTTCACGTATCTTTGATAACGGGTTCTATGGTATCATCTATTATACATTATTACTTTGGTTTGGCATTGCATATATTTAAAAATTAATTTGTTTTGATACTTCACCAAAAATTAATTTTCTTTGTGACTATTGTTTCTGCAGGGCAAAGATATTGTTCTATGCAGATTTAGGAAAAATATTTAAAGCCAGAATGCTAGTCTTTGTTTGTGTTTTGGTCAATTATCACGGGGAAATAGTATAGATTTCAATTGATGTCATTAGGATTGCATTGTAAGCTATTATCCTCTTCTCTAGTGCTAATCGTAAGAGAAAACCTTCAATTTGATGTTTCGTCAACTAGCGAACAGACAGATTGCCTAGTGACACAACAGAGAAAAGAAGAGAAAAATCTGTGCAATTTCACATCGCGACCAAATGCCACCGCGTCGCGATCGAGGCTAAAAATTCTGTCATCGCGTCGCGACTGAATCGCATCGCGTCGTAATTGGTCTGCAGATTTGACAGCAATTTAAGTGAAAAATCAGATTTTTTGTGGTATTCTTCTGGAAGGCAAAAATAGGGTTTGGATCTGCGAAAAAGAGCAAGAGTGGGAGCTTCTCTACACTTGGGAACAAGGAATTGAAGAATCCAATGTACTCTTCTTATTTTAACTTCTCTTTTATCTTGTTTTTCAATACTTTGAACATGAATAGTTAATTTTCTTATGGTTAGGAAGAGATGAATCTCTCCAAAACTATCATGTGATTCAATTGTTATGATTAATGCAATTTAATTATGCTTTTAAATTTGTCTTTACCTCCGTTCCTATTGCTTTACAATAATCGTTGTTGTTGTATTGAATTAGGGTTTACTTTCACCATTGGGAGATGGGTTATGTTATCCAGATATTATAGGGTTTTAGGTCATGAGTGTTGTGAACACTCAATTTAACCTTTTTCTCTCAAACTTATTTTCTTAATCTAATCAATTGTTTTTTTCCTCTAACCACTATTTTCAATAAAAATAATAAAAATGGGTTTGATCGAGATGTACATCTTATCAATTCCGCAACACCGGTTTAAGAGACTCGAGTTGTACAACTTAGATCTTAAACCCCTTCAAAATTAAAATCAACCAAACAACAAATTTTCAGGAAAAACTACGTGACTTTTGAGTCCCCTTCAAATATATATATATATAGAGAGAGAGAGGCAATAATTAAAGATATATTTTAAATAGTTATTTTAAATTTTACAATGATAGATAGATTACTTATTTTAAAATTTGATTTTATTGTTTATTTTTAGATATCAGCTTTTTTAAACGGCTATCTTCAAAAAAAAAAATTGGAAATCAAATCTTTAAAAAGATAATTTAACGGATATCTTCACATTAACGGCTTGCCTACAATTTCGTAGTTATTGTTATCACTTTAAAAAGTGTACAAGTTATTGTTATTACTTCAAACTATATATATAGAGAGCACAGGTATAAAAGTTTATTAAACAAAAGTGAGAAGTTTATGCCCACACATGATGTTATCAAGTTCTCATTCATTAGATCATATGATTTCCCCAAGTAAAGAGTATATACCCACAGATAATGAACTTCTCCAAAGCTTCCTCTATAACAAGATTCACAATAAACCTCTACCTACCTCTATCAATGTTCTTGAATATGACTTATACGGTGGTGAAAAGAATCCTTGGGAAATTTGGGAAGAGTTTAGAGATTCTCACTCCTATGGTGGAAAAGACCTTTACTTCTTCACAACCTTAAAGAAAAAATCTGCAACTAGTTCACGCTTGGTTCGTACCATCGGGTTGGGTTCATGGGAAGGCGAAGATACGGGAAAAATTATAATCGCCAAAGACACAAATCAGCCACTCGGCTTAAAGAAACGTTTTCGTTTTGAGAAGAGTGATACTTACCATGATGGTGGATGGATCTTGCATGAGTATAGTCTTCACGTATCTTTGATAACCGGTTCTATGGTATCTATTATACATTATTACTTTGGTTTGGCCTTGCATATATACAAAAATTAATTTGTTTTGATACTATTGTTTCTGCAGGGCAAAGATATTGTTCTATGCAGATTTAGGAAAAATATACTACGGGGCAAGGATTTGAGAAATACTTCCCAAACCAAACAAAGGAGAACTGTGGTGGTTATTGAACAGTTAGATGCAACAAAAATTGTAAGTACCTATAGTCTGTGTTTTTTTTTTCAAGATTTTTTTCCGTTTCGGTGTTTACTCTCGGCATTCTTTGGTCGTGTATTCACCCTCTTAATAGAGTTTTTTGCCACACTTAAGACTCCAACTTGAGAACTAATTAATTTAGATGAGATCGAAATCCAATTACCCCCTTGAACTAACATTTTCATTATTAGCATTCATAGTTTTTATAAACAAAAAAAGTTTGATTAAATCGCAATGATAAAAATGTTGTTTATGGACACGCGGCCACGCGGGTTCGTCCCTCTGTCGATCCTTGATTTTTGAAAATAAATTGTTTGGCTCTTCTCAAACCACATATTCCCACTTATCTTTAATTTTGTTCCTCCCGAATCGGAAGGAATGTTGTTGGTAAAAAAGGAAAAAAAACACACGTTTTTTCTTTTTCATTGCAACGGTACTATTAGTTTTTGGTTTATTGCTTCTACATAAAAAAAAATATTTTCCCCTCCTTTTAATATAAAAAATTCTTTGGTTTATGAATATGATTTCTTCTTTCATTTAATTATATTATAATTATAATTTAACATGTTTTTATTGTTCGTATAAACTGTATGATTTAGATTTACAAGATTTTTTTTGGTACATTAAGTAAATCAATGATGTTGGTAAAAAAAGTCATTCAATAATTAATGATTAAAAAAAATCAATACATCAATCACTCTAAAGTTAAACTTTGATTATACACGTCAAAAAGAAAGTTAAACATTGATTATAATAAATTAAAGAGTAAATTATATCATACATGTTGTTGAGTTGGATGACTCAAAATTGCAATTTAATTTTAATCGCATGTTTTAGGTAAGTCAAATATCTATATTATCTCATATTTATTTCATAGAATTAGTTTGTTTAAATTATTATCTTCTAGAATTAGTTTCCTTATTTATAGATTTGTTTAATAGTTTCTCCATTTAAGTAGGATTAGGAGCCTTGTATCCCTATAAATATGGATTAGTAGTTACTACTTTTTTGTATCACATATAATCCATATATAATTATATCATAGAAATATCATACTCAAAATCTAATATCTGATCTTCTCTTAAAATAAAATTACCCAACACATATTCTATTGATAATTATTCAGTTCTTAATTTGGTATTTGTTCTCTTGCGTTCTCATTTTGTAGGACAACAATGATGCCTGCTTAGGGAAATTATTTTATCAAAAATCAGCAAAGCAACCAAATGATGAAGAGAAGAAGAGCAAGTTGATTGAAACTCCCACTAAAGAAGAATGCGAATGTAATGAAGAAGAAGAAGAAGAAGATGTCAACAATATGCCAGCTTGGTTGAAGGATTTTGCAAATGAATTGAGGATGGTTAACGGTGGAAAGTTGATTAAAGAGGAAAAGATTCAATTGGACCCCAACGAATTTAACAAAGAGTTACTGTTGGAACGTTTTGATAGTAAGCACATGAAAAATGGATAAATATATACTAACTAGTAAACAGAGTAGTTCAAGGACAATTTATTCATTGTATTTGTTGGTTTAACTAGCATGACTCATTTACTTAATGATGCTCTAGTTAAGTTTTTTTTGTTGACCAAGATGTTGTAGTTAAGTTTTTATCCTTTCCTTTATCTTCAAGAATTTTTTTTCCTGTTGCGCAATATCAGAGACTAATCCCCCTAGGTACTGAGATACATTTAAGGGGTTGACCTCTCCCACTAGGTATTTTTTCGTACACACCGGCCAGAGATCAAAATGGTTAAGGAACCCAAGTATCTTTCAAATTAGGCCCCGCTTGGGGTGATTTTCTGTTTTGAAATTTTCAAACACTAAAACTAGATTCTATTTTGAGTTTTAAGAATTTCAAAAATCAAAATTAAATTCAGTACGTAAATAAATTTTCAAAACAATAAAAATAAATATTCATCTAAAAATCATCTTAATCAAAACAATATATAACATTAGATTTGAAAGAAAATTAAAACATTACAAATATATAATATTTTTTTAACCAAAGAAAAATGAAGACAAAAAAGATATGAAGGGGAGACTAGACCAAAACCCAAGGCAAGAGAATAAAACGGCCAAACTAAAGTTAAAAGAACAAAAACACGGGTAAAAAAATCAAAAACAAAACCACATCAAAATGATTCAGAAATAGAATTAGCTTTTGAACGAGTATTGTATCCAACGACCAACTTCTTTAGTTGTCTTAATTTCTTCTTTTGAGTCTTGCACTACAAAAAAATGCTGATTAGCCAGGGAATTAGCGACTGAAAAATTTTCCCTCGCAAAAAAACAAATTAGTTAGGAAATAAATTCCCTCTCTAAACTTCACCATTAACGACGGAATTGAGACATTTAGCGATGGAATTGAGGCAATGCGCCAATTTGAAAATTTGGGCACGCAAATCTATGGTGGTTAGCGACGGAATTATAGGTCCCTCGCTAATTCCCTCGCTAAATGTCTGACACAGCCTGTCACGTCTTGGAAAAGATCTGACTGTTGCATGCAAATCCTGGCGGTTAGTGACGGAATTAGCCAGTCCCTCGCAAAATGTCTGTCATTTTTTTTTAAAACTCCGAACCAAACACACACTCTCTCATTTTTACTCTCTTTTCTTCTCTCCCCTCTCCCCTATTCTCTCTTCTCTCTTCTCTATTCTTCTCTTCCACTTTCCCACCAAACCACCACCACCACCAAGTACCCTCTCACTCTCCTACGACCACCACCACACCACCACCAACACATAGCTCTCTCTTTCTTCCGCACCACCACCACACTACCACCACCACCACATACATCTCACTCTCTTTCTCCCTTACTCTTCTCCTTCTCTCTCTACGACCACCACCACACTACCACCACCACCATTTACCACCACACCACCACCACCATATAGATCTCTCTCACTCTCTTTCTCCCTTACTCTTCTCCTTATCCTTCTCTCTACCACCACTACCACACTACCACTACCACCACCACCACCACCACCACCACCACCACACCACCACCACTCTCACTCCTCTCTCTCTCTGGAAATTTTGATGATGAGGATAATAATAATAATAATAATAATAATAATAATAATTTAACAATAATAATAATAATAACAATATATAGTAATAACAACAATAATAATAATAACCCTTTCCAGATTGAGAAGCGTGCCGGTCAGATTTGGGAAGTGTGTTGTCAGACTTAGCGAGGGAATTAGCCACGGAATAGTCCCTCGCTAATTAGCGACTGACACAATTTCCCTTGCTAAAGGGAATTAGCGAGGAGGATATTAGCGACTGAACTGGTCCCTCGCTAATTCCTTTTCTAATGGCAATTAGCGATGGAATTGGGCCTTTTAGCCACTGATATTTCCCTCGCTAAACCCAATGTTTTTTTTAGTGTTGGACACAACTCGTTCAAAGTAGGCATCGCGCAACAGCTCCATGGGAATCAGAAGTCACCGGATCACCAACATCGTCTGAAGACTCACCCCAAAGCTTTCTTAAAATTTTCATGCCAGATTTAACTACCAGGTTCGATGTAGCAACAGACTCTGAGACAGCAGACACATTCTCATCACTTGAGACATCCCCCAATTCATCCCTAAAATTCTCATGTCAGTTGCATCCACTGCGTTCGAAGAGGATGCGTCTAGTCGAGTCGTTGGAGATTGGGTGGAAGAAAAATTGACCTCCTCCAAAGAGTTATTTGATGAAGAGAGGATCACCAACACCCCTAAGGTGGGGGCATGCACAGGAGATTTCTCACAAGAGAGTTCACAAGGAGGAGCCGACAAAATTGAAGAATCTTTATGCATAACATTACGAGAATTAATTGCTACACCAAGAAGACGATTTGGGATCCCAGCCATCTCCTCAGGTGAAATAACTATGTTATTCGTACCCTTGAAGCGACTGGGATCTTTCTCTTCCTCTACCAAAACCACACTAGCATCTTGCGATTTGGATGGGCCAACTTCCATTACAGGCTCAAGATTTTTCTCCGTTGACTTCCCTTTATAAATCTTTGGTACATACTGAAAAGTAGGTTTCACCTTTTGAGGTTGCACCTGATTTCCTTGAGTTATCTCCACATCTTGAAAAACTTACAATTTTGGAGAGAATGACCAATACATTGACAAGAGTTGCAAAACATATCTACCTTGCTATCATACTTATTAGATCCCTTGTTATACTTATTAGATCCCCTTGCAGAGCTCCACGGTTTTTTCTAGCGACCTCCATCTAACGAAATTAACTCAATATATAATGTATTTATTATTAATAATTAAATAATAGTAGTCCAAAGTAGTTGTTATCGAAATACGCTTGTCGGAATGATAATCGGTGGTGGTTAGAGTGTCATGGTGGTCTTCGTCGTTGTAGTGGTAAAAGTAATTTCCACTAGCCTGTTGGAATGAGGTAAATATAAGTTCTTTCATGAGTGTTCATATGAAGGTTTTTCATGCCTTAGATTGGGGAGTCATCCCTTCAACCATAAATTTTGTTTATCAAGAAAATATTATTATTTTAGATTTTGAAAATTCAAACTTAAAATATAATTCAATAAAGTATATTAAAGATATATATGTCAAATAGTTAGTATTTTATTTCACAGTCTAAAATGATAGATTCAATTTAATGATAGATTATTTATGTCTCTTGTTAATGGTATGGGTTTGTTTATCATATCTTGAGTATTTTGTAGCAATTGTGAGTATTTTTTTATTGTGTTGGTGTATTTTGGCTTTAGCCTCTGGGTGCTTTTGTAGCAATCATGTGTATTAGTTAATTGTCTTGGTGTATTTTGGTCTCTGTCATGTCTTCTCAGCATTGTGTGTTACTTGTACTAGGTACTACTAATATGGGCATGGGTCCCAAGATGCATCATTAAGATGTACACTTATATTTTTTCACTTTTATATTTTTGAACTTGAAGGATACATCCCTCCAAATTTAGTTTTTCCTTCTTGTTCTATGTTTTCTTTTGTCTTCTCTAAAAATCGATACAAAACAGTGGAAGAGAAAGGTTGTAAATGCCTAACAAACTATTACAGGAACAAAGATATTAGCAAGTTATAAAAGTTGTCTGAGTCAGACCTATAGAGGCTAACCATGAAAGATTATACTTAACACCTCTGGGTTTTCAGGGTTCAAGAATCTAACAACCGCGCTTCATGTTATGACAAAATATTCAAATTTGGTCTTCCAAAGATACATAGAACTAGTAACATCAACCCTTTAAAAAAAAACCTAGCAACATCTACTTGCCCCAAATAGATTTTGGGCATGAAATTTTTCAGCAAACAAAATGGCTTGGTCTTAATTTGTTGAGCCAGAGTTAATTCTTCTAATTTATTCAACCATTTTCTTCGCGTCAGGTAAAGGAGCCTCAGGCATTGTTGCTAGGAATAGTCAAGGCTATTTAGTAGCAGGTTGTACCTCTTTGTTGTTCGCTTCTTCTCCTCTTGTGGTGGAGGCTCTAGCTCTCCGGGAAGCCATTTTCTTCGCGTCTAGCCTTCATTTTACTGGGATTGTTGTTGAATCGGATTGCCTCGAATTGGTGGAAGCATGCAGAGGAAACAAGTGTAGAGGTGAGATTGAGCTTATTGTTAATGATATTTTGGAGATCAAGAAGTTGTTTACCTGGTGTGGAGTTCTCCGGGCTAGTCGCGATGCCAATTGGGTAGCTTATCTTGTGGCAAAGCTTAGTGCGTTTCGTTCGTTGCCTCATAATTGAGTTGACTCAATCTTAACTACCCATAGCATTTTACACAATATCCTATGGTCAATTTTAATGGTTTATCGGTGAGAGATTTGATTTTCTCTCTTGCCCTAAAAGCACCCTAATTTTACTTTGGGACTAAATTGTTTCGTGATATTTAGCAGAACCTCCTTTTGCTATAAATAAATATTGGTTCCGGCACCTTTTTTTTTGCTGGGAGGAACATTTATTACTTATATAGATCCGAGTGTAGGTGATTCTCACCCTAAATTTATATTTACCAAAGAAAAAAACCGAGTGTAGGTGATTATTTTTTTCTTCTTTGTTGATACAAATTATGTGATTGCTATTTTTATTTTTTTTGGATATGCACTGCACAAGTCAAGTGCACATGACCGTTGGACGTAGCGCGCCAAAATAAACTAACCATAACGAATTTAGCTGCGTGCGTGGACCCACCTCACCGTTACAGTTAAAGAAAGAACATCATTCTCACTCACTCACACTGAAGCACAAACCGATTACATTCTCCTCTCTAATCTTGATTTCTTTTCTCTCTTCTCTTTCCCCAATTCGATTCTGCTTCGCATTCACCAACCAAGAAAACGCCGGGAAATAGAAAGAAAACCGGAATTCGAAACAAGCATAGTGAAAAGATGGATTATAACTACATTTCCGTGAATCTTATCTTCGCTGTCTTCTCGGCAACGTTGATTTCTCAGATCTTAGCATTCACCGATCCTCTTGACGGTAATTCACTAACTCACACAACACAACTTTCAATCTTTTCTTGAAAAAAAGTTGTTGAAATTTGATTTAGTATCTTTGCGTTTTCTTCGATTCTGTTCACTTTCAAGATAATATGGAAGCAATTTACGGATCATCACACTAAAATTAAATTAAATTGAATTCATACTGTTATATTAAATTGAATTCATTCTGTTAAATTAAATTGTTATTTTTGGATAAACAGTATCAGCTCTCCAGGAGCTATACAGGACATTAAATTCTCCAACAGTGCTGCAAGGATGGAACGGTGGTGATCCTTGTGAAGAGTCTTGGACAGGAGTAGCGTGTTCTGGATCCTCTGTTTTACATCTGTAATGTACCGACTTTATTTACTGATTATATCCCCCTACTCGGATCATAATGCAACTAATTTATGTTATACTTGCTTTTTGTCCTCCTGCAGTAAAATTCAAGGATTGAACCTTACTGGATTTCTTGGAGGTTTTCTTTATAATCTACAGAATTTGAAGCAACTGTGAGTAATAGTTTTTATTGAGTTCTTAATGGTTTATTAGGTGGTGATGTCAAGATATGATTAGCTTGCTTCCATATTCTGGGTTTTTTTTCAGTGATGTTAGTTCTAACAACATAATGGGTGAAATACCATACGGTTTACCTCCCAATGCCACACATATGTAAGCCTACTTTTCTTCTGTTGATTTTTTGGCTGCCTTTATACCTGTATCTTAGCACTGCATTTTTCTGATGATTATGATTCTTTGCGGCAGAAATATGGCTTGCAATTATTTGAGCCAAAATATCCCCCATTCATTACCATCCATGAAAAAATTAAGACATCTGTGAGTTACATTCATATTGATTAGCATCGATGATATAGTGATATTGTGATTGGGTTTTATAAATGGCAGTGAAATCTTCACTTTTGTCTTGCAGGAATTTAAGCCACAATTTGTTATATGGACCCATTGGCAATGTGTTCACTGACTTGGATAATCTCAAGGAAATGTATGTCTTCTTCACTTGTCCTTTACTGGTGAATTTACTCTAAATAAAAGACATAGGTTACCAATGAGTTAGAAATTTAGGTACCAACACCTAAACCATTTCAACAGATATGTTTTTCTGTGCATTAGTAATCTTGAATTTTATTGATTGATCATTGATAAAAGCAAAGGATGAAGCCAATCTAAACATTCTCAATTTTTTATAGTATGTGTAGAATATAGGTAAGTTACAATGAATAAAAACAAGCCAGGAGCTAGATAACATAGTTCACATAATCGTCACTTTTGTTGAAAATGCATGTCAGGTTTGAGATTTGAGAAGCACTAAGACTAGACTATATGATGAAAATTAGAGTCGCTAGATAGTTTGGCTGCAACTGATGGATGTTTTGATTATTTTGTTCAACTCTTAGTCTTTCAACTCAAAGAATGGTTTCCTTTTAATAGGGACCTTTCGTACAATAATTTCACGGGAGATCTACCAAGTTCATTTGGTTCCTTGACAAACATTGAGAGATTGTAAGATTATTCTTTCTTTGTATTTGTATTTACCCTATACTATATTTGTATTTGGTCTTATACTCATACAGAACTTCTACTACAATAGGGTCATGTTAATTTGATATGTTATGTGCTACTGATTTGCAGGTTTCTGCAAAATAACAGATTCACTGGATCGGTCGCCTATCTAGCTGAGCTTCCACTCATTGATTTGTAGGTTACCTCTAAACATTCCTCACCTCTACAGTTCTATTATATGCTAATTCGATTGTTTTGCCAGGAACATTCAAGAAAACCTGTTTAGTGGCATTCTTCCACAACATTTTCAGTCCATACCAAACTTATGGTTAGTGATAATAACTAGTATTAGTCTTGATCTGCAGCTTCTTTTGTTGGATATGATGAAACAATGAAAACATTTAAAAATCACTCTGTACTCTCAAATCAGGATTGATGGGAATAAGTTCCAAGCAATGGACAACTCTCCTCCATGGACATTTCCTTTGGACGGTGTACCATTTGAGCACAATACCAGTCGCCCACCCACAACCCAAGCAAATGCTATCGAGAACTACGCTCCTGAAGTAAGAAAACACAAGAAACGTATGGGTCCTGGAGGAATAGCTTTTTTGGTTGGTGCAGGAACATTGCTGGCAACAGGATTTGCGCTTTTCATTGCAATCCGGTTGAATAAATATCACACACACAGAGACTGATGACCTTCGAAAGCCACCATAGTTCATTGTTTTCTCCTCATCCAATCATTTCAGCCAAAGGTAACAATTCTTATAGATATTGAGGCACTTTTAGACAATCCAATATCTTTCGGTTTAATATGCCATTTCCTTTACTCTTTAGTCTTTAATTCATTTCCATTTTTTCATGCTTTTTCTCCACTTTTAATGAGGATAGAGGTCAATTCTACGTCGGCACTAGATGAGAGCCTGCAAATCCCACCTTTCAATGCTGCATCACTTTTGGATCCAAGGCGATTGCCTACACAGAACCAGAAAAGAATGGGGGAAACATCAAGAAGAAGTTTTTCTGAAAGAGACAAATTCACTGGAAGGACGAAGGTTTACACAGTAGCGGAAATTCAGTTAGTTACAAACAGCTTCAGCGAAGACAACCTTCTGGGAGAAGGATCTCTTGGCCCTGTTTACAGAGCTGAATTTTCAGATAACAAGGTATTATTTTCATTCAGCTGCCTTCTAAACAGTTCAGCTTTCAAAACTGTTGCTTTTAATTTACAACACATTTCCTTTTTTGAAAGGTTTTGGCCGTGAAGATTATCCAAATGGCAGGCTTGTCTTTCAGTGAAGAAGAAAAGTTCTTAGATGTTGTCTGTACTGCTTCCCGTCTGAAGCACCCCAACATCATTGCACTTAAAGGTTATTGTTTGGAGCATGGGCAGCATCTTCTTGTCTACGATTTCGTCAGAAATTTAACTCTAGACAATGCTCTACACAGTTCAGCATACAAACCTTTATCGTGGGGACTCCGTTTACGTATTGCTTTAGGTGTTGCACAAGCTCTAGAGTAAGTTCTATTTTGCTTATCAAATTTACTTCCTCTCTCAACTACTTAACTACCTGACGTACGTAAATGTTTGCAGCTATTTGCACTCCACGTTCGCCCCTCCTGTCGCCCATGGCAACTTGAAGGCTGCCAATATTCTACTAGACGAAAATCTTATGCCTCGTCTTTCTGACTGTGGCTTGGCTATTTTGAAACCACTGACCCACAATAAAGTCAAAACTCGTGTAAGTTCTCACATTAAGCTACAGTAGTTCTAACTATACCACCATGGACATAGGTTCACTGATTTTAGTGACTGTTGTGTTGAAAACAGGCTTATGAGATTGCTATGAGAGATACAGGGTACAGTTCACCTGGCCATGGTCAACCAGGAAATGGAAGCACAAAAAGTGACGTATTTGCCTTTGGAGTGTTGCTTCTTGAGCTGTTAACAGGAAGAAAACCTAGGGAAGAACAATCTCTAGCAAAATGGGCTTCATCAAGGCTTCATGATAACGAAAGTCTAGAGCAGATGGTGGATCCAGCAATTAAAAGGACGTTCTCAACCAAAGCTCTTTCTCGTTATGCTGATATCATCTCCCTCTGCATTCAGGTATATCAAGTTATATTAGTTATTAAAAATGAATCTAAATCAAGATTATCTATTGCCATTTTGGTTCTATAAATTATATTCACCTCTTTGCTTTGGTTTGCAATGAAACTTGTCTTTCACACAGCCTGTAAAGGAATTCCGACCTCCCATGTCTGAAATTGTGGACTCTCTTGTATCTTTTTCGCAAAAGCTCATCATGTCAAGAATTGGTGTAGCAGATGGTACTGAACTTGACCCACTTGAGAGGTCTTTCCGTACAACCACATCCCGCTTTATGCCTTCACCCACAATGAGCTATGTATCCGTCTGATGTACTAACTCTCAGTAGTTTGTAATATAGAAGCTATACTCTCTGTTTAACTGGTTCACATTAGCGCACTAGGAATTAGAGTCTGTATCTCTAGTCTAGTTTTTTTTTCCCAGCACTTCCAGCTTTCATGAGGTACAAATACTCGTTTGTGAAGACTTACTGCATGAATTAGCTTGAATTTGATTCATATTGTACCAAGTCATTGCTATACTTGGAACTTTGAAGCGTGGTTTGTATATATGAATAATATTTGTTTGGTACATTAATATTTTTTTGACTCAATTTGGTACATTAATATAAGATTATAAGTAACATACATATGACATGGATGATCATCGAAAAGATATTCAGTGGCCTCCAATTGTTAAAAATGATGGATGGACTAGACTGCATTATTAATAACACTAATTTCATATCTTAATAGAGTAAGATCGAACACATCATGGATAACACTACAGACTACTTGCATTGCATGGGAAACAAGAAAATGCATCCAGTATATTCTGCTTATAAAATCAATAAGCAGACATTTCAAATAACCGAGTACCATGAGTTACTTAGCATTGTAAAAGTTCTGTCTACGTCAAAAACCGAACGGGTAACTTGGAAATAAGAACAAGGAAATGCTCTACACTATAAACCCATTTGTAAGTAATTTTAGCTAGCTCTTATCCACTTAAAGGCTTCGTCATTATCAGAGGAAGCTTATTTTCTTCAAGCTCCAAGGCCACTGGTCAAAAGAGTGTTGATCTCTCCAATTATATTAACTGGCCTTCCATCAAAGAGGGATGAAAGTGTACTCTCACACAGTTTTTTCAGTTCTTTTGTTTTTGCCACGGCCGCATCCTGCAATTTACTCAACACTTAGTCTGTCTCTTGTACAGTAAAAATCATAGCAGTGAATTAAAAAGAAGAGCAACAAAAAAGGGGGGGATTATAATGGGACGGAGGGAGTATCTATCAATAGTTTACACAGGCATACGGCTCAAATTTCACTTATTTTGCTACAAAGAAACAATGGAACGAAGAAGGGGAGAAGGACACGCTGTCACACGCAAGGATTAGTCCAACAGTTTTGACTTCTTAAATTAGACTATAATGCATAAGTTAGTTGGACAATACAAATACTGTCCCCTAAAATAGAGCAAGCACAGAAAAGTATAACTTACTTGTTTTGGCCACAATGATGACAAAGAATTCTGTAGTTCCATGCGCTTAGTAGCCAAGTCCTTCAACCCCTCTTTCAATTTGGCTTCATGATGTTTCTTTTCTTCCAATGAGTTGACTAGTCTGTCTAGAAATCTGAAAATTGGCCCCACACCACAATCAATTAATACAAAGAAAAGATATAAAATCTGACAACAAAATTCATTTCCGTCAACATGCTACTTATAAGCATGAAATCTCAGTTATAACATATCGAGTAGTACCTTCTGGAGTTGAGAATCATAATCAGATCCCTTGTCTTCCTATTTGTCAGCAATGAAATTGCCAAAGAAACATCACTTTGCATCGTTTCTATACCATCAGCAGCATACTGCTGTAATACAAAGGGGGAAACTGCCTGGACTTGGTTTTGTAGCGACAAAGTTTCCTCATTCTTCAATTCAACTAACCGTTGATTTAAAAAGGATTTCAACTGATGGCATAAAAATCAATGCAATAAATTAAGATTTGATCGGGACATAGAAGAACAGGAACAAACTCATAAGCTCATCCAGTGCGGGTAACTGTTTATCAAGAGTTAAATAAGTTTAAGCAAAACTTGCAGGATTTATGTTACTTTCTGTCATTCTAGGTTCTAGGGATGTAATATTTGAAACGGCATGAGCATAACCAAGAATTTGATAGAATAAAGAGTAAGCATAGCCATTGTTACCTCATATAGATCATCAAGAATCTTATTTCTGTACTCTGTATCCAAAAGCTGGCTCCTTTCTTCCTTGTTTCCGGTCAGTTGAGATAAGGCATCTGGAAGGGAAGACTGATTGTCCAGCACTACATTTGATGTACTACCATCATCAATCACATCAACTTGAGGAGTCTCAACGCTAACATCCCAAGATATATCTGCATGTGAGCCTAGGTCTTGATTTGATATTGTTGGATCACATCCGACATCCTCAGTTTGTGAAGAAGTCTGTATGGCATCAGAGGCATTGATGATTTCATAAGGACCCAAGCCATTACCAGTGTCTTCTGTTTCTTCAACAGTTCCAATGTCCCAATCAATTTGTGAACTCTCCACCGAAATATCCCAGTCAATGTCAAAACCACCAGCTTCAACATTGGTTAGTGCAGGATCTAGCTCATTGTTGATTGAGTAAACACTAACATCATTAATAATCTCAGAGTCAACAACAACATTTAAGGACGGGGGATTATCACGCATGTTTCTCAAGTTTTGTAGTGCAGCTGCTGAAGACATCTGCAGTCATTATTTTAATCCTAATTAATATATAATATATGTAACGATGTCAACTCTTCCTTCAAGTAAATCATTCATAGAGTTGCAGGGACAATGCATCAGGTATAAAAAGAACTACAAAATTTACAGGTCTGTCTTACATCCTTTTCGGTGTGAGCATCTCTGACAAAATTTGAATAATATTCGATCGCCTGTGAAATATTTTCACAATTTACAACATCCAAAATCTTGCTAAACGTGCTTGGAAGTGACTTGGCTGTCTCCAGAAGTTCTAGTCTGACATTTTTCCCCTACAAAACAATATAATCAATCACATTCTCCATGTAAGAGAAAGTAAGTACACCCCTCAAACACAAACCTGTAAGCCAAGCTCCTGACAAGCTTCAGCATATTTGGCTGCCGAGAGTGCAGCGCTTCTTTTTATATCAGTCTCCTTGCGGTCAAGTTCAGACAGCTGCTGTTGAATCTTCTGCACCTGTTTCCTCTGATAAGGGCTTCGTAACAGAAACAAACAGCACAATGACAAAATAAAGTTAAACTTACTCTTACACATCATCTTCTTCTTCATAAAATGTAAAGAAAACCAAAAAGATCACACTCCTTACATCTCATAGTTAACATTTTGAGTGATAATCTGTGCAGCCTCACCAAGGAAAACATGATCCTTCTCGAAAGATCGCACAATTGCTTCCCATGCACCCTACCCAAATAATAATGACAATGATGATGATGATGATTATGATTATATACACAATTGCAGAAACACTAATAATGGGTATGACTATGAGTATCTCACCGCAGAACCGGATAGGCGACCAAATATGTTCCTGCTTTCCGAAGTAGACTTCAAGAGAATATCATATATCTGTTTAGCCTCTAAATAACCAATCCCTGAAAAATAAAAATAAAAAATGCCATTTTTAATCCCATCTTATGAAAGAAAGTCAAGTTCACCTCACCCACCGAAATTTCATATATTCATCATCCAAACAGTTATAATTCATAACACATTGTTTATAACAGAATGCAAACTAAAACACTTGAATTGCAGTTGATAAATACTCATTGAATTGAGTAGATTCTATGATTTTACCTTTAGCTCAAAAAAGGGGGAAAAGCATAAAATACTAACCTTCAGGGTCTAGGGTTTGAAAAAAGGGATCAGAATCTTTGGGTAAGGACGAGAATTCCTTGGATATACGAGCCCTGATCGCCGCCACGCGCTTCCGCCAATCCGCAGGTACTCTTTTGCGATCGACCAACCATTCTTCAACGATCAAAAATTAGAAATCAGAAAGCAACACCAAAAAAATTAAACAAAAATAAAATTAAAAAGGAATTGGGAAAATGATGTGAAGGGAACCTCCGAGACGAGAGAAGGTGATGTCAATGGGGAGGTTGCGAATGTCATCGGGAGTCTGCATTGCGAATTCAGATCACAACAATTCAGCAACTTACTACAAGGAATCAGAATTCTCCGATTTCACACTCAAAAGTCACAGTTTCTGGTTTCACCTTCAACAAACTGAGTAAGAGTTCAAAGATTTATCTTTTTTTTTTTCGTTTTCTTTTTCCATTCCCCTTCAGATAAGTAAACGCATGTACTAGGTAAGAAATATTAATTATTATGTTTAATTTAATAAATGTTAGGAAAAAAATGAGTTTAATTTGCATACACATAATGCAGATGCTTTACAACCACTACCAATCACAATTCATGATTAAATGTAGTACATTAATCGTTCTTAATTAATTAATTGGTGGTTACCAATTAACCAACTTCTCTTTAATGATGTGTCATTATGTGATTGGTAGATAGTGTACAATATACATGCACATATTGTGTATATAAATTAAATCCATAAAGAATTACGATACAAAATATCGAAAATTTTTGATAAAATTACTGCTTTGGTTAATGTTCAGTTTTAACAAATTACTAATTAATCTCAGGTATGTTTAAAAAAATTGGCTAATAGCAATTTGTTTTAGATTTTGATAGAATTGATTTTGAAGAAATAGTGTTAAAAATTGATTTTTAAAAAATTATTTGTCTTAGATAATAAAGTTTAATTTATATACACATATCACAGATCGTGCTTACAACCACCGCCAATCACAATTCAAGGAGTGGTTGGTTACTAATTGACTAATTTGTGGTTACCAATTGACCAATTTGTTTTTGGTGATGTATCTATCTTTAATTGGTAGATAGTGTAAAATGCTCATACACCTATTGTGTATATAAATTAAACTCTAGATAATAATATTTTAAAAGTGAATTTAAAAAAATTGATTTCGTGAAGTTTTTTCTTTGAAATTGATTTCGTGAAGATGATAAAGCAAAATTGATTTTTTTTTTTTTGAAATTGAATCTATTTTAATTTAATATTTGTTTTTTTTCAATTGACTGATTAATATTCTAATGAAAGGGTTTATTCTCTCTTTGGTTGGAAATGGAATTGTAGTTTGTGGTTTTAACCTTCATTCCCAACTTTTTTGATAAGAATAGAGCAGGTCTTCCTGAGTTTAGCTTCAACGCATGTTTCAAAGGTTTCACTACGTGTACGGTACGCAGTTTTAGATCCAACATGTCCAACTTAATAAGATAGCTCATATCACAAGATTGAACTTTACACGATGATGAAGAAAATCTCCCACTCGGTACCCCGAGGCTTACAATATTTACACACTCAATGACCGATGACTTGCACTAGACCCCGGTGGTATCAAAGGCTTGTCTCTTCTATTATCTTTCTGTTCTCTTTCGTTTTGTTTCCTTTTGAGTTCTATGGGACTCGGCCCTCACTCGAACAGTGGGTTAGGATCCTCTCCGTAACATAATTCACTTCTCTATTTTCATAATAAATATATATATATATATATATATATATATATATATATATATATATATATATATATATATAGCTGATCTCCTGTACATGAAATTTATGATAAGCCGTTCAACAAGTACGAGAGTGCCATATTTCCACCGTTCTTTCCATTGAGATTAATTACGCTTCCATGTACGTTGCGTTATGTTCAAAATGCAATTTTTTTGTTCATTCATTTCTTGACTGTAGATGGATATCTAAATATAGGAACACTGAATATTTTTTTCAAAAATAAATAAAAGGCCATTAATTTATACTAACAAAATATTACAGCAATTATGTCACCAAAAAAAATTATTGCAATCAGATTACTGATTGTATTTTTTTTCATTCCATTCTGTGCAGAGTGATCTGACCGCATAATTATGTGGAGCATTCTAATTCACGTCATCGGTTCTCAGCTAGCTCTGCGGCCACTACAATTTGGCAAGCGAAATTGAAGAATCAAAAAGGAAACCATAAAACCTTCGCCCTTTACTATCAGTAACTGTGCCATATCATCATCTGTAGAAGATTACTCTCCTTGCAGACAGTAAAGTTGACGAATGTTGCCGGAAGCTGCAGCAAAAGGAAAAACAATATAAGCATAATCTATTTGTTAATTAGAGAGCAGCCAACTCTTAAACACACCAACGCCACATGACGAGTGAATAATGCATTTGGCAGTAATATTGACTGTTACATGAAACTGAATAAAGAATCCAATGGCGAATAATGTTGGAAGTACCACAAGAAATGTTAAGCAGAAAACTTCTCAACACATTTGCCAACAATCAACTTCATGCGAGTCTTGTTGGTGTGACTCGGTCCAATTTCAAGGAAATTCGTAAAGGTTTGTTTAAATAGGAACAAAACAGTATTCCTTTTTTTTAGTATTCCTTGTATGCGTGGGAGTCAAACAAGTTTGAACAGAAGACATGATAGCAAAGGAATGAAAGTTACCATATAACAAGTTCTTGAAGTACACGGTCCAAGTTTTAAGGACGCTCATTAAAAATAATTTAAATGCAAAAAGAAATAGCATTCCCTGTGTCTATGTGGAAGTCAAATCAGTTTGAATAAACAATAGCTGACATTTTTTTTGAACAACAATAGCTGACATGAAAGCAAAGGAATGAGAGTTACCATATAACCAGTCCTTGAAGTGCACATGAAGCACAGATGACAATTCTTGTTTACGATTCTCTTCTAAAGAAGCTTCCTGTAGTAGTTGCCTTACCTCCACTAAATTTTTTAGCTGAAAAGAATACACCATTTTATTCAATTAAACCAAATCAAAACATGCAAAAATTAAAATTTTAAACAAAATAACTTTGTAGACATACATTTTGATGCTGAGACGCCAAATATACTTCTGGTAATGTAAATGGGTTGTCTTTTGTAGATCCACTGGACTCTCCTGTTAGCCAGTTCGGAATCTGAACAAGAAAATAAATAGAGGGACGAGAACTTTGTGAAAAGTAGGAAAAAGAACGTACTTTTTAAATTAAATATACGGAATAAAAATATTTTAAAAGAATTACTTGAAAGAGAACAAATATACATCCCAGCCATTCTTCATCCCCATATCTTTATAGAACACGTCACAAAATACAAAGCAATGAATGGACTTAAAAAAATTAATTAATTTTAAAAATATATAATCTATACTTTCCCTGCTAAGTGTTAAGTTAATTATCAGAATAATAGAATGAAGTCATACCACAAAATTTGTGAAGTGATCAGGGTCCACCTGTGTAGCAGACTCAGCTTGAACATCAGAGACACCAGCTGGATGAGATAATGAATCATGAGGATCAAGCATGCTCAAAGCCAGAGGGTCATCCCATCTGTTCACTGTGGGCAGAATTCCAACTTCACTCATGTGCTCCTCCAACTGGGGGTAAAATGTATTATAAGGTGCCACCTGATAAGTTACAAGAGAAAACTATCAAATCAGTTCCAAAAAGAGAGTGAGGATTTTAGAGAAAATATTCATACCCGTATGCCAAGTTTCTACCATTACAAGCATAATTGTAGAACTGTGGATTAAAACATAGACCTTTTGAAAGAGACTACAGGATCAAAGACCCACTTTTTGTAGTGATAAAAAAGAGTGATTATTAACAGTTACTGTATCTGTATGCTAAACATACACCCAGATCCTTGCTCTTGCATTGTGTCAGATATGCCAATCTTGCAAGACTTTATCCATTATATTGCTTCAAGCTGAAATGGTGGAGTTAATCTTTTTATCTTTTTCTCACCTTATATCAATCACCAACCATAGCATTACATATCAGGCTACATATGGTCCGTAAGGTTAGAAGTAAAAAATGGTTATGATGGGAATCGAAGTTGTAAAATCATCCTGCAAATGGTAGGTACTAGGTAGAACCATAGTAGCAAGGAAGGTGTGAGGTATGGATCCCGATAGAGCAAAAAATCCAACTCATAGAGGGATAAGAGGGTGGGCAAAGTAGAGTGTTGCATTGGGTGGGATGGACTTTCGTAAGCATTACTGTCAAGACCGCAAAATGATTCTGTGATTTTACAATCTTTTCCTAAATGAGCAATCCTGATTCTACCGTTGATCTCATTTTCATGGGATCGTCATAAAACCACAGACACAGAATGTAGAATGTATAAACAGTAAAAACAAAGTGAACATACTCTCACCTGCAGTTTATGGTTATCACCAACCATAAGAGGTCGTTGGTTCACTCCCAAAAAGAAAACAGATTCACGACAGCTGGCAATACAAATATGTTTTGCGGCCACAATCACATGAACCCGTTCACAATGTTCTATTCGCACAGCCTGTCAAAAAAAAAAATTGAAGGTCAACTTTGGTGCTGATAATGAAGCAACGGTGATGCTGACACTCATAGTAGGAGGAAACAGAACCTGATAAACCATATTCTCAAACTTAGAACAATATTCTAATTTGAACATGTTCTAAAACAATTATCGAAACCATCAGTGGTCTAAGTACTGCAGAGATTTTATTTAAAAAAAGACAAAAATGAAAAACATGGGTTACAATCCATGTAATTGTACCCATTCACATTCGTTAAAAAATTCAATTATTTTGACAACAAAAAAATAGAATGGAAGAGAATGTAGACTAATAGAATGGAAAAGCTTGTCAAAAGGGCCTACAAATACAATTCTTAAATTGCAATAACTCTTTATATTAACAATGACCGTGAAATAAAACTGCCCAATGGTGTAGTGAAACTAAACCAGTGAATAGGTATGAAGATTCTTTCTAATGGGATTGCAGCGCAAAGTTTGATGAGGTAAGTTGATTGTTGAGAATTAAAGAAAACTAGCTCTTGGACTCAAATTATCAGATGGTATGTCAGGAAATTCCCAGAACAGTCTAGGCAAGGGAAGGAATAGTACAAGTTTGGTTTGTAAACATATTATATGTGCCCTAGAGCTGAGGTTGCTTCAGTATAAATCAACAATCGGTAACTAATGCCCCAAACTGAAAATGCAATCCTGCAATTAGAATAATTTTGCAAATTTTCTTAGATCAAGGGAATTATAATGAGACTCTAGCTTATAAATTTATGATTTGCAGGACTTCCATTGTGTAGCATGGCTCTTGATCATCGACAAGTTTCTTGTGCTGGTATTTGAAGTTCAATCTGATACAAAATTAGGCTAGGATTGATTAATTGATCCATGTAACCAAACCCACCAAGTGAGAAAAGACTTTTATTGTTGTTGTTGTTGTTGTTATACCATTTCAAAGTAGACTCTGCACAGGTGATCTCTGTTAGACCTCTGATTCAGAAAGTCTACCAAAGAAGAGAGAGAAACTGAATGCGGCAGTTTCAAATCATGTGCAGGAGCAGTTATCTATTTTGGAGCAGTTTATTTGCAGTTACTTTTCCTTGTTTAAAAAACATTTTTTATTGAAAAGATATAATTTTTTTTATTAAATAGTATTTTTTTATTGAAAAGAAAAAACAATTTTATTGAGAAAATAGGAAAGAATAGAAGAGATATATCTCCTCCAAGGGTTTCCCCTTCACAACAGTGCCACTACTTTTAACAGGATTTTTACAAATCTGAATCCCTCCCTCTATGATAGCGTCCTCCTATTTATATAAGATAAGTCTCTAACTAATCCATAACTAATTCCTTAACCCTTATCCTATATTGTTACTAACCACCACCTATCCTATACCCTAGCAGTCTAGCAGTTCCATTCCCCTTCCTCTTACCTACTAGAATTTTAATAACCTCGGAAAATCTCACTCACTTGAGCTGGACAATTATCATATCAGATTCGTGTTCTTTGTATTTCTCTTTACCAATTACCATTTAGGAGTCGGGATGACATCATGACAACAAGATATCAATTTCTACATTCTTGTTGGAACTTGGGGGTTAAAATCCATAGATGCTCTAAATTTCTAATTTCTAATAAATCATTAGACACATAATGCTCCTCTTAAAAGCAGAACACGGATAATATTTACCTTGCCAACAGCTCCAAGAACTATTGTAGCGTCTGAGCATCCATAGACAATGGCGTATCTCATAGGTGCTAAGACATAAATGGTAGACTCTTGGCAATTTAGAACCTGCAATGAGCAAACACAACTATAATAGTATGCCACTTTCCGGATTCTCAACACCCAAAACACGTGAAGTGAAGCAAGATACATAAAGGTGCAAATTGTGATCACAAAATTACTTCAAGAAAACCTCTTACACTACCTCCGGATTCAACTAAGACTAGGAAAGTCTTTTATTTCTCAAAACCATTCAATAGTAAAAACATAACAATGAGAACATTAAAAAAAAAAGCATCAGCAATGCAATGTGTTCCATATAAAAAGGAAAATAAGTAGAGAACGTGATATCTGGTATAACATCAGAAATAAACTGAACTAAAGCTAATATATTATATATACACATAATCGCCCATGCTGATGCATGTGTACAGACATACACACATTGAAAATATGTGCAGAAGTAAGATGGAATAAATTGTTGAAACAAGCTAATAAGTGCCTGACAAATAACTTGGTTATGTTTGAAATGATGATGATGATGTGTCATACATGTAAAGCCATATAAATATTAATTGCAGGAGCAACAAAGGAAAATGAATTTGTAAAAAAATTATTATTTGATGATTTTGGTACTTATTAAAAACATGCAGTGCTCCCTTGGGTAAATATATAAAAACTGCAATCCCAATAAATAAATTCGGGGTTTTACTAGATTAATGAAAGAACAGAAAGAGATTGAATTGAATTTCCAATGAAATTAAAAACAAACTTTCTTAGATATTTTTTCTTGGCACACTGTCTTCATGGAATTGGATTATGGAAAGCACAAATATACATTATAATATTTCTCCATAGCCACTTTACATTCTATAATTATACATTATTGATTACTGCAAATTGGTCTTTAATATTCAAGCTTTAAATGCCTTCACCGAATAACATCCATCGGTAAAGATGACTGGCCATGAATTGATGAAAACATGTTCACTCTAAGGGATAAGCATTTGGCAAAAATAATCTCTCTAATATATATATATATATATATATATATATATATATATATATATAGAAGGACGTTTATAAATCCACTAGTCAAAATCAAAATGATGACAAGTCAAATATGTTTGATTCATAAGCAATTTGTATTTTCAAAACCAATGCAACAACTAGAAAACAAGCTGTAAGTCATCGGTTCATATTAACAACTAGATCTGTGCACTTAAGTCAGCAATGATGTCCAGTACTTGCAACCAATGCATGAGGCAAACTTAATAAAATTCATATAATACACCTAAACTCACATCTGGCTATATAACATGTAATGTTCTGGGATAACTTTAAATCATGCTATAGTACTGAACTACCACACCGCCCATTTTTAACAAGTTCACGGCTAACAACTAAGTTTGTGTTACTGTGCATCCAACGCACAACTAAACGTGTTGGACGCCAGACCAAACACAGTAAATTTTGTATTATGATTAGGACCAGAAAGCTTTCTACCTAGATCCTAGTTCAGCACACAAACAAAATTGGTAGAACATCTATAAAATATCTTAGATCATCTTTAAAGTATCAATTTCATGCAGACATTATAGGATCAATTAGTCATGTATTGGGGCAGAGTATCAGGAGCTGTTTCCCAATTTAATTAGGTTTCTTAATATGTTTCCTTATTTAACTGGGCGTAGGAATAGAAACTTGTAATAAAAACTTGTAATAATAATAATACATTATACCACACTGCACCTAATTGTTGCTTCATACTTTACACACTACAATCCAATATCTTATTATTCAGTGTCTCACCGTCTCTATTATGTTTTCCTGCTTCCCTGTCTAAAGCCCTAAACCCTATAATTTCAACACATACAAAGTCCAGTTGTTTCAAATTTCAGACACAAATTGTATGTGAGTATAATCTAAAGTCCAAACAACCAAAGCATCAGTCTTTCTTCAGTATAGTAAACTGGGCTACAAGCTTAGTACCTTACACATTCAGAAGCAGATGCATATTTGAAACATAACTCCAGTTATTAGTGTTTAGTGACCATATAAGAAAAAATCTTATAAAGAGCTAAACAGCCTGTTAAGCTGTTACTGATTAAATTCCTGAAACTCTCTTTTGCATTCCTTTTTTATCTTTTGTAAATGCTTATGATGAGAACACAGGCACATCAGGACAAAATAAGAGATTTGGTAAAGTTTATGCTAGGAAGGGTAAGAGAGTAATTGTTCCAAAGTAGTGGGAGGAATATTGTAACCAACCTGATGAGTTGGCAGTGAGAGAGTGAGTCTTACCTCACGCATAGTAGCTGAGGGGAATAAAAGTAATGTAGGACGTAAGAATTAGTTAGGCAAGTATTTGGCTGGACTGGGCTAGGGCTGAAGTACAGTTTCTCTGTCATAGAGTACTGCACTTGCTTTTCTTCTATTTTCCCTTACTTTCATGCTACCAAATTCTCTGTAATTCACACTGAGTTCAGAGGAATATACTCACATTAATATCATTTCTGTTTTCCTTTCTTTCACTGTTACATTGACATGTAACAGCTTATAATTTTACCTTTAGGAAAGATTTACTGCCCGTGGTTCAGCTCAATCCTAGGAAACTAATTATGAGCCTTGGACTATATAATGTAAATACCCATTGTAGAGTTGTGATTCAGTTACAATACATTCCAAACTTCCTTTCAACTTGACCACCTACTTAGGATCGATAGTTCAGGATACACTCCAAGTTCACAAATCTAAATGCTAGCTAGCAAGTAGCAATAGTTAACCTGAAATGTCAAATATATCAAAAGAAGAGACATTGGAAACAAACCTTAACAGAGGAACCTTTAATGTCAGATGCATGTTTCACATAAGACGATTTAGTGATCCCTTCAATGCAACTTGAACCTCTAGTATTTGTTGAGACCTTAACTGTGAAACAGTGCCTGCATCCGTCATAGCAACATCCTGATCGGTGGCACTGACTGGCCCATTTTCCTTTGCGGAAGTCCTTTCAGAAATATGTTCCAAAGCAGAAGTTATATTTTGCATAAGCCAATCATGAACTTGTACAGCAGGAACAGGAACAGCGGGCATGTCAGGGTCTGAGTTGGCAAAAAAAGGAGATGATTGACTCAAACGATTTCCTTCAGCTTTATCACCAAAATGAACCAAGAACCCAAGGTGCTCAAATCTATCCAGTGTTAAAACCTAAGACAATGAGATCAAATAAGGACAATACTAATCGGATTGAGAACTAAAACGCCATATTAAAATTAAAAATTCAACAGAAGGAAAAATACTAAAATAAAACCTACAATCAAATGCAAAATTTTAAAATCCCCTACTTAACTTTCTTTAAGACTGCATGATCCTATGCTACCAAGTTGAAACTTGAATTGTCTAAAGGAAAAACAATTGTCAAGAAATTCACTGCTAAGACAATATGTCATGCCAAAATGAAAAGGTGATAGTATGTTTAACTAGTGATAAATAAGAAATGCATTACTGAAACGGGAAAGTAAGTCTTACTGTAATTCCAGATATCCTTCATTATGATTACCAACAATGTATGCATTGTCAAATGCGTGTGAAACTGAAGTTGAGTTAATTATTTATATAACTGGGCACTAGCATCAGCACCAAGAGAAATCAATATCAGTGACAACAAAGTTGATGTCCGATATCCTTGTCTAATAAAAATATAAGTTGAGAATACCGAACAACGAGGAAGAGGTAACCAACAGCCTAGCTGTCGGTACAAATTCTCTGTTGAATGACTGAGTTACAACTCTCGATGCAACAATTTTACAAGACAATCATACACAACTAATATCTCCTAACTTCAATAGGATGGCACCAAATCAGCTGTATTAATGCCAATAATGGTAACCATAGATGAAAAAATAACAGCGCCGCTAAATGGCTATATGCCATTATATAGGAAACAATCTATCAAGTGAAAATTGCAAAAATGATGTCATGTGATAGATTAACAAACCAACCATTGATTCTTCGTCCTCCCTTCAACTGGTTCTGCTAGAAGAGATAGAATGTTAGCCAAATGCTTTTGCAAATATGATAACTGATGTGCCTCTTCATCGGTCTGCGATGGCATAAAACGCCGACTATTGCTGCGCATAAGCTGCAAAACATGTATTCCAAACGTTGGTATTAACACTTTTCAGCATCAACAGTATAAACCTGTGTCTGAAATAGCAAGCTCAAAGCATCCTACAATCAATAGTTATCTAAGAAAACTTCCGAAGTAACATAAAAATGACTTTTTCCGCCAACAACAATCTTAAAAATCGAAACGAACTCGTTTGCCATGGAAACAGAAATCAAAACGAAGACAAAAAAAAAAATCATAAATGTGTTATCTAAAATCTATCACGATCTAAAGAGCAAAAAAAACAACACTACATGATAATCAACAATAAATACATCACACGCATTGGATTGCATTACATTACAAATTGAAATGAGAAACGTAGAATTGAGTTAACCTGAAGAGGGGAGAGAGCGGAAAAGTAACCGTCGAAAGCGGAAGTGGACGGCCAAACGTCGGCAACGGCAGCGGAGTCCTTATGGGAGCGGGGAAGCAACCTTTTATAGGATTGGATGTAGAGGAACAAGAGCAGATCGTAAACGTCGGCGGTAACGGCATCGTTTTGGCCAGGCTCGGCCCGAACGAGAAGTTCGGAATCGGAGTGGTGAACGGAGGCGAGGGTATCGAGGAGGAGACTAGCGTGGTCGGCGGAGATCTGGAGAGACTCGGAAATAGCAGTCAAGTCGACTCGGTGATTGGAGGATAATTCGAGAAGTTTGGGTTTCAATGTAGCTAGGGTTTGCGTTGGGTCGGAGAAGATGAGCTTTGGGATTGGTAAGAGACCGTGCTCGAAAGGTTCACGCCTTGGGTGAATCACCGTGCTACCACTTGATGTGGAAGGTTCGATTGGATCCGTCATTGATAGAAAGAAATAGATAGGGGGAGAAAAAGAGTGTGGAAATGGTGGCAATTAGTGGGAGAGAGAGAGATCAGAGAATGAAAATTCAAAAGAGAGGGATGGTGATGATGATGATGACGGGAATGGAGGATGAGGGAGAGAAAGGGGAGGGAGGGTTGACTTGATGTGGGGATGTGGTGACGTGGCTTCTTGTGGTTGGGTTTCGTGGAGCTATGCTAAATACTCCGGTGGGCCTTTTTTACTCCTTTAAAATTGTTTTTGTAATTTAAATGGTATTTTCGAGTAAAATCAATTTTGATTATAATTGGACCCAAAAAAACTGATTATAGAATTAATTATATCTGAGATCTATAGCGTATTTTTTTTATGAGTGAATTTTATAATCATGTGAAATCTTAAACCAATACTCAAAAAAAAGTCTTTTAAAATTTTGTGAAAATCTTGATTGAATACCAATAAATTGTTTTTAAGTGATAGAAAATCCTGATTAAATACCTGCAGACTTTTTTACCCAAAAAAAAAGTCTTTTAAAATCCTATTAAATCACTTTATTTAACACATGTTCACTCAAAAAAAAAATTAAAATTGAAGCAACAAAAAAATTTTAAAATTAATTTTTTTTAACAAAAAATTTAAAAATTTAATTTATTTAAAAAATTAATTTATTGAAAACTAGTTTTCGTCACCACGAAACAAACACACTTAATTATGATCCCTAAACACCTCATGAATGATGATCCAACTTTAGCTAATTTAAAGTGTGTCCTACAATATCACGTAATTAGGGTTCATGTTACACATCCTTGTAAGATTTCTCTCTATCATGCATTATTACTCTGATTTAAACAAGGGAATGAAGAGCCAATCGAACACACGTGAAGTGTCTTAAGAATTAGATAATGTATTTTGATAGGGGTAAACTACTAAATCACAGTCTCACAGAGCAACTATATTTGACTTCTACCCAAGAGCATTTGAATGTGATGATAGGGATCTCTTCCAGTTTAACTAAAGTCTTAGGTTCAAATCCAACTTTGGACATGAAGTAGTATTAAATCTCTTGAGTGAGAGTTTTGCCACCCATTGTAGTCCTATCCGGCTCGAGGGGAAAAAAACTATACTTGACTTCTTAAAAAAGAGATCAAGCTCGAAGAGTTTGTTCAATTGTGTATCCAAAAGTGTGTTACTAGTATATAATTGCAATTTCAACATGAGAGAATCTTTTCCTTGTATTCAATACCTATCCTGGATCTGATATGTACCTTCATAGTAGCAGCAACCATTACCTAGTTGCATTATGATACAAATTCAAGAACCAACAACTGAAGTAGTTTTACAAACATTATGCTTAACGTAACAGTCATTGTCTACTAGTAGGGGTTGAAGTAGGCTGAGTCGAGCAATGCTGAGTGTCTTAAAAATTCGAGGCTTGGACAAATAAATCTAACTCAAGGATTAGTCATCCACCAGATGTGAGCTTATCCATCTTCATTGCAATGTGCATTTAACAGCAAACGGCACTTTCTTGACAAAAAGAACTAGTATGATAATGTCCCCAGTTCACATCAGAGCACTTCAATTTAGTGGTCATCTTCATTGGTTCCCGGGCAGTTGGTCAAAAGAGCAGACATTGATTCATACTGAAAAAATATGGAGGAAGAAAAATCCAAAAATCAATTGTATTGAATTTGCAATTGTGGCTTCTCTGTTTGAGCTTCTAATAAACATAATAAATAAATTTTGTGGTTACTCACTTTGCATCCGCAAAAGAGGCAATAGTTGAACTCATCCCTCAGTTTCATCAAAAGATCGTGCAAGTCCTGCATCCATTATTGTCATCATCAAACTTGAGACCAACTCAAACAAAGAATATCAAGTTCAAAAACAATAAGGTTAAAAAAAATGAATTCCAATAATTTCTGAATGCAAAACATGGAAAAAGAACTAGCAATTATTATCCAAAGAAGAGAAAGTTTGCATGTAGTTTATGCATATCATCACCAGTGCATAGCCAAAACTAGATTAAAAGAAATTGAGGATAGATATGTATGGTAAAGTTACACACCTCTTCTGTTATTTCTTCCTCTTCTTCATCCTCACCCTCTACATCATCCTCATTCTTCTGTGGCTCGACAATTTCCCTGTTCTCCAATTGGTCAAGGGCAGCCTTTGCCTTGTGGAAATTAACTATAATTCTCCTACTCTGCCACCGTGACTTCTGCCGAGACCCAAATTCTTCCATCATATCCTGCTCGTTCCTCCTCTTCCTGTCGATCGTGATTTCCTGTCTTTTCTTCTTTTCCTTGTGGGGATCATCTAATCCTATACCTGCTCGTGACCGTCGTATTTCAATCCCTACTGGTTCAGCCCTGCCCGACCCCTGCTTGCCAAGGGTAGAACCTGGAGTATAACCCATCTGTTTGAGCAGCTTGAACCCAATGTTCGATTGTGGTATAGGAGCTTCAACTTTTGCTAATGTTTGCTCATCCTCCTCTTGTTGCTTTCTTTCTCTTTCAAGCTTTCGTCGTTCTTGCCAGTTAAGAGTTTTCAATTGACTCTTGGAAGTGCTGACTGCAGGATCTTTCTTGTTAGAAAACTGCATAGTAAAACAGGATTGCAAACGCAAAACGATAAGGCAATTTAACCATTTCATAATGTTCCAGTTCTCTTTTTCCTTTTTTACTAGAAGCATTAAAAAACAATGGGATACTTCTAGTAAATAAATTCTGTTTGGAAGCTATTTATACTTAAAGTCATATTTATACTTAACTCATTTGGATTTTCAGGATTGAAGAACCATCAACCATACTCAAATTAGGTCTTCCATGGATGCATAGATCATCAGGTTGGCCCCAAAAGATTTTGGGCATCAATTTGATCCAAAATTTATGTTCATTGGGATCAAATTGATATTCCAAATCTTTTAAAGAAAAAATTGATATCTCAAGCATGTTTTGGGGGCAAAATTTGAGTATTCAGCCATATTTTTCAGCAAAGTGATCAGTATTTACATTACCCTATTTTCAACAAATACATGAGCTGTTGAAGGGTATGTATATCAGTTGCTTGCTTTGAGTTCATCGAATTCTTTCAAATACCGCAGCAGAAACAAATCGACAAAGGAGAGTGGCAAAAAGGAAAATGAGCAAGTTACCCTTTTGGATGAAGACTTGGGAGGGTCGAGAGCCGCAGAAGGAAGGAACCTAGAAAGGTCAGCCATGTAATCATCTTCTTGTTCTTCATTTCCTTCTGCTCCATTGTTGCTCTCCTTCTTCGCCGCTGATTCAGCCATGTCGAACATTGCCACTACAGGCTTATGATCATGTCTTCTGCTTTCCACAACAATTCTGCATTACAATAGCAATTTCATGAGTCAGAAATACAAGGTGCAATGCAATCACACTAGAATTGACACAAACTGTATCTATATTCTCCACATACTTGTACAATTAAACTAATTTATATTTAGAGCAATAAAAAGAAAAAATTACAATCAATTTGAATTATTGAATTACAACTCTAGAACGCAACAGATTTACACAACAATCATAGAAAACTAATATCTCCTGACTTCCACAGGATAGCAGCAAAGCAATTGTACTAATGCCAGTAATAATGGTAAATCGTAGATGAAAAAATCACAGCGTGGCTAAATGGCTATATGTCATTTTATAGGGTGTAAGGGAAACAATCTAACGAAGGGAAAATTGCAAAACTATGAGTGTCGTGCGATAAATTAACAAACTAACCAGTGATTCTTCGTCGTTGCCTTCAACCGGTTCCGCTAGAAGAGAGAAAATGTTAGTAAGGTGCTTTTGCAGATATGATAACTGATGTAAGGGTGTCGAGGGCGGCGGAGATCTGCAGCGACTCGGAGATGGCGGGAGAGTAGAGAAGCTTGGGTTTCAATGTGGTCGGAGAAGAAGATGAGCTTTGGGATAAGGCAAGAGGCCGTGCTCGAAGCCAGGGCTCGCGTCTTGGGTGAAACACGGTGCCACAGCTTGAAGGGTTTATTTGGTATCATGGAAAAGAAAGGAAAGGAAATAAAACACATTTTCAAACAATTTTTCCTTTGTTTGGTAGGGGTGAAAAAGTGGGGAGGAAGGAAAAAAATCACAAGGGACCCCCAAAAATGTTTTCTCTCCAATTTGAGAAGAAAAGGTGAATAAGACAAAAAAAAATTATTTTACTCAAAAGTTTTATAATTTATTCCTATTTATAAAAGTATTAGCAATAGGAACCGCAATAAGTTCCATTGCTTAACACACAAGGGTGAGGTTGTATTTCAAAAGTGAAAGTGAAACATGAGAAAGAGATAAACACAAATGCAACATTTCTCTATTTATTTCCCCCATTTCTTACTATTAGTTGTAATACCTCAATTTTGTCCGTCCTTTTTAACTTAAGCCAATTTCAGTTATCTAACTCAACTAAATCGAAATACCGTTGTTTAAATTAGGCAAACACGCGAATGATCGATCTTTTCGTGCGTTCTTCAATTTAATCTTCGTATTTGGGTTTAGTCGTACATATGTAGGTCTACCGAAAGTCATTTTTCTATAAATTTGGCTTGTCTTTTCAATTCAGGTTTAAGAATGCAATTCGGAGCTAATTTCAGTGTTTTAGTTAATGAGCTCATTTCTTCTATTTGGGTCTCGTTTTAGTGTGTTTCTATAGTGTGGCCCGTTCTCGTCTTTGTAGTCGGCCTGACTCCTTTTATTATTATTATTCTTATTTTGTGCAGTTAAGTTATTTTGAGCATATATAATCCAAAAATGTCAAAAAAAAATCTATTTAATTTTTATTACAACTTAGGAGAGTCCAAATGTCAGAAAAATACAAAAAATAATAACACAAAATGTACAAAAATAATTAAATCCGAAAATTACATAAAAAAATAATAAACAATGTAAGCAAAGAAAGCAGAAGAAAAGAAATCTGGGGTTCCAGCAGCTGCTCTCCAAGTAGCTGGGCCTGATCCGCTCCACTCCAAACCTAAAAAACAGTCAAAGCCCATTCAAAGTCATTAATGATTAAACCTAGAATTTTAATATAAAAAGCAGTCAACAGCAGCAGGAAAAGGACACGAATTTCGAGGTAAAAAAATCACCAAAAACAAGATTAGGGTTTTACACTGAAACCCTAATCACCTAAACACTTTTTTGATATTTGAGAAGCCGTCAAAAAAAAAAAGGGATCGAACACAGCAGTAGAGAAGCAGCACATCAATAGCAAAATATCTACAAGCATACTCATCTTGTATAGGAGATCAGGTCATTTTCTTTTTAGATCCATAGGTTTACTTTGTTGCTTAGTCAAATATGTTGTGATGTTACTATTTGTAAATATAGATTAAATGGGTTTTATGTGAGCAATAAACAAACGACGGCAACAACTCTGTTTCCCTAGGCCAGAAAACATAATAGATCTAGAACTAGTTGTATTCTCTTCCAAAAAGATTAACTTAGGATCATTTTACTTTAAACAAACCCAAATCGAAAAATAAATGTAAGGAACATGGATTTTACAGTAGGCCTGTTTCGCCCCTGTTAAAAAATGTACACACAGATGTATCTAAACCAACTCAGACCAGAAAGAGAAAAGGTTTCTAGAAAGGTGGCTTGCCCTTTTTTTTAGATCAGTTTATGTTTAGTCTTAAGAGAGAAAAAATCAAATACAATCAAAAAACTCAGCATCAGATTAGTACCAAAAAGAATAGAGTTAGAGTAGAAGAAGATGAAAGAACCGAAGCCAGAGAAGACCGAAAAACGAAAAGTATAAAAAAAAATACCTGTCAACACTCCGGCGAGACGCCGGTCATCTTCTCCGGTGAGGTTACGGCCGATCCCCACCATCGCAAACCCACGGCGCAACCTCCAGCTTCTTCCCCTTCCTTCGCTCATTCCTTCTCCCTTTCTCTCTCTACTCCGCGAATCTCTCTCTCTGTTCCGTAATTCTCTCTCTGCTCCGTAAATCTCTCTCTCTCCCTTGAATGAAGAAGCTGCGGCGCAGCTAAGATGGGGAGAAGGGAAAATAGGTTTTTAGGTTTTTGACATTTAGGGTTTGGGCTTATATGGGCCTCCGAATTATTTATTATTTTTAATTTATCAGATTACTGTTTGTATTGTACCCCACGAATTAACGCATACAACCCCCCTCACTTAAGCCCAGTCTCGCATACTGGGCTCCCATATGCGAACAGGGCTTGCTGTTTACACCTCCTGTTCAGTTACACAACCCCCCTACAGCTAATAACACCCCCATTTTGCAATTTTCACCCTTTTTCTCGTTTTTTTTACTCTTTCTAACTCAAATACTTTTCATTAAATCAAAAACTTTGTTAGTGGTCATGCGAAGCCTTTGCTTGCATGATCATTAACAATGAGGACCTAGCGGTGATCACTTGGAGCCTTTGCTCAATTGATCATCATGAATGCCTAATTTTTCTAAAAACTTTCAATAAATCAAAAAACTTTGTTAGTAGTCCTGCGAAGCCTTTGCTTGCATGATTTCTTAACAATAGAGTGCTAATGGTGGTCACTTGGAGCCTTCGCTCAATTGATCATCATGAAAGCTCAGTTTTCACAACTAAACAAGATAAAAAATAAAAAAAAACCCAGAATTACGTAGCTTTGAATTCTCCATCGCACGGGGAGATACGTAGGAGCGGATCCCCTCCGTCAAGCACAACAAACCAAAAACATTTTCCCTTTTAAAAAAACCAAAGCGACTAACTCTCGTCAAACGCCGCAAATAAAAAATTTCATTAAGACTTTTCGATCAAGAGGCAAATTTAAGTATTTTTCAAATCAACACTTAAAACCACACGATTAATTAAAGGTTCCCTTTCAGTAGAAAGGAGGTGTGGGGTGCTAATACCTTCCCCATGCCTAACCGACCCCCGAACCCAAATCTCCCGGTTTTCCAAAAGACCATCTGCCCTCCAAAAAGGTTTTTCTTCAATATTTTCCTTATAAAAAATATTGGTGGCGACTTCATTGTTTTTAAAAAGTTGTAAACGAAGAAAAACCCCTCGGGGACTTTTTCGGGCGCAACATTAGTCTACATAAATTTAATATTGCATATGCAAAGTAAGGCTCGGGGGAAAATGCATTTGCCTAGCCCTCTCCACGACCTGTCAAGTAGGGGTGCGCATTGCGTTAAGGGTGCATCTATAACAGAAAGAAGTGTGTACATGATCAGGATTCAATAAGTCTATAACAGAAAGGAATCCACTCCCGTCATTAACTATGGAACGAGACATAATAAACGAATGAGGGTGGAGTTTTCTAGTCTGGGAAAATGGGTAGAAATTGGTGCTCAGAACCGACCTACCTCGGTCTGACGCATCAACTGATAATTTGTGTGTTACCAGTGTTGAGGGTCGTCAGGAACTTCCTCTGACATTCTCACCTCCCCACCATCTTGAAGTAGTCTTGTGAGTCGCTTCGAGCCAACTCACACGTCTCCTCTTCTCTAATCCATGCATCTTCACAATATTTATTTGCTTTCTTTCTTCCTCCACGAATGTCGTCATTCGTATTGGTCATCATGCAAGCAAGTGGGAATGGAAGAGTAGTTGTGGATGTGATTTGGTTAGATGAATATTCATTAAGAATCAGAGTCAGAAAGGTGAGAAGAAGTGTACAGGAGCATATATATCTTGTTCGATCAGAGTTGGGAATAGTTTATCGAACAACTCAATAATGCACATGGGCCACAACCAGGTTTATACAAAATTGAAATTCGTATTGATATTAAAAAAAATGGGAGAAGGATATTTTGTGTTTCTCACACTTACAATTACAAGTGTAAATTGTTTTGAAATGAAACTCACTTATTCTTATACCCCAATTTTGTCTGTGTTCTTTTCGTTATTATGGTCAATAGTTGATAGAAATTGTCAAATCTTAGACCAAATACACACTTTTAAAGCTCCCGAGTAACTATGTTGCAAGCCTTGTTAATTTGGGTATTTTTCCCACATTATGGCACGATAGAACTTTTTGTCTGTTTCTAAAAAATAAATAAATAAATATAAAAAATATATAAAAACAAAAATTAAAATATAAAAATAATAATAAATAATTAGGAATCACAAATCTCCCAAAAAAAAAAAAAGGGGGGGGGGTGTTAGTAGCATCAACATTTCAGCCCATCAAGTCTACTTGACCAACAAATCTGTTTCCCAACAAGTCTGCTTGCCCAAGAAGTCTGCACCACCACTCTACCCCATCCCTTAGAGTGAACAAGTTGTAATCCAATGAAAATACCCCATAGCTCAGCAACAAAAGCGTCACAGAAGCCAATATGTTTAGAGAAACTTGTAAGCCAATCACCTTAGAGTTTCTCACTAGTCCACTGCAACCAACAATCTTAGAAGTAGCCTTTACGGCACCATCATGATTATGACACAACCAACCATCGTCAGGGGGATCCCACCTAACATTAACATGATCCATGACATGATCCTGCATTGACTTAAAAGCAGCCATCGCAGCAGCATACTCCTTCACACAATTAGTGACCACGACCCAATGCTTAAAAGGGTGAGTATAAGACACATAATGATCTTTATTTTTCCAACTCCAAAGTAAATGACATCCACAACCTAATAGGATGCCTAGTCAACACCATCTCTGTACCAACTAGCTTCCACCAAATTGAAATGAAGCCATTACATTAAATTACCACAAAAAAAAGAATGTCAGACTTCAACTTTAACTAAACCCAATCACAAATTCAAAACACGAGGACAATCACGTAGCACATGCATAGTTGATTATGCCACAGTACCACACTGAGAACAAAAATACATTTCCCAATCCTATAGCATTATTCCTTGAGTTAGTTAACAGTCTGTCATGTATCAGAAGCCAAATAAAGGCTTTAACTCTCTCAGGAACTTGAATCTTCCAAACCTTAGTCCAAAGAGGATTAATTGGTGCCACACTATAATTCAAAATAAGATGGAAACTGCTGGCAATAGAGAACTCACCGAGACTATTACCTGGCCACAGTCTCACATCCTCACCATGATCCAACTTTGGGGGTAATAAAGCATGAGTTCTGGAGATAAAATCAGATGGAATATACGCTTCTAAACACCTGAGATCCCATTAGCCATCAGTTCCAACATGGTCACAAACTCTATATTAACAAGCCCAATAGGAATATGAGCCAAAACAACAAGCTTTATGTCTGGGAGGGTCCACGAATCATTCCAACCCGAAATACTCAATCCATTGCCTACAGACCAAAAACAATTGTTACACAAACTCGGCCAAATTTTAGCAAGTTATCTCAAAATTACAGAATCGCATGGTTTAACAATAAAATTGGTATTATTTGAACTCTCTCGACCATACTTCCCACATAGAACTTAATACCACAAATTATTATCACATTGTCTCAGAGACCAACCAAGTTTCATGACACGAGCTGAGTTCACATTTATGAGGTTGCGAATCCCCAAACCTCCAAGCTTCTTTGGTTGAGTAACCACAGGTTAGCTCACAACATGAAACATACGATCATTAGTATTTCCCAAATAAAGCTTCTTTGAAGCTGCTGAATATCATGAATACACACTTTAGGAATCATCGAAGTCATCATTGAATAAAGAGAGAGAGACTCAATAACAACCTAGACAAACTTATACGCCATGCCAATGAAATTTGCGAAGCTTTCCAACTTGATAGCTTATTTTTAACCATATCAACAATGTGAGCGTAATCATTTCTCTTAGGAGTTCTACCAATAAGTAGGGGTATTCAAAACCGAAACAACCCAAATCAAAAACCGCAAAAAACTGCAAACTACAAAATCTATTCGGTTATTTTCCAAACAACCTTGCGGTTTGGTTCGGCCCACGATTTTTGTTCTGCCAACCGAACCAAACCAAACCAAACCTCAAGTAACACTAATGCTTATTGACTTACAACCTTACTTACTAACTTATTAGCCCAAATTCAACTAAAACCCAATTCTCACTTATAAACAATCCATATTGTTATGATATATTTAAATTTTACAATAAAACATTTAATTCAATTTTTTTTTAAACATGATTGTAGCTATCTTTAGGGTGTGTTTGGGAGTTTGGAGGGGAGGGGAGGGGAGGCCATGACACTATTAGTGTTAATTTTACAGAGATGGGGAGAAATATTATCTACCTAAACCCTCCCAAACCCCTCTACTAGTTCATTTTGTGAACTCCTCCAAACCCCTCCAATTTGAGGGATTTTGGAGGAGCTACAAAAAGAACTAAGAGAGGGGTTTGGAGGGGCTTAGGGGGATACTTTTTATCCCCATTATTATTAAATTAAGGCTTAAATATCATTTACCCCCTGCAAATATCACCATAATCCATTTACCCTCCTGTAAAGTAAAGTTTTAAAATGCCCCTTGCAAATATAAACTGTTTACGGTTACCCCCCTACAGGGGGGAAACCGTAAACGATTTATATTTTGCAGGGGGTAACCGTAAACGGTTTATACCCATTATACACTTAACACTGTCAATATAATCTAACAGCAGAGGGGTAACCGTAAACAGTTTATATTTGCAAGGGGCATTTTAAACTTTTTATTTTACAGAGGGGGTAAATGGATTATGGTGATATTTGCAGGGGGTAAATGATATTTAAGCCTTAAATTAACACTATTAATCCTGTCATCCCTTCTCCTCCAAACTCCCAAACACACCATAAAAATACAACCATTTGAGTCTATCGTAAGCTTTGGCTAAGTCCACCTTAATAGCTAGACCACCCTTCATGCCTTTCATATTTCTCATGTTGTTGACCATTTGAGTCTATCGTAAGCTTTGTCAAACCCCTTCATATGATCCACAATTTTTTTTAATTTTTTGCTATATATGATCCACAGAAAATTAAAAATACAAACTTAATACTTAAAAATCTTAAATGTGGATCAAAATAGTTTTTATAAAGACCGTAAATAAATAAAAACTATGTTAAAAAAATCAGTTAATCTATATTTAAATGATTGATGACTAAACGAATACTTTTAAATTATTCATTTTTTTTGACACACTTTTAAATTATTCATTGATAAGTTGGTTTTTGTATTTTTTTGAGTACAACTAGAGCTTTGTTTGGCGTGTCCTATTCTCAACGAATAACAGATGAAACTAGCGTATTTAACTAGTGAGTGACGAGTACATGTGTTTGGTAAATACTAGTGTTTAGCGCTATTTGGATAGCGTTTACCATTTTTTGAGCGGATAGCGTATAACACCTCACATTTTTTGGTATTTTTACCATTAGTGTTTTTCTTAAATTACTTCTCCATACTCATTAAACACATTTTGTTATCACTAGTAGCATACTCGTGCATACGCACAGGTGCTGCCATATTCTTTTCATGAACAAACTTAGACATAATTTAAATAGTGCCTGACAAAGACTCTCGTGAAAAAAGACAAATTTAAAGTAGTTAAAAAAATGAGTCTCAAATAAAAAATTAGATAAATATTAAAATCTAAAAATATAAAAGTATTATTTAAAAACAATCTGTGCATTTATCCCGTGTTCTTTAATATATTAGTGCCAGTGTTGTTATCCCGTGTTGTTTTTATATATCAGTGCAGTTATATCGTGTTTTTACACACATCATTGCAATTATCCCGTGTTTTTTTATATTTCAATTATGTTATCACATGTTTTTTTTAATATATCATTGAAGTTATCTCATAGTTTCAATTGATTATTTTTAGTTGATTAATAGATTATAGTAGATAGTAACGGATAGATGGTAGATTATCAAATATTTCTATGAAGTGTTTTTTATATATTAGTGCAGTTATCCTGTGTTTTTATACATATCATTGCAGTTATCTCGTGTTTTTTTACATATTAGTATAGTTATCCCATGTTTTTTTTATATATCAGTGCAATTATATCTCATAGTTTCAATTAATTATTTTAGTTGATTAGTACATTATAGTAGATAGTAAAAGATAGATAGTATATTATCAAATATATCAGTGCAATTATCCCGTGTTCTGTTATATATCAGTATAGTTATCCCGTGTTTTTTATATATCAGTACAGTTATCTCGTGTTTTAAATATTAATCAGTAGTTGAAATAGTCATTAAGTTTTCCTTTTTTTGATATATTAATATCGTGCTTTTTTATATATCAGTGAAGTTATCCCGTGTTTTTATATATTAGTGCAGTTATCTCGTAGTTTAGATTGATTATTTTAGTTTATTAGTAGATTTGATTTGATTTGAAAATTTGAAGAAAAAAAAGAGGGGAAAGTTAAAAAAATGGGGGTGAGAAGAAAGTGCATTGGGATAATTTTTTTGAAAAAAAACGTGATAGTAAATTACAATGTTGCCCTTAGTTAGATGAGTTGTCAAATAAACAAGGAAACTTGTCTGAGTAATTTAAGTATGACTTGTTTGTATAAATAGATATTAGATTAGTAGATAGTGGGTAAAGAAAGTTGGTAAGTTTAATTTGAATTTTGAAAAAAAAAAGTAAGAGAAAGTTGAAAAAAAGTGGGAGTGAGAAGAAAATCCATTGAGAGAAGAAATTTGATAAAAGTATGATAGTAAATTACAATGTTGCCCTTAGTCACATGAATTGTCAAGTAAATAGGGAGACTTGTTTGAGTAATTTAAATGTGGTTTGTTTGTATAAATAGATAAGTGTGGTTTGTTTGTAATAGATAAATAGATATTAGGTTAGATAGTAAATAGGAGTACATTGTAGATTATTTAATATTAATTTAAATATATTAGATTTACAGTGGATTAAAAAAAAATTGGGAAAATAAATATTTTTAAATAAAAGGTGTGGGGTCACTAATAATAGATGTGTAAGAAGTAGGAAATATTGGGAAATGTGAGATTGAAAGAGAGTGAGTGAGAAATGAAGAGAAATTAGAATTAAAAAATGATAAATAAAATAAAAGTGGTGATGCGTCAAAAAAGTAAGATGTCTAAAATTATAATTTTGTAAGTTGTTTGTTTGTAGAAATAGATAGATATTAGATTAATTAAATATCATTTAATACATTAAATATCATTTAACATTTATTAGATTTTTTTAATTTTTTAATCATCAGTTTTATCAAACAAATAATCTGTTATCCCTTATTCGATCCCGCTAGTTTATCCAGCATCCGCTACTTTTTACCAAACAGAGCTTAAGAGGTTGGTTATTCACTCTTCCACTTCTTTCTCTTTGAAAAAAAATAGTAGATAAACTAGTATATAACAAATATATTAGTTTATAGTGGATAAACTGATAGCGTATAAACTAGCGTATTAAAATGACATAGTCATTAATATTTAAAAATGAGATAGCAGATTCATTTAATAAATGATTATTTGGTCAAAAAAATATTTAATGGAAGATAAATAATAAGAGTAAAAATGAGAGAAAAATAAAATATTATAACATCAAACACAATTTCAATTAACGTTTAAAAAAATACTATAAATTTGTAAAAAAAAATTACTACTCCTATAAACTAATTACGTCAAACAGTATCGATCCGCTATAAATTAGCGGATTTATTTTCTCGAAAGTCCCACTTTTCTTTTACTTTTTCATCAATTTAATTTCTCAATTCAAAGACTTTTATTAATTTTAATATTTCCAACCCATATTTTATCTTCCCAATGCAAAAGAAAAAAAGAAACGCATGAGGTTGTCTGTCTCACGTGTAGACGTTAGACAAGTATTTGATGTGGGGCCACGTCGCCCTTTACTGTACAGCTAGCTGCACATCAACACTAATAGGCAGAGAGAGAGAGAGATGCAGACAGACCACTGTACAATAAAGCAAACAAAGGTAGCTTCTCTGTATATCTCCATATATTCATGAGATCCTAATTCCACCACTACCAGACAAAGAAACAACAGAGAGAGAGAGAGAGATTAACATCTCCTCTCCTCAGTTCCAATAGCCAAGAAAAATAGTTTCTTCTGCTTCTCTCTCTCTTCACTTGGAAGGTACACCCACCATCCTACTCTTCTTCACTCCCTCAGCATTATTAGTTCTTCATCATTCAACTAAAAAAAAAGTAATTTATTTTTTTACCTCATTTTTTTCTTCATCATTTGAGTTTTACTTAGATTTTTACATACATGCACTGTTGCGTGCCGGGTTTGTGTTTGGTATGACAATTAATAGTGTTTGGTACGCAAGTATTTATTTCTTTTATTTATTATTTTTTGCTTTTTTTAGAAAATAGTTCTGGAAAAATAATATGAGAAGAACATAAATCCATGGAAAATCAAAATGCTCTTTAGGTGATCCTCTGTTTACTTCACACAAGGGTGTTCAGAATGCCAAAAGTTTAAAACTTTGAAATGTTACTTTATTTTTTATTTCTTATTATTGTGACGCATTTTACAAGTACTACATTTTACTATGGTTATGTGATTTTTAATTTATTAATCTTTTGTGTTTTTTTCTTGTGTACTTAGAAGGTGAACAAACGGATCTAGCGGCTTCAAAGAAGGTTTTTCGTTTTCTCCAACATTTAAGCCTTGGAACTCTTTGTGATAACGAAGATCTAGGTTTGTCATTACTCTATCTTTTATTTTATCAATAATAATCTCTATTAACCATTTTTTGAGTTGTTCCTTTTTTATTGCATCTTCATTCAATTATTTGTTATTTTTTTTTTTAAAATTTCCCGAATTTTTAGGATGCCTCGATTTGGTAAAATGTAACGTTTTATTTGACTGTGTTTTTTTTCTTATTAGGCTCCTGAGAAAAACGGTTGCATTTAAACAAAGTTGTGTTTTCATTGAACAAAGAAAAGAAGATGCAGAGGCCTTCACCTGAAGATTTTCTGTTGAAGGAGACAAAACCCCACCTAGGAGGTGGGAAAATCTCTGGTGACAAGCTGACAAGTACCTATGACCTTGTTGAGCAAATGCAATACCTTTATGTAAGGGTTGTTAAAGCAAAAGATTTGCCTTCAAAGGATGTTACTGGTAGTTGTGATCCTTATGCTGAGGTTAAACTAGGTAACTACAAAGGCACAACTCGACATTTTGAGAAGAAAACCAATCCTGAATGGAACCAGGTTTTCGCTTTCTCGAAGGATCGACTTCAGGCATCAGTGCTGGAAGTTACTGTGAAAGATAAGGATATGGTGAAGGATGACTTCATTGGTCGTGTTTGGTTCGATCTTAATGAGATTCCGAAACGTGTCCCTCCGGATAGTCCTTTGGCTCCTCAATGGTATAGGTTGGAGGATAGAAAAGGTGATAAGGCTAAGGGAGAGTTAATGCTGGCTGTTTGGATGGGTACACAGGCTGATGAAGCGTTTCCTGAAGCTTGGCATTCGGATGCTGCGACTGTTAGTGGAACTGATGCGCTTGCGAATATTCGATCGAAAGTGTATCTGTCTCCTAAACTTTGGTATTTGAGGGTTAATGTGATAGAGGCACAGGATTTACAACCAACTGATAAGGGTAGATATCCTGAAGTTTTCGTGAAGGCTATTCTAGGAAATCAGGCTTTGAGAACTAGAATCTCGCAGAGCCGGAGTATTAATCCGTTGTGGAATGAGGATTTGATGTTTGTGGCGGCGAGCCATTTGAGGAGCCTTTGATTTTGAGTGTGGAGGATAGAGTTGCTCCTAATAAAGATGAAGTGTTGGGTAGGTGTGCAATTCCTTTGCAGTATATGGATAGGAGACTTGATCATAAACCTGTGAATACTAGGTGGTTTAATCTGGAAAGACATATTATGGTAGAAGGGGAAAAGAAGAAAGAGGTGAAATTTGCAAGTAGGATTCATATGAGGGTTTGTTTAGAAGGTGGTTATCATGTTTTGGATGAATCAACTCACTATAGTAGTGATCTTCGCCCAACGGCGAAACAGCTTTGGAAGTCTGGTATTGGTGTTCTTGAAGTGGGGATATTGAATGCTCAGGGTTTGATGCCGATGAAAAACATTAATGGGAGGGGGACGACAGATGCTTATTGTGTTGCAAAGTATGGGCAGAAGTGGGTCCGGACTAGGACGATTATTGATAGCTTTACACCGAGGTGGAATGAGCAATATACATGGGAGGTTTTCGATCCTTGCACTGTCATTACAATTGGTGTATTTGATAACTGTCATTTGCATGGTCCTGACAAAGCTGGAGGGGCGAAAGATGCGAGAATTGGCAAGGTACGTATTCGCCTTTCCACCCTCGAGACCGATCGAGTATATACCCATTCCTATCCACTTCTAGTTCTTCACCCTAATGGGTTGAAGAAAATGGGTGAAATTCACTTGGCTGTTAGGTTCACTTGTTCTTCTTTGCTTAATATGATGCACATGTATTCCCTACCCTTGTTGCCAAAGATGCACTATATACACCCATTGACTGTTACTCAGCTAGACAGTTTGAGGCATCAAGCTACTCAGATTGTTTCAATGAGACTGACTCGTGCCGAGCCGCCACTGAGAAAGGAGATAGTGGAGTATATGCTGGATGTGGGTTCTCACATGTGGAGTATGAGAAGAAGCAAGGCTAATTTCTTCAGGATCATGGGTGTTTTGAGTGGATTAATTGCTGTAGGAAAATGGTTTGATCAGATTTGCAATTGGAAAAATCCAATTACAACAGTTCTTATTCATATCTTGTTTATAATATTGGTCATGTATCCAGAGCTTATTTTACCCACAGTTTTCCTTTACCTCTTCCTGATTGGAATTTGGCACTATAGATGGAGGCCAAGACACCCTCCTCACATGGACACTCGTCTCTCTCACGCCGATTCAGCACATCCCGACGAACTCGATGAAGAATTTGACACATTCCCGACATCTCGGCCTTCTGATATCGTGCGGATGAGATATGATCGACTTAGAAGCATTGCTGGGAGAATACAGACCGTGGTCGGGGACTTGGCCACTCAAGGGGAGAGGCTGCAGGCTTTGCTCAGCTGGCGAGATCCGAGAGCTACTGCTCTCTATGTGATTTTCTGTTTTGTTATTGCTGCTATACTTTATGTAACTCCATTCCAAGTTGTGACTCTCCTAACTGGAATTTATGTGTTGAGACACCCGAGGTTCCGCCATAAGCTTCCGTCCGTGCGCTGAATTTCTTCAGGAGACTGCCTGCTAGAACTGACTGCATGCTTTGAAATCATCAGCCTAGGATGGATGGTGCTTACTGAAACTTGCTTTACTTTCATTTATTCAGCACCAGATTTTGTTTTCTGGTAAATGCTTTGCATTACCTTCCTCTGAAGGCAGTAGATTTTGTTGATTTATATTTATTGTTCATTGTTATTATGTCACCGGATTTTATGTTTTGGCTTTTGAACTTCATGGTAGTCCTTGTTAATTTGTAGAATTTAGTTGAAGTTTGTTTATGCTGAATTACTCTCATGATTGATCAGATGTAGTAGTTTTTTTCTCTCTCTCTCAATGGGTAGTTATTTAGTTTGAATTGTAATTGTGGTGATGGTAATTTCTGTTTTTTTATTAATATTTCCTCTGATTTGAAGTTGCTGGTTGATGCGTTTCTAAACAGGGTGAACCCTTCAACTCTGATGGACTAACTTACCACCATCTAGTTTCGTTGGCTTAATAATGAAACTTGAATATTCTTGTTTTCATTTATATAGTAGTATATAAATATAATTCTGATGATAATCTGAATCTTGAATTTAATACTTATTTATTTATGAATGCATGTGGTGTCACCGGTTTATTTGGACAGTGTGACACCAAATCAAATTCCCTGCTATTGGTACATTTTGCTAAGGCTGTTTATTATATCAAGTTGCATTTGTTTTGCTTGGATTCGGAGTTTAGAGACACATATTCGAATATTCACAGACATAGATCGCTGCAGCAATAAGTGTGTTTTTTTAGAGACCTTTCATTTTTAATATTTGACTACTACACTAAAATATTAGCATGAACCGACAGGTGTGGCACAAGTGATAGATATTTAGATCTTTTAAACATTTGGTCTTGAGTTCGATCTTTGATTGATACCTATGAAAAAATATATGAATTTTCGATACTCGAATTATTAATCTCCACAATTTAAAAAATAAATATTAGCATGATAAAATGATGTCTTGTACTTTCTTTTGGTGAAGTTATGTCTGGTACTTATGGACTCTATGTTCGATTGCTTCTATTTTTCAGCGCTCTCTTCCTCCACCCACCCCTCTAATTCATATAATCACATCATTCCAGAACCTGCAGTCCCTGAATTTCCATTACATTTTTAGGGTATTTTGGTCTTTTTTATGACCAAAAATATATTAGACCATTTTTTTGGATACTGCATCTATTAATGACACTACTCTAGATGCATGTTTTGCACCTACTTGCTTTGCACCCACTTTGTTCACAGTTTTTGCCTAGCTGCAGAACCCCTGCCGTTGAAACCAACTGCAGGAAATCGTGATCATTTTTCAGTGCTCTCTTCCTCCCCCTCTCATTCATGTAAAAATGTTAGAGGAACCTAATTCTCTCAATACAACCTTAAAGTTTATACAATAGTATACTTATTTTTACTTGTTAATTAATTTAATTTTTTATAAACAAAAGTTTAGGCAAATTGACTTTGCAACTCACATGGGCTTTGAGCACTTACGGAAACTTTATAAATATGTCAAAAAAAACAATGTTAGATATATAATAATGATGCATGCATTCTTGTTAAAAACACTTTAACTGTTATTTTAAAGGTAAAATGGATTAGAAGAAAAAATATGAAAGAGTTAATTGAAGATTTAAAAGCAAAAAGTATTATAATCGATATTTATTATTTGAAATGAAATACAATAATACTAAAAATAGCACAGAGCTAACTTTTTCTTTGGTAAACGAAGACATTCCCCTATGCACAATTGGAGCGACTAATCTCTCGCAGTATTGATATCCATTTAAGGGATTGACCTCTCCCATCAATGCCTTCTTGAGAGCAAACTATCTTGGTCTTATCTTTCCCAACAATAAGCATATCATCAACATACAACAAAAGTATGATGGATTCGCCATTCTCATATTTCTTCACAAACACAAGTGGTCTCGCGTAGTCTTTTCAAAATTGTGTTTGGTCATGAAGAGATCGAAATTTTTGTACCATTGTCTTGGAGCTTGCTTCAACCCATATAGACTTTTCTTCAAGCGGCACACAATATTTTCTTTGTCTGGTTCTGCAAATCCTTTGGGTTGCTCCATGTATATTTCTTCCTATAAGTTTCCACATAGGAATGTTGTTTTAACATCAAGTTGCTCTATCTCCAAGTCTAGTGTTGCAGCTAGACCAAGGATTGCTCTTATGGATGTCATCTTCACCACTGGTGAGAATATCTCTTCAAAGTCTATGCCTTTCTTTTGATGGCACCCCTTCACGATAATTCATGCTTTGTATCTGGGGTTTGGGTTGTTCTCTTTAGACTTGAGTTTGAACACCCACTTGTTTTTCAATGCCCTTCTTCCTTCAGGTAATTTCACCAAGTCATACGTCTGGTTCTCCTTCAGTGACTGTAATTCTTCTTGCATGGCTTGCATCCATTTGTCCTTGTCACCCGTCTCAATGGCTTCCATGAAGCTTTGAGGTTCTCCTTCATCCGTGAGAGTGACATACTCATCTGAGGAATATCTTTTGATGGTTGTCTAACTCGCATTGGTCTTGTCACACTGAGGTTCTTGGTTTGTCTGATCGGTCTCTGTCAATTACTCTCCCTACATTCCCTGACCTTGAACTGTTTGATCAGACTGCTCCATCTGATGGGGTTGTGCTGTCTGATCAGGTTCAATATCTCTTTGAGGAATCTCCCCCTCTGAGTTGTGTACCACAATGGTCTTTGGCTTCTTAGATTGAATGTCCTGGATTGTCTGATCTTCATGGAATACCACATATCTGCTTTGAACAATATTCATGTTTGCAGGATCCCATATTCTGAAGCCAAGTTCATCTCTTGGTGAACCAAGGTATATTCACTCATTCGTCTTAGCATCGCGTTTTGCTCTTTCATCTTTAGGAATATGGACAAATGCCCTACACCCAAATACTCTCAATTGACCATATGCGGCTTCCTTTCCATACCATACTTCATCTGGTATCTCTCCATTTAGCGGTCTTGAAGGAGACAAGTTTATCAAATCAACCGCAGTTCTCACTACTTCACCCCAAAATGATTTGGGAAGTTTCGCATGAGAAAGCATGCTTCTGACTTTCTCTGCAATTGTTCTGTTCATCCTTTCAGCTGTTCCATTCATCAGGGGAGTCTTCAGAGGTGTCTTCTCATGTCTTATCCTGTGAGCTTTACAATATGCTTCAAATTGGCCTAGGTATTCACCTCCATTGTAAGTTCTTAAGCATTTCAACTTTCTTCCAGATGCTCGTTCTACAGAGGCATGAAACTCCTTAAAAGCTTGTAGAACTTGATCTTTTGTCTTCAATGGATATACCCACACCTTTCTAGAGTGATCGTCATTGAAGGTAACAAAATATTGTGCGCCACCAAGGGACCTTTCAGATGTGGAGCAAACATCTAAATGAACAAGATCTAGGATTTGCTTCCGTCTTCTTGCATCATCTGATCTTTGAAAAGATACTCCGTGTTGTTTGCCTACTAGGCAGTCTTCACAGGATTCAAGTGGTTGGCCCTTGATATTTGAAAGACGGGCTTTAGCAAGAATCTCCAAACCTTTCTCACTCATGTGGCTAAGTCGTTTGTGCCACAATTCTTTGGTTGCGTCTTGGAAAACATTAGTCTCTCCCTTGTTTATCTTTCCTCGCATGATGTACAAGGAGTCTTCCTTTTTTCCACGAGCAACTGTCATGCTCCCTTTGCTAAGCTTCCATCTACCACCACCAAACTGGTTTATCATACCCAGATCATCTAACTTTCCCTCTCGAGATAAGGTTTAGACGCATTTCTGGAACATGTTTTACTTCCTACAACAAGAGATTATTGCAATTCTCTGTTATCAGAGTCACTTCACCAATACCGACAATCTTGCTTGTGACATGGTTTCCCATCTTCACCATACCAAAGTCTCCTATTTGATATGATGAGAAAAATTCTTCATGAGGTGTAATGTGGAAAGATGATCTTGTGTCAACTATCCAAGTGCAATCGTCAAATGCAACATTTAGGAGGTAATTATCATCTCCAATAAGGAAGATATTCTCATCATTCGAGGCTACCGCAGATTGTGGCTCCATCTTCCTTATTCGTCTTTGGGTTAATCAAATATGGATGGATCGTGCCATCTCGTTGATCTCTCTTCAAGAATCGCAGACTGACTTTTCGTGGCCTGGTTTTCCACAGAATAACAACTCAGTCTAGTGCAAGATTTGGATCTAGCTTGTGATCTTCCACGACCTCCTCTTTCACGATTCTTATTCTTTCCTCTGTTGTCAACAACATTGGCTTCGAACTGGTTGTTGAAGCCTCTTTCCCCCTCTGTCTTAACTCTTCATTCAACAAGGAATCTAACTGAATCCATGACAAGTTTTCTTTCTAGAGCAGAGTTACTGAGAGTGACGACTAGAGTGTCCCCAACTCTCAGGCAGAAAACTTAGGAGTAGAAGAGTTTGCAACTCATCATCTACCTTCATGTCATATTTCATGAGTTGATTCACAATACCTTTGAAGGTAAGATGCTCGATCATTTTTGGTCGTCCGAGTATTCCAACTTCACCGATCGCCTAACAAGGTGAGCTTTGTTCTTTGGCGCCTTCTTTTGAATTAAGGATTCAAGTTTCGTCCATAACTCATACACATTGGTATAAGTTGACACATGCTCGAACAGACTCTTGTCTATGTATTTTCTGATCAATGCTACTGCCTTCCGGTTTTGGAGCTCACACGCCTTTTCTTCTTTCCCCTCTGGCTTGTCCTTCTGGGAAATTGGATCATGCAAATCTTTGCAGTATAGGTGGTCTTCCATCATCTGCTTCCAATAAGTATAATTGTCGTGAATACTTGAACATATCTCCATCATGACCGTGATAGAACCTTGCATCTTGAGAACACGAGAAAGAAGTTCCTCCAACTAGGTATTTTGTGAATAGTGTCGCATTAATGGAATAATCACCGTAGTTTGTGAATAGTGCAACTAGGAAGTTCCCAAGAAAGAGATGTGGGTCAATATTGACACACTTAAATACTAAGTTTTTCCTTAGCCAAAACTTACCAAGACACACTTTCGCAATACCACGATTTAATTCTAACAATAATAGTTCTTTTCTGATGTAGAAGATCAAACAATGTTGCAACCACAGAGCATACTAAGAACTTTCTTATGAGTACAACACCGTAGTATCCCAGAGCTCAAACCGAGCTCTGATACCACTGTTGAGAAATGACCTCCATAATTTCCCTCCTCCGTGAAACTCAAAATAGGCACTAGCGGAAACATGAAAATAAGCGTAATGACACAAAAATAATTTTAGCGTGGAAAATATTCTCAATGTCAATGTGAGAAAGAAAAAACCACGGGACCCTTAGGTCTCTTAAACTTCCACTATAATGATAATGGGAATACAACAACTTTATCCTTAGGTGGATCTCTTTACAAGAATCTCTCAATTTGTAAGGAACACTCTCGCAAATTAGCTCACTATTTCTCTCACAAAAGGAACTCTCTATGAGGATCACTATTCTCTCTTGAGCCAGACTCTCTTTGTCTCTTACTTCTTGTTGTGTTTCTCTTTGGTGTGTTGAGAATGCTTGCTCATGGTCTATTTATAGGAGATGCAAGCCAAGGTTGCCTTACATGCATGAAGACACTTGTCATTTGCCTTCCATGCAAAACACCAAGTGTCCCTTGAAATACATGCACCACAACACGCTGTCCTTTACAATGCATGCACCACAACACGTGTAATTCATGCACTACACCATGTGGTTCTCATGCACCTTGCTACTTGTCATCACATGCAACCTTCCATTTTGTCAAATGTATGTTGGCAAATGTATCATTTGCTGGGGCATAAGTGACTCAATTGTGACCATAATCACCATATTTTGTTTAAGCCAACTTTTTGTAACTACTGGTCTAAACCAACTTTTTGTAAAGGCCTAGAAAAATTTACAATGAGATCATTTTAAAACTACCAAGAAAAAAAAATTAGAAGCTTTGGCTTAATTAATTTTATAACATCTTATCTTATCTTATCTTAAAACCCTTAAAGCTAAATGGGATGTAAGTGATTTAGGCGCCAAGTTGTGTTTATGTGGAAGAATCAAAAAAAATTTTTAGGTGCAATCGTACCACACCAAGTACTTCACTCTTCGCGCCTTCTTCCCTTTACATAGCTCACCAAAAACATGAAAATGTTGCAATAAATCAGACGAAAAAAAACTTGTGAATCTAGCCACAAACTAATATTAAGCCAAACCTCTCGGGTCAACCTGCATTGCAAAAATAAGTGTTGCACGTTCTCAACCTCCTCCCTGCATATCGAGCAGATAGCATCGTCAGCAGAAGTAATCACATGTCAACGGAGTAACAACGCACAAACAGGAAGGGAATTGTTTAACATCCTCCAACCAAAAATGACGACTTTAGAAGGAATTGAAGTGCTCCACAAGTTGCTAAACACCCCACTACCCATAAGCAATAGTACTAATAGGAGCCATAATAGTGTACTTATTTACAAAATGAATCTCAAAGTTTTTTTTTTGTCATTCTATTTGTTATCAAATAAATAGTTATATTGGTCATTGAATATGTGAGATGTATCACTATTGTATTTGAATGTATCAAATTTAATTACAAAACATCCCTGAATATGTCTTCCTTCAATTAATTTGGTCATTTGAAGTATCTTAGATTAGTCAGTTTGATCCTCAAATGTGTCTTTTGTTAATTTGTATATATCACAGAAACTACAAATAGAAGACAAACTCAAGAATGTTTTTGAAATTTTGACTTAGTTAGGAACAATAGCGGCAATGTCTCACATATCTAAGAATGATTATTTACCCATTTTCTTATCTCTCATCTAATACTAAATACACATTGTCAAACCAAATCATGGTTTTGAATATTTTTTGTTATCAAATTATATATCTTATAAAATTGTATCTTATTTTTCTTTTGTTATCAAATTTATTTTGTAAAAATACTATAACAATTTCTTTGCCTTACAAACAAAAATTCTAGATTCGTCGCAGATGGTATAGTTATACGATTTGAGATTTTTTTGTAGTATAAAGTTATACGATTTGAGACTTTTTATAGTTTTTTTTTTATGTGTCTTCTAATCACACTGATAGTTATGGGTCTTTTTTTTTATACGATGTCAATATGAGATGTTTTTTATAGGCAAATATTAATGATTAGCAATTAGTTAAGAGGTGGGGGAATGTTAGTTTACAAGATTTGAAATCTGGACCTTATTCCTCCAACTACTTCATGTCTTTTTTTTGTCTATTAAATAAAATGACAAATAAACATCACGTACACACACTACAATTGCTCACACCCGAGTTCGGATCCGAGAGCCGACGCGTCTCTATATTGCTGAAATTGCCAAAGCAACTACAAGTGAAGGACAACTACTTCATGTCTCTTAGCTTGTCAATATAGGATGTTTGATTTTCTATGTGAAAATATCCTTGCTAGTTCATAAATGACCAAGCTAGAATGTAGTGGTAGCCAAACACAAGAGATGGTAGAAAATTCGTGTTCAGGTAAGGTAAGGTCAAGTCAGGCCAAAACACTATTCAATCCAATTCAGCATGACAAGAAATTGAAATCTTTGGGAAAAGCTCCCTCAACAAGCTGATTTAGATTTGCTATATTTAGAAACTGAAAAAAAAGGATCAATACCAACAAAAGAGAAGAATCATGGGCCCAGCTATGGATAACTTGACTAGAATGAAAAGCCATTACATTTCTCACACCCCACACACCTCCAAACCTCTAATATTTCCAAATTACCATTACGTGGAACACGTGTGGAAACTTCTTTTGATGGGTTCGGCTCACATCCTCTGAACCCGTTCGGATGGACATGTCCGAACGTTATGTGAGATGATGGTATCGATGTTGTGTTAGTGGATATCAAGAAGAATGATGCCACTGGTCAGCCTGCTACTGCAACTACTGGCGGGTGAGTTTAATTCAGTGAACTAGTATTTACTTTTCGCATACGCACGCACGGTGATCTCGTATGGTTACAGGTGTATTGTGATGAAGTTATAATAGTAATTTGAAAGGTATTCATAAGTTGTGAACAATGTCGAAAATATATAATTTGAAATTAAAAGAGAAAAGAGATAAGTATTGTGGCATATAACATACAAATGCAAATTATATTGAGTCGAAGGAGATTGACAATTAGAATTACATTGATCGATAATAATGTATTAGGACATTAGATGTAAAATATGCATCCCCGTTGGGCATTCCGTTAGCTCCCGTTGGCTCTCGTTGCGACTCTCGTTGCCAGTCGCGTTGTAGCTCTCATTGTCGATCTCTCGTTGTCACTCCTCATGCCACATGTTAACTCATATTTTTTATTTCATTTAATATTAATTAAATCATATTAGTTGCTGCTGACGTTGCATGTCGAAAATGTATAATTTAAAATTCAAAGAGGAAAGAGATAAGTATCGTGGCATATAACATACAAATGCAAATTATATTGAGTCGAATAAATGAAAGGAGATTGAAAATTAGAATTACATTGATCGATAATAATGTATTAGGACAATAGAGGTAAAATATGCATCCCCGTTGGACATTCCGTTAGTAAACCTCGTTGACACTCTCTGACATGCGCCGAGGCGTGTCGCCTATTAGTTTTTTTCCTTAGATTTTTGTTTTTTTCATTTTGCCCACACCGCGCAGCGCCGCTTTTTTTTTTTTTTGCCACTTTTTTTCATTCTTTTTTTCTTTTGTGTTGCAGCTTTTTTTTTTTTGTCTGTCCATGTTTTGTCTTTTTTTGTGTTAGAGTTTTCACTTTTCTGCGATTTCTGACAACGCGTGTCAGCTGTCACATCAATCTGCATTTGGGTCACTATAAAAGTGTTGTATTTTTGACTTTTAGCGCTAAAATGTCTAAAATACCCCAAAAAGAGACACGTGGCATTTTTAATGGATTGTCTAAAAATGTAAATGTCTTAAAGATTAGTTTTGTATAGATAGAAAGTAGATAATAAAGCTTTGATCGCTATAACTAAGGTTTGCAAAAAAAATTAGAGGCCAAGACAAGTGATGTGGATATTATGACTTGATTGAATATTCATACTGATTCTTACACTTTTCCAACTTCTGGGTATTAGATTTGTGATATTGAATACATTCGGTTCAATATTTGTCTGGGTTCAATGTTTGTCTGGGTTATGTTTCGATTGTCTACTTCTTTAACGGTTGCTGTATTTTTTTCTTTTCCCTTTCCTTGAATTTTCTTCTGCAGTCAATTAGTTAACCTATTCGGATGACTTGGTCCTAATCGATTCGACCGACATTATCCGAACGGGTTAAAATCACAACTTTTAGGCGTGTCTAAGAAAAACACCGATTCGGATGTCCGCGTCCGAATCTGGGTGAATTTTTTTGAAAAAAGATGCGTTGTCATTTCATTAATTGCTTTTGGGCTTTTCAGGGGTTATGGAGGTGTGTGGGAAAAAGAAGTGGCCGAATGAAAAACGATAAGACCCATTTTGGCCTTTGGGCTTTCCTTAAAAATTAAGTGGCAATTGGTTTTTCCCTCTTCTCCTACTCACCACACACCCCAAACAAATTTTATTCAAAAATAACTCGCGTAGAACGCTCTTGCGTAACGTGTTTAGTGACGGTCAGATGACATTGTTTGAACACGCTCGAACACATGTATCCGTGTTAAGGAATATTGGTGAATGTGGTGTGATGGTCCATTATGGTTGCATCGGTTACCAGCATACGAAGGAAATAAAATAGGGTGTTCGAATACGCCTATGCGAACCAGTGGGATTTGTGCGAGCCTGTTAAATTTCGCACAAGAGGGTGTGTGTGTAAATATTTAACACACTCGGATGACTGTTCGAACAGTGTTCGAACGCCGTGTTCAACCGGTGAATTGAAAAAAAAAAAAAGACGGTTTAACCATTTCATTAATGGCTTTTTGGTCTTTTCCCATCCTTATAGAGTGTGTTTTGAGTAGGAGGGAGAGTGGGAAAAGCAAATGCCAATTAAGTATCAAAAGAATGGAAGATAGAGCAAAGTGCTACGCCGAATTTGGCAATAGCCGTTTATCTCCACCCCTTTTTCCCATTCCCAACCCTAAGGCCAAAACCTTTTCAATTAAAGCCTAATCCAAAGTTGATTTAATTTGATCCCATAAGCCCAATTACTTGGTTCAGATTCAGAGGATCTTCCAGATAGATTTTTAGTTCAAAGAAATCACATTTATGTGGGTGTTGGCTATATATCATTAAACGGGTCTCTCCTATTCCCATCCCTTGGAAGCAAGTCAAGGAGAGGAACAAACAAAACAACCATTTATGTCTCTTGCTTTAATAATTCAAGCCATTTAGCAAGACAAAATTTGCCTTCTCAAGTCCTTATGGTAAATTAATGAGTTTAATTGATATATACCATCAACCAATCAAAAATTCTGGTATAAGTTACTTTTAAGATGGTTGAGATAAAGTTAAACAATTTTTATCACATATTATTTTGTGATTGTTTGACGTAAAAATCTTGTACATCGAATATAAATTAAATTCTAAAATGATACTACCTCTCATCCACTTTATAAGAGAAAAATTGAGTTTTAAGTTCATTAAATAGCCGATATAGTTTTAGTGCTCATTAAATAATCGATGATTTTTAGGTTAATTGAATAATTGATATATCAATTATTGAATGAACCTAAAATTGTATTTGTCTCTTCTAAAGTGTGGACCAGAGGTAGTATGAGCTTAATTGTTACACAATCGCGGGTGTAAATTTGTTTACACTCACAACCAATAACAATTTATAGTATGAAAGACATATAAAGTGGTTACTTAATTGACTCACTTCTTTTAATTAACATGTCAACTCAGAATTGATCGATGATGTAAAAATATTTGTAGGTCGACCGCGTGTGTATATAAAGTAAATCCAATTAATATACATAAGATAAAGTACAAAGCGCAGAATTTTGAGTGAAGTTGATATTTTCCCTTTTGTTGCTTTTCCCATAAGAAGCCGTTAGCCAAATAACCTTCCCAAGAGGCATGGGCGCATTAGAACATAATTATCTCCTTGGACTCTTGTAACAATTAAGCCACACCTAAGATAAATTATAATAACTCCTTGATTGGAGATAATTTCCAAGAAGAGTAGCTTTTGGTGAAAACACGTTTTGAAGAAGCTATCTTAGACTTTAACCTTGCCATATATTGGTTGCGTAAACGATTAATTTTGCTGGAAGCATTTAGAAATACTAATCTATTTGGTCTTTATAACCACCAAAGTCTATGTATATAGACTTTATGTTTACCATCAAGTTTAGGTTTAGGTGTTCTTGTCATATGGGCTTTGGCTATACCTAAATCTATAATTAAGAGGAAGTTGAGATTAAAATGATTACTGCGAAATTTAGCATGAAATGAAATTATATATATTTGGAGATCGTTGACCTTTTATTTTGAAGTGAACATCACCAATTTCCGGCATTGTATATAATGCAGACCATGACTCTTTGGTTGACAATTGACATTGTTAAATACTAATTAAGATATAGTATTGTAATAATTATACATAAGAATCTGATTATTATTTAATTGAAAATTTTATGCTAGGTCTATTATTTTATAAACAAGTAGGGGAAAAATCTAAAACTTCATAGCATTTCATTAGCAATCAAAGTCATAATACACGTTGGACTACATTCAAAGATGTAGAAGCTAGCATATTCTCTTGACGCCCTAACGGGGTGTGAGCCACAATGTTTGTTTTTGCCTTCTGATAAAACTAACCTTATAGTTTTGTAAACTAGACAAGAACTAAATACATGAAGATAACATAGAGCCATATCCGTTACTGTAACTACATAATCCTCCGAATGCCATCTATTACAAACCGCTTGCAATCCGGCTTAAGGTAACTCTTTGACGCCTAGTTCCTCGCAACCACTTGATCGCTTCCAATAAGCCCAAAGCTTCTACTTCTGCGGGGTTCTAGATAACACAAAGTCTTTGCCCTCCCAAATTCGTCTGCCTTGTTTTTGATACACACACAAAGGTCGAACCCACCATCCTCAAAAATCGTTGTGTCTATGTTGCGCTTCAGTGAGTTAGCCTCCTATTTGCTCCAAACGATTTCCTCTCGTAGCCGTGGTTCGCTTGTGTGGTTTGATTTCCTCTTCCTCGCATTCCCCCAGGAGGACAACAACTTTGTGGCCATACTAATAGAGATTCAAACAAGTCTCAAAATGTTTTCCCAAATCTGCTCGTTCTTTCGCTTCTAGATACACCAAATCATCATAGCAAACAAATTCTTGGGACCAACCGACCACAATGAAGCAAGGATCTTGAGCAAGCAATCTTTATACTCATCTGCATTGGCTACAAAGTTATGAATTTGACCCCACATACCTGCTTCCCTCCACTCTGCTTCGGCGTGAGGACACCCAAAAAATAGATGCCACTCATTTTCCTCAAAAGAATCACACAAGGGACACTGATCCGGGCACGAAACCTGTCCTCGACAAGGAAGGCAACCTCTAGCCATCTGACAAAGATGTATCTTGACCTTGTGAGGGACTTCCAATTTCTAGATTAGGTGCCAATCTCCTGAACCCTGAATTTGGTGTTATCAATAAGATCATTCATTGCTCCATAGTAAGTCGATTTCACTAAATACGCACTCATTTCAGCTTCTTTATTGCATTGTTTTTGAAAAACCGAACCAAACAAAACAATTTATTCAATTAAATTGGAAATAATATCTACCATTGATTATTGTGTGGTCGACTTTCGACTCATAAAGTTGAGTATGACTCATATGCAGTATCTATGGGGCTGAGGGTAGGGGAGCCGAGCTAGCGTAGCGTAGCGTAGCAAATATAGATCGAGATATTATAAGTACCCAACTATAACATCGAAATCTTAATTCACTTTTTTTTGAAATAGGACTAAATTGCTAAACTGCCTGTAATCACAACAATAGTGGATCCCACTGAACTCGAGAAACCGATCATCATGGTCACTACATAATCATGAATATTTGTAACGCTGGTTGAGAAATTTGCTTCCCCTAATTAATAAAATTTTGTCATTGAAAAAAAATTATAGATTAATTCGATGCACATAATCATCCATGGGTTTGGGTAACCTAATTTATCTTTAATCAATATAATATATAGCAGAGAAGAAAGAAACTCAACTGCTAAACGAGGGTAGTATCACAGCTACAAGCCTACAAACATGATTAAATAATTAGGGTGGCGGTTTATTGATAAGTGCACAAACCACAAAAATGTGCTAAAATGAAACTTGTTGACTAACATCAAGAAACTATGATAAGAAGATAACATTATCAAATCTCGTTTGAATACTTCCTTTGGTTTTTTAAAAAAACACCATATATAGATGAAGAAATGGGATTAATTAAATATAGTACCTCCTTTTAATTGAAAAAGAAGAAAATAAATGTAACTTTTACTATGGTTTATTTAAAAAAATAAATATCATGCAATTTTTTGAGGTATTGGTTAACCTGCCGTTTCTGTCACAGTCAGATCACAAAAACTGAATTAGCAGAGATCCAGAAGTAGGTGAATTCCTTAAGGCCAACTTCTCCCATAGTTGTTAGTTTTTTTGGATCTGTTATGATATATATATACCTAATCCATTTTACCACGCCATTCCCCAACAATTTATTTCAAACATTTAATATTTGTCTCTTTCAAGACGAAAGATCGAGGTGGGGTTTCATGCATAACAAACTTTACATAAAGAAAATAACTCGTCGTTTTTAATTCAAGCGTTCTCATGGTTATAAGTTATGACTATACAATTTTCAAAAAAAAATTGTTACTATACAATGCTATTATTTTATATAGAGTTATTCATTCATTTAAATTTAGATTATTGTTTATTTTCAAGTACATTAATATGTAAATATAGCTTATTTATTAAGAACCATCATTTTAAGGATTCAAAAAGATTAGGACAATGAATTAGGAAAAATGCACATATCTTGTTAGGTTTGATGTTTTGTTCAGTCATGCAAATTTACTTTGTGTGTATTCACATCGCTCGCACTAGAGTGCCTACACCGCCTACAACCGCTAAACAAACACTTTGCACCAAAACATCCAAGGACCAATTTGATGCTTCAACAATTGATATGTGACGCCACGCTTAGTCATATGGAGCAGATCCACTTGCAGAATCCACACCACTATCAAAGACAAGTTGAGAAGCTCACTCACTCAAGGACATGTGACACTTCTTTATTGGACCACCCCATGTGAACTTCATGCAAACGACCAACTTGAGCAACTTGCTTGATGGGAGGTCTACAACTAACCATGGTTACTAATCTCAGTTGATATTTCACGCCAAAGGAAACCTCCCAAGGGAGGAAAACTCACTTGCCTATAAATAGAAATCATCTTTTCACTTGCAAATCATCCTTCATCCAATTGTTAAAGGATCACTTAGTTTATTTGTATTCATAGCTTAGTTTTAGTTTTTATTTAAGTTTCTGAAGAGAATGAAGGTAATGAGGTGCTTGACAACCACTCTCTTCACTTCTACTTGGAGGAAACTTGTGTAAGGAAATCATCTTGTACTTCAACTTGGGAAACTCATGCAAAAGATCTCCTATTTGTGTAATCTCTATCCTTTTGAGTTCTTTTGTTATATTACTCATTTGATTATGCTCTTTGCAGATTCTCTCTATTATATTATGAGTAATATGAGCTAAATTCCTTTAAGTTGAGATGTTGTAGCCTTGTAATGAACTTCTAAGTAAGTAAATGCGGTTTATGTAGTGTATGCGCATTTTAACTCTTGTGTAATACTTCTTTCAAAGCTTATTCTGAATTTGATCACTTTAGAATAGATACTTGTAGCAGCAGACATGAGTTACATTTAAGAAATCAAGAGTTAATAAGAATGAGTGTTTGTAACAACATCTTTGTTAAACTAGCTTTAATAAGGAATTGCTTGTTAAAACTGTGTTAAGTCCTAGACATAGGATAACATAGTTCTTAGGGTGATACAGTGGGAGCTTAAGAAACAGGAGTGAACCTATTTAGTGGAAAAGATAGTGATGAGGAGTACGCAGGTAGAATTAGATATTTGGAAGCCAGGGACCAGTCGGCTAATGGAAGGAAGGGGAAAAAAATGGTTCTCAATGAAGATTGCAACATTCAACATGAGAGGGTGGGGGGGCGCTGCGAAACGAAAGCGCCTCAAGAAGTTAATAGTAAAGGAGAAGTTTGATGTTTGCATGATTCAAGAAACTAAAAGCAGTGGGCTATCAAAACGTATGGTTGGTAGTATCTGGGGAGACTCTGAGTATGAGTGGATTAGTAAAAATGCAAATGGTTTGTCAGGTGGGCTTTTGAGCATTTGGAGATCAGATGTTATGGAGGTTTTGTTTTCCTTCTCTGGGGAACATTTTATCGGGGTTTGTGCGAAAGTTCAGGGCTGTTATGTTTATCTGGTGAATGTGTATTCTGCGTGTAATATGGCTGGTAAAAGAAGATTGTGGGACAACTTGAGGAACCTAAAGGAAGGTTTCGAGCAAGGTGAGTGGTGCTTAGCCGGGGATTTTAATGCCGTCACATCTAGATCTGAGAGAAGTTGTTGCTCATCAAGCTTCAATAGTTCGGAGGCCAGGGAATTCCTATCGTTTATGGAGGACATGGAGTTGGTGGATGTACCTGCATTGGGTAAGAAGTTCTCATGGTTTGGTGCGGATGGGAGGGCAAGCAGACTAGACAGGATTTTATTGACTGAGGGGTTAACGTCTAGTTGGAATATTAAGGCACAGTGGATAGGTGACAGAGAGATATCCGATCACCGCCTGCATGGTTGGTATGTTCGGCTCAGAATTGGGGACCCAAGCCATTTAGGTTCAACAATTGCTGGGTCGAGCATGATGACTTTATGGAGTTTGTCAAAGGATGTTGGGCCTCATTTCAGGTTACAGGGAGTGCATCGTTTGTGGTAAAGGAAAAGCTGAAACAGTTGAAGGAGAAACTGAAAGTCTGGAATCGCGAGGTGTTTGGATATAAAGATCTCAAGATTGAAAATATTATTCGGGATTTAAATGAGGTGGAAAAACTAGCTTCGGAAGGGGGTGGTGTTGATGATGAGAGAAGGAAGTTGTTGAATGATGAGTTCTGGAAGGAATTGCATGCGAAAGAAAGTCTTCTGGCACAAAAGGCAAGAGTAAAATGGCTAGTTGAAGGCGATTCTAATAGTCGCTTCTTTCATGCTTGTATAAAAGGAAATAGGAGGAGAACACAACTAGTGAAACTCATGGTGGATGGGGAATGGATAGAAAGCGTGGAGGGTGTGAAAAATGCGGTCAAAAATCATTTTGAAGGGAAATTCAAAGAGGAGGTCCAAAATAGGCCTACATTAGATGGGGTAAATTTTAAACAAATATCTGGGCTCGAAAATGAACTATTAATTGAACCGTTTAGCTTGGAGGAAATTAAAGAGGTGGTATGGGAATGTGACGGAAATAAGAGTCCGGGACCGGATGGTTTTAATTTTAAGTTCATAAAGGAGTGTTGGGATGTTATCGGAGTTGAGGTGGTGAAGTTCTTTGAAGAATTCCATAGGAGTGCTCGCTCCCTAAGGCTGTGAGTAAGTGCGCCCTTCATTGCGCTTTATCCCTAAGAACAACAATCCACAAGGGCTTGGGAGTATAGGCCTATTTCACTCATAGGATGTTTGTACAAGATGCTTGCGAAAGTTCTAGCGGGCAGGTTGAAAAAGACTCTGAAAGGAGTGATCTCGGATAATCAAAGTGCCTTTCTTGCTGGTAGGAATATTTTGGATGGAGTGGTAGTGGTGAATGAGATTGTGGATATGGCAAAGAGACGAAAGAAGAAATGTGTGGTTATGAAAGTCGATTTCGAAAAGGCATATGATTTGGCGGTTGGTCGTTCTGGAGTATATGATGGGTAGAATGGGGTTTGGGGAGAAGTGGAGGAGGTGGATGAGGCGTGTTTCTCCTCAAATTCCATCTCGATTTTAGTTAACGGAGTCCAACTGAGGAGTTTCAGGGTACGTAAAGGCTTGAAACAAGGGGACCCATTGGCACCTTTCTTGTTCCCGATGTGGCGGAAGGTCTAGCAGTTTTGTAAAGAAAGTCAGAGAGTCAAATCAACTTAACGGGTTTAGCATCAACAATTCTTTGTCGGTGGAACTCTTGCAATTTGCCGATGATACCATCCTTTTTTGTGACGGGGGGGATAAGAGTATTCGGTGTTGGAAAGCGATCTTGAGAAGCTTTGAAATGGTATCGGGATTAAGGGTGAATTTTGCGAAAAGTAGTGTTTTTGGGCTGAACATAGATGGAAGGGTGTTCGAGGGTTTTTCTCAATTCCTGTCATGCAAGGAGGGGGTATTGCCGTTCAAGTTTCTGGGGGTGCCGGTCGGGGCAAACCCGCGTAGATCGAGCACTTGGCAACCAATAATAGATTCTTTAAGAGCTAGATCAATAAACCGGAAGAGGTGCACTATCCATAGGGGTCGAGTAACGCCATCAATCCCAGATTTGCTTCCTCCCTTTGTATCTCTTTTCTTTCTACAAAGCTCCTAAACTCAAGTATATCATTGAAATCACAAAGTTACAGAGAAGATTCCTATGGGGGGGGGGATGATGAGAATAGGAAATTGGCTTGGGTGAAGTGGGAAAAAGTTTGTCTACCCAAAGACAAAGGGGGTCTGGGAATTAAGAATTTGGAATTGTTCAACATTGCATTATTAACTAAATGGCGATGGAGACTTTTAGTGAAAGATGTAGGTCTATATGGAAAGCGATTGTGGAGGAGAAGTATGGATTGAGGGGAGATGGCCCGACATGGGTGAGAATAGAATAGGGTGGGCGAAAAAATCAATATGGTGGAGGGATTTATGCCTGCTAGGATCGGATATTAATCTACAAGAAGAGTGGTTCCATAAATTAGTAAAAATTAAAGTTGGAAGTGGAAATGTGGCGAGGTTTTGGAAGGATGTTTGGATTGGGAGGGACACTTTGAAGGAATTATTCCCAACTTTATATGATGGTTGCAGTCAAAGGAGGAAACGATTGATAAGTTTGGCGAATGGTCGTCGTAGGTGGGCGTGGAAGATTCTTCAGCCGACGGCCCGGTGCTTGATTATGCAAATCCGATCGGGCTCGCGCATGCGTAACTGCAGCGATTGCGTGGAGTTGTTGTTGCCTATCGCGTTGACTCGTTGCAGCGGATAAATGGTTATGGTGTCCGGCGGGTTGGAGGGTTTTTCGGTGAGAAAATGCTATGATCACTGCTTATTGAATTTTTTCTCGCAGTGAAGCAAATTTGCAAAGAAGCCCGAGAATTCTCGCACTATGCAGAAAATATGGAAAAGTGACGTTCCATCCAAGATTCAAGTGTTCGCGTGGAGAGTTTTGTTGAATCGGATCGCCACCGTGAGTTGCTTTGCATAGAAGGGGATTATTCAAACCACATTTAGAAATCGCTTGTGTTTTGTGCTTTAGGGAGATGAGACGGTGGATCATCCGCTCGTGTTCTTGTGGGATGGCTAAGCGCATACGGAGCAATATATTCACCGACGGGTCCTCGATTGGAGTAGTAGATGATGTGGCTTCTCATTTTGAGGAGTTTGGGAAGTTGGTGAAGGGAAAAAGGCAAAAGGGTTAAACACCTTATTTGGATGGGTAATTTGGAGCATATGGATGGCACGCAACAAGACAATGTTCAATGGTGAGGTTGCTTCCGGTTTCATCGATAGTGTCGGGGATTAAGGAGTTGGCGTGGAGTTGGTTCAAGGCAAGGAAGGGGAGACATTGCAGGGCGTCTTGGGCAGAGTGGTTTAATTGCCCAGTTGGGTGTTTATCTTTGTTGGCTGTAATTATTGTAAGGTTTGTATACTTATGCAGACAATTTTGTAGGAAGGGAGAAGCAATGGGCTAGGATTCTTTTCCCATTGTTGCACAATTTTCTTTTTGTGTGAGGTACTCTTTTTTCTCTCAGAGTCTTTTTCCCAAGGGGGTTTTGGCTCTGGGAGGTTTTGAGGAGGCCCTCCCCTTACCATTGTAACTTTTGGGCACGATTTGTGCTTGGTTTCAATGTATATCTTGCTTATCTAAAAAAAAAAAGCATGCCTAGACATATAGGAAGCTTGTAATGAAACTCTGAAGAAAGCGCTGAAAGACACATACTATTGCAGCTGCATCCAGTGTACCCACACTGCATACTCCACTAAAATTCTTAGAAGTGATTTACTTAGTGAAAACATCTCAACTACTTTATCTCACTGATTCCTTACACACATTTATTGTTTATATTGTTATTATTCACTTTGTACACTCCAACCAACTGTGAATAGTGTAGACACACTAAGTGTACACTCTAAACTTTACAAAGCTTTACATAATCCCCGTGGGTTCGACATTTTCTTATCATTATATTACTTGTGTGACTATGTATACTTGCATACTATTTTTCACACCACCGTGACAACATACAACAGTGGAAAAAGTTCTGCAAACGTCCCCTGCTACACCAACAATCTTGCCAAAATTTTGTCTTATTACCACTTCCCAATTTTATCCTTACCATATCATCAAACCAATTAGTATCGTCCACTATCCCTTTATCAATCAATTGAAGGTCTTTCCACCAAATCGAACGATGCGCTTGAGACAATATCCCATTCTTGCCATATAACCCTTCTAGTAACTCCTTCCACACACTTTCATGTTCCACTAGAATTCTCCATCTCCACTTACCCAAAAGTGCTCTATTGAAAGCTTCCATATCCCTAACACCGAGCCCTCCCTTTTCCTTGGGCAAACATATTCTACTCATCTCACCCAAGCCATCTTCCTCTCTCGCCACTACCCCCAAAGAAAGTTTCTTTGAATTGACACCATCTCCTTGACTACTTTCTTGGGAGCCTTGAAGAAAGAGAAGTAATAGAGTGGAAGACTAGCTAGAACCAAATTAATTAAAGTCACCCTCCCTCCCATGTATAATTGTTTACTTCTCCAAGTTGGTAGCTTGTTTTTCATCTTCTTAATCACTGGTTGCCATGTATTACTCATTCTAGGATTTGCCTCCCTAAGAATTTGAATGGAGTACTTCCCGTGTTGCAATACAAGAATCTAGCTCCTAAATTTACCTCCTCCTCATCCATGCTATAACCCCAATCAAACTACTTTTATGGAAATTTACACGTAGCCCCGAAACTAACTCAAATATCCTCAATACCGCTTTTAGACACCAAAAATTCTCCTTGGACTTTGAAACCATAAACAAAGTATCATCCGCAAATTGAAGTACCGGAAAAGAGATCCCCTCGCCTACCGTGAACGCCTCAAGCCAACCTTGGTCCACACAATTCTTTATCAACCCCGTAAGTCCTTCCGCTATCATTAAAAATAAAAACGGTACAAATGGTCTCCTTGTCTTAAACCCCGCTCCATAGTGAATTCTCCGGTAGGACTACCATTAACCAATACCGACACATTGCCCGTGAAGATGCACGCTTTCATCCAAGACCTCCAAGTATCACAAAAACCCATCCTTACCATCATGTACTCTAAGAAGCCCCAAGCCACCGAGTCATATGCCTTCTCAAAATCTACCTTAAATATAACCAATGGTTTCTTCTTCTTCTTTGCAAAGTTGATTATCTCATTTGTCACCAACACACCATCTAATATTTGTCTTCCTTTTAGAAAGGCTGCTTGTGTGTCCGAGATAACACCGGGAAGTACCTTTGAGTCTCTTTGCCAACACCTTGGAGATGATCTTATACATACAACCTATGAGAGAGATAGGCCTAAAGTCTCCTAGTTCTTGTGGGTTCTTCTTCTTTCCAATTAAAGCTACAAATGATGAAGTGAATGCCTTAGGTAGTCTACCATTTGTATGAAATTGATGCATGACCCCATAATCTCCTATTTTTTTGACCCAATAATCTCCTCTTTTATGGTATCCAACAAGATCTTGATGAAGTTAAAATTGAAACCGTTCGGTCCTGCAGTCTTATTTCCTCACAACTCCAAATAGCATCCTCTAATTCCTCCATGGTGAAGCGGAGAAATCAATTTTTGCGCCTCACCCAAGAAATACTCTTGAATACGACCTCGTCAAGGGCCGGCCTACTATATGACTCTTCGGTAAATTGTTGTTTGAAGTGCCTCTTTACTTCTTCTTTAATCTCCCCTACATCTTGCAACCACTCCTCTCCAACCTTTAACAATTCGATTTGATTCCGTCTATTTTTGCGCTCCACTCCTCTTTACTTCTTCTCTAATACAATGCTATTATATTTGTTTATCTTAAGGATGGCAATGGGGCGGGTGGGGGGGGCAAGGGGAGTACTCTCCCGCTCCCCATCCTCGCCTCTCAAATTGTTCCCGTTCCCATCCCCATTTCCCGTCTCGGAGACTTTTCCTCCCCTTTCTCCATCTCCACGGATCCCCACAGTCCCCGCGGATCTCAAAAGTTTATTAAAAGTTAGCAAAAATATAAATTAAAATATAATAAAATTAGAAAAATATATAAAAAGAAAGACTAAAATCAAAAGTTTAACATTTTAATATAAAAAAATATAAAAGACAGTCTTACTTTTATATTAATATTTAGAAAGTATAAAAGTTAGAGTATGCAATATACATATTTTATTCATTTACATACTTTTTGATGTCATTGTTATTTCATGAATTAATTTGTATACATTTTAATTATAGGTACTTATACCATGAAATATTGATCCCAAAAGAACGGACACAACAATTTGAGTTATTGTGCCCGAAACCAACATTTTTGATACGAGCAGCGACAAACAAAGATGAAATGAAAAATTATATCGCATCACGATTCAATTTAGCAAAGAAGGGGCATGATACTCTATTTTTGGCACCTATCAATCTATTGTGAGTCATTTAATTTATCACACACACACACACACAATCGATGTTGATCTAGATACAATATACTACTTAGATTCCTTGCATGTTGAGTTGGCTCAATGCATGGAATTGATGAACTTGTACAATAGGTATGCATATATCCCTTACATATGTGACGATTCAAACTATGCATATATTTTGATTAATGAAATTAATTTTATATTTTTTAAGTATGAGAACGAAGAATAGAAAATTGACGATTCTACTAAATGGATATCTATAAAGGTATATTTCTAATCAATATTAATATTTATGCAATTAATTTAAATTAACATAAATTAAATTATTATTTTTGTTTCCAGTGTCCCCGCTAGAAGAATTCAATTGACTGTACATGCATTTACCCCCAAGATACTAATTATCAATTTTTTGTCACCCCTAGGAAAAGTCTTTCATTTTGGTTTCTTGTATATCATTGAATTCCAAGAGAAGTGAGATTGGTTTGTTGTATTGTATTATGAAGTTTTGAAGGATATTGTCATTCAAAACAAAATGCAAATTCCAAATAACGCACGCAGTTTTAGTTCTAGTTTATGTATTTAAATATTACTCATACATTTGACGACTTTAATTCTAAGTTGATTTAATTTTATTTTTTATGAGATTTTTCCTCAACGTCGATTCCAATTATACATCGTTGATCAACTTAATCGAGCTTAAGGAAGAGTGGTGTCAGTATGTTACCAGTTTCATTAACCAGAGGTGGTTTGAAGAAAACTGAGAGAAAATATGTTTTTTGATAATCACTAGTGGAAAAAGGACATTAAACAGCACCATTTAGTATCGGTTGTTTGAACAGCCGATACTAAATGTGGACGCGGTGACAATTTTGAAATTAAATGAAAGTTTTCAATTTTCACGCTTACATTTAGTATCGGTTGTTTAAACAACCGATACAAAATGTGTGTCTCGCTTACATTTAGTATCGGTTGTTTAAACAACCGATACAAAATGTGTGTCTCAAACACATTTAGTATCGGGTTTTAGAACACCCGCTACTACAAGTGATTTAATTTTGCTCGGGATGACGCGCTCTTCTAATTCATTCTCTCACTCACGACAATACTCACAAACGCCTCTCACTCTCTCAACTCTCTCTCTCGAACGCTCTCTCTATGAACCTCATTTCACGATTCTCTCACTCATGATTCTCTCTCACCGTCTCGATTCTCTACTCTCATCATCTCCGCTTCACCGCCTCCTTCTCATGGTTCTCTCTCACTTTCCCTCATTGATGCGTGACGTAACCTCTAATCGCCCAACAATCGAACCTCTAATCGATTTGAAACGATTTGAAATGAAGCTCCCAATCAACCCTAACCTTCAAATCAACAATCGAACCTCTAATCGCCCAACAATGTGAAACGTAAGTCCCGATTGTGATTGTGATCGTTTTCGCTTTGCGATACTTTTCGCTTTGACTTCTCTCGCTCGTGATTGTCTTCTCGCTTTAAGCAAGCTTGTGCGAAGTCTTCCATTCCTTCTTCTCTTCATCGTTTTCGTATGTATTCTTCTCTCGATTTGATTAATTGCTTCTCTAAACCCTAAAAACAAGAGAAGATGATATTTGAATTTGAAACCCTAAACCGTGTTCTAATTGTAGATTTGCTTGATTTCGATGCTTGATTTTCATCTAACATTTGCGTAAGATCTTCTCTCTGTGACAAAGGTTGAATGGGTTGAGAAGAGACATGGGTTCAAAAGGCACGGACCTATTTTGGAAGAATTCATTCCAATTAAGAAAAGGACATCTCCTTATTGTGAACAAGAATTTGATGATCAACATTCTCATAAGCAACAAAAGATTCTCAAGAACAATAATGATAAGAAGAAATCTGATTGGCTTAGATCTGTTCAGTTATGGAATCCTCGTCCCCAATCACAAGAGGTAATAATTAAACCAAACCTTAATTGCTTAGCTTAATCACAATTCATAGTTTTTGCTTTAGGAATTGATTGGATTGGTTTATCTTGACTTATCTACTAGCATAAGTTTCTCTAGAATAGTTAGTTTATGTAAATAGCTTATACTTAATAGAATAGAGTTTTATTTTATTTTATCTTTTATTATAGATTAGAGAAATATCTTATATATATAAGCACTTAATTAGGTTGGTTATCCAAAGAAGACCTTGGTCTTTTGCTTTGTGTTAAAGGGAAGAAACAATGAATTGACTTTTGATTTTGGATGTAATTGGTGTGGAAATTTGATTAGATGTTAATAGGAAAGTGCCCGTGGTGGAATTGAAGAGAAGTGGAAGTGTTGGTGGTGCTTGTCACCATTTCATAAAGAAGAAAGAGTTGGGAAAACAAGTGAATCGTTGAGTAAAGAAACTCCGTCTCTTCTTCATGCAAATGGTAACCGTGAAGAACAATGATGGAAGCAAAGTGGAAGAGAGGAGAAAGAGGGACAGAGGAAGCAAGCGTCGATGTCTGGTCACCGAGTTGCATAAGCGCTTCTTATAATCCCTTCACCAACTTGGTGGTGCAGATTGGGAGTATTTTATCTTAATATCTATAGTAAAGTTGTGAGTGTTATGTGTTCTCGTTGAGGATGATAATTTAACCGCATATTGATGTTTAATATTTTGGTGGTTTCTGCATTTGCCACACCAAAGCAAATCAGAGAGCTAATGAATGTTGATGGCCTCACAAATGATGAAGTGAAAAGTCATTTACTGTGTTTGTATATAGCATATTCTTCCCAAATGTATGATTGTCAAATTTGGCTTTAGATATTAGATAGTAAAATCCAAGGTTTTAAATTATGTAATAGCTTGCAATCCTCGATACTTGTAGGTGCATTTGTCGCTTACTTGGAACCATGGCATGTCGATGTATTTGAGTTCCCGGATTTAAGAAAAATCGTGGAAAGGTATGTTTGGATGACCTTAAAATGGTGCTAACATACACTTTGGTTGTTATCGTGAGTTCTTAAGCATTGTTTGGTTTTCTTTTGATGTAATGGTGTTATGTTTACAGGAAGAGGATCGTGCTCGAGATCTATTTTGCGCTCTTTGGGTGCCCGACCCATTTATGGAAAGTGGTTAAGAGCAATGGGCAATGGTCTTTATTTTGCCCCAATGAATCCTCTGTTTGGCAGATTGTTGGGGTGAGGAATTTGAGAAGCTTTATAATCGCTATGAAAGAGAAGTAAGTTCAATCTTGACATGTAGGCTCATTTTTGCAAGATTTAGGAAGTGCTTTTCCTTAATTATTAGCAGCTCCTCTTTATTGTACTCAATAGATTTTATAAAATACGTAGGGAAAAGCAAAGCAAGTTGTTCAGGCACAGAAACTCTGGGAGGCAATATTGGCGTCACAAGTTAGTCTTGCAAAACAAAATTAGTCTCTATTCTCTTTCTCAAACACAATTTTGATTGTCATTTGTGAATCATAATTGTGATGGTTTGAGTTTTTTTTTTGATTTTTAGGAGCAGGATTTGGGTACGACTTCGCTTGGGATACTATATTTGTCATTCACGTTTTTCTCTATGGTAGCTTCTTTGGTTGTGCGTAGTTCTCTTCTAAGAATGCTTTGATTATTGGGACAACCGGTTATTGGTTCTACGTTGTCGCCAATTTGAAGCCCAATTGGTAAGTAATCGCAATGCAACCTACTACTCGTTAGTAAAATCGATCGACATAAGTTGATGTATCCAATTCAAATTTTGAACCAGATACATCAACTTCGCTGACTAGTTTTTGCTTATATTCTCAGAACGGAGAGAGTCCTATCTTATAAGTTTAGTAAACATAGTAAATATCGATTGAATCTATTGCTCAAAAATATCCGTTCTAGGGAGGCAAAGCTAACATTCCAAAATTCAATGAAGTTACATCGTGGCTACTTGGATGATAGTATAATTTACCTATGAAAAGTAAAATTGACTTGCAACATGTCACATATAGTATATTGTAATTACTAGTACTAATTAGTTATGTTCTGGATTTATTAATGTTTTTTCTTTTTGGTTTTAAGTGGATTTTGTTTTCCAGATAGTTTCTACTAATTTGGGTTTTGGCCCTTACTATATTAATTTGGCCTCTGTAGTTTAACACTTTAACTTACTAAGGTATTAGTCATCGAGAGAGAAACAATAACCCAAATCATTGGCAACTATAGGGACCAAAAATCTACCTAAACAACTTTTTAGTTTGTGGTTGACCATCATTTATGGTTGTTGTTCATACCGCTCATAGTTCTCGCTTTTATGTCCGAGCATATCATTTTTGTTTTACTTTATATGATATGCTAAAATAGTAATATTAATAACTTATTAATTTTTATGCATATTGTTTACAATTACGTATCTGTTCTCGCAGTATACATCGTTCCAAATTTCTTTGTATCTTGGCTTTTGTTATTCTATAATACGGGTTGGAGAGGTATATGAAATGTAACAAATTGAGGTTCGCTCAAATTGTCATTAGTCTTCCATCGATCTTAGTTTGATCTCGTCCGTGGAACATATCTAACTTCCACCGCACGCATCATGCTGCTAGAGAATAAATTGCACGAAGGTGCATGAATCGTAGTTTCAATGGAGAGTTTTGGGTCGTATGCACTCCATCAGTGATCATATCATTTTTTACTTTATACCGATGATCAATTTGTAGTTTCGTATCATCAAATATAAAAACCAATATTATAATTTAAAATTAAAATGACCTGCTTTGCGCTTCATTGGAAATCTTATTACATTTGCTCGCTTAGTGATGGCCAGTGCACGCGTGGTTAGTCTTTACATTTTGCAAGATATTCTTAAAATCTGCTTGCTTTAACTATCGCCCAGTTGTTCATCGCCGCTTTTTATTTATGTGCAAGGAAGCACAAGGTAACTTTGTAACACTCTCTATCTCCATATGTTTATGTTTGTTTATGTTTATGTTTATATTATAATGAAATGAAATGATCTCAGGCTTGTTTTTATGTACTTTCAAAGTTGATAAGATTAAGCTAATTGAACTCGGGACATCCGAATCTGAATTTTTGGTGTAAGTGTTGTATATGTACAATGACTCTATTGTGTGATGGTTTTGTTAGGTTTGTGGAGCGTGTTTAATGTTTTTAAATGAATTGTGATCGGGCGCTTGTGTTTCTAATACTATGAAAGACTTCAGGTCATGATGTTTTGGGGTTGCAAAAGAAAAGAAGTATCCTAAGGAAGTGAAGACAAATGAAGGTATATCTCTTTAGCAATGGCTTGCAAGTAATTTTAAAGTAGCATTTCTATTCAGATATTTTTAAAACATGTTTTTGAATTGAGCATTTTCTTTTTCTCGCTTCTCCCCCTGCAATGTGTTTGTCTCGATGTGTTGCCAAACAAAAGGAAGCTGCACTTTTGATGAACACGCCCTCCCTTTATAGTCCTAGTATTTGTTCATCTAGTCTAGGTGACTTTGTAGTCTTTTGCCGAACTAATCTGCTATTAGGTGTTCTCAATTCTTATATTTTGGATTTTTATGGGAATATTTTTCTCGATTGGTGAGCTATGTTTGCCGAAGTTCTTAGTAAGAAATTATGTGATATTCGAATTTGGCTTAGGTAATGTGATAACCGATTGTTGTTGTATCTATTTTATTGTTATCATGTAACGCTTATTTGCAAAATGTGAGTTTGAATGAATGATTAATTGACTCATTTTATGAATTTCATGTTCAATTTTAGTTGTTTGATGTTAGTTTTGTTTTTCAGTTCACATTTTACCACACACTACTATATGTAGTGTGTGTGGTAAAATGTGAACCGAGAACCTTTTTTTTTAAGAAAATAGACTTTTTAGTATCTGTTATTTAAAAACCGATACTAAATGTCATTTTTAGACAAAGAAACACAATGTTAAAGTGACATTTAGTATCGGTTTTTTAAATAACCGATACTAAAAGTGACATTTAGTATCGGTTTTTTAAATAACCGATACTAAATGTCAATTTTTAGAGAGTAAACACAATGTTGAAAAGACATTTAGTATCGGTTATTTAAATAACCGATACTAAAAAGTGACATTTAGTATCGGTTATTTAAATAACCGATACTAAATGTACGCTTTCAAGACATAAAAATCACCAAAAAACGCCATTTAGTATCGGTTTTTTGAAAACTGATATTAAAAGTGACATTTAGTATCGTTATTTAACCGATACTAAATGTCGACATTTAGTATCGGCACGAATTAGTATCGACATGCATAACCGATACTAAAAGTGCAAAACAACCGATACAAAAAGCCTTTTCTCGCACTAGTGAATGGGTTTTTGTGGGTACTTAGAGATATATATGTAATTGCATGTTGTAATTGAAATTTGTGTCGACTATGGTTATTTGAATTCAAACTAAACTTGACGTGAAATTTGGATATTTGGTATGTAATTTTGACCAATGTAAATTTATGAAATCATCCGCTTATTATCGACTGCTGTGTATCGATATATAAGGTATATATATGTTGAATATATCAATGTCAATATTAATTGGTGGTCTAGTTGTGTAAAAGGGAAGTGATGTTCAAAATATTAAAAAAAAAAAATTAGCAACGCTTTTGTAAAAGCGCCCAACAAACGATAAAAAGGGTGGGGGTGAAAGAGAAGAGCTTCCACTCTAAAGCGCCGTTGATTCAATTGAAAATAGTAGCGCTTTTCACGCAAGCTAGCTGATTGTTTAGCGTATTGGCGCCAGATTTTCTCAAAGCGCCGGCATTATTTATACTCGTGAGCGCTTTGTAAGCGTTGTTGATTTGGTCTGTGGTCTTAGAAGCACATTGTTCAACAACGCTTTAGAAGCGCTTCTAAAGGCTAAAAGGAAGCGCCGCCAATGCCTTTTTTCTCTTGTACTAAAAGAAGAGAGAAAGTGTTTCCGATTTTTCAAACTCACACCGTGAAAGTCGTGATTTCGGGTTCGTTAACCGCTGGATCGTGTTGAAGTTTGGAAAACAGTTCGTGTGACATAGATCTCCACTTTCACCATTCGGATCGTCAAACAAGGTCCGAGAGAGAGATAGTCGCTTTGCAATCAAGCCGCAGCTTTGGGTATTTTCATCTTATTGTTCTTTCTCGTAAGCTTTTGTGCTTTGTTGTATTGGTGGTTATTGGTACTATTTGTGCACCTTGTTGAGACTCTCTTGTACTCTTATTTGATTATATCGTGAGCTATTTATTAAGTCCGACGAACCGTGGTTTAATTTTACCTTGCTTTGAGGGGTTTTCCACGTTAAATATATACCGTTGTTCATCAGACGCTTTTTATTTGTTCTATTTGCCGCCACATATTCGTGAAATTGTAAAATAAAGAAAACCGTAAAAAGAGAAGAAGAAAGGGAAATTTGTTCTAATTAGGTTTAGACTTTAAGCACCGAACCGGCTCGCCCCTAATCTACCGAATCATCTGTTAACTTGTTTAAAAACGAAATCAAACAAAGAAGAAGAAAAGGGGCTTACCTAACACGTATGAGAGGGAAGAGGAGGAGAGGAAGCAACAATGTGGTGGTGCAAAGACCTGTGGTGGCCTGAGATGTGTTGGTCTGAGTTGGATGAGGGAGAGAATAGAGAGGTGTGAGAGAGGAGGTTCTGGTGAGAGGAAAAGGGGGAGGATAGATTAGGTTTTTTAATTAAGGGTATTTTGGGAATATTGGGGTTGGAGTAAAGTGTGAATAGGAGGGGAGGATAAGAAGTAAGAGCCGTGTTTATGTATTGATTCTCCATCAAGGTCCACTTGTCAAGCTTTTTAGGCTTTTAAAATCCTACACAACAAACTAAAACACAAAATATTTATTATATTTATTTCATTCGAAAACCTAACTTATTTTATCCCTACTACCAAGATCATTTTTTCTGACTTCATATATAAGCAATAAACTACTTTTTAGATTTATGAAAAAGTGATGTATGTAGTTCTAGATACATCACTTTTTCAATGAATCTAAAAGTCAATTATTGCTTATATACGAGTCCGGAGTGAGTACCAATCGCTTCGATTTTAGATTGATTACTTAAAAAGTTTAGGATAAACGGAATGACACTATAATTATATTGATCGAGGAAATGTATAAGTTTAAGAAACACTTAAGAAATAAATTACATAATAAAAAAAGAAAGAAATTACACTATCATTGTATACAAGACCAACCCTTAAAATTAGTTTAGATCGACTATTATGCTTACTAGTCAAGTTATCTATATTATATATAAGTTTATTTCATATATAGAAGTAATTAGATATATATTTTAAAATGTTCTGCCACCAACTGATTCAACATGGTTAAAGACTACTTTTTTCGGACAAGTACTGATCAATACTATTTGAGGAACATAAGTTTCTTGGAATAATAATTAATTATATATACAAAAATGTTATTCAATTTAATGATGCTATTAAAAAGATACAAATATACGTGATCGTGAAACCACACATCCATAACAATTAGTTTTATATTAATAGATTTAATAATAAAACATAATGATTAAGTAGATGATCGTATATTTATAAGTTTTGTTGTAGATTATTATCAATGAATAACATTATTGTAGAGGTATTGACTTTGGTGGGGCTCTGTATAAGAATATATTTTTTTTTAAATTAATAGCATGAAACAGAAAAATAATTTAGCATTAAAAAATATATTAGTTGCTCGTATAATCAACTCTAATTTTCCCAGAACAAAACTTAAAGGTTTATTAATTAGTCAATCATACAATCTTACATTTATATCATATATCTTTGGCTATGGAACCAGAAAAGAGAATGGGTAAGAGCTCAAGTCATCGAAATTTTATTAGTAAAAATTATTATGAAGTGGAGATATTCCAACGTAGTTTTTCAAAGTCAATTTTATCTAAGTTGAGAACTACGCTAAAACAAAAGTATTTTCAACTATATAAACCATGTATAGATTCCTTTAAAAAAATAATGTAAAGATAACTTACGTGTGCAAGCTAGTTTGATATGACTGTAATTATACTATAAATATTCCCCTCTCTTGAAAACGATTTATAAGATTTCAACTTGTGATAAAGTTATTTTCAAAATCAAGGAATATATTATCACCTGCTAGTATTTATTCAATGGCATAGTTTAGAAGACAATATGCGAACATAATTTAATAACTCTGTCGAAATCAATATTATTGGTGAATGTTACCTCTCCGAATTAACAAAGGATTACATATCCCAAATAGCTAGCTCAGTTGACGAGTTGAGATATATCGAATGAGTGCACTAAACAAGTGCGAGTAGAAGATTTCGAGTTCAAACATAGCGTTGCCTAAATTGAATTGGAAAAAAAGGATTGCATAGCGTGAAAAAAAGGGTCTTACTGTTAATGGTTAAATTAATTTTTGCCGTATTTTAAGAAACTAACAACTAACAACTTATCAGATTTATTGAAAGAATGTATCTGCACTATATATAAATTCGATATACATCATTTTTTTTCGATCAAAAGATACATCATCTTTTTATTGAATCTAAAATTTATATACGAGTTTGGAGGGAGTAAGTTTTTTTTTCTCACAATAGCTTTGATTGTTTATTACTCATAACACTCATTTCTCTCTTAAGAATAAATATTGAAAGAGTTTGAAGCACAAGGTTGAATCCTTAAAAACCTAAAAGGAACAAAGGGAGTATTTTTTTGGCAAAGAGAAAGAAAGGTTCTCATTAAAACTTTCTCTCAATTAAAAATATCAAAAAAAAAGAGCATCTCCTCCATGTTTTATTAAAAAAAAGGAAAAAGAAAGAAGAGAGACCAATCTAGACCAATTTCCTTGGTAAAAATAAAACTTAAAGACAAAGCACTAAAAGGGAACAAAACCGACCCCTAAGACAATCTACCCTAAAGAAAAATTAAATGACTAAAATACAAAGTCAAATCAAAAAAGACAGACAGAGAGTATTTATTAGGTGTAAAAATATAATTGAGAAATTAAGAGAGGACAAAACAACAATTACAAATGAGATTTAGATCCTCTTTATAGAGTTGGCGAAATGAACAATCCAAGTTGCATCGAGTCGAGCCAAAACTCTAATAATATGTGCATACTGTGGGCTACTTGAGGTAACGATCGGGCAAATCACATTTACTCAAACTTTAATTCTGCGTACTAAGAAACCCAATGTAAAATGAGTTAAAATTTAACTACCAAAATCCTATGTTTTTTGAATTTGATCTTGACGCCCCATTTTGCCGATCGTATTAATCTCTCCAATTGTTAAAGTGATTTTTTATTACTACTTTGATAAAACGACAAATAAATATCACACACTACCACCGATCACACCGAGAGTCGACGTTTCCACGTGAATCTAAAATTGACAAGACAACCGAGAGTGAAAGACTAAGTGCTTGTACAATAGTTATTTCTTTTCCTATTTCTCTTAATTTTTTCTAACTCATGTGAGAAAAGTAAAACACAAAATCCTACGTCAAAACATGCAGGTAAAAGGAAAAAAGGCAAAGACTTATGATATATTGATACTAAAGAATTTCTCAAGAATAATTATTAATTTTTTTGTAATCTATACAACAATCCAATGGTTAGTATATATATGGTAATCACAATTTAGTGTTTGTGTGGTTAATAAATTTTTTTCATTAAAAATGAGATGACTATTATACCCATTTAATAATAATTACTAATGAATTTCTTACTAATAAAAAAAGGATGAAAAACAAAATGAATTAAATGATCCAAGGGCCAAAGCCGCCTAAAGAAGTCAAGAAACTACGTGCATGAAATCGTGAATAGTAAAAAAAGTTGAAAAGAAGGGAGACATTTTGGTCATTTCACAGGTTATCAATACCTGGTTTTCCCATACCCCTGAAAAGTTATTTTTTCTAAATAAAAAAAAGCAAACAAACACAGTTTCTCTTCCTCTCAAGTGGTTTTTCTCTTGAGAGAGAGAGAGAGAGAGTTGAAGAGAGGAGTATATCCTGGGAGAACTGCTTTATCTGAAACTTTCATTTAAATAGAAATAAAAGAATTTGTCTTTAGCAATGAATGAATTGTGTTTTATTAATTATTATCAGTCTCTAGCTATTTATTTAATTTGATAGTAAGTTCAAAACCGACTCTCTCTCTTCTTTCTTTCACTTTTATGTTGATAAAGCAAATGATTTTATGTAGAAAAGACATAGAAGACGGTTTCACCATTAATGGGTTTTTCTTTGGTTAATATTGAAGAAGTAGCTGCAGAACAACAAGAGCAAGAGACAAAGTTTTTAGGTTGTTCATCTTCTTCTATGATCATGGCTTCCAGTACTGTTAACTCATCAACAACTCAACTCAAACCACTCCCACCACCTCATCTTCATCATCAAATACATCAAGACCAACAAATTTCCTTTGGAATGATGCCTCTTCTTCTTCATCATCTATCCCTGGAAACTACTTGTGAGTCACTCTTCTTTTCTTTACTTTCTGTGTTGAATAAATAACTGATCCCCACCCATGTCAGTTTTTTTTTTTTTTTTTCTTTTTGATGAAAATTAAGGAACAAACAACCTCTTTATTATTATAAATAATAATTTTTATTGATGCTTTTTTTTGTGTGTGTGTTTTTTGTTTTGATCAGAAGCAAAGATTCTAGTGCTTATGATTTGGGTGAATTGGATCTGCTTCTTCTTTTTATATCTTGATGGACAAGCTGCTGATCACCCCTCCTCCAGCAGTGTTCAAGATCAAAGACGTACATAATCTTTCTCTCTCTCTCTCTCTCTCACACAAAATAAAATTATTTTTCAAATTGAGAGAAAGAGGAGAACTTTCCTCTCATGGTTTTGAAGATTCTGTGAGGACCAGACCAAGCCAGCCAGGGTTTGTTTTGGTCACAGGAAAAGCATGTTTTGTGCAGAATCATATCATATCTGCTATATAGTACTTTTCTTTGACTGCATCTTTTGCACAGAAGAAGAAGAAACTAAATAAAAATAGTGTGTGGAAAAAACTGAAGAAAGGAAGGGACAAATTACATTTCCAGTTTCTGATCCTCTCTCTCTCTCTCTGATTTTATTTGTTGCATGAGATCAAGACATGTAACAAATCGGGTACAACATTGAAGCATGGCAGTTATCTTCTTTTTCTCTGCATATTCCCATTTTCATTTGACCAGATTCTCACCTCCTCCCACAATTTATTCATGATCTCCTCCCTCTCTCTTTCTCTCTCTTATACAAATATTAATACAATTAAGTTAGTTTAGACATATATATATAAATATATATATATATATATATATATATATATATATATATATATATATATATATATATATATATATATATATATATATATATATAGTGATGAATTGTTTATATGTATGCGTCTCAGCAGAGAACTCATCATCATCAGGAGGAGGAGGAGGAGGAATGAGGCCACCACCAACTCTCAACATTTTCCCATCTCAGCCTATGCACGTATCTCCACCACCATCCAATGTCAACAAGGTACTATATATAATTTTATTATATCTCTATCACATAACATTGACTTAACATACTTATTAAATATAATTTCATTATTAATAATAATTTGTATTTGGTAGGCTAACAATAACATGGCACTACCTTCTCCACAAACAAGTCCTTCCAAAAAACCTTCTCAACCGTCCATGGAATTGGCCAACCCACGAAATCAAACCCTCTCTGCACCTGCACCATCATCCAAATCTCTTAAGGTACATTACATTAATCAATATATATATATATATATATTCCCATTTTTTACTCACTAATCAACTACACAATATGTACTAAATGGTGGTGTGGCAGCGAGAGAACAATCGGAAGGGTACAACTTCAAGTTCTGAACATGAAGGTCCCAAAACACTAGATCCTAAGGTTAATTAATTAATTGATTAATCTTAATTTCACTGTTTTAAACTTCTTTTCTTAATTTTTTGGGTCTTATTATAATGAATTGAAAGGTTGAAAATATAAGTGATTTTAAAATGTTGTGCACAGACTCTGAGAAGACTTGCTCAGAATAGAGAGGCAGCAAGGAAAAGCAGGCTTAGGAAAAAGGTGCAATGAAGATAATTTTTCCTCCAAACCATGTTTTCTTTTCACATTTTTGGCAAGACTTGTCAAACTCTCTTACTTACATGTACTCAAATTTTTGTGCCTTCTCTCTTTTTCTTTTCAGGCCTACGTTCAGCAGCTAGAGTCAAGTAG